>JANRMT010062838.1:4699122-4773292 GCA_026402145.1 Polypterus bichir lapradei | reverse complement strand
TGTGTGTGTGTAATACCTGTGTGTGTGTATGATACCTGTGTGTGTGTGTGTGTGTAATACCTGTGCCTGTGTGTGATACTTGTGTGTGTGTGCCAGTGTCATCCTGTCCATTGTTGTTGCCTCCCTTGTTCTCCTTTCTGCTAAAGTGGACCCCAAAAGCCTGTGCAGCAGTGGTTGGAGCGATCATTTTGCATGTTTAACTCTTTTACATCTCCTCCTACTTTTTCCATCTCTGTGGCTTCTGAATTTTGGGAATTTGGATCCCTTTTTACAATCTTTATAAATGTCAGTGAAATTAAAACAACCCCTTTTGTTATCAAAATATGAAACTAAAACTTTAATTCAGTATACCATTGTGTTCATTTAATGCTCTTTTCTAATAAACACGTGTTGCAATAATAATAGCAACTTATGACAATTACAGAATGTCACAGTTGTGTGTAAGCTTGACTTGTCTCCTTCGCCAGTGTTGAAGGACTAAATTTCAATATTCTATAATTAGTTAAAGTTTACTGTTTAGTGCAGTTAACCTCACAGCTCCATAGATGGGTGATCCATTTTCAGTGAGGAGAAAGAGATGTGACATATTTAATATCTGTTCAGCATTGTGAAGGACAGTGGCAGGAGTGCAGTGTGATGGTTAGAAAAATTATACTCTGTTTAGATTTAGATAGACAGATAGATAGATACTTTATTGATCCCAAAGGGAAATTCCCATACTCCAGCAGCAGCATCCTGATACAAAACAATATTAAAGAGAGATAACAATGCAGGTATAACAGACAATAACTTTGTATAATGTTAACATTTACCCCCCCTGGGTGGAATTGAAGAGCCGCATAGTGTGGGGTCTCCTCAGTCTGTCAGTGGAGCAGGACGGTGACAGCAGTCTGTCTCTGAAGCTGCTCCTCTGTCTGGAGATGATCCTGTTCAGTGGATGCAGTGGATTCTCCATGATTGACAGAAGTCTGCTCAGTGCCCGTCGCTCTGCCACGGATATCAAACTGTCCAGCTCTGTGCCTACAATAGAGCCTGCCTTCCTCACCAGTTTGTCCAGGCGTGAGGCGTCCCTCTTCTTTATGCTGCCTCCCCAGCACACCACCGTGTAGAAGAGGGCGCTCGCCACAACCGTCTGATCGAACATCTGCAGCATCTTATTGCAGATTTTGAAGGACGCCAGCCTTCTAATGAAGTATAGTCAGCTCTGACCTTTCTTACACAGATTTAGCAGTAACTCACCCTGGTGTGGTTCACCATTTACCTCTGCTTCATCAGTGAGACATGAAGCTTGATTACTGAACCACAAGCTTTCTTGGTAGAGTTTGTTTTATCTTTGTGGGTTACTCCATAGAGTTCACTATCCTCCCTTATACCAAAGATTTGTGTGCCAGCCCAACTGGTGACTATCACTTGGATATGAAAATGTTTGTGTGTGCAGTGATGGAGGTACTGTAGTTTGTGCTTCTACTCCTGTTTCTGTGAGAAAAGGCGAAAGTAAAAATGAATGAAAATATCTTGTTTCTTATTTCTCAACTTTAAGTGAAATATTAATGTATAGAATGAAGACACCATAAAGCAGCTGTGTTTTAATATCTTTTTATTCATTTACTTTAGATGAAGCGTGCAGGGACTGCTGGATCTGTTCGAGGGATGGCACTATATGAGGGTGACGTAAGTATCAAAATATTGAAGAGTTTTTTTTTATTCACCTTTTTTTCTTTACGTTAGTATGTCAGCAAAAATTCATATAACAAATTGGTTGGAACATTAACTTTATTCACCTAAAACTGATGTGCTGGCATTAAACCACATGCCTACATGGCAGGCACTTTTAGTATATGAATTTTATCAAGTATTTATATTTGTCACTCTGTCCCTTTCATAGGCTGACAAAAGTGGTGACGCAGAAGAGCGCGGACGAATTCTAGTCTCTCTAATGTACAGCACACAGCAGGGTGGTTTGATAGTGGGTATTGTACGCTGTGTGCACCTTGCTGCAATGGACGCTAATGGATATTCAGATCCATTTGTGAAACTGTAAGTTTCTTAGTGTTTATCTTGATCTATTTATGAAGACTAGAAATATTTTCTCTTGTGATGGGATTTTTTTAAGTAACAAAGCGACAACCAAGTAACTGGCATGAATAGAAATGCTAGTAAAATCCAAAATTATCAAGGAAAATACTTGATATTATACTTTGTTGTACATCACTACAAGCTTGTTTGTAGTCACTCAACATTAGCACAGTCTATGATATATTTATTTTGTATGATGTTTGTTAGCCTCACAATGGAGGATGTGTTGGGGGCAGTACTGGCAACCTTGTGTGTTATACACCATGTGGGCCACTAGTACTTGTGTAGCATCATTCATGATTATAGCTTTATTTGCTAGAAGAATTTAGGAAAATACATTATTGTTCAAAATATATTAGTTGATTCAAAGGAGAAACACTTTACATGTACTATAATTCATAGGTAACATGCTATGAGAAATAGCTGACAGTGCCTTACTTTCAGAATTTGAATCTGTTAATAATGATTTGCTCTAATTTGATAATAACAGACTGAGGTATTGAAATACTGTTAGTGGTGTGATGGTGTGCCACGGCAGCCTGTTCACCGTCCATGTGGAGTTTGCACATTCCTTGTATGTCTCCGAAGATTTTTCTCTGGGTACTCTACTCTAGTCCTTGTGCCTGATAGGTTTGGCCCATTATGTGCGAATGTGGGTCTGGTTGTGTTCTGTAATGCAGACGCATTGTTGGAAACTTGTTAGGGGTAAATTTCACACAAACATCTTTACACAGAGAACCACAGACACGTGGAACGAGCTACCAAGTAGCAGTAGACAGTAACGCTGTAAAGTCTTTCAAAACTAGACTTCATGTTTTTTAATTAAGAATTAAGTGGATAGAACAGGCAAGCTTTGTCATTCTGAATGGCCCGTTCTCGTCTAGATTGTTGTAATGCAGGATTGATTTCCAAGTTCAAATCTCACACCTTGCCTACATTTTTGCTTTGGTAGACTCTATCCTCTGTGACCCTGCATTATGTGGGTTTCAAAAAGTTTTACTAGATCAAAAGTATTAAGGACACCTAAAGAATTAAACTGTTCTTTTGGCTCCTAATGTGACTGTTCATTGCCTTTACATGTGTGGCTCAGCAGAACATTTCAATATAAAACCACATAAAAATGTAATTCTGCATTAACAGAATCATTAAGTTACTTGAAGCCTCCCAGTTTATTGTCCACCTCGTGTCAGTTAACCAGTTGGTATTTCAGTGGTGGTGTAAAGAAATGCAGTATAGAGACAGCTGCCTTTGTTTGCACAGTAGAAATCAGTGTTATTCTTTAAATGTAGAGAAAAGCCAAGCAAAATGATGAGCCTGCCAAATTTCAGCCTTCTACCTACACGGAAAGTTGGAGAATTAGTGACGTTGGAAAGTTCAATATGGCGGCCGACATTGGCTTCATACCACCAAAATAAGTACATACATTGGTTTCGGTTAGCAAAGGGAAGCCGCCTATCTAATTTCGTGAAGATGGGGCCATAAATAAGAATGTTCAACATGGCGGACGTTGTCGACCGTTATGACCGTTACGTGTAGAATTTCTAAATGAAACCTGCTTAACTTTTGTAAGTAAGCTGTAAGGAATGAGCCTGCCAAATTTCAGCCTTCTACCTACACGGGAAGTTGAAGAATTAGTGACGTTGGTAAGTTCAATATGGCGGCCAACGGTAGCATCATACCACCGAAATAAGTACGTGCATCGGTTTCCGTTAGCGCAGGGAAGCCGCCTACCAAATTTCGTGAAGATGGGCCCATAAGTAACAAAGATCGTTGAAAAGTTCAATATGGTGGCCGACAGTGGCATCATACCACCGAAATAAGTACGTACATTGGTTTTGGTTAGCGCAGAGAAGCCGCCTACCAAATTTTGTGAAGATGGGGCCATAAATAAGAAAGTTTAACATGCTGGACGTTGTCGACCGTTATGACCGTTACGCGTAGAATTTTGAAATGAAACCTGCCCAGCTTTTGTAAGTAAGCTGTAAGGAATGAGCCTGCGAAATTTCAGCCTTCTACCTACACGGGAAGTTGGAGAATTAGTGACGTTGTAAAGTTCAATATGGTGGCTGACAGTGGTGTCATACCACCGAAATAAGTACATACATCGGTTTCAGTTAGCGCAGAGAAGCTGCCTACCAAATTTCGTGAAGATAGGGCCATAAATAAGAAAGTTCAACATGGCGGACGTTGTTGACCGTTATCGACCGTTATGACCGTTACGTGTAGAATTTCTAAATGAAACCTGCTTAACTTTTGTAAGTAAGCTGTAAGGAATGAACCTGCCAAATTTCAGCCTTCTACCTACACGGGAAGTTGGAGAATTAGTGATCAGTCAGTCAGTCAGTCAGTGAGTGAGTGAGTCAGTGAGGGCTTTGCCTTTTATTAGTATAGATAAAGGATTACAATATGCAAGCTTTCAAGGCAACTCTGACCCCTTCTTCAGGCAAACCTGAAATGTTTTATGCATCATTACAATGAAATATAAAAAAAAAATACAATTTGTAATATTGGTCTGTGTAATGAAATGTTCTGTGTGTTAAAACAAAGCTATTGAGACGATTTCTGTATTAATATATATATATATTTTTTAACCACTAGCTGCTTAAAGCCAGATATGGGGAAAAAGGCAAAAAACAAAACTCAGATTAAAAAGAAGACCTTGAACCCGGAATTTAATGAGGTATTTATAAATTAACTTTTCTTATTTTATTAAGATTGTTTGTTCAAGTCTAAATCGTTTTATTGTAAAATGTATTTTAAGGTGTACTACCAGTGTGGTATCAAAGTAAGAATGATTAAGTTCTAGTTTAAATAATTATTTTTCGGTTCTGTCTTCTCTTGATTTTATTCTTTCATTTTTTTATTATTATTTCCAACCTTTGTTTTTGTAAACATCGGTTTTCTTTCTTTTTTCCGTCAGGTAGCTGTCCTGCTTTCTCAGTATTTCAGCACTTGCATGAGTTATACTCTGTACAGATAACACTCACCAGTCTCCTTATGACTACAGGATGTGTTACTTTTCAAAGCATTTGTTTTGTTCTTGGTTTATAGGGGTCAAGCGACCCAAATTTATAATTTGAAAACTGAGATTTGGCAGCTTCCTAGGATGCCAGTAATAATACAATATATACTAGTATGTATTCATTTCTATAGCCTTTCTTGTAGGTAAATTACAGCGTGCACCAAAAAAATAAAAAATACTTTTGAGGGTGCGTCCAGTAAGTGATTAAAATGTGTTTATAAATTTGTCAAATAATAAGATGTTTTACATTACATATGTATTTGGAATTACTTTGAACTGGTATATTTATGCAAAAGATTGCTAGCCCATATTTCTTTTAATTCTAGTCAACATGACACACTCCTGCTTAATATGATTTCAGGAATTTTTTTATGATATCAAGCATAGTGATTTAGCAAAGAAGACGCTGGATATCTCAGTGTGGGATTACGACATTGGAAAATCTAATGACTATATAGGTGAGTGCAGCTTGTTTTGCTGTGAGGCCTTTCTTATTTGTGTAACATTCCTTTGATGATGTCTTATTTTGTTTTTAACAGCACGCACAGTGTGCCAGTATCTAGAATAGTGTATTTGAGGTGCCATCTATTGGCCATGTGGTAGCATTTCTCTGACTGTGACTTGTGATGAATGGTGTGGATATAATCTGATGTCAAGCTAATCAAGTGCTCTGTTATGACAATTGTGTCTTTTAATAATAATAATAATTCATTACATTTATATAGCGTTTTTCTCAGTACCCAAAGCGCTATCCACACAGGGAGGAACCGGGAAGCGAACCCACAATCTTCCACAGCCTCCTTACTGCAAACCAAACCAAGCCAGTCACAGTGCTTCTTATTTTGTAGCAAACAAATTGACGTAGATTTAGCGTGTATATTTTATCCATAGTGCTACTGAACAGAAAGATCTGTCTAATCTGTCTTGTTGTTGGTTGCTGGTTGGGAGCATGCACTGATTGTAGTTGATAAATATAATTAAAAAATACATTTCCTTCATTTGTATTCTCATATATTCTGTGAAACTAATTTGAATGATATGAAAAAGAGTTTTTGTGCTTTATATTCTACTGCTATTTGCTTTTTTCTTTTTCTAATGTCTTGGTGTCTCCTAAAGATCAAACGGTCAGCTTGCATGTTTGCTTAGTTGTGTGTTTTCTTTCGCTCTATTTTTTTCTCTCTCTGTTTAATTGTAATGATTGCTCAATTTTCTTTTTTCTCTGTCTGTCTTTTTTTTCTCCTGCTTGCTTTCTCATCTCTTCAGGCGGTTGTCAGCTAGGTATCTCTGCGAAAGGTGAGCGGCTCAAGCACTGGTATGAATGCCTCAAGAACAAGGACAAGAAGATTGAGCGCTGGCACACTCTTTTAAATGAGAACCACGTTGCAAGTGATTAGGTTCTTCGTGCACAACGTCCTCTTTCGCACCAAGTCCTATGTTACTCCTCCTTTTACAAGTCTTGTCTTCCAGCTGGCCACTTTGGGAAAGCTTTATTCTGCACAGATGCATTCCACACTCCTGTCCCCACCTTCCAGATGTATGTCACACTTTTATAAAGAGAAAAAAGACAGTCAAGGGTGTCTCCCCTAATGTTTTCTTTGATGGTTTAAGAGAGGTGGTTATCCATTTTGTCTGTATATGCCTATATAAATATATATATATATAAATATTTAAATGTTTCACCATTATGAAAGTACAGATAGGGTCAAAGGGGGGGGAAAGTATACTTAAAAAAAAAAAAAAAAATTCTATTTTTTAAAGTTGCCCTTGCGTCCAGTACAGTTACTCTCATAACATAAGTTTAAAGTTTTTCTTCATCTTCCTGGGGATGAAGAACTAGCACTTACTTTATTTTGGTGTGTCCCCTTTTAATATATAGGAGGATAAGTAAAGACAGTATTATTCATAAACACAAAAGAAAGCATGTATTAAATAGTTATGACATGTTTTTAAAATCTTTCTGAAGAAATGTTACACTGCATTGCTTTGTTCCTGTGATGGTGTCCCTTTCCCTCACTAGATAGGGAAACAAACTTTTTTATTAAGTAAAAAAAAAGTTGCCCCCATCAGCAGTGATAGTTTCATGCCTCGCACACGCTTTATGTATTGATTCATGCTGTGACTGGCTTAGCAAATCGGATCTATACCGTTTGTTTTTTTTTCAAGGGGAATTTGCGTGATCATTTGGCCGACTTGCAAACGGACACGGATCGTTGTGTTTAGGAAATTTCTTTCTTGTCTTTTTGTTTAACGGCGTACAGCTGCCTTTTGTGTTAACTTTCATCGCAGTTCTTTTGCTGTGAGAATCGGTGGAAAATCTAAATGGTATGGTCAAGATCTCTTTGTTTAAGTCCTGAGCTGTGAGCAAGTGCGATACTAGTTATCTGCAGACTAGTTTCCTAAATTGTGAATGGCGGTCTGTAGTTAGACTTATCGAGAGACGAGGTGATGCTTGTTATACCACCCAGCCCAAGATAAGAAAACGAATGAGATTTTTTTGTTTATTGGCTTTTTTTTATGTCAGTACAGTAACATTTCTAAAACAAGTTGTATGAACAGGAGTATATTAGTTGACTGGGGTTGCCACTAAATGAGCGTAGTCGGTTTCTGACGCACGACTACTTACGCAGAGTTTTTGGGGAGAAAGGAAACCTGCCCTGTTCTTGTGAGGCTGATCTGTAGAGCTCTTTTGGAGTGCAGAAGCTATTATAACACTTTGTATGTTACTTTTAGCCTTAAAGTAGTTTACTCAAAATCATGCTAGTTATGGCATAATGCTTAGGTGCAGACAGCGTTATGTCTGTTTAGTGACACACGTTTTCCTTAATTTTTTTCAATTTTTTTTTTTCTCTCAGAAGTTGAAAAAACAGACTTGTAATAATTCATAGACTGGTTAGTGACATGTACTGAACTTGAAAATGGGTCATTGTTGGTAATTAAGCCTCTGTTACATCAGGTTCAATGGTCATAAATAAACGATCTTCTGTCCGTGAAAGCTGAATGGCTGCTGCAGATGTGCAGCTCTTCCCTTTGCTCATGCCAGCCTGCATGTTAGCCATAATAAAGCCTGAAGGTGTTGCTATCTATCACTGCTATAGAAAGAAAAGCACACAATGTACAATGTATGATCTCATTCTTTATACTGTAGTCTTGCATACGTTTCTTCACTCCCTATGCATGAAGCTTCTTGTAAAATGAATGACTTTCTTTCTTCTCTTGAGTAATGCTTCTTGAACAAGCTTCTATTAACATATACCTGTCTATTAAGACAACAGTCTTCTGAACACTGGTTGATGAAAATTTATGATGATAATGCTTGTATTCAATACTTACGCACCTTACTGAGTGATACGTTTGGCACTTATAATTTTGGGGGTTTGTGCCTCATCTGTGCTATCTTAGTCACCCATCATCCAGTGTCCCTTTCCTGTGTTTTTGAATCTGTACGCCAACTGAGTCACCTTATTCACTGTATTTGTGTCAAAAGTGTCATCTCTGGCTATATCGGGTTAAAGGATATATCGGTATGTGATAAGGTATAAATCACTCAGTGTGCCTGTGTGCAGAGATCATTTTAATGTGCGACCTCATTTTGCAAAGATGTCCTCCGAGCCACGGTGATTGTTACGGATACATTCATTCAATAAACTAGAGGTCTGCTGCCAACATTCACTTGCTGGAGTTTTCTTCAGTTGAACTGACATATTGTGACCCTAAATACAGACCAATATCTAATAACAACTTCAATACTGATAAACTAAAATGATATTTATGACCAGTATTTTGTGTCTCTCTTTCTTTTGCTCCCTCTCTAACAATCAGCAGTAAATTTCATTTTGAAACCTTCCATGGTGTGTGTTTAGGTTAGCCGTGTTGTCTCACTATTCCTGATTGCTGTGTTTAGATTTTACTCTGAATGCTGTGCATATGGGGTTTTTCTCCAGGTACCCCAGTTTTCTTCCCTCATCTCAAAATATTCCACTTTAGGCTGGTTTATGACCCCAAATTTGCCCGTTCCTTGGTACTTGTGCCCAACGCTGCAAGAATAGGCTGTGGCTACCCTGAACTGGATTAAGCAGGTTCAGATATTCAAATGTGGCCAAGGACCAGAACTGGAGAGTAAATGAATGAATAAAGATTTTTTTCCCCAACATGTTAATGGCAGTCCTCCCTGTGTGGAGTTGGCATGTTCTCCCCGTGTCTGCGTGGGTTTTCTCCCGCAGTCCAAAGACATGCAGGTTAGGTGGATTGGCGATTCTAAATTGTCCCTGGTGTGTGCTTGGTGTGTTTGTGTGTGCCCTGCAGTGGGCTGGCGCCCTGCCCAGGGTTTGTTTCCTGCCTTGTGCCCTGTGTTGGCTGGGATTGGCTCCAGCAGACCCCCGTGACTCTGTGTTCTGATTCAACGGGTTGGAAAATGGATGGATGGATGTTAATGGCAGAATTGTGTCTTGTATGATACCTGCATTTCAATGAAAGTATTATTTTAATTGGACGTCTGTCTTAATTAAGCAGGCCGTATTTAGTAATTTTGTCTTTATTATGTCAATCCAGGAAAGTCAAACAGAGAATGGTTTCATGAAATGTAGCATTTATGTGTTACAGGACAATAAATTACATGCATTTATCAGTGTGCTGATTGTTGAAAAGACACTGAGATTGCTTCTTTAGTATAATATGTCTGCTCCATTTTGTTAATTGTCAGCTTTTCAGGAGCAAACTCCACAGAAATGCCCTACAGTAATGGGAGAAAAACACGTGTTTTATAATGTCTATATAAATATCACACCAATCATTTCTGAGTAAAGAATAAGAGCAGGTGAAGGCAACCTAAGAGAATAGTGAGATCAATAAAGAGTATGACTGACTCAGTGATTGTGAAACTGATGGGATTGAAAACCTGCAGCCACAGGGGACCCCCCAGGACTTTGTTAAGAATCAATAGCAGCTTTGGTGCCTTCTTGCAATGTATTGATTCATGTACATTAGCCATTTTTTACTTCTGTCTTTCAAAAAGGCAATAATTTTTTTATTCATTTTGCTGCCACAATCTCAATGTTAATACCACAGAGAACTTGTTTACAATGAGAAGTTTATTCTTTTGGATACGGCAAGTTAACGTTTAGAGTGAACTCTTACCCCAAGATGTCTGCAATCCCAAATTTAACAAAGTGTTTTTTGTTTTTTTTAATTTAAAAAGGTGGACTATGTTGAATGGAAGGAATCTAAAAGCTAGTGGTATACAGTAAACCATACATTACAGGCAGATCTAGGGGAAAACAGTCCATGTCGTTGTTAAGTTGAAGTAGTGTGTTTTTATTGGGTCAGGGTTACGTGTCAGACACATTTGCACCTTGCGTTTGAAAGTGATTGGCAATTAGAGAATAGGATCTACAGATTTTAAGATTATAGCAGTCATTGTCTAAATGGGATAAGCAACCATTGGACTACCTACAAATAAAAGAAGGAAGATATTTAGCCTAAAGGGCTATTTCATAGCCTTAGAATAATCTCATTTGGGTTCTGAATCGGACATTTTATTAGACTAAATGGTTATTTTCAAGACGTTTCTACTGTTTACACAATGTTTCAGATTAAACTTTATAGTTTTGTATTTGAGGCTCCATCCATTTACTTTTTACTGTTTTAAATTGTCTCTTTATTTGTTTCTTTGTTCTGTGCATAACCTAACATATGCTTAGTGTATGTTTGCAGTTTCCCATATGTAGCTGATCTTATTCTGTCTTTTTTTTTTTTTGTTAATGTGAGGAGTTGCTAAAATGCATAGCTTAACACATCTTGTACCTTAGAAAACTGTGACTTTATAATTGGAAAAAGTGACTCTGTAATCCAGTAGAGCTGGCTTCCTGTAGAGGCCACTCGTCGGATCTCTTTGGTTTGCCCTTGTGAAAGGTCCGTCTAATGAGCTCAGCCCTCAGACGGCCATTGACCAGTGCTCAAAGCCACTGCTGTTGTTTCTTTATTTCTTTCTTGACAATCTGCACCTTTCTGTGCCCCAGTAAACCATGACATTTACTTTTATTGAGTGAGTATATTTACTTTCAGCGATGCAGGGCAATATTCCTGGAGCGTGTAAATACGTAGAGCATGTACTGCAGCTCGCCCTGAATTTCTAATGTAGGTTAATAATAGGCTAATGTTTGGCATTTGGTCAGCATGTAAAGATTTTACACCGAGTCACAGAAATAGTAAACCAGGTACATTATGTAAAAGCTCTGAATTTTTTGCATGCAAAATATGATTCTCTTATTCTTTCCATACTAGAGTGATGTAATAATTAAACATATAAATGTATAAAAACTGTCTCTCATCTCTTTCCTTGTGCCTGTGTGTGTGTTTCTCTATAAAGAGCTTGAAAAGCATGTGGACTTTTCCCTTTTCTGTCTTTGCCCAAATTCTTTGCTTTGATGTAATCTTTATTTACAAGCTTCATAGTCAGTTCATTTCTCTGTGTGCCAACTTATACACCAAAGAGTAGATCTGAAGCTGCAGCAATAGAGCAGCATAGACGTTAACACCGCTGCCTTATAGCTCTAAAAAAAGTGGCTTCATTTTTTTAGCCTGGTGACTATCTTTTTAAAATTGGCACGTTCTCCCCTTGATCAACTTGGACTTTCACTGATGATGTTTTTTTAGGTTAATTGCTATTTCTGAATGGACCTATTGTAGAAGCGACCCTAATGCTCGGCTAACAACCTGTCTGCATTGCTAACTGCTTATCGGATGTTTGCTGTCTCAGATCCTATAAGTGAATAAAGCAGGCTGACAAAAATGTATAGAGGAGTATGGGACCTCTTTTATTTCTTAATGGTGCACGTTTCGTACTATTTGAACACCACAATTGCATACTCTTAATTATGTTTACTTGTTGGGATAGATTTATGTTTTTAGTGCTTAAACTTGAGCCATTTAATTACGTAATGCAGAGTTATTTGGGAGCGGTATTCAACAGAAGGCCAAAAACGACAACTTGAGTAAAATGACATAAAAAGGGATAAACTCAAGGAGAATAAAGTAAATGATAAAGGAAGACCATTTGGTGCCTGTCTGGACCGTCCTAAACAGGTCTTGTAGGCTGCCTCACATATATGGCCATCTACCAAAAGCAGCAAGCCCACCCTTTCAAAGCTCCCATATGTTCGGTGCTGAGGAGCTGTAATAGGAGCTGATTTTCACTCCACCTTTAGTTTTGACTAACCATGCTCGTATTTCATGGTGCATTCCTTTGTTGTATCAATCCAACATTTTTCACTAGGCTTTATTCAGGCTATAAGAATTTAACAATTACTATGACTAAGGCTTGTTCATCCATCCATCCATCATCCAACCTGCTATAGTGTATCCTAACTACAGGGTCAGCCAACACAGGGCGCAAGGCAGGAAACAAACCCTGGGCAGGGCGCACACACCCACACACCAAGCCCACACATTAGGGACAATTTAGAATCGACAATGCGCCTCACCTGCATGTCTTGGGACGCAGACACGGGGAGAACATGCAAACTCCATGCAAGGAGGACCCGGGAAGCGAACCCACAGGTCTCCTTACTGCGAGGCAGCAGCGCTACCCACTGCGCCACCGTGCCGCCCCAGGCTTGTTCAGTTGAGTTGTTTGTTTAATATTTGGCTTTTCTGAAATGTCTTGATTATTGAAGTCATTGTTTCCTAATGATTGCTCAAGTGGTGAAGACACTCCTTATTATTTGTAGTCATTCTTGGTCTTTCTTTCATGACACAGCTTCAGAGAATAGCCACTTAACTGGCAATACACCTCCTGTGCTCATTACACCCTCTCTAGTGACGTTCCGCCTGAAGAAAGACGCAAAGTGAAGGTTCTACAGATATAAAGCTGTTTTGGCGCCGATATCCGTTCCAGTGTTGCTGGAACTAAAGAAAAAACCCCTTGTAGGAACACCTTCAGATTGGGTTTGTATTAAATCCAGAGGCCGAGTTCCCAACAAACCAATAGGGCCAAGGCTTTGAAAAGACCGGCAAAAAAGGGATTATGGCTGAAGACGAGTAACCTTGAGCTGCAGTCTGTTCAGTATCCACTAAGTACATTTTTTTTGTTTTTGTGGTCACACCTGCCACCTAGTGGGTAAAACAATTCTGTACCTCTGCAGATAAACTGGCTATTATATTTCTTTCTATAAGTATGGTTTAGAAAAATAGTAATTGGTGCTACGTATTAAGCTGTGCCCTTGAAGCCACATATTAAACTCTAGGTTGGTAGATTTTTTTTCAACTCCTTAGTCACTGTGTACAGTAATTAGACAGCTTCACTGACATGGAATGTACAAGTACACGTTTGTAACTTACTATTCATAAATCCCTTAAGGAATGGCAAAATGTCACCAATGGCTCTACGTGTGCTCAATGTAAAATCACCAATGATAAACCTTTTTAACCATTTGTTTCCCTGTAAAGTCCTTACTTGTGTTTGCCCATCCTATATTTGTAATACACCTCTGCCTTTGCCGTTAAAGAGTAAAGATACCATCTGTACCACCAATCTACGGTGATGTACTGTATATGCCTTTCCTTGCTTCTTTTGTCAATGTTAAAATAGTGACATGGAGCTAAACCTTTATTGTGTGTGCCTCCAGAATATGAGAATAGGTTCTAGTTCAGCTGAAAAAGACAGTTGTTACACTTCCTAAAAAATGTACGACATGGCAAGTTATAAAAAGAGTTCATCTCTTGAATGTTAATTACTGCAAAAGTATAAAACGGTGTTACCTTCTTAAGGCCATTTACATCCATACTGTAGACACCTTGGAGAGCTGCTGACTTACTGGACTTTTGATAAGAACAAACCTGCATATCTCCTGTGTGTGTTTTTCTTATCTATGTAAAGAAAGTTTAAGTGAAAGTAGTCAAGAACATATAGGAAGAAAAGTGGAAAATGTCAGACAAAGAAAAGAGGTTAAGGCGGTTTGGGTAAAAAGAAATAAATAAATAATGTAATGCTTTCCACATCTACTTATAAGGTGCTTTCCTATACAAGATAGACATATAACTATCCATCCATTATCCAACCCGCTATATCCTAACTACAGGGTCATGGGGGGTCTGCTGGAGCCAATCCCAGCCAACACAGGGCGCAAGGCAGGAAACAAGCACCGGGCAGCGCGCCAGCCTACTGCAGTCCATCCATCTATTATCTAACCCGCTATATCCTAACTACAGGGTCACGGGGATCTATAACTATAAAAGAGATAATTGTATGTTTCATGTCTGTCTTGTGTGCCTAAATGTATCTGTATGTACAGCATTGTATATCACCTTAGTGATGGTTCCTACAGCAAGGTGATGAATTGCTAGAAGGTATTGTCTCAGTTCATAAACTCTTAGGTAATGCTTTATTAAACCACATGTCAACATGTATTGTCAGGTTTTATCACTCAGCCTTTACTTAACTGAACTAAATTTCCATTGAATTTTTTTTCTGGCTTATTGAAAATACTTCCTCAGTAGGAGTAACCAGCAATAAAAGTATTTTGAAAACACAATTTAAATTGAATTAAATATTAAACTGGGCTGCTTTTTTATTAGTATCCACTATTCTGGCTCATGGAAGGTTCGTGGCACACCTAGATATTACAAAAGGACACCAAGTACACTGGCTGGCTGATTTATTGCTCTAGATTCTGTGAAGGTTTATTTTTTTTTATTATCAAGTATAAGGAAATGCTGGCTTGGCGTATCTATGCGTATCCGCCACCAACACCTTTTCCCTTCCAGCAAAAGTGTAATTGCTGCTAATATTCAAAGGTATTTTAATTGTATTACTTCACTACAGTTTATAGAAAGACTGAAGTGAACCTTCCAGATGACTTTACTATAATTAGAACTTAAACATTAGCAGTTAGAACTTACAATTTATCTTGCCTCTTTCACAGTAGCAGTTCCTCTTCACACATGTTGTAACATTTCAATCATGTCTCAAACCTGATCATTTGGTTCAATAGGAGTGGAGCTTGGCGTGCTTTCATTTTCTGTTGTCTAAGCTAATTTCTTTCTTTCTCGATCGCAGTTCAGTCTCTTCAGCCAACAATGAGGTCCATGTCCTACAGTAGCCTTCTGAGCTGGCATGGAAGGAGGAACCTTTGGGTACATCAGGCGATCTGAGTATAATAGTGAACTGAACACCACATCAGAGAGCAAGGCTTCCACGAGGTCTTAAACTTTGAACATGTGGCCCGTTGGAAACAGACATTGTCCCCTCCTCTTCACCTGTAACGAATGCACATTTGCTCAGAGAAAATAAATAATCCCTTTCTTTTATTTTTATTCTTTCCGTGATAAGATAGCGGAGGGGAAAGAAAAGATAAGAGGTAGTGTTTACCTCCCGAAGAAAAGCACCTGTCTAATGCATAAACGATAGTAATGGTTTGAGTGGGTGGTCAGAGAGCACAAATTGCGACACTTCTAGTTCAACCTTTTACATGTGGCATTAAAACAAAATATTTAGAGCAAGTGTTCTCCAGACAAAATAAGAAGCCAAGTCAAATTTGAGATAAGAGAAATTTGAATAAACGCAGACTGAATGAAGTAAGGATTTAACTTTATGGGATTCAGACAGCCATGTGGTTTCTCCTCACATTAGTAATATGTTTGCAGTAGGAAGGGTAACTGGTGTGGCAAGAGATTTCACACATTTGCCAATAGGTAATTCTTTAAATAATCACACTTAAAGTGAAAATTAATTTAGGAATTAACAGCACAATAGTGCATTGGTTAGTGCTGCTGCTCCACAGCTCCATCACCCTGGGTACAGATACCCGTCTGTGTCAGTTTTCTTTCTTGTTACTCCAGTTTACCCTAACGTTCTCAAAGTCATGCAGGTTAGGGTCATTTTTTTGGATATATTCCCCTGATGTAGTCTGTAATAATATTACATTTTATTTATATAGTGCCTTTCAAATGCTCAATGCGCTTCACAGCGTCTCAAAACGAAACAACATGGTGTATATAACATTGGATACAAATGTTTTCTGAATAGAACACTAAAACAGATACAGGATGTACAAAGCATTAAATAGAATAATAAAAGACAATAAAGCAGAGTCAAATACTAAATTCAATACTAAAAGAAAAGTCTAACAAATAGCATCATTTGTGATATAACACACACATACAAATTATCCTCAGTAGCTGGACAGAGAGGTAAACTGAAAGAAGGGGCAGAATGTCAGGTGAAGTTAAAAGCCTTCCTGATCAGATGAGTTTAAAGGAATGAATGGAGTCAGCTGATCTGTAATTAATTTAGGGAGGTCATTCCAAAGTCTGGGTGCTACACTGCTGAAGGCCCTGCTATCACCGATGAAGTGCATGGAGGTCATGAGGTTGCTGGAAAGGGGTGTGTGGCGCTCCCAGTATCTATGAAAAAGAACGAAGGTCCAACTCTTTGGATTCCTGGTGCTCCCTGTTTGTGAGACATGGACTCTATCCAGTGACCTGAGATGAAGACTGGACTCCTTCATGTGTGTCTCTTGGGTACCATTGGTTTGACTTTATGTTGCTCATGGAGTCCCGAATGAGTTACATGACCTGCATTGTGAGGGAGCGTCAGTTACAGCATTATGGCCATGTGGCGTGATTACCCGAGGGTGATCCGGTTCGTAAGATCCTCATTGTTGGGGACCCGAGTGGCTGGACCAGGCCAAGGGGTTGCCCACTTTTAACACCTGGCTGTGGCAGATAGAGGGTCATTACTGGAGGGTGGGACTGGACTGGTTTGACTTTGTGTCGAACAAGTGGTTGCTCGTGGAGTGCCGAATGAGGCATATTGCATGCATTGTGAGGCAACGTCAGTTAGCGGCACTATGGCCAGGTGACGCAATTCCCCGAGGGTGATCTGGCTCACAGGATCTTCACTGCTGTCAACTTGAGTGAGTGGAGCAGGCCAAGGGGATGCCCACGTAACACCTGGTTGTGGCAGATTTCCAGAGGGTAGAGCTGGACCACATGTCTGCTTGGTGGGGTTGCCAATTGGGATGCCGATCTTTTTCGTCGTGGAGTGGGTGCAGCAACGCACTGTATCAGTGCATGCTCCCTGACCTGACTATTGACCAACGAATGAGGGGGACATGCAGGTCTTTAATTCAAAGGCACAATTTAAAAGAATCTGGTAGTAGCTGGAAGGAAAAGTATCTGGAAGTAAAAGAAGGACTTTGATTCCAAAGTATTTTGTAAAAGTAGACAGAATGAGATTGATTCAGGGTTACATCCTGTATCCAGATGATTTCCCAAACTAGTTCAGTAGGTCCAGAATATGCAGATGATCTGAGGATGCATTATCTACAAAGAGGAAAATATTGTTTGTGGGTGCCATGTGCTGATATTGAGGCGATTGCCATAAAATGAAGTGAGTGAAACATCATGCACTTTTTACCCTACTGCTTTTTACTTAAATGATGATTCATAACATAACTAAAAATTTTACTCATTGGTGAAGTTCTGCTCCTGCAAACTCTCAGTGTTTTTTGTATTTAGCACCTTAAGTTCAGGCGTCACTAAAATGCATTTTAGTGAGTCAGAAAGATGACATTTTAGCGCAAAATAACTAAACCAAAAGATGCTATAAAAAAAAATGAAAAATTGACCAACACAAGTAGGAGCATGAAGCTCGATTGGGTAATCAAATTTGAATTACGCGACATCAAAAGGGGCTTTACAGAACAAGCACAAGTGAAGTGTGAAAGTACAAGAAAGAAAGCAAATGGAAATGGTGAACAGGGCCGCATCCGTTTAGGGAGAGCTGTGTCTGCGATGCCACCTTTGTGGAGTTCCTGTTTACTGTGTGTGGATGTTGTCCTGAAAAAAGAATCCAGTTTGGGAATTTTGTTGTTTATTTAGTTATTTATTTGTAGAAAGTGAGCTTGCAGCTTTTTAGATTTAACATTTCAAGAAGTGCATGTGTGTGCCACGCAACATGACCCATCTGTCTAGTGAATTAAACAGCATTCAAAGAGTGTATTTTTTTATGAATCTGCTAAATACTTCCTCCTCATTGTGTCTACGGCCTTTTTTTTCCTCCTTTGAAGTTTTTTTTTTTTTTTTTTTAATTAAGATTTAATATTTGAGCATCTCCCAAGTCTTTTATCTCATCCTCTCAGGGACAGAGGAACACAAACAACATTTGTATTGTGATTTGTCCTCACCAAGTATTTTCACTGACAAATTATATTTCTTTAATGTTTAAGTAATATTATAAAGTATATCTTGAAACCAAACACCTTTGCAAAGTACTTTGTACCTACGAAGCTTAAGTGCAGTTCCTTCTGCATTCCTGTCACCTGAGCAATGGCAGGTGAACTGATTCAACTCGCTTGTGGGGTCACAGCGACTGGGACTGAAACAGTAGCCTGATGAGTTCATAAAGGCCTTTGTGTGGCGCACAGCGGCCCAAAGTTCTTTACAAGTGCAACCGACGTGGCCTGCACGTGCTCACTTTGTGAGTTGGAGTCCGAATTGTGGTTTATCACTTGACAATCCTTTCCTTACCTCTTATTCAAGTGGCCGACTCTCTCTTCAGTGATTATTTCACAGTTGAAAATGATAGACATTTTGTGTGCTGAATATGTGAGGTATACCTCAAAAGATTTAACAATGGGCAGCTCAAAAGCTTTGTATCAATTGTATTAGTTCTGTTGAGAACTGACATTAACTTCTAGCAATCTGAATATGGTTTACACTTTGGGAGTATGGGAAAGACACTATATAAATAAAATGTATTATTATTACATTACCTATCTCCCAGAATTCTCCATACATTTATCCTAGTCATTCATTGCCAAAATAAAAGGCTGTTTTAGTCAAATGTAGTATTAGTGTAATTGGAATGCTATAATTTGACCCATTTGTGCTGCTCTGGAAACGGGCCAGCTTGTGATTCACTATTGAAGTATTTCAAAACCTTCACTCATCCATTTTTCCTAACTCGACCGGTACAAAACAAGTTCCACCAACATGTTTCTGCATTGTAGAAGACTCTACTTGCGTTTTTCAGAGGAAAATGCACGTTTCCTTATACGTTGCAAGAGTCTGGGTCTGAACGTTGAAAAAACTTATACCGTCAGGGTCTGCTGCTTTGCAGGACAATTGTGAGACTATGCCGGAAGAAACTTTTCTACCCAAGTCAACCTCTGGCTTGACCCAGACATCCAATTAGAGGAGGAATCTGTTTGCTGTCTCAACCTTCTCTTTCCATCACAGAGTTATGGGGAGCTGGAGCCTGACTTGGATGGGACGCCATACCATTTCAGGCTGTGCTTATGTATACCCCAGCACTTGCCCTGTCCTGTAGGGGTCATGATGGCAAACACATTGGGGAGAAAAGTGTGCAAAGACGCCAATGTGAAGTATGGGAAAGGTGCTATATAAATATATTATTACAGTGCATCCTTAAAGTATTCACAGCACATCACTTTTTCCACATTTTGTTATGTTACAGCCTTATTCCAAAATGGATTAAATTCATTTTTTTCCTCTAAATTCTACACACAACACCCCATAATGACAACATGGAAAAAGTTTGCTTGAGGTTTTTGCAAATTTATTAAAAATAAAAAAATTAAGAAAGCACATGTACATAAGTATTCACAGCCTTTGCCATGAAGCTCCAAACTGAGCTCGGGTCCATCCTGTTTTCCCTGATCATCCTTGAGATGTTTCTGCAGCTTAATTGGAGTCCACCTGTGGTAAATTCAGTTGACTGGACATGATTTGGAAAGGCACACACCTGTCTATAGAAGGTCCCACAGTTGACAGTTCATGTCAGAGCACAAACCAAGCAGGAAGTCGAAGGAATTGTCTGTAGACCTCCGAGACAGGATTGTCTCGAGGCACAAATCTGGAGAAGGTTACAGAAAAAGTTCTGCTGCTTTGAAGGTCCCAATGAGCACAGTGGCCTCCACCATCCGTAAGTGGAAGAAGTTCGAAACCACCAGGACTCTTCTTAGAGCTGGCCGGCCATCTAAACTGAGCGATCGGGGGAGAAGAGCCTTAGTCAGGGAGGTGACCCAATGGTCACTCTGTCAGAGCTCCACAGGTCCTCTGTGGAGAGAGGACAACCTTCCAGAAGGAGAACCATCTCTGCAGCAATACACCAATCAGGCCTGTATGGTAGAGTGGCCAGACGGAAGCCACTCCTTAGTAAAAGGCACATGGCAGCCCGCCTGGAGTTTGCCAAAAGGCACCTGAAGGACTCTCAGACCATGAGAAACAAAATTCTCTGGTCTGATGAGACAAAGATTGAACTCTTTGGTGTGAATGCCAGGCGTCACGTTTGGAGGAAACCAGGCACCGCTCATCACCAGGCCAATACCATCCCTACAGTGAAGCATGGTGGTGGCAGCATCATGCTTTGGGGATGGAACTGGGAGACTAGTCAGGATAAAGGGAAAGATGACTGCAGCAATGTACAGAGACATCCTGGATGAAAACCTGCTCCAGAGCGCTCTTGACCTCAGACTGGGGCGACAGTTCATCTTTCAGCAGGACAACGACCCTAAGCACACAGCCAAGATATCAAAGGAGTGGCTTCAGGACAACTCTGTGAATGTCCTTGAGTGGCCCAGGCTTGAATCCGATTGAACATCTCTGGAGAGATCTTAAAATGGCTGTGCACCGTCGCTTCCCATCCAACCTGATGGAGCTTGAGAGGTGCTGCAAAGAGGAATGGGCCAAACTGGCCAAGGATAGGTGTGCCAAGCTTGTGGCATCATATTCAAATAGACTTGAGGCTGTAATTGCTGCCAAAGGTGCATCGACAAAGTATCAAGCAAAGGCTGTGAATACTTATGTACATGGGATTTCTCAGTTTTTTTATTTTTAATAAATTTGCAAAAACCTCAAATAAACTTTTTTCACGTTGTCATTATGGGTTGTTGTGTGTAGAATTCTGAGGAAAAAAAGGAATTTAATCCATTTTGGAATAAGGCTGTAACATAACAAAATGTGGAAAAAGTGATGTGCTGTGAATATTTTCTGGATGCACTGTAAATATTATGGTCTGGCTGCCCATGTCCTTAACTCTGCTGCATTGTGTATGCTTGATGGTGGCACAGTGCTATGCAGACTTGTGGCATTGGTCATGTGTGCCTAAAAACCAGTAAAGCAATTATTTAGATTGTGTACAAATTCTATTAATGTAATTGCTAATCTGTCCATGAAATGCATCGTGAGTTCAGGAAAAGAAGACTGTGAGATTCAGAGAGCCCTGCAAACAAACAGGCACACAGTGGTTTGTGTAGGTGCCAGTCAGTGGTAGAAGCTGAAGTTCAATTGTCTATTTTTATGAGATAACAGTTTATTTACCAAGCCCTCCAGCGTGAGTGTGAAGCAAGCTGCAGGATCATTTTGATTGAGGGGCAGTCATGAACATGAGAACTTGGGAGGCATGCCTGGGGGGGGAAAGAGCAACATAAAGGTATTTGGTGCAAGTCTGGACAACCTGCTTGAGCCGAGTCCGTTTCGCATGAGCCATAGAGCACTCTTAGGATCACAAGGGCTATTTTAAAATTAAGATACTGAAGAAACCTTCTGACTTTGGTGAAATTAGTAACAGAGCATTTCCTGAAGGTGATTTGCTCACTGATAGGAATGGGGCTCCAGTTGAGATGCATTTCTGGGGAAGTTTGGGGAATGGATTTTCCATGCATCATTGATCTTCTGACCATCCAGGTCAGGTTGAAGTAGCACCAGGGCTTCTCCCAGTGGCATCTACTTGCACATCCATACACTCTTTTTTTTGCAGGGCCAGTTTAGAGCTGCCAGTCAGCCTATCACTCATTGGATAACATGGGAAGAAAACCAACACAGTTAGAGAAAAGACTGCTGTGGGCTGCACATGTTGCATGCTGAGCACTGTGCACTTTTTTTACTTGTTTTTGTAGGGTGAGCAAAAGTCATTTTACAGTTGGGATTACTTGAAACACTGTTTATTCTTGTATTCTTGTTTTATTATTTATTAATTTATTTGTCTCATTTATCACCATCTTATTATTATTATTATTATTAAAGTGTGCTTGAGTGTAGCAAGTAGATTACAAGAATGTGTAAATAGTGAAGGCATGTAATTTGAACACCTGCAAGACTGTGCCCAAGTGCACCGTGCCATTCTGACGTTCTTTTGAGTTAATAAAGCTATTGTAATAATCATAACCTGCATGTCTTTTTTTTCATACAAACAACTGTAAACCTACTTGCACCCACTCCTGTGCTTTTGCCTACTGTTCTCAGGAGTCATGCACTTTAATTGTTCTACAGTATGTACGCATAAGAGGTAACTTGGAGGTGTAGATTTGAAGCCATGACTCGAGCTTTAAGGCAGCAGCACTAACTCCTACACCACCAAGCTGCCCTGAAATAATTTTGAATTCTTGTTTTTGTGTTGATTGCAGGACAAAGTGTTTTTTGCATGTGCATCTGCTTTCTTCCAAATGGATCCGACACCTTGTGACTTTATAAAGGACTTGCGTGGGATCAGAAAATGCACCTATTTATGTATGTGTGTGTGTGTGTGTATTATATATGTGTTTACGTATGTCTATGTATTTATATCTACCTTGCGCACTGTGTTGGCTGGGATTGGCTCCAGCAGACCCCCATGACCCTACATATATATAGTGGAAAATGTCAGACAAAGAAATAAGGTTAAGGCTGGTGGGGTGAAAATAAATAAATAACGCAGTGTTTTCCACATCTACTTATAAGGTGCTTTTCTATGCAAGATAGACATATAGCTATCTATAACTATCCATCCATTATCCAACCCGCTATATCCTAACTACAGGGTCACAGGGGTCTGCTGGAGCCAATCCCAGCCAACACAGGGCACAAAGCAGGAAATAAACCCTGGGCAGGGCACCAGCCCACCACAGGGCACACACACACTAGGTACAATTTAGAATCGCCAATGCACCTGACCTGCATGTCTTTGGACTGTGGGAGGAAACACACACAGATACAGGGAGAACATGCAAACTCCACGCAGGGAGGACCCGGGACGCGAACCCGGGTCTTCTTACTGTGAGACAGCAAGCGTGCCACCCATATATATATATTTTATAAAAAAGTAATTTTGATTTTAATGAACTTCACGTGAACATACTCTATGACAGCTCCTTTTAGGCTTCATATAAAAACAGGCACACATTAGTCTTATTACCCCGTGAAAGCAATAATGGCTGTCCAAATGCACTCCTGCGTCTTTGTTTGCAGTTACTCTTGACATGCAAATGCGGTGTGCATTTAGTGACAAAGGTGTTTAAACAGCTCAAGTATTTCCACTCCTGTGTTTGTGTGCGTTTTTTTTTTTTTTTTTTTTTTTGATTTAAGAGAAACCAAGCACTTGCCTATTTAGTCTGATTGATTCAAATTTGTGCACCACGAAGCTGTCCTCGTTCATCCTCCCTATGCGGACCGTTTCACTGGTTTGTTTAGTTTTCTGAACTTGCTCCATAGTGTGCATGAGAGATTTAAGAGAGATGCACTAAGCTGCTAAAAAAGAAAAGTGTTTTCTGTGCTAAAGCACAGTGTCCAGTTAAAGCGTACAAGCCTCATTTGTTTCACTTCATATTGCGGGCTTAGTTTCCCAACGCACTTCTCTTCATCTGTTCTGTAAGCGCTGAGCATACAACAGGGCCATGGTGATGGAACTGCAGGTTTGTAAGTAGCACGTGGCAATTCAGAGAGCGACTTAAAATCCACATGACGTATGCATTGCCTCCTCCTCATTGAATGACATTTGGGTGTGCCATCTGAATAGTGGTGGCATGTTCTCTTTGCCTAGATGAAGGCCACCTCAGACTGTTTAGTGATTTTAAATTCTCCAGATGTGAGTGGGTGAGCCCCGTGGCAGACCTGGGTGTCATTGAGGGTTGGTTCTTGTCTAATGTCCTTCACTGCCAGTGCAAGTTCATTAATTTACCCAAAACCCCACAATAGAATAATAAAAGTGCAGCAGAAGCCGCCCTGCTGCTGTGTGCATGTAGTTGGTACACACTTGTCCACTTCTGTATATTCTGGAAATGTCACGGGACACTTATTGAAATTTTCATCTAGTCTCCGCCCTGCCCGGGGTTTTTTTTTTCCTGCCTTGCGCCCCGTGTTGGCTGGGATTGGCTCAAGCAGACCCCCGCGACCCTGTAGTTAGGATATAGCGGGTTGGATAATGGATGGATTGACATCTAGTCACATTCAGTAGGTCACCAGCGTGCCCCAGTTTGATGGTGCCATTGTGTCCATGCTGCATTTCTGTCAGGTGTCCCTCACGCAGGGAGTCTTGTCCGCTTTCAAGCAGTAAGACTATTTTAGTACATTACGGGTTCTTTCACGGACCCTGACCTTCTGCTCTGCTCAAGCTTGTGCTCACCTTGCGGTGTTATTTTTGACACTGTCTATTTACGGCCACGCTTGTTATATAACGACATGTTAGGATTCATCAGGAGAGCCCCCTCGCTGACTCGGCACTCCACCGGTCCCTGCGACACCGCCAGCTCGCCAGGTTATCTGAGGTCGCAGACTGACCCGTAGCTTCGGGATCGCGCGTCCAGAGGAAAGGAGAGCTGAGGACTGACGCGCGCACTCGGAAAGTCGGGGAGGTCTGCGCAGGTGTGGCCGGGCGGGTCGCCTGACTGAGCCAATCCGTGCGGCAGTTGCAACGCAAACTCGCGTCAGGGAACATCACCTCATGAGGTGCGACACACCCCCCGACATCTCAAAAACGGAGCCGGGAGCCGAGCGACGCGAAACCTCGCGGCAGAGTTTTGTGTTTGTAAACGTCGCGGCCATGCATTGGGTCCTGTGTCTGCTCCTGGCGGCCCTGTTCGCCTCTTCTCGCTGTGCCGGAGCGCCCGACACGTTCTGCCATCGCGAGCGCGGCGACTCCTCCGGACGCCGGCATCTCACTTTCTTGACACGCCGAACCGGTCAACTGGAGCTCGTGCAGAGTATCTGGGGGCCGGAGAAAAACGGTCAGGGGCTCCTGGAGTGCGCGAGCAGCGGAGATCCGGAGCTGACCGAGACTTATCTGTCCCTTTGTGAGGAAGCCGAGCCCGCTACCCCGCGGGGTTTGCGAGATGCTGCTTACCTGGCCGGCGAGGACAGTCCATGCGTGGATTCATCAAAAAGAGCCTTTCGGCGCAAGAGAGAGGTGGGAGCCGCGAGGCACAAGCGGAGCTGGATGATCCCTGGGACACTGTGGTGCGGGACCGGGAGCGTCGCTGCCAACTTCACCGATCTCGGTAAGAAAGTGTGAAGCGCCATTGAAATGGTTCTCGAATTACAAAGAGGCCACACACTGTTCAGTTGGCATACGTTTTATTATGTCATGTCACCCTATTTTTGAATCCAGTTCTGTTCCTGGAGCTGTAGTAGCTGGAATATGTTTACAGTCAGTAAGCATGCACCTTCCATTGTGTGGTGCATATATCGACAGAGTTATCCTGCAAGTCCTCGGGATTTTCCAGGAAAATCACAGTGGTAACCTCAGCCACGAGGACTGAGCCCTTTTGCGTGGTGTTAGGTGACAGCAGCACTATACATGTTCTCCAGTGTGACACCCTTTGTCTTTAGGCTCATTAAATCCTGGCAAAGTGCAGAACTAGCCTGGTTCAACATGGTTTGCCAAAGGAAGGACCCCTTATGAAGGGGGGGATTGGCTGGTTTAAAGGGGTGAACAGAGCCACTGCTTTGTGCTATTTGCTTAATTACCAGTTTATCCAAGCAGCTTGCAAAACAAGTACATCAAGTGGCTAATCAGTGTTCTTCTTTTACAGGAACATTTCAGTAGTGTTTGTGCTCCGTTAAGGTGTCACAGGCATTGTCTGGTGCCGAGACTGAAGCGCTGATTTTCCTTTTCACTTTTTTTAGGTGTCTTTGATCAGACTGACAAATGCTGCAGAGAACACGACCACTGCAGACACACAATCTCAGCATTCAGCCTGAAGTATGGCATCTTCAACCGCCACCTCTTCACGCTGTCACACTGTCAGTGTGACCAAAGGTGAGACTGCATTGAAGCCCTTTGGCTCAGTAAAGCATACTTCAAGGAGGTGCCAGCTGGTACATGTAAACCATGTTCAGTGGAGCTGACAAGAGTCCCATTCATGTTTTTGATGTGACACACACACCCTTAAAGGTCCAAAAGTGGCATTCACTTATTGTGTCACTGGATTATCTGGTTGCTGGTGCTTCTAACGTGACCCCAATGCCCAATATGAACTCTCAAACAGCGAAGGTTTCTGTATTGTTGGGTGTGCTTAGGTAACAGACTGAGGAGAAGCTAAATATGATGTCCTTCATCTCAGATGCCCTTTCCTTTTGGAGTTTATTCACACAGGATATATATTTGCAAAAACATAACTTTTCATGGCATTAAACTAACTTTTATGAGTTCAGTTAAGGCAAACTACCAAGTAACAGTGGCTTTAGCTTGTACAAAGTATTTAGATCCCAAGTTTCCGATTTACGGTATCAACAAGGCACCAGTGGCACACAGACTAGGAGGACATGAAAGGATCTTCTCATCCAATAATTTAGCAGCACAACAGGTGGTCCACATTTATAGGTAAGCATCAAGGCCGCTAGACAGCAGACCCTCGATTACATGTTGTACCCTAGTGAAGTACACGACAGCCACGCTGCCCAGACCTTAAAAGTTCTCTCTGCTTGCAGATTCCGGAATTGTCTCCTTGGCGTCAATGACACGGTCTCCAATTTGGTTGGCTATGGCTTTTTCAACGTTCTCAAAGTTCCTTGCTTTGTGTTTGAACCCAGGATGCAGTGCACCCGCTTATATTGGTGGGGAGGGTGAGTGTTTTGTTTTTTTCCCCCCCTATCATTGCATGAAAAATGAATGTGAAATGGCGTGTGGTCCTTGAACGGGTGCCAGGCCTCAGAGCTGCATGTGTATGAAGAGGAGATGTCATTCAACAGGTATGGAGGCCGCAGGGACCGGAACGTTCAACTTGTCAACTCTGTGTGACCTTGAGCCAGTTTCACAAATATGTGAAGGATATGTTGCTGTTGTCCTTGTGAAGCACACCTGCATGCTGTATGAAACAAACACCGAATTCACTTAAAGGGTCAGGGTTTCACCTTCTTTTCAGAATATTCCTGCCATCAGCCAGTAAGTAAAAGCCATGCGCAGTAACGCACATCGGTTTTTTTTGGTTGGATTGTATGATGCTGCACACCTGGATGTGCGTCTCAGGCAGGTAATCGGCCAGCTTCAGTGACAGAGCCTGCACATGTCATTTTTCTTCTCCATTGAGAACCTAAATCACAGCAAATCCAGGTGTCAAGCCTGCTTCAGCTTGTTTAGAGAGGCTGCCAAGCAGGAACATTTCCCAGTTACCTCCAGTTGACCACGTGCTACACCCAAATCTAGGGCGGTGTCCTCAGAAAGCAACTCTGATTGGCTGCTGACGACTGGCATGACACTGTTCACATCCTGACAGCGTGGGAATCGTCTCCAAGAACTGGAAGGAGGACGTTTCTGAGTCATCAGATAGGTGCGTGAAATTACGATAAGCTCCAGGATCATATCGCAAATGGAAATATTAAAGAGCAAATTAATGAGACTCCAGGCTTTCATCAGCCATTGTCAGAATTGCTTTATTGGCCTGCTGTATTAACCCTTTGCGTGTAAATCTGCATGTTGTAATTTGGTGCCTTTCTACCTCTGGCGGCCAGCAGAAGGCGTTGATTTATTCCCATGCCTTTATGGGGTTAAGAGAAAATGTAACTCTCAAAGTCCACACTTGATAGGTACTTAGTTAAGCAACGGCAATATTAATATTTATAGCAATTATGTTTTACCCATGAAGCTGCAGATGCACAAATGTGGGTATCGGGAGGTGGAATGTTCTAGAAACGTCTCACTTCGTTAATGAGAATTACATGATTTTGATTGTAGAGAAAAGCCAAGCAAAATGACTAACTAAAAAGATTACAATATGCGCTCGGGGGTCGCGTAACTATGATTTTGATTGATAGGTCTGTTTTTCCACCTGCCAGCCGAAAATGTAGCAGAAACCAAGTGCTTGATCAGACAAGTCCGACGTGACCTCCACTCCAGGATGGCAGCAGGCTTGCTTGCTATCTGTAGTGTTAAGTCGTGAACGAGATGTGCATCACCTCAACGAGGATGAACAGATGTTTAAAAAATATATATATACTAGCGAATGGGAGCCTGATCGAATCGGGCTACAAATTCCACGTTTGTGAAATCCATACTTTCTCAGCAAAGAATTATTTGTTGTTTTAAGTCCTTGAAATGATTTTGTTATCATGGCACTGATTTGTGCTTAAAATAGACCTTTTCGGCCGATGTAACGAAGAGCTTCCTGTTTAAACGGGGCTGCGAGACGTGAACTCAGCTCTTCGGCGCACCTCATTTGATTTTTTTCGGCAAACAAATTTTCAAAACAAACTGTAATTTACAATTCTAATCGGAGTCGGAGTAATAATTATGTTGGGGTGGTCATTTTAGATCTGAGATCGGCTAAAAGTTAAACATTGATTGTTGTTAATACCCAGCCGTCCTTACTCAGTTTGCCAATAGATGTCAGAAGGACGGATGCCAAAACCGAACAGCCCAAAGATAGATTTCGACGTACCAAGCAAATGGCGATACGTTCTAAATTACTTACAGTTCTGGAGCTGTCGAAGGGTTTAAGTCGGTCGACGATGTTTGTCCTGGAAAGTACGCCCCACCAAACCAATGTTCCAAAAACCAACCAAACTTACTGTTATCTTCTCGAACAAACACCAACTTATTATACTCGGCCATCCAGCGGCGTCACTGAAGCAGTCAAACATTCTTAGCCAATCATGCAATACTGTGTCCACGTTTGCCACGTTATGTTCTAACTACAGAGGCAGAGTCCCATTGCACGGTTCTAACTTGTATTGAGTCGAGGTATTGACGCGAACACCATGCATATGGGGTATTGACGACGCGAACACCATGCATATGGGGTATTGACGACGCGAACACCATGCATATGGGGTATTGACGACGCGAACTCCATGCATATGGGGTATTGACGACGCGAACACCATACATATGGGGTATTGACGACGCGAACACCATACATATGGATAGTATCAAATTATATATAAGGATATTATTACACAAGACTGTATATTGAACAAATGGAAGATCTAGGAGGAGGAAAAACCTGCACATAAGCTTCAGTTTGACTGAGGCTCTTGGAAAATGAAAGAGTAAAACGTGAGCGTTTAGCATTATTGTGTGTTCGTGGCTCATGCAGAATGAGAAGACAATCCAGTCCACATTCTTTTATTTGTTAACCATTAAATGGAATCTGGCTCTTGTTCAGAAAGCAGACGCCACTTGGTTGTTTCACAGTACTTAAGATTAGGTATATAAGTAGGTTTCACATTTCTGTTATCATTTTAGCCCTAAAATAGTGACTTAACATCAGGGACCCATTTTATTAACCTTAAGGTTAGGGTTTCGGCGAGGGGAAGGCCGTCTCAAGTGGCGTCTGCTTTCTGAACAAGACCCCAGGAGAAAGAAAGAAAGAGTCCTTCCTGGTGTATGTCCTGCTGACGTTCATGCAATAGTAACCACCTGATACACTTTGATTTCAGTGTGCAACTTGTTTTACGGGAGGTCAATTCTTGTTTTGTAATTTATTTCTTTTTTTTGCCTGTAATTTACTTGCAAACAGAGCTCTGTTCAGTTTGCTTTTTATGCATCTTAGATATTGGAGACTCTGCAGGTCAATAAGTGGAGAGACAGATTTCAAATTTATCAAACTGTTCCCAAAAATTGAAAGCCTGCATTGTTTGCTTTCCCCCCCTCAGATGCAAGAAACAAAGCCGAGCTCCTTTTGCTCTTGTCCGTGGCCCTACAAGGTACAATTCCACATACCCTGAGGAAGAAGACAAAGACATGGGTTGGAGGGCCAGGGGTATCAACAACAAATCACAACCCAAGATACCACAAGAAACTCTTCTCACTGCCAAGCCACTTTCTAAACAAGGGGGAGCACAAACCCCTAAGCAGAGCACAGCAGAACCATCAAGGAAAGGAAACCAGAAAAGTCCAGCTCAAGGAACACGACAAAGAACGGAGAAGCAAGGTGTGGCAAGTCATCAAAAAGGAGGGAGCAAAAAGAGAGGGCAAAGTAAACTCGACTCGAATGGGCAGCAGGCTGTCAAGACAGCAAAGCCCCCTGTGACTAGTAAAAAGATGGCCACCACATCATCAACAGCCACATTTTACGATGGAGGCCAGTGGCTGAAAATCCACAGGGAAGAAAACGCCCTTCCCACTGTAGAACCAGCATTTCTCGGCGGCGATAAGTCAGAAAAAAGCGATGGAGTCGCACACAACCGCCCTTCACTTGTCGAAAGAAAAACCGAACAACACCGTAAGTACCGTTATGCTTGTATTTGTCCTCTTCTGATAGTTTAAAGACAACAATCAGGTCTGACATAAGACTTCAGTCAGATTTATATACTAATGCATGATGCAATGAGACTGTGACAGACATCACTAGTTCCCTTGTAGGGAGCCCAAGCTAATTTTAATAAATGACAATCAGTGCCTAAATATACATTAATTTATAAAAGAGCTTGCTTGTGGTGGTGAAGTGGCAGTTCAGTTGCACATTATAAAACCTCTGCCAGCCATTTTTTTATATGACATAGTGCCACTAGTGGTATGCAGCATGCCAAGGATCATTTACAGAGTGAAGTGGGTTATTTAGAACAGGTTTTCTTAATCTTTATGCCCACAGGATGACCCAAAGACAGTAAAGGACTAGATAGAATGTGCACGTGTGATTAGAATAGCCCCAGGTGAAACGTGGGCAATTAGTAAAATGGGTGCCCCCCCGCCTCTCCCTGGTGAAACAAGTGCAGTTGTAAACCGTAACAGAGCTGACCAGTCACATTAAAAATCAGAGCAGCAAAAGTTCATCAACATCATCAAGATGATGAGCAGCTGGAGCACTGCCATGGGAGGTGTACCTCGTAAAAAGTGTTGAGAAGTCAAAATGTGGATATTGTCCAAAATTGCAAAAGTGTGAATCAGAGTTACAGTGTAGGATCAGCTGACACATTTTTGGCAGAGTTTCCAAAGCTCCTAGTATAAAATATGGTGTGTGTGTGTCTGTGTGTGCGTGCGTCATAATGAATAGCTGGGACTGCTGAAACTCATCAGTCATAAATAGGGTCTTCTGTCTGGATGTGAGTGGCAACAACGATGACGCCACCGAGAGAGGTGCAGGAGGCTGTTCTAGACAGTGGAAGTAGCTTGAGTTGCATAACCATTAATAATGTTGGCTGTATGAGTGCTCGATTGTATAAAGAGGTTTATGTGGTGGAAGTGCAACAGACGGGCAGAGTTTGTGGTAAGGATTCAGAGGGCACAAGATAAGGGACGGGAGTCTAGAGCCGATGGCTGAGTGGGAGTGTGGCCACAGTGTTTGATTTGAGCCAAGCTTGTGGCAGCTGCATTCTGAACCAGTTGTGATATTACACAGTAAGACGATTAAAATACATCCATTATCCAACCCGCTATACCCTAACTACAGGGTCATGGGGGTCAGCTAGAGCCAATCCCAGCCAACACAGGGCGCAAGGCAGGAAACAAACCCCAGGCAGGGCACCAGCGCACCGCAGGATTACAATACAAACAATTTTAAAAAAATAAATAAAAGAAATCCTGCAATATGGTTGATCCACTTCTCCGGCCAGTACCATTCACTGATTCTGTGCTATTCGTTACAGTCAATTCCAACAGCAGGACAACTGGGCAGGAGCCACTTTACTGCCACGTTTTTTTATCATTTTTATATTTACAAACTCTGCAAGATGTCATTTTGGTAGCACAGAAGTGGTGCCAGAGCTTTTAGGTTCAGTTTGTATGGCAGTTCACATTAATGGCTGAACCAACTGCTCTAGATATACTTGCTTCAATATCCGGGACAGTTGCATTTCTGCATTTAAAGTCAGTGGGATGAGAGCCCACCAGATACACACCAGATGTCGCTGTTGTGCAAAAAGTGGTAAGCTACTTGCAGCAGTGCAACTTATTAAATTAAAATGTTTAGTTTATTGAGAGAAGGGTACTAAGGATAGAGCTGCCAGGGAAGAGGACAAGAGGAAGGCCTAAGAGGAGGTTTATGGATGTGCTGAGAGAGGACATGCAGGTGATGGGGGTAACAGAACAAGATGCTGAGGACAGGAAGATACGGAAGAAGATGATCCACTGTGGCAACCCCTAACGGGAGCAGCCGAAAGGAGAAGAAGAATTGTCAACTTGGTCTCATCCATTTTTACATTTTTTTTTCTTACTTCTCCAACATGTACTCAGCTTCTAGTATGTCAAGTGGTATCAACATCTGGTGCTGCAAGATTGCCCTGGAATGGGATGGGATTTTTTTTAATTGCTAATTTGCACTTTCAGTTATGGCCATACCATAAATTGTGACAAGAAGCCCAGTATTACAGGTACAGGAGATCAGAGAAAGCAGCTAAAAAGTCAAGAAAGCTGCAAGACCTTAAGCTGCAAGACCTTACTCTGATCAGAATGGCGCTGAAAAGTGCTGTTTGCTGTTCACTCAGTGCCAATACAGGGAGAGGTGCTGTTAAATCTGAAAGAAGCGCTAAGGAAACTTGTGTGTGTTCCTGTCACTTCATAGGTAAGGAGCCAGCAGACGGGCCAGGGAGTGACACTCCTGTTTCGAATTGCCTTGACGTATAGCACAAGTTTCAGTTGTTTTGTCAGCCTTGCACTATCCAGCAAACACTACCTGGTTGGTGGTAAGCACCGCTAGCAGAGACCCCCAGAGTCTTGTGTTGGAGTTGTGCAGTGTGTTATTGGCATTCACTTCTAAACTGGAGATGTTTTGATCGATTTGTGTGGAAACAGAGAGCGTGTGAGCCTGCACATCTCACTAGTCATTAGCAGAATAGGAAGAGCGGGTGTAATTTTAAGTGAATGGTGGAGATGTTTGGCCACATAAACGATTGGCATGTAACTTCTTTAGAAAGTAAACTTAATTGGCTATGTTATTGCTGTATTCATGGACTGATCGATGTGCCTTTTTGGTTTGTGCCATTCATGTCCCAAAACATGTTACTAGATCTGCATGTCATTTCTAACCTGCTTAATCCAGACCAGGGTCGCAGGTGGGGCTGAAGCCTAACCCAGCCAATAGAGGGGGCAAGACAGGAACAAACCCTAGGTAGAGTGCCAGTCCATCGCAAGGCAAACACAAACACGGGGGCAATTTAGAGTTGCCAGTTGACCTAATCTGCCAGTCTTTGGACAGTAGGAGGAAACTCGTGCAGACACGGGGAGAACAAGTAAACTCCACATATAGGATTTTGAACCCTGGTCTCCTTACTCGCAGCAGCAGCACTACCACTGTGCCTCTGTGCCCCTGTGCCCCTGTGCCCAGATCAATATTGCTTGTATAATGGTCGACGGGATTGTTTGCCTGATGTATTACAGTCTCTGGTGCTCACTTTGGTAGTCTCGTCCTCGCTCCTTTCTTCCGTGGAGGTGGAGTGGTTGTGCAGGTGTGATTTGTTTTAGTGTAATATGTCTGTGGTGGGATTGCCTAATTCAGTTTCTTTGAGTGAATATGGGGTGGCACCACCAGGCTTTTTCATGCCAAGATACATGTGGAGTGACAGCTTGGGGGCTGCTTGATGACAGAGATTGTAGACTGCTATCCGTTTTCATGTGTCGGTGTGCAATACAAAGAGCAGGCCCGGTCACACGTGTGTCTGTCTGTCTGTCTGTCAGAGGTGACTGTGGATACTGGGCTCCTCCTGCTGGTAGGCCATTACTGTGTCAAGATCAAGGCTGTCTTTTATTTGAAGGTTAGTGTGCAGGTTCAAGGGTTCCTGAGGTGGTATAGTTTTTCTATTTGAGATTATAAACCACTAAACGTCTAACATGGAAACGTCCCAGGCCGTTGTCTCTTCAAAGATCTGTCACATTGCCTTTATTTGATGGCCATTTCTGTCGCAGCTCAATATCTGGTTGAATAAAACTCCTGCCATCCACTTGAGCGCAGTGCAGGCAAAAGCAGACAAGATTAGTCATGACAAGAATCTGGAACATCTAGATTTATTTCTGTGGAGGTCTGTCAGGGAAACTATTTGCTTGCAGGGGTACTTAAAAGCTTAAGATCTGATTTCTGACTCTTGTGTTTGAATGGAGGCTGTTTTTAACACTCTAATAGTTGGAATTTGATGAATCCCACTACCATAAAAAAGACTAAATTACTGTAGACTAAATCCATTTAAAAACAAACGGCGAACATTGAGCCACGTCAGGCATACTGTGTACGTTACAGCATAGGTGCACAGCCCGAGTGAAGCTTTTCATTCTGATGTCACTTAGGCAGGTTTTTTCATAATAAAGTCCCGCTTTCACTATGGGCCCCCAATGAAGCTGCCCACCTCTGCTGCCTGTCTTATCCTAAACGTAGGCTTCTGTGCAGAAACATTCCCATTAGTAGTTTTCTAATGTAAAAAAAAAAAAAAAATGGAGGAATCAAGTGATGATACTTGTTACAAGTGCTCAGTTTAAGTATAAGTTTTCAGGGATATCTGAGGAAGTTGGTGAGGGGTTTTCTGATGGGCTAGGAGTCTGCCAGCTATGATTGGTACACAACTTGTTTTTTAACCAAATCACAAATTCCATCTGCGGTGGGCTGGCGTCCTGCCTGGGGATTTGTTCCTGCCTTGTGCCCAGTGTTGGCTGGGATTGGCTCCAGCAGACCCCCGTTACCCTGTGTTAGGATAATAGCGGGTTGGATACTGACTGACAAATTCCATTTTGCAAGTCTAAACTTCAGTGCTAGTAAATATGTTGCTAACGGCTTTTAACACAAGAAGTTCCCAACAATGCTGTGGATAAATGCTGGAGGAGTCACGTACATGTGGTGGGAGGCAGTCCGCCTCACAACGTCATCTCTGGTACACCATCATGTCTTCCTGTGGAGGACGTTTCTCCCTTTAGCTTTACGCCTTTTCAACATGTGGGCCACTATACATTGTTGTGGACACGCTGGACCGGCTTAGGTTTACTGTCTGAAATAATACACCAGCAGGTGACATCTGTATTGTGAAGTATCTCAGAATCTCCTTTCACACCAGAGGTGTCAATACACCTTAGCTTTATTTGTCAACTCTCATGATTGGGTGTTAAATTTGTGACAGCTGACGAGGAAGGGCCAAAGGGAGATTAATAGTAAGAGATAAGTTGCCATGTCTGACAGCATGAAAGGCACTTCAACAGCATGGAGGGAAGTCACCATGGCAAAGCTGGGCTGGCATCTTCTCATGAAGCTCCGAGAGTTGACCTGGGTGGACGGTTACTATCTCACACAGATGAATGCTAAGTAATGGCTTCTTTTTACAAGAACATGTGACAGTGAGCGAACCTGGAGAAACATGCAGAACCAAAACAAAAAAATTGGTATTGAACGGTTCCATGTAAAGTTCCTGTAAGTGATACCACAGGAAATTGATCAACTGAAGATTTTAGAATACAATATGGCCGACTGTGCAGTAACATGCAGTCAAGTACATTACCTTTTCTTGTCCACAGACACCACTTTGAAATGAATGTTTCTTGATGTTTTGGACAAAATAGAATTGGAATCTGACCTGAACTCGATAACAAATGTTTGACCCCATTATTTATCTAAATAAAAGTTAAAAAAAGGGATTTTTTTTTTGTAATATCTGATTTTTCATATTCCAAGTTGTTTTCAGGCAAGGATTAGAATCGGATAAGAAAGGGAGAGTGAATTGATGTACAAACGCGTACCGCGGCAGATTCTCCATCTCACAAATGTGAATATTGCAGGGGGAACCAGTAGGAGTGACTGCTGGCCATTCACTGGCCTTTCTTAAGGTTATGAAGTCAAACACGACTTCATTTGGGGGGCGGGATAATCGGAAAATATCTGAAATGGGACTTCATCTGAGGGGTGGGAGTTGTAGGGGTGTCATTTCTTTCACCTCTTTTTATCAAAAGATATTGCTCTTCTTTGTATTTTATTGCTTTTATAATATTACATGTGGATCACAAATAACTTCATGGAAAAACGATAAGTTGGAGAGGCTGCTGCATTCTTGACCTGTTCATGAGGTTCATTCACAGCATTTCATACCACAAAACAAAATCCATTTGTGAGCCTCTGGTAGAAAATAACGCGTAGCAATGGGTCATCGTTACGGTGTTTTGTTAGAGTAAGTGAAAAGGCTTCATTTCTGTCCCTGTCATTACACGATATTGTATTCTTAGGTGCATGTCAAAAGCTCTTAATCTGTCCATATTTGTCAGATCATTTAAATTAGGAGAATGAAGCACAGCAGACATCTCCAGACTTGACAGATAATCCAAGGCTGACAAAGCCTCAAGTTAGTTGGGATGCATAGTGCCTGGTCAGACACGGGTCACACTGAGGTGTCAGGCCAGTCTTGAGTGCCACCTCAAAGTCGTCTTTGTGTACACTGCTCTGCTGTTGGCGCTGGCAGAAAAGTGACGTGGCGTGTTGTGGTGCTCATCCACGCTTGCTGCGCCTTGCACCATTTCTCCAGTTACTCTTGCAGCTCTGACTGAGTGACTGGATTAGTGGTAAACGTTTCTAAATCATCTGCTCCTTGTCTTGTGTGTTTATTGCACTTTAGGAGGGTCCACTTGTTTCTGTAAAATGAGCTACTGTACATTGTTTGCCCATTTTTTCTTCTTCACACAACTGCAAACAACCTGAAGAATCAGTTTGGATTAAATTTTACTTATTTACCATAAAGTCCATGGACTTTGACGAGCAGTCATTGTGGACATGGTGGTGTGGATTCCATCTGGAATATGCTGCACTAAAATTCAACACCTTATCAGTGGTACAAATCAAAATAAAGCAAAAAAAGACACACAAACTATTAAATAGCAGTTACTTTAGGAATTTCACACAAGGATGACGATTCATTAAATAAGTGAGATGAAATTTACAGGGCCTACTCTGCCAGTGTGCGTGACTTGTGTGTGACTGCCGACTGCATGCCCAGGTTACATTTAAACTGTCTGCAGTGCACTTGCACCTGGTTTGGTCTGAAATCCGCTGACCTCATCTTCATTTACTTTTGTTTTTTGGTTCTTGTAATTACCTGCATTGTTATCACTCTTTAATTAAATATTGTTTTTATCAGTATGCTGCTGCTGAAGTATGTGAATTTCTCCTTGGGATTAATAAAGTATCTATCTATCTGTCTGTCTGTCTGTCATATAGTGCCTTTCTATCTATCTATCTATCTATCTATCTATTAAAAGTGATAAGTGGTTAAATATTTTAGTCAAGATGAAAGGTAATTAAGCTGTAAAGAGAGAGTTTAATTTTAAATTAAAGAATCTATTTTTAAAGTTGATTTCATTATCTAAGGCTCAGCACTCTAATGACACGATCCTTTCCATCATTCAAGTTTTCTATCTGATTTACCGCCGCCCTCTGCCTCTGTCACAGTCTCGGTAAACCTCATCCGTTTCAGAGTGGCCCCCCTAGAATTACATGGTGCTCAAGTGTGACTGAAGGTTGGCGTCACCACTTACATGTCCTTGTGCTTTAATGCAGATAAACTGAAGAACTGTGGCTGTTACAAGCACCTCGATCGATGCGAGTACAAAATTCCACCTTACAAGAAGAGATTTGAATTGCATAACACCGAGTCCAGGATGCTGTACCACTGCAACTGCACACAAAGGTAAAAGAGACCTGAGCGGCAAAGGGTTGGGTGGTAAGGAGAGGGCCATTCAGCTAGGATGAAGCAGCAACTGGGGGCCTGCTGTTGGGCCAGGACAAGAACACGATTGATTGTCTCAGGGTGGGCTCATTTTATTGGCCAGTTCTTTTAAATTGCTTGTGACTCTCCAGTTTTAGTATTTCAGACTGAGGTTTAGGATAGGATTATGGACTGGGTTAAGTATAATATTAACAGCATGGATCTTTTTATTAAGATTAGGGGCTAGGAGGATTTTTAACATTAAGGATTGGGTTAGGTAGTGGGTTAAGTTTAGGGTTTTTGGGCAGAGGCAAGCCGAGTTGCTTTATTATCATTGTGATTATCATATAAAGAAGAGGAGTTTTTGGTACATGATGTACTTTGCAAGACTTGTTAGTGCAGCACAAAGAGTGATTCTCACTCCATTTTGGGTAGAGTGCCAACAAACCGAATGCTTTCATGCCACAAAGTAAAATGGAGGACCCTCTCTGTTTCCACACGTGGCTTTGTTCGTGTCTCTTATACTAAACTTGGTTTTATGAACAGCTGCAGAATCATAAAGGAGAGCCAACAAAGTAATGCGTACAGTTCCCAATATGTCCGTGAGTGCTGCAGTAAGCAAAAAGTGGTATTGGGTGTACATCAGGAAAATATGTAAACCTTACAAAACTACTTGTGAGATTTGGCCTGGTCCAGAGGTTTGGGGTTTTTGGCCAACAGAACAGATCGAGGTCCTTAGTAGGTGCCAAGTCATTGAAAACTGTAGTTCTACTTTTGGAAAAAGGAATCCACCGAGTGTGCAGTTCCACCAGACTTCAATCAATCAATCAACATTTATTTATATAGCACATTTTCATACAAAAAAATGTAGCTCAAAGTGCTTTACAAAATGAAGAATAGAAAAATAGAAGACACAATAAAAAATAAACATAAGTCAACATTAATTAACATAGAATAAGTAAGGTCCGATGGCCAGGGTGGACAGAAAAAACAAAAAACAAAACTCCAAGAGCTGGAGAAAAAAAAAAATAAAATCTGTAGGGATTCCAGACCAAGAGACCACCCAGTCCCCTCTTGGGCGAGGGTCAGCCTGTTGAGCCCAGTGAAGCCACATGTCATCTGTAAGGCTAGGGAGGAAGTCCCACCTGGCTGCCTGCATACATAAGATAGATAGATAGATACTTTATTAATCCCAAGGGGAAATTCACAAAACATAACAGTCTGAGCATATCAGTTGACACAACTTCTGCATAGTTGACTCTTCAGATTTGTGTTTTTGTAATAAATATTTAGGGACACAGAATCTGCTTGCCAAGACTACTGACTACTATGGGAGCATTAGTGCTGTTCTAATACATGCCTGCTCTTAAGTATTCAATTTAATACTTATCTGCTTTTGTTGTAGGTTGGCTCGGCATCTTCGCAAGATGGGAGAGACGAATGCAGTGGAGTCCCTGGCAGTCAGTTACATCTCCTTCTCCTGCTTCAATCTACAAACAAGAGAAGAGTGCGATTCAGGACGGTGAGCAGAAGTTTCTCTTGCAGTTATAAAGGATTGGGAGACTTCCGGGATGTGGTCTACTGAGTAGACGTGTATTCGGCTCGCTCTGCTACACTGTACTATATTTATCTTGCAGTTATAAAGGATTAAGGAATTTGGTCTGAAGTTGTGAAAAATGGCCGTGTGGCTTAAAGCCCCTGGGGAGTAGCGATGGCCTGAGTTCTAAAAGAAATAAATTAAGTATAAAAAAAAAGAAACATCAGGTTGTTTTGGGGCGAGGAGTTTTTTTTATTGTGAGTTATTCTAATGAGTAAGTCATTGATAAGTGAGCCACTCGTGAACGGTCGCCATGGATTGTATTGTCTGGAGGCAGAGTGATTTTTCATTCACAACTTAATTCGCTTTTCTCAAAGACTGACTAGAATGCCATGATAGCACTAACATTAGGTTTGAAGATTTATTTTGTGCTGCTCACAGATATATTTCACTTGATTATGCTGTTAAATGCAGTTGTACAAGTGAGTAATGTAGGCTTACTTACATCAGGCCTGCCGAGGTCTGTTTATAGACTTACACGTTAAAGGGTTATTTATATTCTGAACGTGATGTTCTTCATTAAAAATAAAAATCACAAAGTACATTTTATCAAATACAGTCATCCCTCACCTATCACGGGGGTTGCGTTCCAGAACCCCCCCGCGAAAGGTGAAAATCCGTGAAGTAGAAACCATATGTTTGTATGGTTATTTTTATATATTTTAAGCCCTTATAAACTCTCCCACACTCTTATAAACATTCCCCGCAGAGTTATACATCATAAACCCTTTTAATTCTCTTAGATATTAGGTAAGATTCGTTGAAATTATATATGTAAAGACACTGTTTATATACAGTAAAACCTAAATATTATTTTAAAGATATCGAGCGTCTCCGATATCACATATGTTACAGCAATAAACACGTACAATGCAAGAAAAATAGTATACAGTAAATGTGTGTACAGTGACACTAAACGTACGTACATGTACTAAGCACTGTAAGAAGAAAATTAATTATGGTTACTCACCAACAATGACACGATGACTTGTCCGATAACAATGAGTTTAATTTTACTGCACAACAAAGGAGAGCGTTACAGCCCTTGTAAAGGAGCCACTTCAGGCGATTGTGTAGCACTGCCGTTGTTCTTCTTCTGGCAGTCTTCAATCCAAATCCCTGAAGCAGATTCCATCCAGACTACTGCCTTATTACATCCACTTACAACTCGTTTTGCACCCTGGTTAAAAGGACACTGCAGCCGTAGATCTTATATTCTTTTCCTCCTTTTTAAATAAAAAGAATCGTAGCCTCATTGATGCCGTAATGGTGTCCTACAGCGGTGTAGCTTTTCCCATCCTTCAGCATATCCAAAACGTTTACCTTTTCGGTTCTCGTTAACATCTTTCGTTGGCGCTTGGGCACGGCCCCTGAAGCAGTAGCAGGAGCAGATCGTTTTGGTGCCATAATGAAGGGCTTGACTATACACAAAGATAAACACTAAAGATCACAAAAGTTAACTCTTTACACAGCGAAACACGTAGATGCTGAATGAGCGAGATGAGACTTCCTGGTTATCGAATTTGGCGCTCCGTCGCTGAGCCATTCAGCACACAGGAACTTAACTGCGTGCTCTGATTGGTTAGCTTCTCAGCCATCCAGCAATAGTATCCTTCGTATGAAATCAACTGGGCAAACCAACTGAGGAAGCATGTACCAGAAGTAAAAAGACACATTGTCCGCAGAACCCACGAAGCAGCGAAAAATCCGTGTTATATATTTAAATAGGCTTACATTTAAAATCCGCGAAAGTCAAAGCACGATATAGCGAGGGATTACTGTAGTGATGTTAAGCATTCCTTTTTCTTGTGTTATACTACACAGATTTTTACACCTATTTTTCAGGCTGTATGGCCTTTTCTCAACTTGCATGAAATTTGTTCACTGAATGCTGCATTTTATTAATCAGATTCTTTGCCTACCCAGTCATTTGAAGGCCCAATCTTGTATCCTTGTTTAAGTTAGGACAGACCCGGTAGCATCAGTTGCAAGCTCTCAAAACCCAAGGTGACTGACCGATTGCTCTTTTTCTCATGCAGATGTAGTGTGAAGCACACAGCAGTCCTCTCACGTGATCATCGCCTCCAAAGAGCCTTGAGGCTAAAGAAGAACGTGGAGAAGCGAGCGCGGGTTGCGGCTGCTCCTAAAGTGAAGAGACAAGGCCTGTATGAGAACATTCAAAGCAAGAAAGGGTTGGTGAAGCTGTACGACAAATGTTTGGAGATGGTCCATGCCGTCCAGCAGCAACAGTGACACCTGGGGTCCATTTTAGGCTCGAGTTGAAGCTGACAGTTTTTCCTACCCTCATTCACATGCCTAAAAACTCATCTTTATATGGAACTGCGCTGGATGGATCCAAAAACACAGCAGCCTTCCCTGTTACAAGCACACAATCACAGGCTAACACTAAAGCAAGCTAAACACTTCACTAACACCCATCCACATTTCAGTCTTGTAGTTTTGTACTTGACCTCCTGGAATTATGGAAGAACAAGCCAAACAATATATATATATATATTTTTTTTTCAGCAAGAAAAAAATATTATCACGTGTAACAGAAACATGTCAACATAAACACAGCAGGGAAGCTGCCATATGATGCACGTCCTTTAAGTGATATCCTTGGAAATGGTCACCATCACACAGCCCAGCGTCCCAATCGGGACAGTAGAAGAGTGTTTTACTATGCACTTTTATAATATGAGGGGGAGTCGAGCTAAAGTTAGAAAATGGAGCGAACCTTCACAAAGTCGATGATGTGATTTCTCAATGGAGTCTCCACCCTTCTCTGTGCACTTGTGCCACCTGCCGGGCAGTGCCAGGATTCCAGCAGAATAAAAGGTTTTGTCTTGTCCTTGCCACCAATCATGCACCGCTTTCTTCACGTCGTCATCTGTCTTGAATCGATGACCTCCCAGAGACAGCAGTCCCCGCCGCTTCACATTGGTCTCCAGCAAGTCAACAGAACTTGCACTTAGTGACTGCAGTACCCCTTGGCATGGAGTGTTCGATAAGAACTCAGGTGCATGAGTGGTGACGAGGACGAGAGAAAGCCGTCTATTCTGCTGGCACTTCCAGGTAGGTGGCGCAAGTGCATTAAGACCCCATTGAGAAATGACATCACCAGGTTTGTGAAGGCTCGCTCCATTTTCTGATAAATCCCATTTTCTGACTTCAGCTTGACTCCCCCGTCATATTTGTTTTCTGTTGCTTGTGCGTGAGAATTGGCAGTGCGGTGTGGCAAAGAATTGAGATGCGGCCTGTGATGCCAATTAATCCACACCTTTATGTTTACCTGCAGAGCTGCTCCGACTTTGCGTCACATGTGCCAGCGTGCGCGCCCCTCATTTCGTCCAGCTCTGACCTGTACAGAGTTCAGCCCGGCTTGGGCGGGCAGAGGCTGTGTCTTTTGTGACAACGCGTCGCTCAGTGTGTGTGGTCTACCTGACAATCGGATCGTATTCCATCACACATTTTCAGAGGTGCATTCTACTAAGGTAACTTATACCTGAAGACATCACATTGCTTGGCAAATTGGAAATGAAAGAAGTCTGTCCGACAAGCAAAGGCCACATGGCATTTCTGAACGGGGATACATTTCTAATCACCTAAATTTAAACATTTAGAGACAGTTACACATTTTTTTTATTCATTCCCACAGAAGCCAGGAAAGTAAACTGTCACCTGGCAAGTGACAATGCTAAAATCTTTATGAAATTCAAGCAAATGCCACTACTTGGAACTTGTTCGAGGTTTGGGTCGTACTACAAGAAATGAAATCTGACATTTTTAAAAAAAAAAAAGTATTAAGACCTTTTCAGATGACGGACACGTAATGCTGCTTGATTTTATTTTGCACTGCTTGTGTTTGTAGAGCTTGGCAGTGCACGCCATTTACCGAGAGCCACTTCAGATCAACTGCTTGCTTGTCTTGGACTCCTGCAGGACTTCCAGGCAGACGATCTCTGTAGCGCCAACCTCCTCCAGTGCTGCGTGCCACTTGTCATTTGTGCTTTTACGTGACGTATTTAAAGACTGCTTTTAATATTTCTAAGCATAGAAGGTCAAAGGACAACTTGTACGTTAAGTAACATTTAAGGGTATGTTTGTAAATTATTCTTAATTTATATATTTTATATGCCTGGTTGGGATACTTCATGATTACTGTGATAATATTAAGACAGCACTTGATCTAATTAAGACGCCGACAAGATGAGCGCCTCCTATCCTCCATGCTAAAGTTTTTTTTTATTTATGTTGCCCCCCATGCTGTGCCCCCGTGTACACAGTTGTTGTTCTCCTCAGTTTTGTCTTCCTTACTGCAAACATTTTTTTTTCTTGCTACCTGATCTTTGCCTGACACCCTCAGCATTATTTTGTTACTTACAGCCAGCCAGAGCTCCTCTTCATTGCCCCTTATGTTGAAGTTCTGAATCTGCCGCAGCGCGATTCTGGGGGCGGGCACATGTCGTTAATGTGTTTGTTATGTGTGTGGGTGCCTTGCATGTCACTCTGTGTGTGAACTAAAGCAGGACGGAGTTCAGCGTAGCGTGATGAACACTTTCAACTGACTGAGCCATTCCTGTGTGTGTGTGTGTGTAAGAAGTACGTAACGGTGGGCACAACAAGAAATGACACCATCTGTTAACGTGACTCTGATTATTTACTGTTTGTGAAATGTATTACACTGTAAATGGTATTTATAATTTATATGAAGAAAACGCAAGGGTAGGGATGGACTAATTTAATGTGCTGTATATGTTGTTTACATTGTGAATGGACGGGGACTTTGATGTCATATCCAGTGGGTCGTCACATAGGCCGTCAGCCCATGTACCGTTGGCTTTTATAGACGTGAAGATGTCACCTCTCATTCAGCTTTGGTCATGATCATTTAAAGAAAGCTGAATTTGTGACCTCTGATTCACTTGCGACCCTTTGCACCAGACAGACCCTTTTCCATAGTGAGGAGCAACGCAGGGCGCTTCACAAGTGCAGGAACGCATTACTATATGGAGCAGCACAAGCCTGGGTGGCTATCTCAGGATCACTCGGTGGGACGGAGCTGGCAGTCCAGTATATGAGTCACTCTGCCACCCTGCCTAAGCCTGTTAAACCTCAGGACAGAGACACATTCCTAATACAGCTTTCAAAATGGCTGTAGAAACCCCTGCCCTGCAAAGTCAGATGGGGGGGGGTCTGCTTTCAGGTATCAATAATGACAGGTGATTGTTAAGCCGAAGTGCCCATCCCAATGAGCTCAGGTGCTAATGTTGGCAGTAAACCCCTTGTGCACCCAAAGCCTCTTAACCATTCATTCTCTGGATTAGCCGACTGAAGGCGGTGCACAAGGGGTCCGGTGTTTACGACTTGAATAACGGCGAGTGATTTCGTCTGACGGAGGAGTTTTCTTGACCAGATACCTCAGGAGCCAAGGGGGCATTTTATCCTCACGATCTTAGTGGACTTTTATAGCGATGATCATTCTGCACAGGACACCAGCAGATGTACAACATCAATTATTTATATTCTGTAAATAGTGTATAGTTTTTAAAATATTTTGTACAGATGTTTTCTTTAATAAAAGCCAAAAAAAAAAAAGTGAAGCTTCACTTGTGTTCCTCGGTGATCGTTTCTCTCCATTAAAGCTGGACTCGGGACCAGGACAGTTACGGCTGAAGGCGACTGCAAGGTGAAGAAGCACACACAGGTAAATATTCCTGTCAAGCTGTAATAAATATATCATGTAGAAATGCAATTGTAAGTGTATCTGCCATACTTGACAACAACAATAGCAATACGTACATTTTTAAGAGAGAAACATTTGCTTTTGTGATGTGCTGCTTTTGCTTGATATTCTTGGAGAAAAGGGTACATGAGAAGCTAAACTCTTGTGCTGTGTTGTGGTTGGGTGGTCCGAAGTTGTATGTTTGGGGTCTTGGGTTTGTGGTTGGCCTGGAAGGCGTTTTGTGAAATCTTTTGCTCGCCGATCCAGTTTAGTCCAAATCCCATCTAGCTGTTCCATTGATACCCGACACGTGAGTTTGTGTTTATTTTCATGAAATACTAATTAACGCAGGTTTACTTTTTAAATTGTGTAATTTACAGAAATCACAACTAAAATACAGCATTGTACACAAAGGGTTTATTGAGCTTCTTCACCAGTCCTAACGGGTGACCATCAGTGGTGACGCCGGTTGCTTCACAGTCTGTTGACGCGGAGTGCAGGAGAGATGCCGTGGTCTGTAAAGTGACACTCGGGTCACTAACGCTACGTTCACATTACAAGTCTCATCGCTCGATTCCGATTTTTTTGCCCTTCTAGATGTTTCTAATGTGTCTGTCCACTGACACACGCATTGATATGTTTGTGCACAAGTCATCTGTGTCACCAGCAACAAAAAACATCACATTTGTGAGACGACTTGTGGTATTAAAACAGCCCCAGTGGATGCGCTGGTAGCTGGTGTAGGCATCACATTTTGCTCTGCGGGACAGCAAATCGTTTGTCAGATGTTCATGAGTCAGTTGAGAAAAATAATCGGGCAGGTCTGGCTGGTACTACCATGCCAAGAGATGTGTGGGCATGAGAAAGAAGCCAGCAGTGGTAGGACCGCGACTGTTGTCACGGTCGTAGGACTCCTCCATTGCTGAGTTACTGCCCAGCCAGTGCTGGCTGATGACGATGACGCTCAGCCCGACTTGTCATTCGTGTCACATGGCTACAAATCAAATACGCACCTGATTTGGGACCACCTATGAAAGTGACTCCAATCTGGGTTTCTGTGTCCACACAGCCCTGAAAACAGCAGATTTGTGTCCCATTGGGCAAAAACAATGGTGGTTAAATCACCTGAGCCTGGTAATGTGAGCGTAGCCAAAGTACCAGTTGACATCGATAACATAAAAAGAAAGGAGAGAGTGCTGGGGAATCGGACATGATAGGTCCAAAGTCAGTGACAGAGACACTGGAGAGGTTGGAGTTCACACAGCAATGGACTGAACTGTCCCGTCTCTCTACTGTACGAGTGTGGGATTCTCCCCCCATTTCCTCCCCTGCATGTCACAATCCCACGTCCTTGGACTTGTCTGACAGTGCCAGTGCACCATCGGGTGTTTTCCTCATCACCACTTTGTTCCTCTCATTGGGTTCAGGGGTGGTGACCTCAATGCCAGGTCTGCTGTGACCACTGCTGCGTGATGGAGGGGCCGCCATGCTGGCCGGTGCCTCTGGCTCAGGTACAAGGCGTTCTCTTTTACTTCCGTGCCCCGCACGAGGAGAAGGGCTGCGTCCTTTGCTCTTGTCTCTGGATTTTGGTCGTAGATTGAGGCCTTGGAGTTTTGGTAGCACTGGACTGCGGCTCCTACTTCGACGTCCTCGCTGCCTGGCTTTTCCCGGACTGGGGCTCCTAGATTTGGTTCTGAGCAAAACCAGGGTACTGTCATCTTCAGAACTGTACTCGGAGCTGTCGGAGGGGCTGCTGCTGGGACTGGAGGTGGGAAGTGAGATCTGTGGAGGAAAGGTAAAGGTCGTCTGTTAGTTTAAGAAAAATGACGGTTATGTTTGATCGGAGTGGACAGACGTGTATTTCTAACCTGGAAGGGTTCGGTTACCCCCACAATGGTACTCAGGTTGTTACTGTAGTATCCTAAAATGTACTCCCCTGAGCCTTTAGGCAAGGACTCCTCGCTGAATGACACCTGAAGGAAGAGAAAACAAAAGGTTGTAATAGTCGATGACAACTCCGTACAAACGGGCCTAGCAGCTTGAGACCTGCGTGAAGATTCTGGTTTGAGTTTTAGGCCGGTCAGTCCGCCAGCCTGCCTTTACCAGCAGGCCTCGTATGTTAGACTTCATTTAAGTAACAACAGCCCAAACGACCCATCGAGTGTGTGCTGTAATGGGTTCAGGCTGTGTGCATTTGACCGGATTTGTGGAAAGAATGTGGAAAATGAAAGGATAAGAGAGAACAGATTGAGGGAGAACTCTCAAAGAGAAGAGGAAAGCCATTTACAGCAGGTGCTGGGCAGGCACATCTCTGCTTCTGTTAGATGTGGACCGGACCACCACACCAGGGTGACCGAACGTGGCTGTGGTGTATGGGAGCAAAAAACAAAAGGCCGCATGTGTGCTAGAGGGGTATTGGGGGAGTTGGTGTGAAAAGCTTTGAACGGCCAGTGGCACCAGTGCTGTCTGAGGAAGCTTCTGGAAATATTGACAGGGACTGGCACATGTAACTGGGGGACACAAAGTCCTGTAAGGCAATCTAATGACAGTCCCAGGTGGCTTTTTTTAAATTTATGTATTGATAAAAGTTTTTGTTTTTCTGCCTTGTGTTCGTTCCTGGTGGATTTTCTTCTTGGTTCATCCAACGTGTGCTTAATTCCACCCCAGACAGCCTTCTACTTGGGTGACAGGTGGGGGACTTGCTGGTTTATCCCGTTTGTGATGACATGTTATGCACCATCCCCTCGGTCGTTAATTAAAAGTGAAGTTAGTGTTCAGTCGCTAACATCTTATTAACCGTTTAATACTGGAGGACGTTTGCTGTGCTCCCCTCAAGCCAATGTCACGTTTTCTTGTGAGACATGTCAGACTCGCCGTTGCCCCATGAAAGTCACTGGGCTGCCACGTTGACCAAGCAGTTGTGCCCCCCTCACCCCTTTTTATGACAGCCAAACAAGGTGCTGCCTGACGTCGCTGCTGCTGTGTGTTCAGCAATAGTCATTTTTTACCTTCTTGTATACAAAGTATAGGGAAAGTATTGGAATTGTCCAAAGATTCGATGTCGAGATTTTAATAAATCTCAATGTTAGACCTCCCTAAGTCCGAAAATACCACTTTTGGAATTATGTGTCTGTGTGTTTGTGTGTGTCTGTAAACATGACAACTTGAGTACGCTTTCACTTCGGTCAACCAAATTTGGCATACTAATACCAGGTACAAAAACGTAGCTTTCTATCAACTTTTGCGCTATATCCGCTAACCGGAAGTGGCACTTGACTTTTTTCCTAAAGTCCGATTTATTCAACTTTACTTTTATTATTGTAATTGTTCAATATGTTATATGATTTGATTTGTTGTTGAAGGTTCTTTAATGTACATAATATAAAACTGTAATGCTTGTCTTGCGGTTTACTCCTCAAATATCCATCCCCATATCTGAGTATACAAAGAAGTCCATGAGAGAGCACTCCCGATTTTTTGTTTTTCCGTTCTGTTTTAATACGTAAAACACGACATATCAGACAGGTGAGCCTAACTTCGGTTTGCGAGGTTCAAAACGTGTGCATTCTGTGCATTCTACCTGTGGATGAGCATCCATTGGGTGTAAACCCCCCTTTGCACACATTAGTTTAGATTACGTAAAAGTAGGCCACGGCTGTAACGGGCTGGCAGAGTTGTCGAGTGTGACATTGGCTTTACTTTTGCTTTCCCTACAGCTAAAGATGGCTGCTTAACTCACCCAGCATGCCATAGGCCCAACTTAGTCTTTGTTTACTACTAAATAGACCCCCTTCCTGAGTGCCCCCTTTTGTTATTAATACAATAATGGATTAATTAATAGATAAAGATTGTTGCTGTCTCCGTTATCTTCTCCAGTTTCTGCTTTGTTCTAACAGATGTGTTTCTTTCCGTATTCAGTAATTTGCACTTTACCGGAGGAGGCGTCACAGCGGGTAGTGACTGTCCTCAGGGAAAGGCGCTATACAAAATGAAATGATGGAGAGTTCTCGGCTCAAATGTGCAGCACCGATCGGTCAATTGTTACGAGGTAGTTGTGGTGTCACTGATGTGTTTAGCAGTCACAGTGCCTCCTCTCTCTGTTCTGCAGCAACTGCACTTGAACTTGGAGCCTTGGCCTTTCAGAAGAAGCCTGGTGTGCCAAAGAAAATCTGACAAGACAAAGGTATGGCTTAGACTTGTAGGTGTCAGAGGTGGGATTTGAACTGGGGTCCTTTGGATTATGGAGCCCCTGGCTCATCCTGGAGAGCTATGGGGGAAGCTCTTAATGGTATGGGGGCGGAGGAGCCTTTTATCTACTTAAAGGGCTGTTTCCACAGCATAAGAGTTGTAGGTACCCCTGTTCAATACCCAGCTCATCCTCACCAACTGCACTGGGATTTGAACTCAGGGCCTCTGGCACTTAGCCCACCATGCTCTACCCTCAGAGCCACTGAGGAGCTCCTTAAGCTACTGTACCCAGGCAGAATTTCAACTTCTCAGAGATGGTCCTTAGTTAAACACAAAACACATACTGTGTGTTCAGGGCAGGAGCTGGACTTGAACTCAGGACCTTTGAGACTGAGACCACCTGTCTCTACCCTCAGAGCCACTGAGGAGCCCCTTAAACTACTCTACCCAGGCAGAATTTCAACTGCTCAGAGGGGGACCTTAGTCCAATACAAAACTCACACTCTGTGTTCATGGCAGGAGATGGATTTGAACTCAGGGCCTCTGGCACTTAGCCCACCACTCTCTACCCTCAGAGCCACTGAAGATCCCCTTAAGGTAATGTACCCCAGCAGAATTTCAACTGCTCAGGGGGACCTTAGTCCAATACAAAACTCACACTGTGTGGTCATGGCAGGGGCTGGACTTGAACTCAGGACCTCTGGCACATAGCCCACCACTCTCTACTCTCAGAGCCACTGGGGAGCCCCTTAAGCAATTCTACCCAGGCAGAATTTCAACTGCTCAGAGATGGTCCTTAGTTAAACACAAAACACACACTGTGTGTTCAGGGCAGGAGCTGGGCTTGAACTCATGATGTTGGGAATGTCAAGTCCACGCCTCAGCCCTTAGAGCCACCTGAGAGTTCCTCTTAGTAGGGAGGCTGAAGAGACTTTTGTTTGCTTTGATGTCCTCCTCCACAGCATAAGGACAACCTCTACCCCAGCACTGGGATTTGAACTCAGAGACTGAGGATCATTGACCACCTGTTTTATCTCTTGGAGCTACCAGGGAGCCCCGTAAGCTAATGTTGCTGCTCAGAATTTTAGGTACTAAGGGGGGACCTTATTCCGACATAAAACTCATGCTAAGAGCTGGTCTTGAACACAGGACCTTTGAGGCCCAAGACAACATCCTCTATCCTTAGAGCCACCATAGAAGCCCTTGAGTTATACTAGCAAGTCAGAATTTTGACTGCTAACTGGGGGACATTAGTTCCACACAAAACTCACACTTCCTCTCCAAGGAGGGAGCTGGACTTGAACTCAGGACATTAGGAATATAATTGCCACTCCTCAGCTCTTTAAGCCACCTAGGAGGACCTTTTACTTGTGTGGCTGAACAGACCTTTGTCTGCTACGATGGCTCCTGCGCTGCATAAAGACAACCTTCACACCAGTAGTGGGATTTGAACTCACAGGCTGAGAATCACAGACCACCTGTCTCAGCCCTTAGGGCCACCAGAGAGCCCTTTATGGATGTGTGGCTGAAAAGACTTTTGTCTGCTATGATGGCATTTCACAGTGCATAAGGATCACCAGCCCCTCATCCATGAGATTTGAACTGAGGATCTCCGACTTACAAGTGACCCTATTAGCCAGTGGAGCCACAGGAGACCCCGTTAATGGGTGGTGGTCAACCTGACATTTGACTAGTAAGGATTCCCATTAAAGACCATTAAACTTTTATTCTCTCTGGCTGCAGTGGCACTTGAACTCAAGTCACTGAGACCCCCTTGAACTACAGTGGCTAACCACATTTTTATCTTCTAAGACAGCCCCTGACATAACAAAGATCAGAGAGGCTGTCATGTGATACTCTCATCCACACCCACGCGGCTTGAACTTGGGACCTTGTGATGAGGAGCCAAACACTTTAACTTATGGAGCCACCAGAGTTTTCAGTCAGCACCCCCGACTGGTCATCAGACTTCTAACCAGCAAAGCCGCCTCTTCAATGGCATAAGGCTTGGATCCTCACTCAGTAAACTGATATTTTCAGACAAACAAGGGATTTGAACCCAAGACCTCACCATTATAGACCATCTTGCTCAGTCCTTGGAGCCAAAAGAGAATCCTATTAAAAAGCCTGGCTCACTAGACTTTTATCTGGTAAGAAGGATCCTTCATACACCATAATGAGAATCACCTAACACTCTGTGTGCTTCCATTTCAGACCCTCTCACTAGCAGCAGGACCTTAGGACTTCAGCCCTTCCTCCAGAGCCAGTGGAGCCACAGAAGAACTTTGTGAACCACAAGGGAGATTAAATGTTGAAGTGCCATGTGTGGTTACTACGCGGCCTAAGGATCCCACTCCCTCTCTATGCCCCTCTACTGTCCTAGTAATGGGTCTTGAGCTCAGGCCCTTGCCCTCTTCTTAGCCATTGGGGACCATAGGAAGACTCCTTGGGCCGGAGTGGCCAATCAGACTTCTGACTACTAAGGGGGGCTCTTCACACTCCCCCTCACAGGACACCCCACTCATTCTCATCATCAGCCAGGGGACTTGAAATTACAGAGCACCCCCTTAAGCAGAGGAGCTCCACAAGCACTCCTAAAACCATAATGGTCCACCAGACTTGCAACTAATAAAGGTTGCCCCCTCATCCATTCTATCCACCGTGGGATTACAGGACGCCCTTCCAGCCCCATAGAGAGACCCTTAAACTAGAGACCAAACAGACTTGTCACTGCCAAAGGTGCCCATTATAAATCCTAAAGCTCACACTTGCTGTTTGTTTGCACACCAAAACCACCTCACCATTAGGGGGGCTGGAACTGGGGGCTTTAGGATTGTGGTACTCCCTTCCAACCTAGTGGAGCCATAGGAGACCTTCTTCAAGGACAGGGATGATCAAACCTCCGAGTAGCACGTCTGACTCAATGGGAACATGAAGGTCCCACCCTCCCTCTTCGTCCTCTTGTACTCCACTCTTCCCTTCTTCTCTGAGAGCTTTGGGTCCTTAGGCTACAGTGGCCAAGTCGGACCTCTTTGGCAACAGCGGGCCCACGTTCTCTCTACAGTCTACCCAACAAATCTGGGGCACTGCAGCACCTGCGTACGTCACTCATCCCCTGAGGCAGCAGCAGGACCCCCACTCTGGGCCTTGACTCAATAAAACATCCTCGTGAGCCCCCCTGACCCAAAGCTGAACACCTTCAACTCTACGAGCAATCAGATCCTACCACGTGCCAATCCAGGTCACCTCACACTGCACTCAGGTTGCCATCCCCTTACTCTGCTGCAGGCAGGACTTGAACGTGGGGGTCCTTTAACGACATGACCCCCATCACGGCTATAAGCACAACTCCTTAACTGTCAGAAGGGGAGCGGACGTTTGACTGCTTAGGGTGTCTCTGATATGGCAGCTCTTGCGCACGTTAAATCCCGTGTCTCCCACCTCAATCCCGGGTCACTGCATTTGCTCAGAGCAGAAGCAGGTTTGGGGAGACCTCAATAAATTTGACATATGAAAGTCCTCTTTAGTATGTGCAGTGACAGAGTGACGGGCAAATCCTGGCAGTGATCGTCACTTAACAGAGTCCACATGTCACTGATGCTGTCTGAAGGTCCCCCTTATTGTCTGGAGTTAGTCTTTTTACAGCAACACGTTCAATGCCAATGTGTCGCCATACTGACCATCACTTGCCTCCCTGTGTCTGGCGATCCTGGCGGCTGACAGTAATTAAAAGTTCTCTGGTGCAGACCACCCAGCCCCTGTGCACCTAAACAGACCACCATGTCAGGCTCTACTCTTTTGCTCAGTAATTACAGTTGGGGCCTTTGGTGTCGTTGGAGAGCAGACTTCTCCCCAGAAGAGGTCGACAGAAACAACTTTGGTAAACAGGGGGTACATCTACAGTGGGTTGGCACAGCTCATTAAAAGCGGGGTGCAGCAGTTTAGGACCAAACACGACTGTATTTATGACGAGGTGGTTCAATGGAAGGAGGTGACAAGACCGGGGGCCGCTCAAATCAATTCCAGGTGCCACAGGTTCATGCTTATGGAAGAACCAAAATGTAAGCCGGCTGGTGGTCCATCTTACTTTAGGTCAACAACGTAAAGGGTTGGGGAGTGGTCCTGTAGCTTGAAGTGGGACCCTTTGGTACAGCTGAGACAGGGTATCTGTGATTTAGTGACAAAGAGCTACGTCCCTTAATGGGAGCAGAGACAACATGTGCTGAATACTCCAAAGCCAGTCCTGGAATGGCCTCCAAAGTGTAAGAAGTTCATCTCATTGCAGGGGCCGCTCCTCTTACCAGGAGGATATGGAAGACGTTATCAGCCGACCCACCAGCGTTTTAAAGATGAACGTTGTGAGCAGACCCCTGCCCCTTTTTTAAATATCCACGTGTTCATTCAACTGTTTCACCTTCAGAAGGTGCCCACTCACTGCATGGCGTCTGGTGTGCCTGGCAGCAACGTGTGACAAAACACGACAAAAGGAACAATAAAGAGGAATGTGTAAAAGCTGAAAATCACCACCTGGTAGTGCTGGTTTGTGCCCACCGGATCTTCATGCTTTGCCCAGACATAACTCACGTAGTCCTTCTGATGCCTGAAACCGACCTATTAAGAGGAAAAAAAACCAAAATACGGTAGTTTTAAAAGCTTATTCTTCATCCTTGGCAAGATCGACAACCCGTCACCTCACAGGGCTAATGGGGTTGGTGTCGTAATTACTGAAGAGAAAGGAAAGATGTGGCAGGCAGACGCCACAGAGACATCCACGCTATTTTTAAACTGTGCCCTGATGAGAAGCGAGTGACATCTCTGTAGCAAATTCTCCGGCTGATAAGAGTGAAGAGGCCACCGCAAGTTCAGTAATGGGCACTAAACTGGCACGCAAGGGCGAGGAGCAGAAATAACTAAAGAGATGTGGCTCAAGAACAAACACTCCGACGTGTAGATGTGATCCTTCTAGAATGGCCACAAGCACAGAGCAGACGTGGAAGATTTGGCCAATCAAAGTGCCCCTTTTTAAACCAATGACACCCCCCTAGTATTTGGGGCCAATCTCATCAAGTCGCACACAAGCCAGCGTACTAAAACTCAGCCGGGGGTCTGACACGAGGTCTTCAGGTTTTGCGGAGTTGAACTTGCAGTGCTAATGACAATCAAGGCTGTAAGATTTGTCAGGGAAGGAAGTCTGAAGGTGAGGCAGCTCCGCTGACTGGTCATGGTGGCAGTGGGGGGCAGAAGGGGGCTTCATGTTGATTAGGACTGCAAGAAGGAATGGCAGTGCACTCTGATAGGTAGATGTGAAAGGTGCGATATGCTAATGAGACAGACCGGTGGATGGGAAAGGAGCTATATAGTAGACAGAACTGTATTTGTCCCCTGGGGGACAGAAGTGCAATAAATAAATAATTATTTTTATATTATGACAAATAAATACACACCAGCATGATTAAAAAGGGCAAACATTTCTGACTTGGCCCAAGATTAGAAGAAGTGCAGTAAGGCGCTATAAAGGCATACTATGGTTGGTATGAAGTTGCGCCAGTCGCGTTTCTCGACTTTTGCTGAATGATTCGCTGGCTCAAAGTCCTTTGTGTCAGATGGTCACGGAGAGGATGTGCAGTGTTGGCAGGGGGTGTCCCATAAAGGAGTGGGCCTTGTTGATGTGGGGGGTTGGGGGGCTCGCGCTTGGTAGGAGGTTAGCGGCCCAGCACAGGGTGGCAGAACACAAACAGAATGTCACCAAGCACAGTACTCCAAAGAAACACAAGAGTGGGCACTGCCCTTTGTCCTGGAGCTCCTCTGGACCCCCTATGCCCATTACATGTATTAAACACGCGATTTCAGAGCTGCCCGTTACACTTTTTTTTCGGTGACGTTTACAGCAGCTGCACCTAATCTGGAAAAGCAGCTGGGGGGTTACGATAAGAGGGGCTCCAGCTCCGATATCTACTGTGACTTTTCAGACTCCATACTGCAGCAGACGACATGACGCAGCCCACCACTGTGAGCAGCTCCTCCTGCCCTCGACTGCTCCAGAATTACCAAGAAGACACTAAAAGGTTTATCTGTTTAGCCACAATTTGACGCCCCAACTGTTCGTCCCTTTTGTGAAGCTCTTCCAGAATAGCAGACAGCTGAAGTTTAGTTGTTGTTGTTTTGTTCTTCCTATTTGTGCTCAAAATCTACATCAGATGTCACCTTTGAGACAAACTTTAGCTGTGATTGCTGCATTCCAACACTGAGACCTGCGTCTCCAGCGTAAAAAGGGACGTTTGTGAACATGGGGGACACAGACACCGACAGGAAGCTGAATGGACCTCTTCACTGGAAGTCTAGCAAGTCGTTTAAAGAGAAAAGGACGACCGCCGCAAATCTGACAAACCGGAGCACTAAGACCACCACACTGACTAGGAGGTAAATGATCAGCCACTTTTAAAATTCTCCTTTTTGACATTGTGATGGACAGTCGGGGGGGGTTGGGGGGGCTTCTGATGGAAGGACTGGGGTCCACAGCAACACCTCCCCAAGAACACCAGAGGGCATCAGGGCCTGAAGCTTAGAAGCTCAAACCTGCTGGGGCCCGTGACCACCACCAGGGGGCGCCAGGATAGTCCCGGAGCACTGGACTGCAGGAAGAGGATCAGAGTGCACTATAAAGGAGACCACCTCACTCCGGTTGAGGAGCCAGAGTCGGGTGGAAGGTGGGCAAAGCCTGCTGGGAGGAGTGGAGGTGGCAGAAAAGAGAAAGAAAGAAAGAAAGAAAGAAGGAAAGGACTGAGCAATATTGTGTGCTGAATCCTTTCCTAACTTCTTTTTCTCTCTCTTTCCTGCCGCCTCCTGCCAAATGCAGCCCTCTAATAGTGGTGTCTCCATTACTCCACGGTTTGGGGGTCTTGTTTTATCCTGTATGTTGTGATCACAGCTTGCAGTTAATGTCGTACCCGTCTGTCTAAATTTAGAATTGTGTTCCGATTTGGGACGTCACCGTTAGGAGGAATGCTGAAGGGCATGCGGAAGGCGCATTGCGTAGCGATGATGGATTTGTTGTTTTTGAAGAACAGCGAAAGCAAAGGTGAGCACCAGACTAAAAACTACAAGGGTTCACCTATCAAGGGACCCCCCCACCCACTCGGCTGCCTCTACCTCACACACTTCATTTTGGCTCACCCTGTATTACGAATACGTTTTCAGTACTTAAAGCTAAAAGGCCCCCAGTGATCTTCTCGTCTTAGACACTAGCTGGCTTTGACTTCTCACATGGCAGCCTGGATACTTCACTTCACTTCACTTTCTGTTTGCCAACAGTCTGCAGCACTGAGCGGCGATTTGCTGTTTTGGAAATGGCATTTTTTGGCCTAAGCCGTAATTAAGGACATGCGAGTCAGAGATTGTGCAGATTCATACGCTAAACACAAGCTGACATTTAACAACACGCAGTGCACACGAGGGTCATAAATACCTTGTACAGACCAATCCAGTCCCAAGAACTGCGAGGAAAGGTCTGCGCCATTTTATACCTGACGATGGCATCAGACACCGCATTCCATTCATCCTCTACTGCCAGCTGGACAAAAGGTACGTCTATCTTGTAGGGAAACTGAAAAGAGAGGCAAAAACGCGTTAAAAGCCAAAGCACAAACCTTCAGAGAAACCCTTTAAAGCAGTCACGCCACTATAGTGCGGCACAGAAAGGGCACCACGAGTTTCCTGAGTGAAAATCAGCAACATGCAATGTGCCACCCGTTTAAGGACACACAGAGCTGGCAGAGAGAGGACCAGTCGTTTAATTCATGATTGGCGTTAAGAGCAGAGATTCTGAACGGGGCGCAGTCGAGAATGTCATCACCAGATTACACACCTCAGCAGTCAACTAGCAAATCGTACTTGTGAATATTTCACAAGAATAAAAGCGTTAACAAAATGATGATGAGGGAGAGAAGAACATGACACGTTAAGAGTAAGAAAGGAGATTACTTGAATAAGTAGTGACTTGTGACTATTAAATTTCATCCCGTGATTAGTTATTGTAGTCACTTCTTTACAATCCAAAGTGTCACGTGAACAGAACACACTGGATAAGAAGGGAAACGCAGTGTGTGTGAGTGTGTGTGTGTGTGTGTGTGTGTGTGAAGTGTGGCCGTCAGGTCATGTGGTATACCGACGTCTATAAGAATTGTCGAAAAACGCAATCGTTATTGTCAGTGAAAATAACCCACAAGCACCTGTACGTTTAACTTGGGTTACAACGTCACCCCGGAAAATGTGTCCAGGGGTAAAAACAGGGCCTGGCAAATAAACTCTGACGTTATCAAACCTTTGTCGTTGTGACCTGGTGATAGTCGTACAATACGCTAAACGAACGGGGAATTGTCTACGCCGTAATATAAAGGGAATGTCTTGTTTGGAGTCGTCAGTGTTTTGGAATCCCTGTAGTTTTTCTGTCGTAATGTTTCTCATTGTCTGTTCTTCAGAAAGGTTGTGCGTGTAATTCGTTTTTTGTTAACCGTCGAGGTGTGAGACTTGCTGCCACTGATCTTCAGCTAATGTCGCTCTGTGCTTTGTCATCCGTTGTCTTTGTTGTTCTGAGGCCTGTGCTGGTTGGTCTTTTGTGATGTCGATGTTTCTGCTTTTGTGTGTTGGTGTGAGTCTGTAGGCCGGCGAGGCCGTTTGTGTTGGTCGGTGCTACGCTGTGTGTGCCTTTTCATTTTATTGGGAGGCTGACGTTGAAGTGATGAAAGAGGAGGTGCAAAATGGTGGTGTCGCAATGCAGTTTTGTTCAGTAAACAAAGTGTGCACCAAATAAACAGTCAATAATTGAAAAGAATTGAAGACTTGAAGAGAAGCCGAAGAGAAAATCTCTGCCAGGAACACGGACTCCTCTCTATTGTTGTGGAGGGATAGAGCAGTTGTGACAACCATTGCTTATATCGAGCACGGACGGACACAAGCGAAATAATAGTAGGATTAACGAATTAATCAAACTAACAACAGCCACACAGGCATACGACCACAACGCTCAACACAGGCCTCACCTTGAGAGTGAAGATTGAGGAGACCGGTTTGTGGTCACTGACCACATACTCCATGTGACTCCGATAGCTGTGCTGGCTCACCACTAAGCCTCCGGCCTGCAGGACACCAGAATGGCGCTTTGAGGCCGTCTGTGGAGTCGAGGCTTTGGATTCGGGTTTCTTCACCTTCCAAAGGATGCGGTCTGTCCAGGCTGGCTTTCTCTTCTTGCCACTGAGTTTGCAGAAGAAGATTAAAAAAACAGCTTAATAATTAGCAACGTCACTGTGGATTTGATCTTTGACCCCGCGGATGCTTCCTGCCTTTTTAAATTCTTTGACAGATTACGATTGGTTAGTCCTGAGCATGGCTGCGTTTAGGGGCTGCCGTCGATCCCAAGGCGAGAATAATCACTGGGCAGGGCGCCAGTCCATCGCAGGGTGAACGGTCAGATGGACCAGTTTAGCATCGCCAGTCCACCTGACCTGCACACCTTTAGGACTGTTTGAGGACAGCCACACAGACACAGGGAGGACACGAACCTGGGCCGCCATACTGTGAGGCTGCAGCACTACCCACTGTGCCAACATGTGGCGTCCGGATAAGTTGTCCCCCACATCTTGCCCCCTCCCACACATTTCACCACCACTAGATTTTGCCCCGGTACTTATGTACATATCTATAATTGCAATTAAAAATGTAATAAACCTTACCCAACATTGAAAATAAAAACAGTTCCCTCAGGTAGTGTTCTTCTATGACTCACAGATCAACGTGTTCCACTGAAAACACTATGCGTGACTGCCTCCATAGAAGGTGAGTATTGTACTTCAAATTTACTCCGTGTTATGTGATATCGTACTGTATGAATGTACTGGATTTCGCACGTTTTTCTTGCCAGCACTACGGCCGTTTCGAGTTGTGCATTTACGGTTTTCGCTGTGTTGAAGAACCACCAACACCTCGCAGACAGCGCAATATCTAAACAGTTACGTCACCGCTCACCGCATCGTGTGTTACTTTCTCACTGAAAGCATTACTTTTGTATCGTAACTAAACCTAAAATCAACTTTATAAAATTTCACTATGGCAGAAAGAATTTAATTAATCAGAGGTAAAAGAAAATTGATAAATGATGATAGGCAATCACAAAAACAAGAAGTACGCTGCTATCAAAGGAACAGCCCAAAATTTTGAAAATCGTAATGTAATTGATTACCTTGGAGGCATCGCATACAACTTGGAGTTCTAATCAATAATTTTCTAAATGGAAATTATTTTTTGTGAACATGAAAATTACAAAGATATTAATTTAATACGTAATTGTATTTCACGCATGTTTTTCGCATGTGATATTAATTTTTGTAAAATTGTTTAGATTCGTTAAATCAAAATAAAAATGTATATTTGTTTACAGAGCGTTTCATTTAAGTGATGCACTGTTGCTAACTTTTTTATCATTTTGTTACAAAAATATTTAAATTAGAAAAGTCAGTTTTGAACGCAGAGAATGGTTATTCACTTTATTTTTTCTAGAAACTTCCAACACTCAAAACGTCTGGCTGTGGGTATTAGAAGACACTGGGGTGGGAGAGAAATGTCATGGAGGCGAAACGTAGTGGGGGCCAAACGCGAGGGGCGAAATGTAGGGGGGCGAAGTGTGAGTGGCGAAACATCAAGGGCGAAACATGCTGGGGCAAAACGTGTTGGGGCGAAATGTGAGGGGCGAAACGTGAGGGGTGAAACGTGCTGGGGCAAAACATGTTGGGGCGAAATGTGAGGGGCGAAACGTGAGGGGCGAAACGTGCTGGGAGCGAAATGTGCTGGGAGCCAAACGTGAGGGGCGAAGTGTAGGGGGCGAAACATGCTGGGGCGAAACGTGAGGGGCGAAATGTGAGGGGCAAAACGTGCTGGGAGCGAAATGTGAGGGGTGAAACATGATGGGCGAAACATGCTGGGGCAAAACGTGTTGGAGCGAAACGTGAGGGGCGAAACCTGCTGGCGCCGAAATCTCTGTAAACCGCCAACATGCTGATTGGCCAACAAGCAGGCATTCATTTAAACAAGAGAAATTTGGGTGAACCGTTTCTCTAACATACAAAAGAAAGAAAGCAGTGAGTGATTTGTCAAATGGAGATTAACTGTCGGTTGTAAAAACTCAATGAAACTCTACAGTGAATATGGCCATGAGAAAATCTTTAGTGAGTGACTCTGTCGAAACAACAGCACAGGAAATAATTCACTTAGGCGTGCATTTAGGAAATGTGATTAGGATCATTTAACACCTCCAAAAGGGCATCTGTGGTAAAAAAGAAAAGATATTTCCTACTCAGAATGGCAACGGGAATTAAATCATCTCTTTAAGTGAGAAGTTTACGTCCTCCCAGAGTTCTTTATTAGGTAATGCAAAGTGTAAGTAACCCTGGCAAGCCTTCTTCCTGAAGAATGTGGCAAAACTGTTCTTTTGTACTCGGTTAAAATATAAAGGCAATGAATCAAATGGATGGAGGGACACATAAATGAGACTTCAGCTCTGTTACAGCACAACAATTAGCCACGGAGGTCAAACCCGAGCGATTCTTAATGGAGTCTCAGCCTGTCATCTGGACTCTCCGATGTAATGGGCACTTGGGTCTTCTGTGCTGTCCTCGATGTCTACAGCACGGTTCTGATTGTTCAGAGAACGAATGACTTGGACAGAAAAACAAACAAGCAGACGCTTTCTTCAAAATGTGGTCCTTACCTGGTGTCATAAATGCTGGTGCCCACGTCAAACTTATATGTTGGGGGGAACCGCAGCACACCCTCGTGAAAGCCCTCCAGTACTGGTTCCATTGTCTTCGCCATGTTCAACTAAATGGAGTTCATAAATACAAAACAAGATTACAGTCTCTCTCTCTGTGTTTTAATATACAGTATCTATACCATGTTGAAGACAGTAATAATAGCAGTGTGTTCATTCAAATATTTTATCAGTTAAGTAAGCAAGCAAAGTCATCCGAGTGTGAAGATATCAGATTGGCACAAAGCAGTCCTGTCCACAGAGAGCACCCATTTGGCATTTAAACACAATAAACATTTACATTTTGCTTCCTTCCTTCCTTCCTTCAAATGCGTGGTTTATTATTATTAGCACACAGACAACAGTTAACAGTTCATCTTCTCACCCATGGCACCCAATAAAGATACACACAAAAAACATCGGCACTATATGGGGATGGATATTTGAGGAGTAAACCACCAGACAAGGATTACATTTTTATATTACGCATATTAAGGAAGCATCAACAACAAATCCAATAAATAAATTGAACAATTATTATAAAAGTAATCCATATCTATAAAAGCCAAAGAGCACGGACTCACTCATCACGAAATCTCCTGAACCCTGAGGACTTGGGCCCTGAAATCTGGAATGTTGGTTACCCTCGGCCCACAGGTGCTCGCTAAGAAACGGTTTTAACAATTTCGTGGTCCAAGCGAGTTCTGTCTGTCTGTCTCTCTGTCCGCTGTTCACGAGAGAATTACTTAACGGGTTTTAGATCGGGTTGTTTTCTATAATTTGCTTGAACTTTCTGTTGATTTTGCGACTCCTCTCATCGTTCTACTTCCGGGTGGGCTATAAAAGGAGCCGGCAGCCACCACTCCAGGAGCCAAAGCTTGGCAGAGAAGAGTGGAGGAGAAAAAGAAGAAGAAGAAAAAAAAAAGTATTGTGATTGGTGCTTATTGGGACTGTGCTGTGCCTGTGGGAGCGGGGAAGGCGTTACCCGCAGGCAGAAGAAAAGAAAAATCAAACACTTATTTGTGTTATGAGTGTGCCTCCCGAGTTGGGTGGCTGGCACGCCCCCTAGTGGTCTTGTTACACGATTAACAAGAAATCAACAGTAATGACGCCACAGAGCCAAATACTGAAGTAAAATGACCCCCCAAGTGCACTTTGAGTAACTATTTTCAAAAACACAGAAAATATTTAAATGACTTTAACTTTTGGGATAAAAAGCACCAATGTAAATATTTAGTGCAGGATTACAAATTATAATCTTCTGGTAATGCCGCATATTACAGTATGTGTGTATGTATGCATGTATAATGTTGAACTACTGTAAGGCCCTTTCATAAGCTGATATTTTTTCCCCAACAGCTTATGATGGCCAGAAAGGACACCTCAGGACTTCGGTGACACGTCTGATCAGCCTTCTTTTAAATTCCATTCTTTTGATTAATTGGGCGGATTTTAGAAGAGCGTAAATATTTAAAAGGCACTGCAGCGGGCCATCAATCAGGAGCTCTGTGTGAATCATGAGACATAAGAGATGAAACCATATAAAATATTCATTATGTCTAATTAAATAAAATAATTAGACAGAACACAACACAAGGCTAGTGAGACCCAACCACTTAACACAGCAGATGAAAAAACAAAAACTCAAAAATACAAAATCAAAGATGTCAAGACAAAGAGCAGCAGAGCCTGACAGGTCTATGCAGAAGGCCAAAGGTCCAGAACTGATAACCAGTGCCCAAAAATGTCAAATGAGAGCGTTGGGCCAGGAACAGTGTAGCAAGTGCCAGCCAGTGCCAGGTTATTTGTCATGCCACAACATTTTCTAACCTGCGTAATCCAGACCAGGGTCATAGGGTGGGGTGCTGGAGCCTAACTGAACCAACAGGGGGCCAAAGGGCAGGAACAAACCCTGCACAAGGCGCCAGTCCATCACATGGCAAACACACACACGCACTTGGGGCCATTTTAGCTTTGCCAGTTCACCTAACATGCATGTCTCTGGGCAGTGGGAGGAAACCACGACCACTGAGCTGCCCCGGCCACTTGTCAACTCATTCAATTACTTTACGACTCAAAGATCCAAAATAAATAGGTTTTATTTTATTCTTCTTTTCAACAATTACTGACTTCTTACTTAATGAAAGTCATTGCCCACTCCTTTTCATAAAAGATATATAAAGTGGACCACCAGGGAGTGCAGAGCCCCTCAAACCCTGGACACACCAGACACGGAAGCCAAGCTCAGCATACACAAGATAAAACAAATTATGATTTGATTCCCATTGTATCACCGTTTAAGAGGGGGTTCAGAGGAGCGACCGTGTCTCCTTGTGGTGCATTCAGCCCCCCCTATTCACAATGGCGCATAATGAAGCCCCCTAATTAGCTAAAAAAAAACAAAAAAAGCACAAGGAGCTTGATGGACTGAATGGTCTCCTCTCGTTTGTCACATTTCTTATATTCCTACGTACATGAACAATGCCAACTGGGTTTAACGTTATTCCCAAAAAGAGCTTGGGTATCAAGGAGAAGGAACATGAGGTGTGAAACCGGCACAAACCTATAATAGCTAAGGCATGTGTCATACTATCAATGGATGACTTTACGGATGACCTCCTATCACCTTTCCGGGTGCTCAACATGGCTAGAAACTCATAACCCTGGAGTAATGAATACCTCGTAGCCCACTGGATACCACCCCGAGTGTACGTCTCTGGACTGGTCTCCACTTCCACAGCACTGCTTTAGGCCTCCCTCACAACAGATAGGAACATTTCTGCATGTTACCGGACTCAGATTGGCTCTCCTACCTGGTCTTTCTCCCACAGCATGGAAAGTTTATTACTGTCAATAGCATACTTCACAAAATTCATGTCGTAATGTTCAATTCGGAAATTCAGGTCTCCGAACCAGAAGACAACACTGTAATAGAACAAAAAAAAAATGAATATATTGGCAACAAGGCTTCTTTATGAGATACTCTTCTTGGTCTTGGGCCGTTGTTCCTCTACTGTCTTATTTACTAAAATTTTCTTTCTTATTAATTATCATCTTAACATCATTTAAAACAATTTTATCATATGGATGAAAACAACACTCGGGATCCCACAGGCCTTTATGTAACCCCATTAGTGGGGCTGTTTACGCTTTTGGTTCAAACAACAATGCAGATTCACATGCTTGTTACATAAAACACTGAATTAGTGTACGTTCAGTTTTCTCACAGCCAAGAAGGCAAATTGTGTTAATGAATTATTTTTGCCCATTTCAGCTTCAGCATTGCCTGTTTAGGACACTATTAGAAAGGCCCCATTTCACAGATTTAAAACACAGAACATTTTCACGTGATGGTCAACAAGGACGATAAAAATTCAGTCATTGGCAATCACATTGCAGGAGATCATTATGTCTGGAAAAGCATAAAAGTGAATAAATAAAATAAGAGTACTGTAAATAAATAAATCAGTCAGTCAGTCAAATGGCTGTGACACTGTCCAGCACAGAACACAACTCTCCTAAAAAAACGCTTCAATCCAGGGCGATAGGGCAGCAGGAAGGTTTCATGCCAAGAAAGAGCATCACAGATGTGATGTTTGCTCTGAGGGTGTTGATGAAGAAGTTTAGAGAAGGACACGAGGATTTGCATTGCGTCTTTGTGGACCTGGAGAAAGCATATGACAGGGTGCCTCGAGATGAGCTGTGGTATTGTATGAGGAAGTCGGGAGTGGCAGAGAAGTACGTAAGAGTTTTACAGGATATGTACGAGGGAAGTGTGACCATGGTGAGGTCTGCGGTAGGAGTGACGAAGGGGGGATTACATCAGGGATCGGCTCTGAGCCCTTTCTTATTTACAATGTTGATCGACTGGTTGACAGACGAGATTAGACAGGAGTCCCCGTGGACTGTGATGTTTGCTGATGACATTGTGATCTGCAGGTCAAAGAGACCCTGGACAGGTGGAGATATGAGAGGAGAGGAATGAAGGTCAGTAGGACCACCAGGACAGAATACATGTGTGTGAATGAGAGGGAGGTCAGTGGAATGGTGAGGATGAGGGGAGTAGAGTTGGTGAAGATGGAGGAGTTCAAATACTTGGGATCAACAGTACAGAGTAATGGGGATTGTGGAAGGGAGGTGAAGAAGAGAGTGCAGGCAGGGTGGAGAAGAGTGTCAGGAGTGATTTGTGACAGACAGATATCAGCAAGAGTGAAAGGGAAGGTCTACAGGACGGTAGTGAGACCAGCTATGTTATATGGGCTGGAGATGGTGGCACAGGAGACAGAGCTGGAGGTGGCAGAGTTAAATATGCTAAGATTTGCATTGGGTGCGACGAGGATGGACAGGATTAGAAATGAGGACATTAGAGGGTCAGCTCAAGTTGGACAGTTGGAAGACAAAGTCAGAGAGGCGAGATTGCGTTGGTTTGGAGAGATGCTGAGCATAATGAGTGAAGGGTACTAAGGATAGAGCTGCCAGGGAAGAGGAGAAGAGGAAGGACTAAGAGAAGGTTTGTGGATGTGGTGAGAGAGGACATGCAGGTGATGGGGGTGACAGAACAAGAATCAGGAATATATGGAAAAAGATGATCCACTGTGGTGACCCCTAACAGGAGCAGCCGAAAGAAGAAGAAGAAGAAGATTGCAATGTGTGGATATCAGGTTATGGTTAAATGTTCACTTCTACTGTAATGTGCTGTAAAGATAAAAAGAGTTACTTACCACAAAGTTATACCGTAAACCTAAAAATAGTGTCACCTTCTTTTATACGATAAACCACATCTGCCAGCACTTTACCATAAACATAAAATTATTTCTTTTTACACTGTATATTCTTAACTATGTAGAGTGCTCTGGACTTGTTAAAGGAAGTGAAGTATTTTGAGAAAACAAACAAACAGAAATGAAGTGAAGTGAGTTCACTGCAGACACTTCCAACTCACTCGTGGTCAAGAATGCTCGTGGCACTTTGGCTGTCAAACTGCTGCTGCAATATACTCTCAAAATCTTCCATACGCTGCTCCGAATTTTCCATGTGGGCGGGCAGGTGGCAGTTCAGGAAACAAACCATGTGGCCAAAGACCGACATCCGGGCACTGACACCACCTTTGTTACCCTGGAGTGGCACAGAAGAAACAGGGTTTAGTACTTTAGAGCAGCACTGAGGAACGTGCAGAGCCGCTTGGGCAAAACAAACAAAACCAAGCAAAGTGATAAAATCAAGATGAGCTGTGCAAAATCAGACAGGCCTGTCATTCAAGTGTGAACCCTGATAAGAAGTTATAAATAAAACTTGACTGACTTGCACATGAAAATGCTTGTGTGCCTGTGACTACCCAGAAACCTGCTGACGGCTCTTAAATGACTTTAAAATCTGCAGAGCCAAATTAACGAAAAATTCCAAACAAGAGCACGGAGAGGGACGCACAGGCTGGTCCATTATGAGGACTTGAGCAACTGAGAGAGGGACGTCAGAAGTGCAGGGTGACGTGATTAAGTGAAACACAAACCAATAAAGGAAAAACAAAACATCCAATACAGAAATATTTGAGTTACTCGTAGGATGCACGGGTGCACCGTTGAAAATAACAGTTGTTGGAAATGTCTGGCAGTGTATGAATCGGACACCTACAGATTATTTGAGTCCCGGCCATCCATCACAGGAGTTAATATTCTGAAAAGAATTAAGCAAACGTCACCGATGAACAGGTTGGTCTGACGCGCTGATGGCAGGAAAAAACGAGATACACAACTCTAGCTTAGCAAAGCTGAAACATTACAGGGAAGTAGGCTTGTGCAGCCCTCCAAAACGGCCATACCTTACACTGGAAAGGTAATGTCAGAGTAAATATTTAATATGAAACAATTATGTGGAAGAGTCCAAATGAGTTGCCCCACAGCCTCTCACCCAGTAGCCTCCCAGTCCAGTTCTTGTTGTTTCCGTCTGGATGTCCCTCAGAAAAGGCAGATGATAGTACTTGGCCAATATCAGCAGGAGGACCCCCTGCATGCGCTGCGATGTGACCTAAGGGAACGGAAAACGACAGCAAGCCGTCAGAGTAACACACACACACACACACGCACCTCACTGCTGTACTGGCACCGTGGCCCATTAAACACTTGCAAATGGAAGGGGAGCGCAAGAATGGTCATTATAGCGCTCAGCTGGGAGGTTTCTGACCCGTGAAGACAGCACATACACAATGGAGCTTGGCTGATCTTCTCAAATGGAAGTCTTTATTCACCCTGAACAGTACGCCGTTCACTACAATGGCTTTACTCACCAGAACATATCCAAATGACGCCAGGGAATCCATGCAAAGTTCACTCCACTGGTCAGTAAAGATGGCATCTTTGAGTCTTTTGTTGATCATGGAGTTTACTTCTTGAAGTCTAAATACATTACAAGAGGGAAAGAAAAAAGGAAATGGCAGGTTCAAGGTGTATAAAAGGGCACAGAGTGCTGCACGAAAGGTCGCAGACTTTCTTAGACGGTGGTCCCCGACTCTGGCTAGTCATCACGTTACTTGCACTGCCTGAATTCTTCAATGTCGACACTTGGACCCTCACTGCACACCCTCTGCTCTGCTCTTAGCCTCCCTAAGGCCACTCTGTCTCTCAGACCTTCTGTTGTCTTCTCTTTCACAAACTTCTACTGCATTGCTTATGTCTCTTAGCTGTGCTCTACAGCCGGGGCCAAATGGGAATTTCCCCTTGGGATTAATAAAGTATCTATCTATCACATAATGCCTTTCCTATCTATCTATCTGTCTATCTTAACATTTTGAGAAGGACACAAATATGGATTTTTCACAAAGTGTGCTGCCTCCGTTTTTAATGACGGCCATTTGCATCGACTCCAGTATGTCATGAAGATGGATCGGATTTCAAAGTCCCTCATTGGCATGAAAATGAACTTCATCCCCAAAAACACCCATGCCGACTGCTGTTGTGAAGAAGACGTCAGGGCACCCAAGAGAGTCCAGCAAGTGCCAGGAGTGTTTCCTAAAGTCGATTCAGCTGTGGGCACCACCAGGGCAGAGCTGGCACAGGAATGACAGCAGGCAGGTGGGAGTGAGGTGAAGTCTTTTGGAGGATGGCCTGGTGGGTGTCAAGAAGAAATATTCTGGGACTGGACTGCTGGGTTCAAGTCATTTTCTCTGATCAATTCCCTTTCTGATTGTTTGGGGCATCCGGAAAAAAAGAAAAGGTGAGCGGCACTACCATCAATTCTGTGTCAGGCCAACTGTAAAGCATCCTGAGAACATTCATGTCACGTGATATTGCTTCTCAGCCACTCACCATTTGGCCTAAGAACACAGCCATAAATAAAGAAAGGGACCAAAACATTCACCAAGAGCAACTTCTCCCGACAATCCAACAACAGCTTGGTGACCAACATGACGGAGCACTGGGCCATAAGGCAAAGGGAGAACTAAGTGGCTCGGGTAACAAAATTTGGGGTCCATGGCCAGGAAACTCCCCATTCAGAACTTGTGGTCAAATCCTCACGAGACAAACAGAAACCCACCAATTCTGATGATGCAAGAATGGGCTGCTGCCATCAGTCAGGATTGGGCCAGACAACAACAACAACATTTATTTATATAGCACATATTCATACAAACAGTAGCTCAAAGTGGATGGATGGATGGAGAAGACGTTGATTAACAGACAGCCTGCCAGGGCGAACTGTAGAGTGTGGCAGACGGCTGGAGATCCTGCCCAACCGGGAGAGGGACAATACCTCCCCTGGGCCTCAAGAGGGCCGCCGCCATATCAAAGGTGAGAGGCTCATCCCTTTTGGGGCCTGTGGCCACTGCCAGGGAGCGCCCGGAGGATTATGGAGCCCTGGACTGCCGCACCTACACCACAACTGGAAGAGCCGTCAGAAGAAGCACCTGGAGCACATCCGGGGTATTATAAAAGGGGCTGCCTCGCTCCATCAGACGAGACGGAGTCGGGAGAAGAGGGACTAAGAGGAGTGGAGGAGAAAAAGAAGAAGAATTGTGATTGTGCCTGTGGGATGGGGAAGGCGATACCCACAGGCGAAGAAAAACGAAAAAGAAAACATGTATTTGTTTTAGAAGTGTGCCTCTCATGTCTGTCTGCACTCGTATAGCGCCTTTGTCACAAGTCAGTCAGTCAGTCATTTTCCAACCTGACAAGGCAGACGTTTTCTTTCTTTCTTTCTTTCTTTCAAGTCATTCTGGTGTATATTTCAGAGGGATTTGTTGTTTGCCATAATATTAGTCAGTCAGTCAGTCAGTCATTATCCAACCCACTATATCCTAACCACCGGGTCACGGGGGTCTGCTGGAGCCAATCCCAGCCAACACAGGGTGCAAGGCAGGAAACAAACCCCAGGCAGGGTGCCAGCCCACCGAAGGCCACACACGCACCCACTAGGGACAATTTAGGATCGCCAATGCACCTAACCTGCATGGCTTTGGACTGTGGGAGGAAACCCACGCAGACATGGGGAGAACATGGGGATAAGTTAATGTACCTCTTCCGGTTAAAGGAAATAGCCTTAAAGTTGATACTTTTGTTAATTGAGCCATATTCATTCTTCTCCTGCTAAAAGTAACTGGACAGGAATGGCATTGAAACTTCTATGACAAATAAACAAATGTGAAGTCAACTGTGGGGAAGCCCCTCTTGAGAACATCCCACATTTAATGAGTAGAAGCTAATGGGTGTCTGAAAGCAGACCTCCCTAGTACTCACCCAATTATGTACATGTCAGTCCTTCCGTCACCCACATTGAGACCCAGAAGGGACGTGATGTCATCAGGAGGGGCGGCTGCTGCCACGTTCCACGTTACAATGTGAATCCTGACCAAAGAAAGAGCATCACTGGCATGCCACCCTCGGACATAAATGTGACAAACCTGGTTGTTCCAACATTATTAACATTCAAAGAACAACAAAAAAAATAAAAGTTCATTTTTAGCCTGACGATTTTAGCAGAGCCACCGGGTCACCGTAACGGGGGCCCACTGAACGACAGACCTCATCATTCTGCATTAAGAAGTCACTCTGACTGTAAATCACTAAGTGACGACCAACAGAAACAGCACAACTTTCTCACCCAGAAACATCTAGTGAAGTCTCCTAAGGCAGGGGATCTCAAACCCGGACCCTAGGGGGGGCTACATTCCTGCCACTTTCTTAATTAGTAATCCGTTACTGCTGCTGATTAACAGACTTTCTTACCTTGATTATAAATTTTCTTTTTCCTTAAATGGCAACCAAACAATAAAGAGATTTAAACTCAGGGGTCTCAATTACTCCTGGAGGGTCTCCACTTTCAGTCCCGTCATTCTCACGTGAAACCCTCTGTTTAATGACGTTGGCCATTCCGCCACACCAGGCGTTTCCAAAACGGACTTTCTTTTTTTCTGAGACCACCATCCACATGTTTTTGCAGACCACCATTTTCCAGACCTCGACTCTTTTATTTTTTTAATATTTTATTGATTCAGTTATTGTATGAAAGCCACACGTGGAAATGTCACCTGTTGGCTCTCTTTGCATCTCATTATTGGCTGCTGGGTAAAGAAAACAAATGTAAACCAATTAAAATGTTAAAATCGCGCCAACACACTGTGCTCCGTTAGCATCAATAACTTCATGGATGGAGCGGCCAAAATGAAAACCAGTAGGCACCGCTGGCCCTCCAGGAACTCAGTTTGACCCCCCTGTCCAAACGTTTAGTGCAGAAGTAAAAGACTGAAGTAGCCATTAGAGCTCACACAGCATTACATTCTGCTCCATGCATTCAGATGTCTGCTTTAAATAAATCACCTACTACTATATCTTATAGAGCAACGATTAATCATTGAATTCATTCAGGGCACTGGCACAGACGCCAACCCACAGCTGAGCAGGGCACACAGAACATGCTGAAGAATGCCCTCAGTATTCAAAGGCACACTAATGACACTTCTGCAGGGCATCATGGGTAAGCAGATACTGTAGACTAGGACAGCAAATGACAGCAATGTGAATGAGCAGTTTGACGTCTCTGAGGCGACAACACAGAGAAGAGGGGCAAACAATGCCTGAAGCAGGACCCTGTCTCATAATAATGCATGCTGGGAACTCTGAGTTTTAGTTACTAACCGCAACATTTTAGGATTTTAATTGTATTAGCACAGATCAAGTGGTCACTTAACAAAACTCAGTATGAACCCCTCAGTGATGCTTGACTTGTGGTTTAGGTGACGGGATGCCAAATGCTGCAGGTCAGGGGGTCCTGGAGGACCACCGTGGCTGCAGGTTTTCATTCGAACCCTTTTCTGTTTTTGCTGCTAATTCACTTCTTTTGAATTCATTTTAATCGATTTGATCTTGAAGACTCAGACCTCTTCATTGTTTCTTTTTCCTTACCTTAATTAGCTGCCAAACAATAATGAGATACAAAATGAGCCAAAACAACTGATGTCCATCATACACTATCTGAAAATAAAGAACGATGAAGGTCTCAGGAATGTCGAGCTGCTCAGGTCCCCAGTGCTCTTAGAAATAGAAAATCGACAATTTCAGAAATGTCTGCTGATGCATCACAACAGCAGCAACAAGCCACGGAATTAAAGAGCTGGATTAATTAACAACAAGAATTGTTGCCTCATTAATTAATTGGTTGGAGTTTGAGGTCCTGACTTAGGTGGTCTTCTGTTGGCTCCCTCACTTCATATTTCATTTCTATTTGGGTGCCATTTAAGGAAAGAAATGAAGCAATTCAGAGGAACGATGGAGAAATTCAGGGGAACAAATCAATTAAAATTAATTCACAAGAAGTTAATTAGCAGCACAAACGGGGCACTAATTAAGAAAAGGGTTAGAATGAAAACCTGCAGCCATTGCGGCCCTCCAGGACCGGTGTTGGCAACCCCTGCTTTAGGTGACGGGATGCCAAATGCTGTAGAGCACAGGGTCTCCTAGTCCGGTCCTGGAGGACCACTATGGCTGCAGGTTTTCATTCTAACCCTTTTCTTAATTGGTGAGGTGCCCTTTTTCCTTTATTTTAAGCGACTCGACTCAGACACATCCATTGTTCCTGTTTTCCTTAATTAGCTGCCAAAAAATAATGAGACGAGCCAACAGGTGAACAGCTGACCGGTGTCATCATTCAAGATCTGAAAATAAAGAAAAGTTAAGGTCTCAGAGCTGTTGATCTACTGGGGTCCACAAAAGATTTTGCTGGAGCTATTAGGGCAAAAACAAAAAGTTTGCTGTGGAGGAATGACGGAAGAAACAGGCCATGGAGTTAAACGACAGATTTAAATAACAACAAGAATCGGCTGCTAATTAAGAGACTGGCTGGAGTTTGATGTTCATCTGTCGGCTCGTTTTACATCTCATTTCTGTTTGGCTGCCATTTAATGAAGAGACAAATCAATTCAGAGGACTGAATCCTTAAAAACGGGGCTATGAAAATGAAGGGAAAAGGAGATAATTAGCAGTGAAAACTGATAAGGAAAAGGGTGAGAATGAAAACCTGCAGCCACTGCGGCCCACCAGGACAGGAGTTGGGAACCCCTGCTGTAGACCGATACAAGAAAGACACATTACAGATGCCATCTGTGACAGCCTACGTATGATTATAAAATGCCACTGCCGATTGTTCATTAAATATTAAATATAATATTCAGTCCCATTGATTTTACTTGCTAAAGGGGCCTTCCCCTTTAAACAAAGGGTTCACTCAAATTCTGGACACCTGCGATTCCCAAAAAGCTTCTTGCACGTTACATGCCTCTGTCCGAGGACCCCAGTGGTACGACACTCCCCATCACTTTACCTCAAGTGTCGCACAGAAATCTCCTCCTCCTTGTCAAACGTCCAAGGAAGCAAATGTTCAGTAAATGGTGGGAACCGACAACTTAGCCTTACCGAAAATCGTCGTCCTCATTTTCCTCCATTGGCTCTGTCGTTCCTTTCATCTTCAAGTCGCCCTGTTTTCCTGAACTGGAAGACTCTGGATATTGGATACCGAGAGCATATACTGCAGACTTGAATGACGCCTCTCCTGCAAGCTCAGGTACACTGGGACTTGTTGGCGTACTTGGGGATCTGACTGGTGCGGCATTGATTTTACCAGAAGTGGCAAATGGTGGATTCTGGATTGCTTTTAATGAGGAACTGAAACCAGTAGGGCTGGAAACTCCAGGACCCTTTAATAAAGAATCTGCTGATTTCCCGGGATCCCCAGCGTGTACAGGGGACCTTGGCCTGGTGGAGCTGGGAGAGATGTAAGCCCTGGTAGGAGAAAGTCCCTGTCCATATTGGCAAGCATCAGGTTTTGAAGACTGAGATTCTTCATTTGCAGCAATCGCCAAAGATAATCCAGTTGGTATTTTTGGTCCACTATTTCCTTTGGCCCTTCTTTGCTTTGGTTCATGAAGACTAAAAGATGGTATGTCTGCACGTCCCTGTTTAGGAGATCTTCGAGAATGACTGACGGCATCGAGGTCAGCTGTCAAGCGGTCGCACGGGACTTGCTTTTTTGGTTCTTCTGATGTCGGGTTCATGTTTGCATCTGTAAATTAAAAAAACAAAAAAATCCAACTAACTTAGTAAAGGAGGATCCGTTAGATATGAGACAAATCAGACATGGACATAAACGTACAGGATCAAATGAACAACTTTACAGTCGGTATTCACACTGAATGAGTGTAGCAAAAGACGCAAGATGCTCGTGTAAAATGATCTTCTTTTTTTACTTTCTCACAGGGAAAGCATTCGAATCATCCAAAAATTCAACCTCAAGATTTTGATGACTCTCAACGTTTTAGACCTCCAAGTGCGATTTACTTTCTCGTATCTGGAAAGGATTGTAATCCTCTAAAAATTCGACCTCGAGATTTTGATGAATCTCATCGTTTTAGACCTTCCTGACTTTCTCTTATATGAAGTACAGGGAAAGCATTCGAATCGTCTAAAAATT
>JANRMT010062838.1:4671897-4699112 GCA_026402145.1 Polypterus bichir lapradei | reverse complement strand
TCCAAAAATTCAATGTCGAGATTTTCATGAATCTCGATGTTTTAGACTTCCGAGTGAGATTTACTTTCTCATATCGGGAAAGGATTGGAATCCTCTAAAAATTCGATTTCGAGATTTTGGTGAATCTCAATGTTTTTGACCTTCCTGACTCCGAAAATACCATTTTTGGAAATATGTCTGTGTGTAAACACGATAACTTGAGTACACTTTCACTTCGGTCAAACAAATTTTGCATACAAATATCAGGTACAAAACATAGAATTCTATCAACTTCTGAGCTATTTCTGTGAACTGGAAGTGGTACTTTACCTTTTAGTCATGCAACTGCAGAGTCCGATTTATTCAACTTTACTTTCATAATAATTGTTCAGTATATTATTATTTTGATTTGTTGTTGATGGTTCTTTAATGTACATGATATAAAAATATAATCCTTGTCTTGTGGTTTACTCCTCAAATATCCATCCCCATATCTGAATATACGAGAAAGCCGATGAGAGAGCATTCCCAATTTTTCTGATTGAAAAATGCAGAACTAAATGTTGGATCAGCTACACCACAGCGTGCCACATTATTAAGAGTTCACACTAAACAAACTTGAAAACTTTAGACCCGTTCTGCACGTCTGCAACCCTTTAACGTCACCCATACTAGTGTGAAATGTTGAAATTCAGGCTTTATTTTCAGACGGTCACCTACTGTAATGTTCTGTCAGTAATTTAAGACAAAGGTCTGTTTAGTTCAATAAGGCAACACTCAAATGTCTCTCGGCATCCTGGGCTACCTGACACACCCAACTGAATTAACTGCCAGCCCTGCCAGGTGGGCACCTGCTACTCCGCCATGAGCTCTCGCGTTAGCTGTGCTGTACTTCAGTTTGATCCAACAAGCAAATCCTAGGAAAACAAACAAACAGTCACCACCCCGTAATCTCTAGTAGGTTGGAATTTGTATCCACAAAAAAATGAACTAATTATCTACGTCAGGGGTGCCTGGTGGGCCGCAGGTTTTCATTCTCACCCTTTTCCTAATTAGTTTTCACTACTAACAAACTCCTTTTCCCTTCATTCTAATAGCCCCATTTTTAAGGACTCAGTCCTCTGAATTGATTTGTTTCTTCATTAAATGGCAGCCAAACAGAAATGAGACCTGAAACGAGCCAACGGATGACCAGCTCAACTGGAACGTCAAACTCCAGCCAGTTTCTTATGAGAAGCCAATTCTTGCTATTTATTAAAGCCGTTACTGAATATCAGGACTTGTTGCTGCTCTCGTTCTGCCACAGCAGACTGTTGATTTTCTGTTTTTTTCAAATACCACCGTCAAGATGTTTTGGTGACCTGAGCAGATTGACATGACCGAGATCTTCACCTTTAATTTCAGGTGAGCTAGTCATGTGGCGGCTTGTTTTGTGTCTCATTTTTGTTTGGCTGCTCATTAATTAAGCTTGTTATGGACAGGATTAGAAATGAGGACATTAGAGGGTCAGCTCAGGTTGGACGGTTTGGAGACAAAGTCAGAGATGTGAAATTGCATTGGTTTGGAGAGATGCTGAGTATAAAGGGTGAAGGGTGCTAAGGATAGAGCTGATAGGCAAGAGGAGGAGAGGAAGGCCTAAGAGAAGGTTTATGGATGTGCTGAGAGAGGACATGAAGGTACAAAGAACAAGATACAGAGGACAGAAAGATATGGAAGAAGATGATCAAATATGGTGACCTCTAACGGGAGCAGCCGAAAGAAGAAGATTTCATTCCATGGCTTGTTGCTGCTCTCGTTCTGCCACAGCAGACATTTCCAAAACTGTTGATGTTCTGTTTTTTAATAAGAACGCTGTCAAAATGTCTTGGTGACCTGAGCAGATCAACTTCACTGAGACCTCACATCACCTTTCTTTACTTTCAGATATTCTGTGATGGGCATGGGTGAGCTGCTCATGTTTCGTGTCTCCTTATCGTTTGGCTGCTAATTAAGAGAAAAAATAAAAAAGCAACTAAGGGGCGGGAGTCACGTTAATGAAAACTAAAGCAAGAAGAAGATAATCAGCAGCAAAAACGGGTCACTAATGAAGACGACGGTTAGAATGAAAACCTGCAGCTGTTGCGGCCCACCTGGAGTGGAGTTTGACGCCCCTGACCTACGTTTTGAATAAAGGAGTAACCCTGCTAGGACGTACAGAGTTGGTCTGCTTTAAAGTCCATCCGTCCGTCAAAGAGAGTCCTAACCAAGGCAGAGCCCTCGTATGACTCGCTGTGCGACTCCCAAGAAACGACTTCACTAACCAGACACACAAACATGTCAAACGGGGTTACAACGCTGGGCCTCTAAAGCTCAGGATGGTGCGACATTAAATCAGACACAAACAGACTGAACATTTAAAAAGAGGAATGAGACGGAAGATGTACAGACCATGACTGGCACAGGGCACACTTGCAGCTCTCGTGTGCGAGTTCTTCACATGCAGGACATCACGCCGTAGGAAGCCAGAGGCATCAAGCAAGCAGGAGACATGGCAGCTTCTTTTTTACAAACAACTTGCCATTTGGAGTTTTCAACTCTCAAAAATTATCATCAATAAATCACGAGCTAAAAACTCTTCACAAAACAGTGAATTCAAAGCACGACCTTTGAGCACCGAAGTTGCGACCTGTTCCGAGGGTGACCCACCGCATTAGATAAGTAATACGCCAACATGTACTCACGACTGGCACAAGTCGCTCCCGGATACGACCGGCCCCCACATTACACCCACTGTAGCTCTACAGACTAATGGCCGCTGTGTGATTGAACGTTTGAGAACTTGACGTCAATTTATTTTATTGATGCCCAGTCTTGCAAGTCTCTCCTGAACACTGATTAATGGCTGTGCCCACGAAACATTTCCATTTTAAATATTGAGACTCACTTGGTGAAGTCAGCAATGCATAATAAACCTTCCTGTTGACATTCGAGGGAATGACTACAGTAAAATATGCAGAGTCGTCAACTCTGTCGCAGTCCAATTACACTCATAAGACCCCCTCAGTTCATTATTAACTTGCTAATGCCGGAAGCGGGCCGCCTGCAAACAGGTGTTTATTACAGCTATATGTGAAATGACCCGACATTATGACGTGCCCAGGGACCTTGGACTAATGCACATAAAACCTGCGCCAATACCAGTAACGAGAGTGCGGTGCAAAAGCTGGAAAAATAATAAAGAAAACGGTCAATATGAGAAAAATGTCCTGCTTGGTATTTAGTGCCCGGTGCCCATGTACAGACGGGTGGCCACTTTTCAATTTTTTTCAATACCACACAAACAAAAAGACTTGAATTACGCTTTGGGAAAACTCAAATAGTGCAAAATTACCTCGGACCTCCTTCACCACTCAGCATCATCATCATCATCAAGGGGATAAGCAGAGCTAAAGATCAAAAATAAAACAAAACTGTGCCTCGTAACCTTAGATCTTCAAATGAGGGTCTGCTTATTGTAAACTTAAAAGTGGTGGTGAGGCGGGTGGCCTTCTGCGGTAAGGCCCCTAAAATCTGGAATACGAGTTTACCGATAGAAATGCGCCAGGCTGGAATGGTGGAGCACTTTACAAAACTGATAAAAACTCATTATGTTAACAGGGCTTTCTCACAGCTTCATTTTAGTTTACTACTCTGTATATTCAATTAATTATCGTTATCATTCATGGTGCCCCCCCAATCCGTACTACCCGCTACTCTCTCTTCTATTCTTTTTCCCTGTTTTCTGTGGTTGGTGACCTGCGCCATCACCACCTGATCAAAGCACTGTGATGTCCCTACATTGATGGATTAAATGGCAGAAGTTCCACATGACCGTCATCATCAAGTCCTTCTATGAGAACTCTGAATACCATGAGGACTGATTGAGGTCACTGATGTTAGGGGGGCCGGGTGGTCTCGTGGCCTCGGTACCCCTGCAAATTTTATTTATTTGTTTTGTTTTTTCTGTCCTCCCTGGCCATCGGACTTTACTTTTATTCGATGTTAATAAGTCAGTCAGTCAGTCGTCGTCCAACCCGCTATATTCTAACTACAGGGTCACGGAGGTCTGCTGGAGCCAATCCCAGCCAACACAGGGCACAAGGCAGGAATCAAACCCTGGGCAGGGTGCCAGCCCACTGCAGGGCATCTATGTTAATTAGTCTTCCCCAATTCTATTTTCTTATTTATTTTCTCTTTCTTCATCCTGCAAAGCACTTTGAGCTTCTTGTTTTTATGAAATAAATGTGGTTGTTGTTGAACGACAAAAGTCACATTTTTTGATTTCAGACGGTCACCTACTGGAATGTTCTGCCAGTAATTGAAGACAAAGGTCTGTTTGGTTCAGTAAGGCAGCACTCCAAAGTCTCTCGCCATTGTGGGCTGCCCCAACGTTCAAGACCGACAAGTGAAGTCATTTAAATTAAGGCTGAGTAAAGACGCATTTGTAAAATTACTGTACGTAGAAATATACCGTGTGGCAGGGACCTTGACCCCCCGGGACGCCTGGAACAAGGAAGGATCAGGATGGAGCGGGGCAATATGTTCCCCTGGACGCAAAAGGGCAGCCCCCCGGATTCCATCCACTCCCTGTGGAGGGTCCGTGGCCGCCACCAGGGGGCGCCCGAGCCATGGACTGCAGCACTTCCTCCACACCCGGGGGGCAGTAGAAAAGGGGCCGCCTCACTCCATTTGGGGAGCTGGAGTCGGGTGGAAGAGGGCGGAGCTTACGAGGCGGCAGAAGAAAAGAAATACATAAGGGACCGTGAGCTGTGATGTGGCGTCCAATAAACGACATCTGGCGTCCGCGTCTGTCCATGTCGAGGCCTCAGGAAGACTGGGGGACTTTAACACGTCACACGTAGACGGGCGCTTTTAAAAACGAAATGGCGTCGTGTTTTATTGAAGTTTTCTCCATCAGTCTGCTGTTGATGCAGAAACTGGTGCCAGTCTCTGCCAGTCTGTGTGTTTGAATTGCTGCGACTACTGGATATAAAGACATGTCAGCTGCGATACGGACCCCTGGTCAAGGTCAGCCACCCTGGGGCCCGCATTTCAAGGTGCTGTGACGAAGACGCTTTCCGGCTGCTCAATCTGTCACACGTTTCCGTGGTCAGGCCCTTTGTTGGGGTGCCATGACGTCTCCTATTCCCATTCCATTGCGTGTCCCTCCCGATATTCTAGGTGAGTGAATTAGAGCTGCTGCTGCTGCTGAAGTTCATGGTGGTCCTCCACAGTTGCCCAAGCTCAGGTGTACAGCACTTTGTTATTTAACTTACTACCTACCACTTCTGATTCAGTAATATTAACACTTCAGGAGGGATTAAAACAAAACTAAACGTATTCAGTAGTCAAGGTAAGTGAACTCAATTGGGGACAAAGAAATGAAAGCAAATTCAGCAAGCGTTTACACTTCCGAGAACTTCAAAGAGAGAGATCCGTTACGCTTGATGTGGACGTCGGCTCTCATCACCTGGAGACCTTCTTGGGCCGCCCGAGCTCGGGTGGGTTTCTTCTGCCGACACCGAACCGCTAAGACTGTCGGCTCTCCACATTCTCTCACAGTGGGTATATGGAGGAGAGCGTGCGGCGCCCTAGGATGAAGTTCATTATGAGAAGCAGCACAGCAGGAAGCCCTCGAAATGGTGCCCTCTTTGGAGTCAGCTGTATATATATAGCGTCTCAAAATAGCCGTTAATATTCAGTCGTGGCTGAATGGGTAGGAAGTGCGTCAGCTACAGCTGTGACCAAAATGATCGTGACAGGATACGGCGAGATGTCCCAATTACAGTTTGGATAATAGCGGTGATTCTTTCATAGCAGGTGCCTGCAGTCCACAGAGTGGCAGTAAAGGTCGGGCGCCAGCCAACCTACAGCCCCCCAGGAAGCGGACCTGACAGAGTTAAACGTCAGGCGGGTGCCATAGGCCTGGAAAGTTAAACCTTCGAGTTAGGGTTTGCTTAATTTGAAGAGAATAGCATTTTCTTATATTGCCACAGACCAGGGGTGGGCAATGTTGGTCCTGGGGGGCCATAGTGGCTGCAGGTTTTGAAATGAGACGTGAAACGGGCGGACAGATGAACGTCAAACTCCAGCCAGTGTCTTAATGAGAAGCCAATTTTTGTTGTTCATTAAAGTCATCATTGAATATCAGGAGGGCAGCACAGTGGCACAGTGAGGAGACCCCAGGTTTGCTTCCCGGGTCCTCCCTGCGTGGAGTTTGCATGTTCTCCCCGTGTCTGTGTGGGTTTCCTCCCCCAGTCCAAAGACATGCAGGTTAGGTGCATTGGCGATCCTAAATTGGCCCTAGCGTGTGCTTGGTGTGTGGGTGTGTGTGCGCCCTACAGTGGGCTGGCAACCTGCCTGGGATTTGTTCCTGCCTTGCGCCCTATGTTGGCTGGGATTGGCTCCAGCAGACCCCCGTGACCCCCGTGAAGAGAGCAGCAGTTCTCCATTTACACCCCCATGTGTGTTTTATCAGGCTCTATTGGGTTTAATGAATTACTTGGAAGGAAAGTGAAGGACTGAGAATTCCTCCTCCATGTTAGTCTTCAGATCCTTTGGATGAGAATCTTAGAAAAGTGAAGAAAATCGAGCATATGAGAACGAGCTGACATGGCAGAGTTAAAGCACCGACAGGCCATGAAATTAAATTATTGGCAAGAATTTCTTTCCAATTAAGCAACTGGGTTGAAACAAAAACCGGCAGCCACTGCGGCCCTCCGGGACTGACTTTGCCGACCCCTGAAATAAGGGTCTGGGTCAAGTTAATTAAAACTAAAGCAAAATAAGTTAATCAGCAGTGAAAATGGCTCACTGATTAAGAAGATGGTTAGAATGAAAACCAGCAGCCACTGCGGCCCTCTGGGACTGGGATTGAGGACCCCTGGTGGTGAACTGATGTGCCTTTTGCTCTTGATTGTCAACTGATAGTTGGCTTAGAAAGCAAAACACAATTAAAAAAATGACAATTGAACTGTTTAAGACTAAAAGAAGCAATAAGGGTGACAAATGAGTTAACTGCAGTGAAGCACAGCCAATGATCCTTAAACAAAAATTGTTTAGAACAAATGAATCGAGAAACTGGGAGGAACAACAAGAACGTGCGCCCTCTGCGGCCCATCATGCCTGCTCTTGAGGACCACTTTGGTGGCATAGTATATGCACAGCATGGCACACTAATATGGACTACTAGTAGCACAGAGCGGCTCAGCTGACTAAGACAACCTCACTAACACAGCGTCGGCGCCAGCGGGTGGTAAAAGGTGGTCAACGAGGCCGGCGTAATGCTTTGCTTTTGTTCATTACTCAAACGTCTCACTTGTTATCGTGAATCTGTAAAACAGCAAAACGAATGAAGCGCCAACTGCTGTTGGCAACGCAGTCATCAGATGGCAGCAGTTTGAGACCCCAGACCTGTAAGATCACACCGTAGCGTGGACGTCACTTAGTAAGCCTGGTGGTTATAAATAAACATCTAGAGAACACACTGACATTTCTGGGCAAACTAAAAGCCACTTTGCTGAGATCCTTTTGCCCCTAAACTGTGGAGTGGTCTGCCTGCCTGCCACTATAAGAGATGCCCCTTCGGTCTCAGCTTTTAAATCCCGGCTGAAGACTCAGGACTTCAGTTTAGCACACCCTGACTAGAGCTGCTGATTAACTGTGCAGACTGCATCTCTGTTGTTAGCCTTTAGCAATAAAACATCAGTAACATGAGAGTTCTAATTTGTTACTCACCCTCACCTATTCTGTTTCTCTTCTCAGTACTCAAATGTGGCACTTGGTGCCACTGCCCACCTGACTGCCTCCATCTCTGATGGAGGATTGAAGAAATTGTGGGGTAGAGGGGTCCTTTCATCGGATTGGCTGTCTTAGCTGTGGAATGGCCAATAGGGGGAGGCAGCTTGATGGCCGAGGTCTCCAGGACTCTAAACAAATCCAGATCATATTATGGGGTATCATCTACTGTTAAATTCTGCTCCATAGTTGTAAAATTTTTATTTTAACATTGTAATGAGCTGCGGTTGGCTGGAGCTGTGCCCGGGGTTTGTTTCCTGCCTTGCGCCCTGTGTTGGCTGGGATTGGCTCCGGCAGACCCCCGTGCCCCTGTAGTTAGGCTATAGCGGGTTGGATAATGGATGGATGGCACTGTATTGTATTGTATTGACCCCCTTTTTCTTTTTGACACCCACTGCACACCCAACCTACCTGGAAAGGGGTCTCTCTTTGAACTGCCTTTCCTAAGGTTTCTTCCACTTTTTCCCTACAAGGGTTTTTTTGGGAGTTTTTCCTCGTCTTCTTAGAGAGTCAAGGCTGGGGGGCTGTCAAGAGGCAGGGCCTGTTCAAGCCCATTGCGGCACTTCCTGTGTGATTTTGGGCTCTACAATAATAAATGGTATTGTATTGTATTCTATTGTATTGTACACAAGGACTGCCAACTTGCAGACGGACCGCGCATACAATCTGGTTGGCTAATCAGCACTTCCATTAAAGAGGTACATGCAGGTCATCCATGGCGTACTTTTCAGGTCTTTCAGCGCCTTTAATGAGCCAATCAGCAGCAGCGTGAAGCTCTGTGAGCCTCGGAGAACGACCGATGTGTTTTGTCCGAACGCCTTTCTGTTCGAGTCAGTGTGTGGTTGGTAGATGGACCCGTTTAAGGGGGGATTATCACTGTTAGCCCTGGCAGCAGGTTTCACAGTAGCCATGTATACAGCAAAGCAGTCCACTTTGTGAACAGCGGAGTTACAAAGTCAGGAAAGAGAGAAGCCGTACAAATCAAACAGCATTGAATGGAGCCTGAGCGGCAAACAAGCAACTCAAACAACGGCAGCAGCCAAGAAATGTGCCACGCAACGTAAAACAGCAGTAGGCCTTTTGATTTGGGCTTAGCTTAAACAATGCGTTTCAGAATCTGAATCTCTTAAAGAAGGCCTCAAGTATTATAATCTGATATTCAAAGAGAGAGCGGACAACACAAACAGCGGAGGAGACAGTGCTGCGTGGATTCGAAACTTTACTCGTACTTAAGAAGAAGAAGAAGCCATTCAGCCCTCAGTAGCTCATCAGGCCTTATCACCAGACACTGGCAGAACTGTGAAGGTGCCCATGGTGCTCCAGGCCATGCCACTGTGCCCATGGTTCTCTCAGCACAGAGAAAGTTCTAACGTACCCTTGAGCAGCGTCCGTCTGCAACTGTTCAGCTCCTTTTAAAGTAACAACGGGAACCCATTATGCTAAGTCGCTGCACCGTCTAGCTGGCCTCCTCTTAGCCTCCGTTTGTTTAAAATGAAAGGCTCAGCTCCTTCAGTGTTTGCTCTCGGGTCCCACTCCATTATTCTAACCTTGTCCCAGTTGCTCTTCCCTGCACTGTCACTATGCCCGTTATATTTTCCGTCATACGTGGGCCCAATCTTGCATGTAGGATTCCATCTGAGGCCTCACAGTGCTCTTGACCTGCACACCGCACAACTAACATCTTATTAGCCCTCGTCGATGCCACATGGGCTGGACCGCCATTGCAGCCACAAGAGGGGATGGTTCCTTACTCCTAGAAGGCAGACAGGCATCCTCACCAGGGAAGAGAGGAGGGCCAGACCTGGAAGAGATGGTCACAACAGAGGGACGGACAGCCCACCAGAAGAAGAAGAGGTCGCTGGGGGCTTTCTATTCAAAAGATGCTAGATAGCAGCAGCCCTCCATGGAGGTGCCCATTTGGGAATCAGCAGGGAATGCTGGGAGATGTAATCCGGCCATACAGCCCCGCTGGAGACCATGGGTGCCACATAGGGAGTTGCAACCCGGAAGTACTTCCATCAGGCAATCACCCTGGCACCACAAGTAGTCCCGCGTCCGTAATAAAGGGGCCCACACTCCCTCATCCAGGAGAATCGGAGCTGGGAGGATGTGGAGCAACACTGGATAGTGCGCTGGTGAAAGGAGAGGGAAGACGTGTCTGTCTGCACTCGTGCGACTTTGAGAAGGAATTGCTCAGTAAGCCTTTGCATTACTTGAACCCAGGACTTGGTGCACTCATGTTTAGGGGTTTGGGGTTCGCGGACCATCACACCTTATTAATGGCTTTTCAATGCTGTCGTGCAGGTGCTCCTGTATTCAGATTTTATTATTTTACTTCCTACATCAAACTCTATAAAGGCGTTTAGTGTTCCCAAGTCCGAATTTGGCCAGACCCATCTTGGAGTGACTTCTGGTGACTGGCATTGCCAGCTAGTTAGTTTAGTGCGCTCTACAAGCTCGACCAGCCTGTTAGTTACACGTTTATCGATATCACTTAGTGGACGTCTGTTAAACGCCAGCTCTAATCTCCGAGGGACACCATTTGGAAACGAATGGTCACCGTGCCAACACTCTCGTCTTTCTGCGTTTAAGCGAATCTGTGGGCATTCAGTGCCCACTTCTTTTAGGTGTGATGAAGAGCCTCTCACATGGTACCTTCTTTGGAAGTCGAGATGAGTAATGCTTCACGCGTCCCTCTGATTAAATCTTATCATTTGTGTGAAGGCCTTCTGCTGAATCCGATCAGTGAATCATCTGACACGATGTGGACTCTCTGACAGCATTTATTAAAACGAGGGGCCGTTACGTCACCAATCTGCAACACCCAGAGACAGCAGAAGACGCGTCGTCCATGGGCTCGGCCTGCAGCCCGGCGTCTGGGGCAGAGTGGCATGTCCTGGCACGGCTCAGTCTGCCTCAGCACTTCGCTGGATTAAGAGAGTTTGAAAAAAAAATAAAACAACAACAACAACAACAACACAGCGTGGGGTGGGCCAGTTTTTTTTTTTTTTACCCATGGGGTACAAACTGAACGTCCCACTGACGTTTCACAATGTCCAGTGCATTCCAGCCCCTTTGCTTATTATGTTACGTTACTGTTGAAATGCTACATGGAATGTGTTAACGGTGTGTCTTATAAAAGCACAAGACGCTGAGAGATTCGTTCACTCGATCACCGCAGCACACTCCCAACTGGACTCCCTCAGAAAGACGCACTTGACTCAGAATGATGCGGCAAGGACCCTCGCCAGAAAAAGAGAAGCCGATCCCATCACTCCACTGGTTACCCGTGTCCTTTAGAAGTGACTTTACATGACAATAATAGCATTTTAAAGCTCTAAATAATCTTCTATATCGTTATATATATTTATATAAAACAGCAACACAGTCCCGGGTTCAAATGAAGCATTTCTCTTTTCACAAACGCTCTCCCTGCTGTATTCAATCTTTCTCTGCCTCCTCCACTCCTCTCTGGTGAGCATCGCCCAACTTCACTCTCGATGCGGAAGGTGAGGCGCCCCTTTATCGCCAGCCCCGGGGGGGGGGGGGTACTACTGGGTTAGGCGCAACCACAAAGAGGGGCACCCAACTCCCATGTAGCCGTGTGTGTCCAAACGTGGAACACATGGCTCCCTGCCACCACCAACCAGTCCAGCCAAGATGCCCATCTGTCCGCAGCCTCCATTACAGTGCGTATTAAATGTATTCTAATGTACTATTACTGCCCTGTGGTGGGCTGGCGCTCTGCCCGGGGTTTGTTTCCTGCCTTGAGCCCTGTGTTGGCTGGGATTGGCTCCAGCAGACCCCTGTGACCCTGTAGTTAGGATATAGCGGGCTGGATAATGGATGGATGGATAGACTATTACTACTTATCTCTTCAAACCAACGTACCGATTCTGAATTTAACTCTGTTACTGCCGGTTATCTTGGATGTTTGTGCTACTACCTCTGTACCTTATTGTGATGTGATTTGATCGTCCTCTTTGTTTTTATATTATCTACTAGCTGGACAAACTTTATAAATCAATAAACAAACGGGTATCGCTCACTAAGGGGAGGCAATTTACACTCCACAACACAGAGGTAGGCCGACTTAAACAGAGGCCGGTGTGTGAGTGACGGGGTTCCCACCGGCTGATGTCACACGTCCCGCTCCACTCGGCCCGCAGCCTCTGTCTCAGATTAGCATGACTATCTCACTCCTGCAAGCGAAATCTGACACTTAGCACGCTGAGCGAAGTCACAAAATCAACTGGAATGTTCAAGCAAATTCTAGAAAAAAACCCCAATCTCAATCCGTTACGTAGTTCTGTCGTTCACTAGCTAAGAAGAGGTAAAGTACACCCTGAGTGTGGCCCCCAGCCCAGTCTCAGATTCACGTGAATATATCGACACCGCAAGCAAACTCTGATACTTAGCGTGATGAGAAAAGTGGGAAAATCGACCAGAATGTTCAAGGTTTTGTAACCTTGACTGTGGCTAGAAAAAAAAACACGACCTCAGTCCATTAAGTAGTGAAAAGTGGACAGACACACAGACAGACAGATGTTGGATTTTATATAAATACTAAGGGACTCTGCCCACCCCCAGGTTTAGTTTACCGGATATACAATTTAAAGAGATTGTTATTTTCATGGGAATTGTTACAGTGGTGCTTGAAAGTTTGTGAACCCTTTAGAATTTTCTATATTTCTGCATAAATATGAACTAAAACATCATCAGATTTTCACTCAAGTCCTAAAAGTAGATAAAGAGAAACCAGTTAAACAAAAGAGACAAAAATATTATACTTGGTCATTTATTTATTGAGGAAAATGATCGAATATTACATATTTATGAGTGGCAAAAGTATGTGAACCTTTGCTTTCAGTATCTGGTGTGACCCCCCAATAACTGCAACTAAACGTTTCCGGTAACCTTTGATCGTTCCTGCACACCGGCTTGGAGGAATTTTAGCCCATTCCTCCGTACAGAACAGCTTCAACTCTGGGATGTTGGTGGGTTTCCTCACATGAACTGCTCGCTTCAGGTCCTTCCACAACATTTCGATCGGATTAAGGTCAGGACTTTGACTTGGCCATTCCAAAACATTAATTAACTTTATTCTTCTTTAATCTTTGGTAGAACGACTTGTGTGCTTAGGGTTGTTGTCTTGCTGCATGACCCACCTTACTCTTGAGATTCAGTTCATGGACAGATGTCCTGACATTTTCCTTTAGAATTCTCTGATATAATCAATGAAGGCAAGCCATCATGGCCCAGATGCAGCAAAACAGGCCCAAACCATGATACTACCACCACCATGTTTCACAGATGGGAGAAGATTCTTATGCTGGAATGCAGTGTTTTCCTTTCTCCAAACGTAACGCTTTTTATTTAAACCAAAAAGTTCTATTTTGGTCTCATCCGTCCACAAAACATTCTTCCAATAGCCTTCTGGTTTGTCCACGTGATCTTTAGCAAACTGCAGACGAGCAGCAATGTTTTTTTTGGAGAGTAGTGGCTTTCTCCTTGCAACCCTGCCATGCACACCATTGTTGTTGAGTGTTCTCCTGATGGTGGACTCATAAACATGAACATTAGCCAATGTGGGAGAGGCCTTCAGTTGCTTAGAAGTTACCCTGGGGTCCTTTGTGACCTCGCCGACTATTACACGCCTTGCTCTTGGAGTGATCTTTGTTGGTCGACCACTCCTGGGGAGGGTAACAATGGTCTTGAATTTCCTCCATTTGTACACAATCTGTCTGATTGTGGATTGGTGGAGTCCAAACTCTTTAGAGATGGTTTTGTGACCTTTTCCAGCCTGATGAGCATCAACAACTCTTTTTGTGAGGTCCTTAGAAATCTCCTTTGTCAGTGCCATGATACACTTCCACAAACATGTGTTGTGAAGAGCAGACTTTGATAGATCCTGGTCTTTAAATAACACAGGGTGCCCACTCACACCTGGTTGTCATCTCATTGATTGAAAACACCGGACTCGAATGTCACCTTCAAACTAACTGATCATCCGTGAGGTTCACATACTTTTGCCACTCACTAGTATGTAATATTCGATCATTTTCCTCAATAAATAAATGACCAACTATAATATTTTTGTCTCTTTTGTTTAACTGGTTCCTCTTTATCTACTTTTCGGACTTGAGTGAAAATCTGATGATGTTTTAGGTCATATTTAAGCAGGATGTAACAGAAAGACGAGTCTTTCTGTTCTTGATTTGAAGCGACGCAGGCGCCTGCCAGCCCTTAGCCATTTGCTCAGGCTGTAGAAAGTGTGAGCGGAGCCCTCAGTGGTCCCGGCTCCCTCATACAGGTGGTCCCGTGGGGGTGGCAGGGACATCCCTACGACACACTCCGCTGAACACACAGCTTTCCGAGTGGTCCGTTTTTTTGTGCCATTTCCATACCAAACAGCTGAACGATTCTTGTTTGACCCTCTTGAATTTTTTTAAGCTGCTGCCATGTCTGTTGTGTGTGTGTTTGCAGTATAAATAAGGTGGATCCTGTGTGTGACTGCTGATATTATAGAAGCTTTAGGTGTTTATACTTCATCAAAATAACATTTTTTTAAGATGACGATTTGTAATCTGCCTGTTCATTTCGACAGCTGCTATTAATAGTTAATAATTAGCTAAGGTCATTCATTGCGCTCCCTGGCTCCCTCTAGTGACAGCTGTGGTTAAGTGCACATTCGCTACGCTGTCACGACCCCTAAAAGCAATGTCATTTTCTGGGTTCCTTCAAAATGTTTAAGAAATGTGATTACTTGAATAGAATCAATTAACCTGTGTTTCATACTAAGCGCCTTCTGTAAAGTCGCGACAGGCAGAACCATTTACGATACTCACCTTTAATCTTTACAGCGGTTAGCAGGTGAAACATAGGGGGCCAACCAAGTCCTTCACTCGCTTTTAGGGGTCAACAGAAGCCCAAGTAGTAATGAAATGGCGAGGCGAGGCGAGAAACGAAGCCGTGTGTATTGAAGGCAGGACGAGGATTGTCAAGATCGCTTCAGTATCGTGCTACTTCACCTGCCTCAGAATTAGAAAGCCGGATTTGGCTCATCGTGCCCACTGGTCCGGCCGATTTGAGCCAAACTTGCACTCTGCTTGTCCTTTATTTATTGGGCTTCTCTAACAAGCCCACCTGAGACAGTAGTTTCTAAGGGACCCCAGTTGGTCAAATGAAATCGATACGAGATTTAGAAAAAAGGATCACAGCAACACCACGGAGTGAGGCGGGGGAGACCGAGACGCGCGTTAATAAATAAATTAAAATAACAATAATAATAATAACAACACAGAAGCACGCGACCTCCAGTTCCACAAAAGCACCAGCACTGCGAAATTCTCCTTTTTGAATTTACGAACCGCCATCGCCAGCTTGCTACCATCTCGTTGAGATTGTATTGAAAAGTGTCAAGAGAGTCGGGAGTAGAAGGGTTCAAAGTTGAGAAATGTAATACTAAAAGAAACGAGGAGGAGCGCAAAATGAGAACTCAATGGAAACGGGAGACGGCCAGTCGAGCGCAGGTCATTTCGGTTCTCGGAAGCAAAGCAACAGCATCTCACCTTCACCTTTAACATCACCACATATAAAATAATAATAACAATAATAATAAAGAGCAGGCCCCTTAGCACCAGTCCCCAGTGCGGCCGTGACTCACCTGGATGGCGGGCAGCGGTCCCGCACGCTCTCCTTAAACGTTCCTGCCTTCGCTCCACTGGCGCTCCTCCGGTCCTCGTCACGTCAAGCCTGATGTCAAACTCGCGGCCGCCCTCCGTCTCGCATGGCCAGCTGCCCTACATCATCGCCTCACCTTCTGCGCCTACGGACAGAGCGGCTCTTGGGCATGAAGTGAAACGTCACGGGCACAAATAATGCGAAGAGGCCAAGCAGCGCCAGCCTCGTCCGGGCAGCTTCCGCAAAATTCTCGCTGATGAGATAAAAGTTCAAATAAAGGCAGCTACTCGGCCAGCGACGCCCATTAGAACAAAACAGGAGCGGGACGACGCTGCGGCATTTTATGTCCTTTCTCCAAAATAATAAAACGCGACGCCAAAGCACAGCAGCCACCGCTGCCCAAACACAAACTGCTGGCAAGCCGCTGCCGCGACGCGGAGGAGCGCGAAGAAGGACGCCGCCGTGCAGTGGCAGGTGATGCCCTGCCTGCCTGCCTGCCTGCCTGCCTGCCTGTCCACCCACCCGGTCGCTCCCGCGCAGCCAATTCAACGCTCCCCGAGACACGTCCAGGAAACGGGCATCGCAAGGCGTCCTTTTCTCTCGAGGTGCGACCTCCCCATCCTTTGGAAAAGGGGAGTAACGCAGGCACCTCGGGATTGGGAAGCGCAAAAATTAAAAACCCGCTGGTGGAAACAGCGAGCGGCGTCTGCGGGAACGCGGCGTAGGCAGCAGGTGCGCGCGCGAGCCGAAAGGAGACGGGGACGCGCACGAATAGGCGCGCGCCACATATATGGTAGATAACGGAAATACACGGAGGCGGCTTTTAAAGGGAATCGATGATTTATCACAGCAGATTCATCCGCTGCTCAGGGCCGTCGTAATGTATGGGCATTGGCCATGATGTTTCTGATGCCTATGTATGTCGGTGCCCTACCTTGCTGGGGGTGGGCTATGATGCTGTTAAGATGGCCCTGTTTGTTACTCCAGGACCGCTTCAAAAGTTCCCAACAGTTCCAAAGATGGCAGCGGGAGTCTCACTTCACCTGCCACAGGTTTAGACCAAAGGTTCTCAAGGTCAGTCCTATGTTATATGGGATATACTGTGACATAAAAGGCGGCACAAGTTTAGCAAATAAGTGCAATGTGACATAAATGTTAAGGCTTCAGACTTCAGACCCTGTGGTTGTGGGTTTAAATCCCACTACTGACACCATTGTGTGACCCTGAGCAAGTCACTTCACCTGCCTGTGCTCCGAAAGGAGAAACAAAAGAAATGAAACCCATCACATCTCCAATGTGCTAAGTCGTCTTGGATGAAGGTGTCGGCCAAATAATCAGTAAATATAATAAGAGTGTCGTAAATTGTCTACGTTTTCCTTTTTATTTGCTTCTGCATTCACCGCAGCGAGAACCCCCTTCATTTTACTTGTATATGCACATCCTTTCCACCATAAATGACTTCTTCACAACTAGAGGCCTTCAAAAAGTCTTCTGACCCCTTCTCCTTTTCACATTTTGTTATGTGGCCGCCTTGTGCTAAAATTTCATCACTTTTTTTTTTCCATCCTCAATACCTGGGAATGACAAAGTGAAAACAAGATTCTGGGAATTTTTGTAAATTGATTAAATATAAAAACACAGAACTCTCACGCTGACACAAACATTCAGACCCCTGGCTTTGGCTCGGGTGTCTCCCATTCTACTGAGATGTTTCTACACCTTGTTTGGAGTGGCCAGCTCTGCTGCCTTGACTGATCATGAAAGACACAGCGCTGCCCAGAGAAGGTCCCACAGTTGACAAAAACCAAGCCAGGAGGTTGAGCAGAACTCGCCACAAGGCTTAGAGATGGCATTGTGATGGGGAAGGCTACGAAAAAATGTTCAGTAGGGCTCCAAATCGTCCTGGAGCTAGAAACCCAGCCGAACTACTTCAGTAAGAATTGGAGAAGGCATTGGTAGGAGATGGTCACTCTGTCTGAGCCCCTTCTCCAAGTCGGGCTGTGGGTGCCCAGCTCCAGGATGATTCGTGATAATTCCAGATTTCTTCCATTTAAGACTTATGGAGGCCATGGCGCATCACAAACATTTATAGTAATAAAATGCTATACTGCAACTGCCTATGATGCACCCTCTGTTGGAATTATAAATGCAATGCATGTCTCTGTTACATAACATTTGGTATTGGGAATTGTTAAAGTAGGGTTAATTTTTGTAATGTGCCATCTGCTGGAATGACAAATGCAATGCATAACTACAAATATTTGTGATGCACCATCTGTTGGAATAAAAAATGCAATGCTTATGTTTCTGCTGTATGCCATTTGGTAGGGGATTTGTAAAAGCAGTGTTTGTGATGTTCCATCTACTGGAATGATAAATGCAATACATTTCATTTTACATTTACTTATTCTTTTAGTTTTCCAATTGGAGAACAGACAGGACAAGTGACTTGACAGCACACTTACAACAAATGTTTGTGATGTAACATCTGTTGGAATGAAAAGGCAATGCATATGTCTCTGTAATATGCCATTTGGTGTGGAATTTATAAAAATGGTGCTAATGTGTAACAAATGCAATGCATTTAATTACTACAAATGTTTGCAAGGCACCATCTGTTGGAATAGCAAATACAATGCATTTAATTACGACAAGTGTTTGCGAGGCACCATCTGTTGGAGTGACAAATGCCAAACATTTAATTACTACAAATGTTTGCGAGGCACCATTTGTTGGAGTGACAAAGAAGTAGTAAATGTAGTCAAATGAGATAAGATGTATGGCAAGGTGAGGTTTAAGCTCCTTCCATTTTCCGAACGCTCTCATTCCAAAATGAACACGCTGGTTTCATCAACCCTCTCTATTAGATGCACGTATTGCCATCTGGGTCACTAAATTATACATGGACTAAAGGCAGTGTGCTAATTGCCTGTGAACTCCACAGGGGATTCTCCTCTCCCAAGCCACATTACTTCCTGTGCCATTGATTTGTTGTTACATAACAGTTAATTAAGCTCTCTAGCAAGGCGCATGTCCCCACAGCTTGTAGCATTTTCAAGGGAAAGGCAGCAACAAGAAGTGGATGTGATCCATTAGAATCTATTAAGTGGATTTGTGGCTGGCCAAGAATAAGGCACACAGCTCATAACATTTGCCTTGCACAGGGATGGCACTTTGACATAAGGGGTCGGGTGTTCAAAATGTGCTCTCTTTTGTGGGGGCCGGACAGACTAAAAGCACACGATAATGTTAAAGATGTTATGAACTAAGAGTCCCAAATCCTCAAAAAACACTTTCATCAAATCCCAACTAGAATACAGGCAAACATAAAATCTTTATTAAATAAAAAGGATTATTTCTAAGAATGTGCTGTCACACAAGAGATAAAAAGGAGGAGCCAAAAACAAAACGACAATCCAAAGCAAACACACAATCCAAAAACAGAAGTCAAAGACAAGTATGCTCACCAACTCCCGAGCGCATGCACAGGAACTGTGGGAGACCCTCTGGTTATACAGAGCAGTGGGCAGGTCCTGGCGGTGAATGACAGGTGGCCCCGCCTCCTGTGGAACCACCCACAAGAGACATGGCACATAACACAGGCTAAGACAGTACAGCAGATGGTTAACAGAATTAACATGAACATCAATAAACGGCTGAACCATGAACAAAAAGGACACAACACATGGAGCTGAAATATAAGAAAAGAGACACGTAAGAATCATTACAGGAGAACCAACAAGTCTGGAGCAGCACTACTTAGGTGAGCTGCAATTCCAGTCAATCCTGAAAGTACTAAGGGGTTTCCATTAGATAGGCGTTACCTTTAACAAGGAGCCGAAAGACAGACGGAAAGGAATGACGATCACCTGTGTCCGAATGGTTCAACGTTTTGCCTTCGATCGGATTAGAAACACATCCACAGTGGATATTATGGGTTTTCTGGTTTAACATCGCTGTCCTGCGCCTGCTTGTTCATGTGGTTTCATCGTGGTTGGACACGTCTCCGTCTGGGGAGAGCCACCAATTGCTTCAAGTCTTCACTTGCATCGGCACCTGGTAGGACAAAACCCAACATTTCATTCATTAGGCTGTTCACAGGGGTTTTCATTCCTGTCTCCACCCTCGCCAGCATTTGTCGTTTTTATGTTGACTGTTTTTGGCCCAGTTTATGGTTGGGTTTCGTTAGCATTTATGTTGATTAAATATTTATCAACTGGGTGGGATTTGCGTACACTTTGGTTGTATCTTTAATCATTTAACATATTCTTTATTGTGCCGCTGGATTTACGAGTTTGTGAGGCGGGTCAAGGGGGTGTGTTCCTGGGGTCTCCAAAATAAACCAATCACCTGTCACACTGATCATTCTCCAGGCCCTTCTGCGATAATGTACTACCACCCCGGGTTGAGAGGGGGCGCTCGTGCTAAACTTATCCTCTTCTAATTCCTTCACGGTGCCAAAAAGACACGAAGGTGAGGGCAACTAACTACACCTTTCCGGTCCCCACCCCCAAAGCCATATACCCCACAGTCGACAGAAGAAGGCGTCACTTGATACCCAGGATGGACCTCCTTCCCACCTTGAGTAACGTAGGCTTTGTTAGCCAAGAAAGGGCCCAGAGACAAGGAAACCCTGATTTTTATTTGTTTCGGTGCCATCAAGCGCATCCTTTTGCTTATATGGGGATGACCAGGTTGGCTCCCCCACGTTTCAGCTTGTGGACCTTCCATCGACCATGAGCCATTTTTGTATATCGTAAATCTGAGTGCAACACGACCACTGCAATTAGAAGGGCACGCACAGGCCGTGAGAGGAAAAAAAAAAAAAGTTTAAGAACCACCCCCCTCACCGTAGTCGGACACTAAGGACGTCGTGAAATCAGATTAACCCAATTCAGGGACTAACAGGGCGCAGCATGGGAGGCACCCACACAAGCCTGTGTGTACATAAATTGACTTTAAACATTGTGGGGTGGCCAAGTGCGGGTAGCAACAGAGCCTTGAGAAGGCAAGAATAGTTGGGACGCCAGCTGGGCCGTCCCTTTTAATTTCGGTCTCCTCTTCTTTAAAAATCTGGCAACAATTGGCATAAGCCCACAGGGCAAGACACAAAAGAAAATCAGGGCTCTGGTCAGCCTCTTTGACAAAATAGGAGGTCTCCCCGTGGAGCTCCGAAGAACCATCAGGTATCGGTCACAAAAGATAGCTCAGTGGAGACAGTCGGGCTTCTTATAATGAGGGGACCGGAAGGGGCAGGGCTAATTTCCCATCGCTGGGCAGTTTCTCAGAGCTGCAGGGGAGAAAAGGAGACCACACAGTTAGCGACAGCCCCCCTTTTCACCCCGGTGGGTTACCACATACCTTGAGTGAGCCAGCAAGGAGGTCCTCGTGACAACATGAAAACGTCACATAAAAAGAAGGAAGTGACACCCTTTGAGCAGGCTATGCGTGCCTCAAGCAAATTGTTGGACAGCAGTGTGGTCACATGAGAACTACGAGGAACAACCCAGCGGGACGGTGGCATTAGAAGAGGATGTGGCTTTTTGGTTAAGATGTCTGGAATTGCTTACCAAACATCTTAGAGGATCAGTCGTGACGAAGGCAGCCAGTGTCTTTTAGAGGAAGGTGGTTGGCCTCTGCTGGTAGACTTCGAATAGGACATGTTGCACATGTAAAGTGGTTGAATGTTCCTTCAGCTTAGCAGGCATCAACACACTATTGTGATGAGCAAGACCATAGGCCACTAGTGACGTTTATAAACAAGGGTGTCTGCAGTGGGCTGCATGGCCTACTAAAGCACAAAACCAAGAAAAGAATGTGGGAGGACATCAGGGCAGGTCCTCCTTCCCAATTATTTTAACAAAACCAGAAGAATGTAGCATAAAACATCAGGTATTGACGTAAACCTTCATTTAGATTTTGAAACAAAGGGAAAGTGGGTGAAATCAAGTGTTGGGGTTCCCCAAAGTGACCCCCGTTTAATAACCAGTGATGCAAATAAACAGAAGAAAAAGCGAAAAAGGAAGAACCCAATAAAGTCGTATGAAGCTTCTCTGGGCAGTCTGGCTCTGTCACATGCAGTCTGAGGAGTGAAAGGCAACTTCCTGTCCTGGCAGTTCTTTTATAGTGGGACGACCAGAAGGGGAGGGGCTTAGTCAAGGAAGTGGAAACATACTCTTAGTTCTTCGGAGGTCTCCTCCTCCTCCTCCAAGTCTAGAGCTGGAAAGGGGAAAGAGGTTAGAAACTGCGTCCCGCCCCAGCTAGCGTAGCTGGCGTGCGTGAATTTATGACATCATACTGTACATCATAAACTGTTGAGGAATATAAAAATATCTGCTATTTCTCACCCTATTTGTCCCTTTTCTTTATATCCATGTGTCTGAGCCACTCTTGACTGGCACTCCCTCTCTCCAGCGCCTTCCCATAATGTCGTCTTCTCCGACTGTGTCCTTTCTCACCTCCTGTCCGCTTTTATACTTCCCGTCTTGAAAGACGACTCTCAGCGTGCCTCCTATGTCATTTCTACTCCTCGTGTGTCTCATACTCACACTTCCTCCTTCAGGCGCGTCACCAAACGGGCTGATCAGGATTCTCCAGTGGACCGGATGCACACACACACCTAAGAGTAAGGCAGACTGTGTGAAGAGGGTCCTGGACACTTGAATTTCCCAACCCTCTATACACACACTAGCATAGTGAAACACCCGTTTATTAAAATGCGTCTGTCTGCGTCGATCACGTTGTACTTTTCACCACATATGCCTTACATCCCCATTTTTGTTGTCTTTCTTTGTCGGACGTTCCACTCCAGTTGTGGGCGATGTGACACCAGGCATTTGCTTTTGCTCATCAGACGTTCCTGCCCTCTTGTGGACCCCAGATGACATTACGCCCAGGCAAGGGCACGGACACCAAACTGACAGACGTCTTACCTGTTTATATATAGTGCTTAGTTAGCGGTGTCTTTCCAGGACATGACCCCACTGCAATGGAGGGACAGGTGAATGAGTTCCTAACTTCATAGAATCAGCACTGCCTTGGGTACAACACACAGCACACGCTAACCAACATGCGACGTGTCGCCATCCCCGAGCTCCAGCATGGCAGCCCATTTCCTCCAGTTTTTCCGGTTTGGGGTCCGATGGGCTTGGCAGGGGAACTGGAGTTCTGGTGGCCAATCCAGTTGGGGACCTCTGGTGCTGCTGGAGGACAGAACCTCACTCGTCATCAGAGGCTCCAACTGATTAACGAGGAATTCGCTTGTGAGTTCGGTGACAACGTGGAAGCCTTCGGGGGATTTTGGCAAATTGGGTGAAATTCACTGAAGTCGACTAGGAAGGAGAAGGTGAACGAGCTTTGGTTCAGGGGGTCTTCTAAGTGTTCCTGAGGGTTAGGGGAAAGTCATTTCAGTGTAATGCAGTATAAGGACTGGGAGAGGCCGGTGGTGAGGAAATTATTGTCTTGTTACTGCAATGTCTCTCACAAAGAAGAGTATGTAACAGGGCACAGGCACTCATATACTTAAGGAACAAATTTTAGTTTTTATGTTGAGATAATTGCTGATAAATATCTGATTTTTATGTTAACTCTTTTCCAACTTTAATATATCAGAAATGTATAATATGCTGGACTGACTATCGCAGCCAAAACTGCGACCCGGGCTGTGAGATGTCAGCTAACCACTGCACCGCCGTGCCTCCCCAACCGCCCTTTAACTCTCTCTGCATCTCCTGAGCTCCCCTCACTACAACAAACTAACAACCAGTGAGCATTGGTATTATGGACTGGGGTGCATAGACTGGGTTGTGTGTGTGTGTGTTCTGTCTCCAGTCGGTACCCGATCTTCACTGCGTAGTTAGGGGGTCCACTTGGAGAGATCAGCCAAAGAGCAAATGGAAGCCCCATTGAGACATGGCAAGGCCTCAATTGAAGAGTTCCTACACATCCCACCACACCTCCCAGAAGAGCTGGAGGAGAATCCCAGTGCCATACTGGGCAAGAAAGATCAGCGAGGACCCAAATCAAGTGGTTTCAGTTGGCAACGCTCTCAAATGTGTGGGTGATGGAAACCTAAGAGACGGCCGATGTGATGCATGGACTATTCCACCTGGTGGAATAAGCAGACGCACTATATGGGCTCCCACACTAATCTCTCTTGCTAGGGTTGCCCTCTCACCCCAAACCCTTGTAACGGGACCCAAAAGCAGGCATCTTCATTCCACACTTCCCAGCCGCCATCTCATGGGCGACGCTTCTCTCAAAATGCCAGTTTTGCTTCTACTCGAGGAAGCCTTCCTGTCTCATAAATAATCGCCCTGGAGCTCACTGAGGGGGTGAATGCCACAGACTTTGACTGGAAAATGTGACCTCATGAGCACTTCCTAAAAAATAAATAAATAAATAAAAAGCTGTCATTATGGTGCTTATCTAAAATTTGACTACCAAAAAACCCCCAATGGCACATTAGTCCTGATAAAAGATTTACATAGAGACCGCCGACACCTGAAATGTACCTGGTGAACGCCATGACAGTCACAACCCTGCCCTGCCGCTGAACCTGGGTGAGAGGCAGCTTGTGGTGTTCACCTCCAGGACACAAAGTCCCCTTTTATAATGAAGGACTGGGCAAAAAGAGTCCAGCCACATCACAACAGCACGGCCACCTTAACACATGAAGGGGGTCTTCTGACAACAGTGTGAACTTATGAAGGTTTGTTCCGCAATGGAGATCTTCCAGCGTACTACTGAGTGACATAACACAACATTAAAAGTGCATGTCGGTCTCCCTCGTGCAGACCCCGGAGAATCTCAGTGCCATGCCAGCGAGGATGGGCATCTGTGGCTTCAGTTCTTAATGATAAATATGGAGGAAAACGTGTGAGAGGGCAACATTCTCCAACGTTAACCAGGAGATGCTGGCAAGGCATAGACTCCACAAGACCTCTGAAGGTGTCCTGCAGTATCTTGTCACCGCAAATCCTTCAAGTCCAGCAAGACCACCATGGATCTGACTTGTTTCTCCAGCAGATCCCACAGATGCTCGATGGAGGAGTATGGACACCAAGTCCAAACCTCGACCTTTTTGTCAGGTTCCTCAAACCCTTCCTGAACAATGCTTGCAAAGTTGCAAGGCACATGATCCACATGAAGGAGACCCCTGCCATCAGGGAGCACCGTTGGGGTATGTGGTCAAAGAAATGCCCATATGAACTCCAGGACCCAAGATGTCCCAGAAGAACACTGCCCGGAATATCACACTGCCTCTGCCGACCTCTCATGGTGCATCCTGCTGCCATCTTTTGCCCGGATAAATGCCACACACATATACACACACACCCACACATGGCCATCCACATCATCTAAAAGAAAGCGTGATTCATCACACCAGGCCACCCACTTCCTGCCTGGTCCAGTTCTGATGTTCACGTGCCCACCGAGGATGGGCATTCTGACCCGTCTATGGCTACGCAGCAAGCTACAACACCCTGTATGTTCTGATCTGGAGTTCACGGTGGAGTAGCGAGACAGAGGCCTCCAATAACGTTGGTTTTATGGTAGAGTGGTCAGATGGTTCATGAAAGTCTACTCGGAGTTCAAGGACTCTCAGGCGAACTATTTGGCCTCAGTGGGTAGGAAACCAGGACCACCCATCATCGATTCAATTCCATTTGAAACGGTGAAGCAGGATTGTGCCAACATCAGGGACTGAGAAGCTGGACAGCGTTGAGGAGCAAAGCTCAGATGATGTCATCAATGAGGAGCTGCTCAAAGTGCGGCGGACCCCAGACTGGGCTGAAGGCTCAACTTCCAACAGGACAAGCAGAGAGAACTCTGGGAACGCCCCGGAGTTACCCACTCAGATCCCAGACTTGAAATCGATTGAACTTCTCTGGAGAATAGCTGTCCACTGAGGGTCTCCATCCAACCTGACAGAGCTGGAGGGGGTCTGCAGAGGGGAATGGCAGAACATCCAGCTGTGGGAGGGAGGGGGGCTCGTCAGGTTCAAATCCAAGAAGACTCCACGGCTGGAATGGCTGCCACAAGTCAAGTACGGAGAGAAATGTCTGAATATTTGAGTCAATGGGATATTGCAGTTTTTCTGATTTGTAACACATTTGCAAAAATCTTCTTCTGGGATGTCGAGTGTTACTGGACGAGGAAAAAATGAACTGCGATAAAAGTTTTTGAAGGTGCTATATATGGGAGCTTGCCTAGCAGCACATGGCACATAACTGGCAAAGGCTGGCAGCACCGACACACATTGACACACACACAGGTAAGCAGCGCCCACTAGTGTTTGTAGTGGCACTACGCAACTCTCAATTGGGCTGGGAGGGGGCTTCCAAACTGGACTACCCGGGGATTCCCCATCTCAGGCTGCGCGTCCCACTTTACCCGAAATGCAAAGGGGTCTTCCATTTTATTTTATTTTATTGAACTCCGACTTCTGTATTTCTTATTCAATCCTCCACTCCGATTCCACTCACTTTAACTTCGAGGTGGGCCCGTTTTGCTGGTCCTGCCAGTCTCTTTATGATGGCAGGCTCCCACTTAAGGCACCTTCTCTCCCCGAGACGCTTCACTTCTCACCACCGTCCTCCTCCTCCTCCTCCTCGTCGCCGCCCCCCATCCCTCCCCTCCGAGCTCCGATTTCAGGCTTCCGCTCCCCAGACGGTCTGACGTGGCAGAAGCGGCTGCAGTGCCAGCGCGTGTGCCCACCCCGAGTCCGTCAAAGCCCACGATGCGGCGGCTTCTGCTCCTGCTGTGCGGTGCGGTGCTCCTCACCGGCCTCTCGGCGTACCAAGTGGACCCCGATAAGCTGAAGGACCTGGCGCGGGGAAAAGTCGAGGTGAGTGCCGCGCAGGGCGCCGTCGCCTGCGACTTTTCATCAGTTTGAATGGCCCTCCGTCTCTGCAAGGCACATTAACCGCGAAAGGCGCTATATAAACCGTATATTAGAAACCAATGCGCAGGCGCGGACACGGCGGCTTTAACCGGCGTTTGATCGATTACGTGGATTTGTAACAGAAATAGAAAATGGCCAACCTTAAATGGATGACGCGCTTTAAAATGCGACAAATTTTATGTGAGATGCGCAAACGCGTCTCCTCGTTTCGCGGGGTCCCGAACGTCAGAGGCTAAAAGGCTGCGACCCCCGACCCCCCGGCTCCGTCGTTTGAGACGATTTCTTCATTTAAAAGCCCCTTTCTGCGCTCAGTCTCGGCAGAGGACCGTCTTCTTCCTTAGTGTTACCCGTGTGGCATTTTATGTGAGGGGCTTCTTTATGAAGGACCCTCAGTTTAGCCCTCTTTCTGTGCGCTGGCCGTCACTTTATGCGGGTCGCTCTGTACCCACTGGTACTCCATACTGGAACTTCCTCCTTCTGCCTTTTAGCACTGGGATGTGCACCGACGCTTCGCCCTTCCACCGACCCACCTTAATAAAACAATCGGTGACGTCGCTGTTACAAGGATGAGGCAGCCTAACCCCCCCCCCCCGAAAGCGGAGCTGGATTAGGCCCCCGAATCCCCCCTCTTCTCAAACCCTGAAATTAGAGCCCCCTCATTTCCCTAGACCTCAATCACCCCCCCACCCGCTCTACAAATTACTTCTATACATCAGCACACCTTTAAGGTGGGGGCCACTGAAACCCCCAGCACCTCTGCTGCAGGTCATCTTTAGAATGCTTAGACTGGTGGTGCAGTTAGAAATGTTAAAGATGGGGGGGGGGGGGTCCC
>JANRMT010062838.1:4603428-4650554 GCA_026402145.1 Polypterus bichir lapradei | reverse complement strand
CATTTGAACGTCAAACCAAAACCCGAGCTGAATAACCAGTAGCACACGTGTGAAAAAGCCAGAGGTTCATCCAAGCGTTCCTCCCGCACGACTTTTTAAGGAGAAGCTGTGCCTGTGCCTGTGCCACCCCCCCCCCGCGGTGTACTTGCGAGTTTTCCAGTGCAGGCCCTACAAGGTAATGTTTATTCCACTTCCACGGATTCAGCGAAGATGAACTGCTAGCAAAAACGTGCTGCACTTATGGTGGGGAGAAAAACAAAAACATGTTGAGGACTTCATACCTGCTGCTCAACACCCTGGGGGTCCGGTGGGGGTGCCAACGAAAACCTAAGGATTAGGAGGTGCTGCTTGAAAGCTGGTAGCTCATTAGAATGTAGATTTCTTTTTAAACAAAAGCAGCCCTTACTTTTCTTAGAAGACCTCATTGCACACACACACAATATCCATTTTTGTAGTTAAGGTGCACACCGTAGAACAGCCTGCATCCATTAACTCAAATTAACATAAAGGGGGTCAAGGCAGCAGTACGGCCGAGACGCTTTTTTCCCTTAAATAAAGACTCAACTCGAAAACAGCCAGCCAGTTTCCAACCTGTTAGTCCTGAAGGTGGTCATTGGGGGTGCTGGAGCCATCCCAGACAACATGGAGCGCAAGGCAAGAACAAACCCTGGAGAGGACGCCGGTCTATCGCGGGGCGGACACACACACACAAGTCAATATAGCGTTGCCAATCCACTGCCGCATTGTTCTCTGGCGCAGAGGCGAGCGCTTTTCCCTGTGAGCTAACTGGAGAGCACCATCCGCCAGACACGCAGAGCACGACTCTGATCTCTGTGAGCAGTGGGCTTCCCTGTTGACTCCCCCTCACTCTCTCTCTGTGTGCGACAGCCCCCACCCTTCTTTCTGCAGTCCCGCCACCACACTTCACCTGTCCCACCGTGCCAGTTCCACCCATAATGCCAATTGAATTGCTGTGGACTCGGGGGCCCCCCCCATTTCCAAGATTTGCTCTAAACCCCCATCCGCTGGCTCAGAGGCAACCGTTTTGCGGGGTGAGCTAAACAGAGCTCTCCACCCGTCAGTCACATGATGCACTTCCCTGGTGATGTCAGCTGACCTCTCTGTGACACAGGCCCCGCCCTCTCTGCATAGTGGCACAGCTCCACCTGTCCGCAGTCCCAGATCCCACCCTTAAAGCTATTGGACTCGCACCATGAAGCGAGACATAGGCCTGTGTGTGTGTGTGTTCACTCTGCCCTGATCGTCTGTCCCTGCCTTGCACCCAATGCTTTCTGGGAGAGACCCTCACTGCCTGGCCTGGATTAGCAGGTTAGGAAGATGGAGGGAGGGGATGCATGTGTGCCTTCAACGTGTTCCGTTCTCATCCGTTGAATGCCTTGGCCCCCCCGGTGGGTGCGAGGGGGGGCCCCCCCCCCCGGCCTCCCTACCATTCTACATTGGATATGCAGGTTTAGAAAACGGATGGATGCACAGAGGATTCACAAAGGATTCAGACCCCTTCACCATCTGCACACTTTACTGTGTTGTGGATTTCACTTGAAATGGACCAATTGGCCATTTTTTCGCCCCCCATGATCCATAATGACAAAGCGACAACACATCTTCAGAAAGGTTAACAAATGTATTAAAAATAATAACAAAAAAAAATAATCAAAAAACAAAATTCCTAGAAGTACTGTATGCAGACCCTTTGCTGTGGCACTCAGGTGCCTGCTGTTTGCATTATTTCTCTGTGGGACGTGTCCTGAACTTCAGCCATCACTGAAACCTTGCACTTCCTTTGGCAGCAATTCCAGCTTTGAGTCTTCTTGGCTAAGACTCTCCAAGCTTTGCACACCTTGATTTGGGCAGCTGAACCTCTCAAGTTCTGTTAGATTGAATAGAAAGTGTCAGGTGTCACCCTGTTGTCACTTCATGTCAGGACAAAAAAACGAGCCATGAAGTCCAAGGAGATCTCTGTAGACCTCCATGGTGAGGCACAGATCAGGTCAAGGGGATGAAACCAACTCTAAAGCTTGGCCTCAAGAATTAAGAGAGAAAGGAAGTTTGGAACTATGAGGACTCTTCATAGAGATGGCCATCTGGCCAAACTGAGTAACCGGGAAGGAGGGGCCTTGGGCAGGGAGGTGACCATAAATCCAGTGGTTTCTCTTAACAGAGGTTAAAAAGTCCTCTGATGACCATCTCAGTAACAATCCATCAATATGGATGGAAGCAACTCCTGCCAAACATTGTTTAAAGGACAATGACAGGGACCATAAATGAGCTATGAAGCACCCCTATGTAGACCTCCATGATCAAATTGTGGTGAGGCACAGATCGGGTCAAGGGGATCAAACCATTTCTAAAGCTAACACAGTGGTCACAGTGGTTACAAAAAGAATTATGTAATGGAAGAAGTCAGGAGCAACCAGGACTCTTCCTAGAGTTGGGCATCTGGTCAAACGGAGTACCTGAACAGAAAGGACCTTGATCTGGGAGGTAACCCAGAACCCAATGGGCACTCAAAACCTGCTCTTGAGATGTGAGAACCTGCCTGAACGACGACCATCTCAGCAGCACTCCATCAATAGGGCACTTATGGTAGAGTAACTGCATGAAAGCAGCTCTTGGCAGACATCATCTGAAGGACTCGGAGAGTGGAGGAAAAAGACCATCTGGGCTGATGAGACAAAATTTGGACTCTCTGGTCAGAACTCCAAGCACCACATCTGATGAAGATCAGGCACTGCTCACCACCTGCCTAATACCATCTCTATGACGATATGTGGTGGCGGCTGCGTCATGCTGTGTGGACAGGAAGTGTGGACACACTTGAGGGAAGGATGAATGCGGGAAAATGAAGCAGCAACCTCAGACGAGAGTGAGGGGTCAAAGACCAGAAGCATACAAGTCTCCAAGTGTCCTTGAGTGGCCCAGACCTAAACCCTATAAAGCATGTGTGCATGAAGCTGAAGAAAGGGGTGGCATATGGACAAGTCAGGGTGGTGGCAGCATCATGTTATGGGGGACAAGGACAGGAAGACTGGTCTGCCTTGAAAGAAGGATGAATGCCATGACCTCTGCTGTGACCTCTGGCTGGGGTGATAGGTCAATGACCTGAAGTGCTGGAGAAGGCACTCGGCGGAAGTCACAGGGAGCTGGTCAGAGTTGGGGGAAAGATGAGATGTAAAACCGAGGTCCTGACACTCTGTGGTCATAAAGGGTCTCCCTGGGCATCCTTCAGAAACAGAAACAGTAGGGTGTGCCCTGATGTCCTGGCCTAGTCATTCTGACCCCCTAATCGTCCCCCGACTCTAACTGTCTCTCTCAACAACTTCGTGGAGGATAAGAGGATCACCTGCCCAAACACAGGTGTGCCAAGCTTGTAGAGGCTTCGTCAAGAGCACTCAGAGCTGGAATTTCTGTTAGAGGGGCTACTGGGAAAAAAAAACTGAATGAAGGGTCCGAAAGCTTCTAGGAAGGAGAAATTCCACTTTTCGAATTACAGTTTTCACTTTATCACTATGCGGTCATTGAGCGTTGATTCATTTCAAACTAAATCTACAGCACAATACCCTGCAGAAAGTGATAAATGCATAAATCCGCGGTAGTCGACCATTATTCTATTTTTAAACGGCAATCTGAGTAACAAACAGCAGCGCGACAGTAACAGCCAAGTATGGCAATGTGGATTAACACGCGCAGCTCGATCTGCCAAATGATGGAGAGCTGGCCGCGCGGTCTGGAAGTGTTTATGTTCAACTGCACCAAGTCCTTCTTGTTAACATAGCAAGCTTTTCATTTTAAGAACGGAAAAAAAAATATAATAATTCAACATTTGTATATTTGTTTCTGTTTCCATGGAAACCCGGCAGGGTGAGAAGCATTTGTGAGCAGGCCTGACGGGGCCTCAGATTCCTGTCAAGTTAAATATTAAGACAATTAATAATTAAAAAAAAACACATTAAGGAGATAAGTTTTCAAATTTTATACGAACAGCACAACATGGAGTGCAAGTCAACACGGTGGCACCCTTTGGTTTCTGCATAATTCAAAGCACACGCTCGTCATTATGCAGCCACGCTAACTTCAATCATGTGACATTCCTCGGTTAACCAGGCACCATAATTATCTCAATTTAGCTAAAACACACAAGTTGGCTTCCTCGCCGTTGTATTACATAACAGTGCAAATATGCTTAACAGGTACAAACCCCGCTGGGACGCTGTGGGGAATGAACATCAAAGCAGAGGGTGATGATTTGCAAACCACTGGAAAACGAGCAAAGACGACATGTGGAAACAGAGAAACGTCATCATACCCTCATTATGAATTGGGTGCCAGCTACACGTTTCCAAAAAAAAAAAAGATGCCATGGGGGTTCTGTCACTCGCCGTGTTGTCGCCTTTTAATGCCACTCTGCGTACGTTTTGAGGGCTGGCTAAGGAGGCCAGCGGCTGCAGTTTTGTTATGTTAAGTGAAATGTCGTCCCATTCTTGCCTGATCTTGGGTTTCAGCTGCTCACTGGCTTTTTGGGGGTCTTCCTCTGCCGTGACAGCTCTGGCCAGTTGAGCACTCTTTCCATGCGGTTGTCACATTTCCTGCCTTGAAGGCGGCGTCGTCTGGACAGCAGCACGAGTTCCCTCGAATCCTGCAGATAACGTTCGGCACTCATGGTGTCTACCCAGATATTCACTCATGCACTTTTTGGAAGCTAGGGTGGTCCCTCTCGTCTTTGGCCTCGAAGACACGGCATCCAGGATTTCAAATTTTGAAATGTCAGACCACCGGACAATTTTCCCTGCCTTGCCTCCTGAATGGATAACAGCAGTTTCATCCAACCATTATCCAACCCGTTATATCCTAATACAAGGTCACGGGGGTCTGCTGGAGCCAATCCCAGCCAACACAGGGCGCATGGCAGGAAACAAACCCCCAGGCAGGGTGCAAGCCCACCGCAGTAACAGCAGCTTCAGCTTCCTGTTATTCACTTTCTTTCACTCTCTTCCAAAACCCCGACTAGATTAGTTGAATGCACAGACTGAAGGAACTGGGAAGAGGCCCTGTGGGCAGAGCCTTTGCAGCGCTGGATTTGGCTGCCCTTCACTACACACTTTCTAAGACGTGTATTCTCGTTTAAACGTTACATCTGACCCCACGAGACTACTCTTGATGTAAGGTTACACGCCCGGCTAGTCTTTTACGGAGCCCCTCCCCACCTTTACTTTTAAGAGACTCTGCCCCTCTGCAGTGCCCTTTTTATACCTAATTATGTGGCTGACCTGATGCCTATGAACCTCATTCATTGCGAGATGTTCTTCTAGGAGCTGCCGTTTTTTTAACCAGTGCCATCTTTTGTGAAACGTATCACTGGCATCAAATTCAACATGGGCAGACATTTTTCCCAAAAACAATAACATTTCTCAGTTTCAACATCTGAAAAGGTTGTCTTTGTAGTACTGTATTTTCAATTAAACGTGTGCGTCAGAGGGTCACCCCGTCAGGCTCATCTAAGGTGCGTAATACCGCACTGGGTTGAGAGGGGGTGCTGGCACTAGTAATGTTCTTTACCCTTCCCTCCACAGTGCCGAGAAGACATCCAGTGAGGGCAGATGACTCTGCCCCTTCCAGTCCACCACCCTTAATTTCACCACGAAAAGACTTCACTTGGAAGTCTTAAGAGTCAATCTGCTTTTTGGTTTCATTTACGCCATTCATTCTCTACTGAAAGAGCCTTTGAGAATTAAATGGGGACAACCGTGTCATTCCTCCCTCGATCACAGTGAGTTTGCAAATCATCTCGTCGTTTCGATTTACTTTTTACACACAGCGTCCCCTTGATGGAAAACCTTCATGTACATTTTCACCTGTGAGGTTTGTGGTTCAGATTTCTCAGGTGATAAGCTACCTGTTTAAAGAAAAAGGGGGGCAAAACCTCCCCACAGACCCTCCTCCCTCCTTCCCATGCCATTTCTCACCATGTTTTGAGGGTGTGCTCAGAGGCCGGATGGGTGAAACTCTAGGAGTTTTTGGTTTTTACAAGCCCCTTCTGGACAAGTCCCCTGTAGAACTCCTGGATGTATGTGTAAACACACTTCCAATCGGGCTCTCTCATCCGCACCATGTCGTCAACATCCAGCAACTGAGGACAGTCAGCCAGTTTCCTATGGCCGAATGAGTAAGAAAGAAAGAGAGAGAGAGAGAGAAGAAGAAGAAGAAGAAAGGGAGCAAGGAAGAGAGATTGGAAAAGGGTAGAAACAGAAGTGGGGAAAGGGAGTGACAGATTCAAAGGAAATAGAATAAAAAAAGAGAGAGAAAGGAGTTCATATAAAGATGAGGAGGTGAGAACCAAAACCAGCAAGATGGCAGTGAACAGCCAAAGAAAGATGGTGAGAGAAAAAAAACAAAAAAAAAAACAAAAAAAAAAGGGGGAGAGCAAGACATAAAATAAGACATTACATACTTCTAGTGACATGATCATGACAAAACATGCTTCATGATAACAAATCCAATGGAAACGTTGCCTTTTCCATTATGTGCTTACAAGACAAATCAGAAAAAAAAAAAAAAAAAAAAAAGGGATGACTAGAATCAGGGAAACAGACCCCCGCTTTCAACAGACGGGACACCTGCTTTGTTTTATGTTTAAAACAAGAAAGGTGCAGACGGACGAACGGACGGACACACAAGACTCTCAAAACAAACAAGAGCGAAAGAACCTGTGCTTGTTCTACGAGAACAAAGGAGAAGGAAGAGAGGGAATCCGGGCAGACAGGCGGGTGGGCCAAAGCAAGAAGAGCAAGCAGGAAGAGAAATGAAGTGAAACTTTTTGCCTCTTACAGGAGTGTTTGTTCAAATTACTAAACACGATTGGATTGACAACGTAAATACCTGGGCGTGGACCCCTGGAAGTGGCTCACAGTAAAACTTTGCACACACGCAAATGGAGAAATCAACTCTGTGAAGGGGTCCACCGTACATAAAAGGTACACTGGCTAGACACCACATTTTACTGACTGTCGGCTTAAGAAGTGGGATAATAGATGTACGAGGGTGGGGTGAAAAGTGACGAGACTGTCACCGGTCTCTCTTTCGTGGAGGCAGACATGGCAATGCTGTGCAGGCATTTGTGAACCTGCAGTGGGACCGCTGCATTCTTCAGCGTTCTGTCACAGCGAGGAGAAGCACCTCGTGGGTAACATGAGAAATCTGACAAATGAGAGGCGACCATTCAGTCCATTTGTCGCCCGTTTGTTTAGCTAATAGCTAAGCTGTCTCCACATCTTGTCCAGATTCTTCTTCAAGGTTGTTGAGATTTCTGCATCCACACCACATTTTGGCAGTTTGTTCCTGAGCCCTCTTGTCGTCACGTTCCTGTGAGAGTACAGCAGTGGAGTACGACCAAATTTGGCATTCACCTTGCCAACTCCCGAAATGACAGGGTAGGCACGCGGTGATGAAACGATTAGCAGTGCTGCTGTATTTCAGTTTCACTTTCTATGTCTGAAGACCAATTCACATCATTGTGCCTTTATGTATTTTCATGGAATGCTCCACCCCACTCATGAATATTAAATGAATATTAATGAGTTTCCTCAGAGTCCTCATCAAAATCTGATGATGTGAGCGATGATTCAGTTTCAGTTTGTTCTACAACTGCCTTTATGCATTTTAATTGAATGCTCCACCCCACTCATGAATATTAAATCTTAGAGTTACTATACAGCGGTACAAGGCATAGAAATATGTTTTTCAGAATATGTTATTTAATCCACTAGATGGCAGCAGAATACCGTCCTGAGAGTTCTTCAGAGATCTACTGTATTGGAAGTCAGAAGTCGACAGAACGTCAATTTGCAAGCTCCGTGGGTTTGTGCTACCTATGAGGAACAGTAAACATGGATGCTGGTGTTTCAGCAACAAATGCTAACTAATATTTATATAGTTTAAATTGAAGAAGAAACTGAGGAGCAATGCAGGAACAAAAAGCATTGTTGTCAAATCTACAAATGATTTTTATGCTCTTGGCCAGAATGCATGAATGGTAGTATGTTACTGAGCTCACATCGGTCAGGCCATTCCTGTTCGTTCTGATAATGTTAACTAACGTTTATCTTCTTGATATTCCATGTTTTGGATTGAGATGATTCATTTAAAGCAAATTCTTCTAATAAACAAGTCAAACCTATAAAGTGTCACTGGACCGAAGTGTTTGTGGTTCACATCGTCACAATGTGAAGTCAAACAGACTCTGATTTGACACACCAGCCTCGAGTTGTTGAATTGGAATTCTGAGTTCAGGGCGCATCTTCTTTCCGTTTTCTAAGGTGGAGGTCCATAAATTTCGAGTTTTAGTGGAACGCAGCATTATAAAAGCGTTATCACTACACAACACCCTGAGAGTGATGGAGACGACTGTTGGGGGCGATTCAGGGTCTCGAAGACACAACATTGGAAAATAAGAGTCCAAGAAGCTTAATTGCTGAACACAAAACTGAAAGAGGCAAAACAAACAAGCCATGCAGTCCGTTGTCTACACTTAGTGGTCACATTCTCACAAAAAGCACCAGAAGTTACTGTACAGCTGTGCCAAGCCATAGTTCAAATGACAGAAATAAAAATATATATATAAGAAGGTTCAAGACGTTGAGCACCGGACCCTTTAACACAGGAAACCCGCCAGAATTTGATGGACGAGGTCCTGCAATGTTGTAACCTGAAAGGCAACGGGGCCTGAGGTGGGACTTTGTATGAAGATGACAAAGTGTTGACACAACGTCATAACAGTGTGCTCCGTTTAGCTGTCAAGTCAGCTGGGGAGATCTCAGAACACAATGTAGACCACCGCCCTTACTTTAACCTCGCAACAGCGAACCCACCATGGACCTCAGCAAAAGGATTAGCTCAAAATAAATGTCGCACTCGGAATGAGGCTGCAGCGGCTTCTGTTTTGACATCCAAGGCACCGGGCGAGTCATGAAAAGTGAAAGCAGGGGACGGTTCTGTAAAACAACACTCGGCGCCGCTCGGGAAGACGTCAAAACATGAAGGTGCCAACACAGATTCACACATTCTGAAAGAGGAGGTCATCTTTTTAAAGCGGGCTGGCAATAGGCGAAGTGTGCCATGATTTGGGGGGGGGGGTCCCAAGACTTCCCCCTGGACACACTCCGCTCTTCTACTGACTGTCACAGTAGGGTGTTGCATGTTAAATATGTGCTCTGATCTCCAAGGGGGACCCCCCAAGGAGACACGCGGTAACACATTTATGAACATGCTCAAATCTTAAGGGGGGCACCACCTCCAGCCCCAGGGAATTTGATTTTATCAATAATGGCCGATGTTCAAAGGGGACCCCACTCACACTTTTATATATTATGACAATCTGTATAATGTGTCACGTGAACAAAGTGTTCTTAAATCAACTTTTTTGATTTAACAATCGGGTCCTGATCTTATTCGGGGGGGGTCTCCATTTCTGAGGGGGATACCAAAACACTTTTCTATCAGTTGTCAGTACAGCGTATCACACATAAAACACAGGCTTACTCAATCTTCAAGTGGACCCCCCATCCCAATTTCCAAGGGGTCCGGGACCCCCGCCCACACTTTTCTATCAGTGGTCTGCATAGCATGTAACTGATGGATGTGAATGCGCTCCAATCCAAAGCCCAATCTTATCCAAGTCATATATGTATACTGTATGAATGGGGACGCACCCACCTACTACTGCCTAGGGGGTGCCATGCGGACCCCTGAGCAGGCACGTTTTTCAAACCACTTCATTCTGTGATGGGTTCTTTGTACATGACGTCTGTGATTTGAACAACATCTTAAATCATCATGCATATGGGGGGAATGGACTGAAATCTTTAATGTATGGTGGGCTTACCTAGCAGGATTAAGAAAACCTGGATTTAGCCAGCGGTCTTGTAGGCAGTGAGATTATTTTTATAGTCACGACCTACTGGAATTTCACAGATCAGTTACCATTCAGTCCTGTTTATTCCACTCTATGGAGCTTGTCACAGATCTCAATACATGAACGTTCTTTCTGGAACCTTCCTGTGTTTGGTGGGGGGTGGTTGGGGATGTCTTCTGGGATCTAAAAATGGTTCCTCAATGGCATCGCTCTGAAACCTTTTTAATTGTGAAGGTGTTCTGAAAACCTGCCCAAATTTGGTGACAACTGGTAACAAATACCACTGCTTGAAGAGGAGGCAGTGGCGGTCTCCGCTTAACAGAATGAGGGTGTAAATTGATAGTGGATACAAACATTGCTTTCTAGTCAGTCCATGGAAATGTCCAGGTTTTTCTGACACTCCATAAAGGGTTCAAGATGAGTTAAAGGGTCACAACTGCTTTGAGACGGCAGGAAGGAGGAGAACTGGCAAAAGAACACCTAGCAGGAGATGGTCAAAAAATAAGTAGGAAACTGAAGTATGGGAGTAAGAAGCTCCACTTTAACTTGAGAGCTGAATTTGAAGACACAGCAGAACGCGACTCGGGTATGAAGATTAAACAGGTTTAGGATTTTCACCTTCTGTGAACAACTCCACACTCAACGTAGGAGAGAAAAAGAAGAATGGATGACACAATTATGGACTGCACTGGACCTAACTAAACTAACCATGACAGTTTGGTGCTTGATGTGAACATTAAGTGAAGCGTCTGACCTGCGCCTGCAGGATTTGTGGCCTTGCACTGCTGCCACTTGATTGGCCGACATGACGGTCACAAGGAGCAGCAGGTGGACGGGAGCTCTGATCATGATTTGGGTTTGAAATGGAGGTCAAATGAGAGCAGCAGAAGTCCAGCTGAAAAATCACAGAGGATAAATAACGACAGGGAAGATGTGCCAGTTTCTGGGCTGATGCCACCATTTACCTGTCCACTAAACCCAAAGCCTCAGCTAAATTATAGAATTGAAGAAACACTCTGGTGCCCTCACCCCGCTGAATGAAAAGATGAAGAGTTTCATCACAAGACACCACCATATCTGTAAAACCACTGGCGTAGATCGATCGTTACTCTCGAGTGCCATGCTATACGGGATTCACATTTCAGCACACCATCCAGTACGTTAGGATATACATGTTTGTTTCAGAACAGCTCCACCGGCTTTCCAACCCGAGACTACACTGACATTTGACTTTTGACATTAAGTGTTGTGTGTGCTTGCAAGGGACGGACGGATGGACAGACTCCCCAGAGGGAGATACCTGGCTTGGATGGGATGCAATGGGAAAAGAAAATAGAAGGGATAGGCTTGGCACAAGAATCCTTACCCGGCAGGGAGGCCAATGTAGTGGAAAGTCACGGGGAGACAACCTGGCAGGGATTACATGCCCCTCAAGAGCCCCTCTGGGGGACACTACCTGTGTGGACACCTGCAAGGCACACTGGGTATTGTAGTCCCATAGGGCAGCCTTGATCCATCATCCCTACTATATGGCACTTACGTTTGACCCGGGAGTACTTCCACTGGGGCCATGCCGTACACAACAGAAGCTACTTGACCTCAGCCAGGCGAGTTGGTGTCGGGAGAAAGAAGGACAAAGCCCGCTTGGAGAAGTGGAGGCAGACAGGTAGAGACTGAGATCGTGTTTATTAAAGATAATAAATAATTTGTTAGATGAGGACTTGTGGCAGGAGGGGTGAGGTGCTGCAACGCCCCCTAGTGGTCACACTTGTTAACTGCTGTTTGTCTTTTTTGTTCCCATGTTTTGTTTTATACCCTGTTCTTTTTAGTAATTTTATTCATTTCTTTTGATCAATTTACATATTTCTTATCTGTGTTAATTGCATATGCAGGTATATAGTGCTTTGCTGGGAAAAAGAAAAAATAAAATAGTGGATACACGGCATTTTGCCCAACAACTAAACCGATTTCTGAGAAATAAATCATTTCAATACAGTGTCACGCATGTGCGTCTGAAAACCTTCTCCGGGGTTCTGTCAAGACATGCGATGACCCACGGAGACGAGAGGGGGCGCCAACGCTAATTGTCTTCACTCCCAGCTGCAGCCAGAGACTGCCCAGTGATGGCGCCTAACTCCGCCCCTTCCAGCTTGCTGACTATAAGGACCTCGGGGCACCTCATGATACGGAGCTCCTGAATGCACAGACTAAATTTCTCCTTTTCTTTTGGCTCACAAGCCTGGGCAATGACACCCATATGGGCACAACTTATTTATTTTTCTCTATATATTAAAACGGGATGACCCAGTTGGCGCCCCAAATATTGAGCAAGTTGTCTGTCGTTCCTGCACAACAGATTCAATAAACGTAAAATTTCTTAATTGTCCGTACTACACGCTCATATGGTTACAATAAAAAATGGATATACAGTACTTTGTGGTGAAACTCTTTGTAGGCACCATGTGTTGGAGTTCATGCTCAGCCTCACGTTATCTGTAGTTTACAAGTGGGCTCAATTAAATTCAATAAAGGACAATGGACAGTTTCAATTATGAAGCTGCCACACTATAGGAAAATCGAATCAAATCATTTATATCTTAACACCATTTTTTTTTGTCTAACTTGACATTTCCGCACCCAACTTCTCAGATCACCGAAGTGGGTTCAGGAAAAAAATACCGAGTACCACCACACAATGTGGGATCATAAATTTTCTTGAGAAGGGGCTTCAAAATGACATTCTGGTCCAGGAAGCCATGGATGCTGCTCTGCGTTTCCATGAGTTTAGTCAATCGGCGGTTACCGTGACGGGTTTTGAGATCAGAACGCTCCTTAATATCGAAGGCCTGGCCAAGGCCAAGAAGCGAAGGGTTCAAGTTTCAACAATCCTCCGTCCAAGCATTCAGGAAATCGTACCTATGTAATCCTTTCGGTTTAGGTTTATTCTTTACGTACTCACTCATGTCTGCCTTGAACGCTGAAAGGAGACTGGTTGGGGAGACTTGTGGCCCACAATGCACCACTAACATTCTAACTTTCTAAAAACTGGATCAATCAAACAAAGAAAGTGTCTTGGAATTGACCCAACTGACATGACCACCCAATCCACATGGCGCTGATCAACGCTTTTAGAATGCCACAATCACGCCAAAGCACCGGGTGAACACTTTTGCTTTTCTTGACCTGGGGAACTCAAAAAAAAATGGCATCCAAATTCACAAACGAGCAGTGTGTGGAGAGAAGACAATAGTGGATGTAGAAGCCCAAGACGTCACTCGTTTGTATTTTAGGTCAAGAGCTCCCGATTGGCTGGAGAAGCTATGAAGATGTTTACATGTCTCGTGTGTGATCAACAGCACGTCACGCAGAACAACGGGGGCAGACTCTCCAATACTCACTCTGCCGAGCTGAAGGCCACCTCAAAGTTGTGCCTTCTGTTTTGTGGGCTCAGCTCCATGTAGTCAAACGCATCGGGGAAGAAATTGTGCACCAGAGCGCAAAACGCCATGCCGTCGCTCCAGCTGGAAGAGAAGTTCTGGATGTCCACATGCTAGGAAGAAACCAAACAAAAGAATTTAAGAGTTTGGGGTCTTTAGGGAATAACACAAATGCCTGTAATATTCCCACATTAAAACTTTTCCCCTTCCTAAATGTCCTGCTTTGATTTTTGAAAGGCTTGCACTGCATTGTTGTTACACCAATAATTTTTTTTCGTCCCGTCACGTATTAAAGTTCGCCATGATTCAGTAAACGGGATAAGCATTCCTTCTATTTCCTAGTTCTAGGGTGTTGTACCGTGTTAACCATTATGAATGCAGAGAGAAGTCAAGCAAAATGACACCTTTTATTGGCTAACTAAAAAGATTACAATACACAAGCTTTTGAGGCAACTCAGGCCGGTTGTAATGTAATGTAATGTTACATCTTACCTGAAGAAGGGAAGGGGCCTGAGTTGCCTCAAAAGCTTGTGTATTGTAATCTTTTTAGTTAGCCAATAAAAGGTGTCATTTTACTTGACTTTTCTCTATATCCATTTCCTACAAGCAGTGAAATTATTATTTTAACCACTAGGGGGCCCTGACAACATTTCCACTACAGTACACTGCACATTTTACAACGCCCCCTAATGGAAACCTTTACACTCTGCACTGCCAAGCAGTGTCCAGAAGCACGTCCATTATTCATCGATCAAGATTCAAGAATAAAAGGCCACAAGAAAAATGCACTCAAGAGGTTTGTTAAAAAATTGGCAGTCTCACCTGGTACCCCCGAGTCTTGGCCCGACACCAGTCGAGCAACATCTGTTTGATGGAGTTGGCGTTTGGCACACCAAAGCTGGATGACCGCTGAACCTTCACCACTCGGGAAATGGCAGGATTCGCGGGCCTAAAGGCAACAGAAAACAGCTCAATACAAACCGGAGTGTCGTCCACACTTACAAACGGCCAGCAGTCGGAAAGCATCAATCTGTTCGGGTTTAAGATGTTTTATTTGGAGATCGGATAACAAGCTGAGATGAAGCAACAACAACAATAGAAGTGTGGCCATCTTCCTATAAATGTCCTTCACCTACAGACACATGCAATGGACGCCTGTAGCAAAATCATTTTTGTGCCAAGGACTTTATAACAGCTGTTAGACTTTAAGAGGCTTAAGAAGACAAAACATTTAATAAAATTTATAATCAGTTCAAACATCGTTTTTTCACGCCTGAAAAAAGCTGCCAGGGACAAAGGGAGTAGCGCAGTGGCAGGAGGATATTTAACAAGAACCACCCACCCCGGTGAGTTCAGAGGAGCTCTAGGAGTCAGTCTGACCGAGTCCACATCCACACCCTGTGTTTTCATTTAATAATCCAGACTTTACTCTCCGTTGTCACCTTTTGGACCCTCAAAAACTGACACTTTTTAAAAATGCTCTCCCACAGCCGTATATTTCTGATCAAATCCGGTAGAGCGCTGCAGTGTGGATAGGTGAAACACAAACAAGTTTTGAAAACGCAGACTCTAAATCGCACTCTGATTGTTTCACACGTATAACATGATTGGATCCTGCTCATTTGCTTAGCCACTTTGCTCATCTTGTGTGTTACTCTCAATTGCCGTTCCACCTCAGCGTCAGTCCACGCAAAACCACCCGTCATTGTGCGTTTTCTAATTCACCAATGTTGTCCTCCGTGTGTAAAGCAGGCTGAGAGAGCTGGATGGATCTCCGGGACCAGCAGATACATTAGTGACATCAATTACAGATTTACTGGTTGCCAGTTTGTGCCTTTGTGCGAGGGATGTAACCGGACATTTAAGAAAGAACTTGCCTATCTATGCAGTGTCACTGCCCCACCAACCAGTGGGCTTTTTCAGTGTCTGCCTGGTATAAAACACCTACTAGATAATAAAGCCCTAAGGTCTGCGAGTCCAGACCCTCAGAGCAATCTGATTGGTCAGCTTGGCTTTGGTGCGAATGGCCAGCTTGGGTGTGGTTGCTCAGTTATCCGATTGACCAAGCTGGCGGCTTTTGAGCCGAGCGGCCAAGCTGGCGGCTTTTGGGCGACGAGAAGCAGGCTTTACAGGAATGCTCTCAAAAGACAGTAAAGAGACTTCACACACACACAAATATAGAGGAACGATGCTGTAGGTGCACGTAGGGCAAGAGATTAGCACCGGTGAAGAAACCTTAGTGAAAGCACAAGACACACGCTGAGAGAGTTGCCTTCAAGGGATGGAAAGCAGAAAACCGGACAGAAGGGGAGAAAGGCGCCATGACATTAACAAAAGCGTCTGAGCAGCAGGGCTTTATGGGAACGCGTTTCAGAAAAGTAGTGCAGGTGATGAGTCGTTAATAAAGGTGTGAGATGCTCGCCGAGAAAGTTGCCTTCAAAGACGGAAAGTATAAAACCAGACGGGAGTCGAGAAAGGCATCTGAAAAATAAAGAGTCTCAGAAGCAGGCTTTACGGGAACGTGTTTAAGAAACGCAATCCCGATGAAGAGACTTTAGTCAATATGCCTGCTAAGAAAGGAGCCTTCAACTGGACGGGTGGTGAGAAAGGCGCCTTGAAAAGAATAGGAGTCTGCAGAGTGAGAAGCAGGCTTTATGGGAACACGTTCGAGAAACGGGGAAGAGATGTTCAGACACATGCAAATACAGTGGAACCTCGGGTCACGAACATCTCGGAACACGTACAAATCGGTTTATGGCCAAAAAGTTTTCAAACATTTGCATCTGTTCATGACCACAAGCTCAGGTGATGCACACCAGTTTGCCTTCTGGTTCGTATGCGCTGTTGATTTCCGCACATGTTCAGTCTCTCCCTGTGCAGCAAGTGAGAGATAGAGAGAGAGAGAGACACACACACAGACGAGAGAGACAGCGAGCAAGCGAGAGGGAGGGAGAGAGACGGCTGGATGCATAAGGCCGAGAAGGCAGTTAAAGAACGCACCAGGCTTGTTTTTAAAGAGACAGATCCGAGGATTGTTTTAACCAAGTTGTATTTAATGAAGACTTTTTTCTATTGGATTTTAACCTCCACTTCACTTCTGTTTACAGCGATTGGTTCGTACTGTGCATTGTTGCAATGTTACTTTTCTTGGTGGTTTATTAAATTACGGATTTTTCAAATGTTAATTTTTTTTCCCTGTGCTTAAAACTCATTAAAAAAAAGTGTTTTTAGTGAGCGGTTGGTAGCGCTATAGCGCAAACTCCTGCAGTGTTAGTTTTCTCTGTTGTTCAAGGTTTTCTCAGTGTTAATCAATGTTTTTACATTTAGTTTACTATTACGCTGTGCATTCTATGGTATGATTAACTATATTTGTTCTTAAAAATCTTTAAAAAAAATATTTATTTACATACAGTTCGTACGGTCTGGAACGGATTAATTGTACTTACATACAATCCTATGGGGGAAATTACTTCGGTTTACGATCAAATCGGGTTAGGACCAGAGTTTTGGAATGAATTACGGTCGTGAACCGAGGTTCCACTGTACCAAGGAAATGTGTTGCAAGAACACGTAGAGTAAGAGATCTCAAATATTTCTAAATTATTCTACTACCCTGCCTTCAAACAGGTACCATGGCTAGTACTCTCCAAAGTGTCCATCCACAAATTAATCTGCAGAAACTTTTCGTAGAAAAAGTGGATAAAGTAGAATCAACAAACATTGACAAAATAACATCATGAAAAAACATCCTCACCCGCCACTCTCTTTTTCTAACTTTTCAATCATGGCTTTCCTGGCCTGGGTAGCGGAAGTCTTAGGTAGGGTCTGGGATCTCATCACCTCCTTCCGCCTCTCAGCCTGCCTGCGCTCCAGTGCGGCAAGACTGCCGGACCGAGAGGAAGAGTCATCTTCACGGTCAAAAATGCTGAAAAGCAACACAGTTATGGGAATAAAACAAACCACGCCAACGTTTCAAAAGAAACAAAACGTGACACTTCACGCTGCCAAAGAAAATATTTCAATGTGACAAGTGAAGTTTATTTACCTGCCGACCTTCTTGGATGAGCTGGAGGAGGAGGAGGTGGACGAGCTGAAGGTCTGCACGACTGTAGTTCCTTCTGTGATGACGAGCAAAGAAAGAAATCTTAACACAAGGCGCCAGTCTGGCACAGTGAACAGTTCTAATGATCCGCTATGTAGAATGCCGTATTCTAAGTTACGTATTCTGGAGTTGTAGCCCATCTTGGCTTGAAGCGAAGCCATCACAGAAGTTCAGTTCAAACCATCCAAAAGGCTCTTGTACTTACTTTCAGATTTCGTTAAGTAGCTTGCTTCCATCGTGGTGCTTCGTGACGCTCGTGTGCCATCACCTAAATAAAATTCGATAACGAAGTTACTTGACACATCCACACGTAAAAAAAACCCGTAGACGTCTCACGACCGTCTGTGAATCCTTAAAAATTAATCACCATTTCTACCTTCCATTAACTAACAGTCATGTGAAAAAGTTAAGTACACCCCAAGGGAGTTCCATTTTTTTCAACATACAGGGACTTAAAGGTTTGATCTTCAGTTAAACGCCATCTATAAGCAAATGAGATGGAATATAACAAACACCATGACAGATTTACATTTTGTAACCCATTGTATAATTGAAATATAAGATAAATGCAAATGTTGCATATGGAAAAAGTAAGAGCTTCTATTTAAATATGTCGTCCCGCAGGCAGAGAACAGCAAGTAAAGCGATTCCACCCCGGACCGCTGACTGTCGTCTCCTTTCAGATATGGCAGTGAGGACTCAACTGATGCCACCTATGTGGCTGGGAGAAGGCCCTGCCCCTTCTGACTGGGATCAAATAAAAGAGGGGGGCATGTCTTATTTTGCTAAATTCCTTTTTTTTTTTTTTTTTTAAAGGTTGGATTGACCAACTTTTCTTTTGCTTGCAAACCATACTTGAGTGCTTTGGACTTCAAATGGGGGTTGACCCAGTGGTTACCCAACGTTTACCGTGGCCTGCTCGAGTCCTCCTGGCCGTGACAACCTCAAATTTAGAATCGGGTATAAAATGATTAAAGTGTCATTAGAGAGGATCTTGGAGGAAGCTGGCTTACTTAAACCAGTTTGGCTCGCTCTTTGCTTTTGAAGTATGCGTGTTGTGGGGTACAAAAACTGTAAATTTTGGTCTTTGGCAACATGACAAAGACCCACAACATAGCAGGAAATCCATGGAGGGATTTGGAATGGCCAAGTCAAAGCTTGGACCCGAATCCCATCAAGATTCTGTAGGTGGGGATTTGAAATGGGCTGTGCAAGCAAGACACCCCTTCCAATGTCACAGCTGAAAGAATTCAACATAGTGGGAAAATGATTTCCTTCCAGTCAATGTCAGAGAATGGTAGACAGTTAGAGGAAACTATCAGCTATCAGCGCCTAGGGTGGGCTTACTTTCTCCACGGATGGAAATGGCATATCGGTGTGCATTTTTTTTTAAATAGATTATTACCAAGTCAAATTTTCATTTTTTTTTTTTAAATCCACTTCACCTCTTTAAATGAAGATCAAATTTTGTCAGGACCACATTTCATGGGGTGTACTTACTTTTTCACATAACGGGATAAGTCCTCAGAATAACAGACGCCAACTGTCATCGATTAAAGTGAATTTCTGTATCTCTGTACCGGGGTGCCAATGGCATATTAAGCTGAGGACATCTTCCAGGCTGAGGACCAACACGTAGAAGAACCTCCAAGAGCATCCAGACAGGCTTACCTGAGTGAGTGAACCTCTCCGTTTTGGTAACCGAACTGACAGTCGATCCATCGGAGGAATTCTGCGTTTTACTGACCACCATTTCCGCCGTGCTTTTCGGTTGATTCTTCCTGTCGTCCTGCTTTTGTTTCAAATCCTGCAGACGGGTCTCTCGCTCTTTCTCTCGCTGATCTGTGTTGAAGTAAACACCAAAGACAAATGAGGTTTCAGCTCATTCAGAAAGAGGAGACCAAAAATTTAGGTGGCAGCACATTATGTCAAATTTATTTATTTTTTTTAAATTTGAATTTATCTGCTGACCAAGCAAACTAGGATTGCTTTCGGTTACTGATGATACAAAGTAATTTGGGGGGTGTCCTGTCCCACCAACGCACCTCTCTTCTTCTTTCTCAGTTCTCTCATGGCAGCTCGGATCAGCTTCCTCTCTTCGTAGTCCGACGTCTCATCGAGCTGAAAGGAGAAAATGGTGACACAAGAGTCAAAATAGGATTATTTGTGTGAGCAGCAGATTCCCATAAAACAAAAACCTTCACAGTACACTGGACGTCCCTGTAGACAAACACCGTTTCCCTAGAACACACATCACTTTATGTGGCTTTCCACAAGCAGTAAGAACCTACCGTATAACAAAACACCAAAATCTGGGTGTCCAATTCCCTCCGAGTAATCTGATTGGTCAGTTTGGCTTTGCCATGATTGGTCAGTTTGACGAAAGAGGGAGTGCGAGTGTAAGGCCCTCGAGGAGAAACGGCATGGCAGGCAAGCGGAGAGAGGCCTTCAAAAGACGGCAAGAACAAAAGCGGACAAGGAGGCGAGAACGCCACCTTGGGATCGAGGGGGCTGGCTTTTTGGTGGGGGGAGGGAACGCATGCGGATACCGAGGAGACATGCTGAAGGTACACATGAGGTAGCAAATAGAGTGAGAGAGCATGCGCCGATTGGTGGATCCACCACACGCCAAACCACCTGGATTGGGACCAGAGTGCAGCGGGTGACACCTCAGCACCACACTGGAATTGTGGGAGTTACCTGCACAGTGGCTGGAGTGCCAATCCTGCCACCAACCCCCAGGTTTTCCATGCAGGGGTGGATGCAGATTAACGTCATACCCAGGATGGAGCAATTGCAGGTTAACAGACAGTTTTATATTATTCTAGTGCCCGTCCTCGACCGGTAGCGTGGCTACTAGCATTTTACAAATAAGGTATGGAATACTGGGCACACGTTTCTTTTTATGATTTGTATCATCAAATTAGCACCAAATGTACCCACCACTCTTTGCCACCTTAGAGCCCCTTTGACGTTGACTTACCATCTTATCCAAGACTTCCTCATCTTCGATACAGTCCAGCTCCTCTGCCGTTATTTTCTTTCTTTGCGGCTTCCCTTTCCCGGCAGGCTCCGCTGTGCCATTGGAGATAACAGGCGCCTCAGTGGCTGCCACCTCCGTAGAATCAACAGGTACAAGTGACTCGGCCTCCATCTAAATAGATAATAAATAAAGAAATCAACCTTCATCTGTCGCATCTCTGCTTCCTAATTTATAAAACTGAGCACGTGAATCCACGTCCTCGGCTTGCAATGCTAATGGAGTGACCGAAGACCTCACACCTCATGTCGACAAGGCTAAAATGAGGTGGGCAGCCTTGGCAGGAAATCCGATGCATTTGAAAGTCCTCACAAAGCCGAGACAAAACACAATCAACGAGGCAGGAAATAAAAAATATCAAGTGAAAGAAATGAAAGTGCATAACGTCACAGGAAAAGCAGCGGGGATCACGGCAGGCAGACATTAAAGGACCCCTGATGCTAACAGGATTGGTAAACAGACACTCGTACGCTCAAAATAAAATCTTGTAAGTTGAGTCAGGGGCTCCCTGAAATCCAAAATTAAAGAAACATCAATAAGCAGAAGACCTGAACTGCCAGAATCTCCCAAAAAAGCAATGGAGAGGCACGAGCAGAATAACATGCCATGGGAAATCCAGAGTGCTCCTCACATGTGCACTCTGCCATTTTAAGGTAGCTCATCAATATTCATGAGCAGGGCAGAGCCTTCAAACCAAAAGCCATGAAGGCAAAATAAAATGGAACCAATGCTGGAATCGAGCAGGCGGTGACGGCTAAGTGAGTTGGTGGTCAGATGTTGACACGGATGGTGAAGCCGATGCATGATACACCACTGCACGACTGAAACACCTGGTGGTGTCAAGCGATCAAGCACAAAGATGTTAGCACCCCCATAGCACTGCTCATAATACAGAGAAATTAGGACGTCACTAAGCGTTATGCTGTGGTAGACTACTAACACGAGGGGCACGCCAATCGCGCGGGATTCAATTTTCTCGTGCACAAGTACAAAAACACACAGTGACACCGGGCTGAACGTCTGCGACCATCTCAAAACGTATCACATGAAGGACGTGTACCAAGTCTGCATCAGTCCAGCTGTGGACACCAAACAGGACGTCTCCGGGTGGGTTTTGGTAGTCGCGCGTTTCCGTTACACATAACATTTTGTCTTGTTTGTTTTGGGGAGGGAAATTCAACGATTCTGTTGCATTTTTTCTGGGGGTAAACTGAACACAAGGAGGCTGCTGTAGGATTTATATTATTTTTGATCACATGGACAAAGCAGTTTTGGCATAGACAGGTTTCTGTTGCAAGGAAGAATAGTTTATCTTGTTGAAAAAAATTCTACGTTTGTCTCGTTTATCAATGGGTAAGCAGAATGCTAAGGAGGCTACCCCTTCTTTCTTAGTGTTTATCCCGCGCTGGCACAGGGTCTGTTTTTCTGCACGTGAAATCTCTACTTGTTTCACTAAGGCCGTCGGTTGACGAGTCATGTTTTTCAAGCCACCATTTTCTGGGTCATCGACGGGACTGCTGTCAATCTGGGCTGAGGCAGAGGACCACCTTGGCCACCGACTGCTTGCTGCTGTGAGTGATGTGGCCATGCCAGCATTTTCTCCAGTATTGGCACCCCACCCGTTATTCTTCTCACATCTTGGTTCAAGAGAACACAAAGCTCCATGATTTGCAACGCTTGCTTGTGCTTGGTGGTGGCCGGCCAGCATTCGGATCCATAGTGGGTGACTGGGTGTACGACGCTCTTGTAGACCTTGGCCTTCAGCTGGACAGGTATCTTGCATTCACAGAGGACTCCAGTGACCTGTCTCCAATTCAGCCAGATGGCACTGGCACAAGCGCGGGAGTCGGGCAGGGTCTTGCCCTCGGCACAGACGAGGGATTCGAAGTATTTGAACTGGAAGACTTGGATTGACAAGGGGGAGTGGTAGAGGAGCCGTGTCCAACAAACATACACTTCAGGGACGCCGTGGGATTGAAGCACATGCCAGATTAGGAGGAGGCTACTGTAGAATTTTATTATTTTGGTCCCATTGGCACTGCAGTTTTGGTATGGACATGAAAAGAAACAATTGAATGCTTTTGTCTCATCTTTCCGGGGCTACATATATTAAAGAAACTCTGTTCTGTGGGCCAGGGATTTTACAGATCTATCTGTCTAATAGATAATGTGAAAGGCACTATATAATTAATAGATAGATATGAAAGGCACTATATAATTAATAGATAGATAATGGGAAAGACACTATATGATAGATAGACAGACAGATATGAGAGACACTATATAATTAATAGATAGATAGGTAATGTGAAAGGCACTATATAATAGACAGATATGAGAGGCACTATATAATTAATAGACAGGTAATGTGAAAGGCACTATATAATAGATAGATATGAAAGGCACTATATAATTAATAGATAGATAGGTAATGTGAAAGGCACTATATAATAGATAGATATACTGTTTTTGTAATTTTTCTCTTCATAACTCATGCCCATTGTGGTCAATCCAGGCCTTAAAGCCTGCTCGTTGAGTTTGGGCCCAGGCTGGTTTCTTGTTTCCAGGCTCCATCTGATCACGTTTATGAAGCCAAGTCAGTTTTTGGAGTTTCAGAAGCCCCAGCAAAACAAACGTATTCATGTGTGTAACGTAGCCAGCAGAATTTTTTTTAATTATACCAGGTTATGGATATGTCAGTATTGCCCGGGGCCGGTCATCACCTAAAATGATGCGTGTCTGCAGTCTGTCGCCCGATTCACAAAAGCAACCAACTGATTTAAGGAGGGACTTTTGTGGGTGTTCATCTTGAATCGCTTTATTGTCGTATATCTGATGAAGACAAAGTGCATCCCAGTTCAATGTTGGTAGAATCGCAAATAGAGGATCAGACAGAATTCCTCAAGCTCCATTTATCTCAACCCTCACCATACAAGGCAGGGGTGCCGAGTGTTGAACAGGTGGGCGGGGAAGAAAAACAAATAAACAGCAAACAGAAAAGACCACCTGGGTTTATGTCAGGAATACAACCTCGATACGACCTTTACCACTGCATGACTGAAGCGTAGCTGTTTCCACTCGAAAAGCCTTGGCGAGGATTCAACCAATGGCGGGTGCGGGCCGCAGTGTTTCTAGGGGGACGGTAGTGGCAGCAGCTGGTATGCTTTTTCAGCACAAAGGCCACTTGGAGGGCAGCCTGGGGACTGCGGACAGACACTTCTGGCGGTCTGTCAGCGCCCCCCAACACTTCAACAGTTTCTAATTCAGAAGAAGGTTGTGTTTGTGTCAAATTAATCAACTGTGTAGGCAGGCCTCAAGCGGGTACCTGCCCCCGCAGATCTATAACAGAGAAGTAAACAAGCTGGCATCCCCTCAACAATTAACTTAACATTTGATAATCAGATAATTTAATTTTTACTGCGTCTGCACATATAACTTGTGAGTACCTTAACTACAAGAGAGTTCATTGGAACTTTTTCTTCTATAAAATCAACAAGCAGATGAAGATGGCTGCCGACAGACTGGCGCTTGAATACGGTTGATGGCGTCAATCGATCGCACAGGGCAAAGGCAGACTCCACCCCAAAAGGAATTCAAATCACAAACGGCATCATAAAAGGACAACAAAGCGCATAAGCCCTCCGCTTATGCACCACGAGCTCCCTGCCCAAGCTGGAAGACGCAGTCACTGGCCACTTCACGGGGTTTGGGGGGGTTATTAGGTGGGCACATGCTCAAACTACATGACCATCAAATCCCCCCAAAAACTGGAAAGCCAAGGCTGGAAAGAGAGGGCACGAAGACCAAACTCAAAGCTGCAATCGTCTGCACCGCTTGGTGAAAGCTCGCCGCCCAATGTGACGCATGTCCAAGTCTAAGTTGACCCCATCTCTGAATTTGACATGGAGATGTGTCTTACGCCTACCACTAAAACATTGCAAGTAGTGGACCCTGACCCACAACCCTCAACAGGACACCAAACACATCTGGACGTAGAAGAGAAAACGAGGGCTTTGGGGCCACATGGGGAGAACAAGAGGCGCGAGCAGGCCAGGAGCGATGAAGAAGAGGTGCTAAACACTGCAACGTTCTGCCGTCGTCTGAAGAATTCTAATTATGTACAGTGCTTACAGTTCACAGTGGACAACCGCACTTCACCAAATGGTACAAGAAAATCAATAAAAGGAATTTCTTCACGTGCAATTGGGGGCCAAGGAGTCAAAAAATGAGCGAGTGCAAAGGTTAGCACCAGAGGGACTAAATCAAATGGGAGGTCCACATGGCCCAGAAGTACTTTCAATGGCAGCATAAACACTCACGGGCCTACAATTAAAGAAACTGCACTTCCGCGTCCAGGAGAGGAGACGGGCAGCACGCGCCTGGGAGGAGCAGCAGCAGTGGAGAGAAGTGGAATAAGCGCCATGTACAATAGCCGAGTGAAGGCACGCGTTTAAAATAAATGCCTTTGTTTTAAACCCAGGACCAGTCTTTGCATCCGTGTTTGGGGCTCTGTGGTGCCCCCTGTTGACCACAACCTCTGTCAGTATCAACAGAGTGTAATCGTATACCGCAGTACTTATGAGGTCTGTCATGATACGCCCCAACATCATGAAACGTCACGGAACACCCATCTGCTTTAGACTATGATTAACATTAGGGCCCCGTTATCTGACTCAAAGGGCATTTCGTGACTGACGGTGTGGACCTTACCTGAACTATGTCATTGGTATTGCAGGCTGTAAATTAGACCCTTCTCATCAGGAAGGCATTCAGAAGACATCTGATCCTCAAACCACCACTACTTTGGAAGTGGAGGAGCCACGTCGCTACTCTGATCTCCTCCCCAATGTCTGCGCCCCTCGGCCCATCTCGAAGGCTGAGCTCGTTTCTGCCGCACGTATCGGTGCTCTCCTTCCTTCAGCCACTACCCAAAGCTCCTGACCCCCTACATGAGGGCTGGGACATCAGTAGACCAGCAGATCGAGAACTTTGCCTTTCGACTCAGCGCTCTCTCTTTATCACGACTGAGCGGAACAATGTCTGCTGTAATCCACCGGCTCTCTCACTCGTGATCGAGACCCCCCCCCCCCCCCCAGATGCTTCACCTCCTCCGCGTGGGGTAACTCCTCATGCCTGACCAGGAGAAGAGAGGTTCTACTCTTTCCCGGAAACATGGAGGTGCCTATAACATGTAGACCTATAAGGCTTAGAAATTACATCAGCTGATCCTGAGACGTAAAAATCGGGAGTGCTCTCAGATATGGGGATGCATATTTGAGGAGTAAACCGTAAGACAAGGATTATAGTTTTATATTATGGACACCATCAACAACAAATCCAATCAAATTAATAATATATTGAACAATTGGTATTTTCAGACTCATGGAGGTCTAAAACATCGAGATTCACGTCGAATTTTCAGACGATTCCAATACTTTCCCAACGAGAAAGTAAATTGGACTCACCTCGACATCAAATTTTTGGACGATTCCAATAATTTCCCTATACAGTACTTCATAAATGAGAAAGTAAAAAACCTTATCGTGCTTACATACACACACACACACACACGACAGACACAAAGACAGACAGACACAATTCCAAAAATGGTATTTTTGGACTCCTGGAGGTCTAAAACATCGAGATTCATGTCAAATGTTTGGACGAATCCAATATTTTCCCTACAAGAAAGTCAATTGTACTTAGGGTGGTCAAAAATGTCGAGATTCACCAAAATCTTGAAGTAGAGTTTTTGGACGATTCCAATGATTTCCCTATGCAGTACTTCGTAAACGAGACAGTAAAAAACCTTATCGTGTTAACACACACACACACACACACCACAGACACGGCAGACACACAAGACATATTTCCAAAAATGACATTTTCGACTCAGGGAGGTCCAAAAGGTCGAGATTCACGTGGAATTTTTGGACGATTCCAATATTTTCCTTATGAGAAAGTAAATTGGACGCCAGGAGGTCTAAAACATCGAGATTTATCAAAACCTCGAGGAAGAATTTCTGGATGATTCCGATACTTTCCCCATACAGTACTTCGTATACGAGAAAGTAAAAAGCCTCCGGCAGGTTTCTCTCTTAAAGTACAAAACCTTTAAAGTACAAAACCTTCCTGATGCTCTTAGAAAAAAACCCAACTGGCCCATTGACTCACCCAGCTGTTGCTGCGAGAAAACGCGCCACCCCAAGACGAGCGACGGTGTATGACGGCAAAGGCAGGAGGGTGTGGCACTGGAGCGGGGAGTCCCATGAGCTGAGCCAGGGCTTCCACCTGACGAGCGAGCCTCTCTTGCTGGGCGCGCAGCTGCAGGTTCTCCTCACGCAAGTCGTTCACAGCGGCACTAAGCGGGCGCACTTGCCCAGCCACCTCCTCCAGCTTTATGTCCACTCCTTTGCTGAAAGCCTGCAGATCAGTGTGGATCTCACTAATGGCCTTGCGCAGCATCTGCTCACACCCCGCTTCCTCAAATCCATGCTCATCTTCCGGAAAGTCAGATCCGTTATGGCTCCGGGAGCACACAGAGAGGTTGTCCAAATTCACACCTGGCATCTCGGATCAGACGGGACCCTCCAGGTAATGCGCTAAAGCCCGATAAGGCAAACTCGAGAGAATTTAAACCAGCCCAGTGAGCAAGGTCTCAGCAGGTTGCTCGTCAGTCGCCCTGAATGTCACCAAGGTGGGAAGGGACCTCACCCGACATTCATTTGCTGTCCACATCATCTTTTGTCCTTATAGCCTGACCGCCCACCCCATTATTGACCTGACCTATCACAAAGAAGTTCAAGTGGAGGTAGCGGCTCAACAGGCAGGTCAGGTTTCCTCTCGCATCTCGGACATCTGCATTGTTACATTTCCAAAGAGACGGGCCTGCAGATCTCTTCTAATCCTCGGCCCCCCGATGGTCTTTCTAAGTTTAGCTCAACGTTCCTCACGCCAGAACAACAAAGCAGCCGAGGTCTGGGAGAAGAACAAACACTTGCTCGAAAGCAAAGATAGGGCTGAGAGGGCATCCGTCGAGGTAAAAGATGCTCAATTCTGTCAGAAAATTAAAGAGAGGCCCCTAGAAAGCAACAATCGTGCCTGGAAGTGTTTTTTTTTTTTCCGGTGGGCTCAATCGATTAGGTGGTACGGAAACCAAAATAAAGCTGGGTGACATATCTGAAAAGTTAAGCAAGTTGGGCTAAAGTGGCCCAGGCTGCACATCAATAACAACTACGACATGACAAACACTGTACACGATCATTAAAGTGCAATTTACGTCTTGGAGGGTGCTAACCTACAGCTCCATTTGGGACCACCCAATTGGCCATACGTTTGTCTCAAAATGTGCAGGTCACTTCCATGTGACTGGTGTGGGTCAATGGTTCACAAATGGACTGTCTGGTTCTATGACCCGAAGAGTCATCACGGCGATGGTTCAGTGACCTGAAGAACAACACTGGGGACAAGTCATGGTGGTGACAGCATCATGTTATAGGGGACTGGGAGACTGGTCAGAATTGAGGGAAGCAAGAATGTAGGCAAATGCAGAGAGGTCCTTGAAGAAAACCTGTGAACTTAGAGTGGGGTGATGATTCAGTGACCCAAAGCATACAGCAAAGGCAGTGCTGGTGTGTCTTGGGGACAAGTCTGTGAGGGTCCTTGAGTGGCCCAGATTTAAACCCCACACAAGGTGTGTGGAGAGACCTGAAGCTGGCCATTCACAGTCGCTTCCCACCCAAATAAACAGAGCTTGAGAGGATCTGCCCAAGATGAATGGGATCACAATGGGATTGACTGCCCAAATCCAGGGGTGCAAAGCTTGTAGAGTGTTAGCCCAGAAGACTCAAAGCTGCCAAATGGGCTTCTGCAAAGTCCTGAATGAAAGGCCCAAGATTTCAGTTTTGGACATTTTTTTTTTTTTTTTTTTTTTAATAAACCTGCAGGCATGTTCTCACTTTGTCATTATGATGGACAGAAATAAGAGATTCATCCACAACACAATAAAGTGTGTGGGGGTCTCACTACTTACTGAAACCAATGTACTACTTTGATTTACAGTTTATCTCACAGGGTGGGCTTCTTCCACCATTTTGTTCCCAGTCCTCCCTCTGTGGTGGACTGGCGCCCTACCCAGGGTTTGTTTCCTGCCTTGCGCTGGCTGGGATTGGCTCCAGCAGACCCCCCGTGACCCTGTGTTAGGATATAGCGGGTTGGATAATGGATGGATGGATGGATGGATGTCCTCCCTACCCCAAACAGGATAACTGAGTTTGAAAATGGATGGCTGGATGATTTACAAATGAGAGCAGTCTAGTGTGGTGTGTGCAAGTCAGATAGGTGCTCTTTGCTTTTTTTTTTTGTTCCCTTTCTTTATTTAGACGCCCCTCTATTGCCCCCCTGGCATTAGCATGAGTCACACGCACCGCACAGTGCTTTATAAAAATAAGGAAATCCACAACAACTGTCGAGAGCAGAGCAGGTGGGCACTCGCACTGCCAACATGCCACATGTCAGTCAAGGGAGATTTTCTTCAAAGCAAATTTTCGCTTAGAGGGCCTCTGCAAACAAAACTTTCAAGGAATGCAGTGCATGCCAAACTGTAGCATTTTATTATTTTTTTTTTAATCTTTCAAGCGTGTTGACGGCTAAATAAAAGAAAGCCCAAAAAACACAGCAGTCGACTTGTAAGCCAGCAATTACAACCAGTGAAAAAGTGTCGACACTTTGATTTTACAAGAAACGTGTCCCGGGTGGCATGCTGGCGCCTCGCAGTGAGGAGACTGGGGTCGGGTTTACGTGGAGTTGGCATGTTTTCCTCGTGTCTGCGTGGGTTGAGACGAATCGGTGACTCTTAATTGCCCCCCTCCCGTGAGAGAGAGAGAGAGTGTGTGTGTGTGTGTGTTTGAGGCACCCTGTCCAGAGTTGCTTCCTGCCTTGTGCTCTATGCTAGCCGGGATTGGCTCCAGCCCACCCATTTGACCCTGCTCCGCCTTAAGTGGGCTGGAAAATAAAAGACATATTGGCTCCAGGTTTGATGGTCCGGGGGTTTTTTCTGAGCTTCCCCAAATCCAAGTGGCCGAGGTTACCTGGGCATTACAAACTCTGTGCGTGTGATTTTATTTACCTTGTGATGGACAAGCCCTCCACTACCCAGACAGGCTCCCCCAAACCTGCCAGATCCCCTAAAGCAGAACTGGAATACAAGAATGTCCATAAAATTATTTTTAAGGAATTAACAAGAAACATTCCAAGCCATTTTTATAAGGTGTCACGTAGCCGTTTGGAAAGCTGATCTCGCAGCTCGCCATGCTCGAGGGAGGGTGCCAGCTAAAACAATAAAAACTTTACAGCTGCCAATGAAGGCTCATCTTCTCAACTCGATGTTTAAAAAAATGGGCGCCGGGATGGGCAGCTCGAATGGGCTATATTTTGGCTGATACGAGACCCCCCACCGTGTCCAGACTGAGAGTTCCACTCAGCAAATCCCTACCGGGGTCCAAATCTCACTCTCTCATTTAAGTCAAGCTTAAGAGTCGCTGAGTTTTGGTTGTTTCAAAAACAGAAGAGCTGCTCAAGACACCCGTGCCCTCTCGGCCAGAGGCAGCTCTTCTCCTTTTAACAATCATCTTGTGCAGCGCTTTAACAGGTAACGGAAGGCTCAGAAGGCTGCCACCCAAGACCTCCACGCTGGCCTCTGTGAGGGACGACGCGCGCTCCGTAGCCCCCCACACCACTCATCTCGCGGTCATAAAACTCAGTTACATAACCCCGGCTCTCGCAGACTCCTCGGCTCCATCTGCTTTGATGTTCACATCCAGTCGGACCCCAGACTCACCTGTTAACCCCTTGCCTCGGGTTGCTGTCCCTTCATCTACAGATGAGGATCAAATGTCCACATCCATTAAACCAGACAGCCCACCATAGCAGCAGATCTCTGCCTTCTAAAAGCTGTGAAATGCCAGACCCCAGCAGCCTGCTAATAAAGATATGTCCTGATGTAACCAGACCCCCGCATCTAGGGGGGAGTTTGGTTTGGGAGAAATAAACCAACGAGCACAGATAAGAAGATTAAGAAAACAAAGTCGAGGAACGGGAGTAGTGCGGCATTTTTTAAAAAGGGCTCTTTAGTTAAACTCGCCCGTATTTTATGGTGGACACAGAAAGTATCGAGACCCCCGCACACTTTACTGTGTTGTACAGAGAAATTTGACAATCTTGTCCACCCACCAGTCTCCACTTGTTAATCCCCAATGACAAAGTGAAGTCAGAAAGGTTCGCAAATTTATCCAAACCTGAAACCTCTCATTCCAAGACCCTTTGCTGTTTCACTCTAAGTGGGCTCAGCTTTCTCCTGGAGACGTGGGTGGGATGGCGACCGGTTCTGGAAAAACCCCAAATTACAAAACAGTACCAGCATTTATGGATTTTTTAGTACTGGAAGTAAATGCCAGCTTTCCTCTTGGTCCACCCGACCCTCGCTACTGCATTCCAGTTCGTGAAGTCAAAACTGCAGACTTCATGGGGGAGGCCCACCTTCAGCACTGCAGTCGGGACTTCACGGCTATCAAGGGGGAAGCGGTGAGGAGTTTGGTGTACCAGGGACAGAGTTGTGGAGGTCCGAAATCTGCTATCGATACTAAAGTCAGAATTTTAGTACCAATTTAACACTAGTCTAGAACTCCACTGGAGTCCACCTGTGCCAAACTGAACTGGGTGGGCATCATTTAGAATGGGACAGGTGTACCTGTATAGAGAATATCGAGCATGTCGGGAATGAGAAACACCAAGACAAGAAGTTCCAAGACAGGACCAGGGGGATGAACACAACCTCGAAAGCTCTCAGTGGTCACAGGACCACAGTAATGCCAAGAATTGGGAAAACATCAGGACACATCATAGAGTTAACCATCTGGCCAAACTGAATAACTGGGCAAGAAGGGCCTTGGGTAGGGAAGTGACCAAGACGACCACCTGTGGCCAACTGAACTGACTGGACATCATTTAGAAAGACATACATGTGCACTTGTGTAAAGAAAGTCCCACAGTTCACACTGCATGTCAGAACAAAAAAAACAAGCCATGAAGTCCATGGAGCTCTAGGTAGACCTCCATGGTCAGGCACCAATCAGGTCAAAAGCTTGGAGTGCTCCCCAGAGCATGGTGGCCTCAAGAATTAAGAAATACAAGAAGTTTGGGGACCATCGGGGCTCTTCATTGAGCTGGCCATCTGTCCAAAATGAGTAACCAGGCAAGAAGGGCCTTGGGCAGGGAGGGGAGGTGACTAAGAACCCAATGTGTGAAGTCCACCTGTGGCCAACTGAACTGACTGGACATCATTTAGAAACATCATTCCTGGAAGTATTCACAGCCTCAGGCTGTGGTGCTCCAAATTATGCTCAGGTACCTGCTGTTTCCTTGAGATGTTTCTAGAACTTGACTGGAGTCCACCTGTGGCCAACTGAACAGATTGGACATATCATTTAAAAAGGCACACGTACCTGGGTCTAGTAAGTCCCACAATTCAAACTGCATGTCAGGACAAAAAGAACCGAGCCATGAAATCCAAGGAGCTCTCTGTAGACCTCCATGGTGAGGCACAGATCAGGTCAAGGGGATCAAACCATCTCTAAAGATTGGAGTGCACCCCAGAGCACCGTGGCCTCAAGAATGAAGAGATGGAAGAAGTTTGGAACGATCAGGACTCTTCAGAGAGTTGGCAATCAGCTAAAATAAGTAACCAGGCAAGAAGGGCCTTGGACGGGGAGGTGACCAAGAAACCAATGGTTACTCGGTTACTCTTAACAGAGCTTAAAAAGTCCTGACCATCTTAGCATCTCTCCCTCAATATGGATGGAAGCAACTCCTGCTAAACATCATTTAAAGGACATTAACAGGGACCACAAACGAGCAATGAAGCACCTTTATGTAGACCTCCATGATCAAATTGTGGTGAGGCACAGATTGGGCCAAGGAAATCATCAAACCATTTCTAAAGCTCTGGGTGATCCTTGGAGGACAGTGGACTCAGGAATTGGGAAATGGAAGAAGTCAGGAACCACCAGGACTTTTCCTACAGTTGGCCATCCAGCCAGACTGAGCAACTGTGGAAGAAGGGTCTTGGTCAGGGAGATGACCAACAATCTAACGGTCACAAGTCCTCTGCCGAAATGGGAGGACAACAGTGTCCGCAGCATTCCATCAATCAGGCACTTACAGTGGGGTGGCTAGACAGAAGCCACCATTGAGTAAACGGCAGGAGACAGTTAAAAGGAGAGCATGCAGAGAAAGACCCCCTTGTCCGACGAGACAAAAAGTGAACTCTCTGAAGAGTACTCCAGGCACTGCTCATCACCATCCCTAAGGTGAAGCAAGATGGTGGCAGCATCAATGCTATGGAGGTGCAGGGACGGGAAGATGGATCAGAATGGAGGAAATGGATGAATGAATGCAGCGCAAATACAGAGGAGTCCTTGAAGAACACCTGCCTGAGGATGCAGACCACCTCGGACTGGGGAAACAGTGCAGTGACCTGAAGCATACAAGTAAGATAACGCTGTTGGGGGCTTTATGACAAAGGAAGGAAACGATTCTCTGGTGTGGGAAGACAAAAACTGAACTCTTTGGGAAGAACTCCTGGCACCGCTCACCACCTGCCCTAATGCCACCTTTCCCTACAAGGGTATTTTTTTTTTTGATCTTGTCTTCTTAGGGAGTCAAGGCTGGGGGGCGGGGCTGTCAATAAACAGGGCCTGTTAAAGCCTATTGTGATACTCCTTGTGTATTTTTGGGTTATACAAGAAATAAATTGTTGTTGTAATACCATCTCCACGATGAGTGGTGGCGGTGGCAGCTTCATGTTTTGGGGACATGGGTGCTGGTCTGAATCGATCAAATACAGAGAGGACCTTGAAAAGAACCTGCACCCTCAAACTGGGGTGGATGGTTCAATAACCCAAAAGCATACGTTCAAGGCAACCCAGGAGAGGCTTGAGGACAAGTCTCTGAGGGTCCTCGAGTGGCCCATAGAGCACTGTGTGGACGAACCTGAAGATGGCCGTTTACAGTGTAAAGGCGCTTGAGGGGATCTGCCAGGAAGACTGAGATCAGCTGTCCAAACGCAGGTGTGCAAAGCTTGGGGGGTCTCTATCAACAAGACTCAAAGCTGGAATCGGAGCACTGAATGAAGGGTCTCAATACATCTGAAGGAGAGATTTCAGTTTTTCTGATGTTTAATAAATTTGCAACGTCGTCGTGAAAACGTTTTCACTTTAAATGCAGAATGTTGGGCAATGAAGGAAAATGACAATTAGATCAACAACACAATAAAGTGCACAGAAAGTGAAGAGGACTTTGCAGCGTCACTTTGTCCGAGTGGCCAGGCAGCCCATAATGTGCTCGTTTATCGTGTACACTTAACTGTAAACCATACACGGCAGGAAGAACGACCAAAATACGGTGACACATCCTGGAGAAGCAAAGAATATGAATGCCTAGCCTATGAGTGACCTTGAAAATCTCACCACATAATCTGTCTTTTTATTGGACAAAGTGGGAAAAACCAAAATAATACAAGGGATAAAACCCACGAGCGCAAGTGCGGGACCCTCCTCTTCCACTACAAGCGAGAGAGAAAACAGGGCTCGACAGAAATCTGAAAACCCAGACCCCCCCTTCCTTGTATATTCTTCATGCGCGTCACAGGGTCACTCTCAGAGTCCTTCATAGGTATGTTCCACCAACCCCAAGCCAAAAGGGGGCGCTGCCGCTAACAGACTCGTTTTCTTTTGTTTCCCTCCACAGTGCAAAAGAAACTGCCCAGTGAGGGCAACTGACTCCGCCCCCTCGACCATAAAAAACGAGGCCGGCCAGCCAGAAGGAGGAGTCACTTCTGATTAAAGTGACCTGAGGGGCGGAGCTCCACAACTTCCTCAGACACCATTTTGTGCGATTTGAGTATTACAGGGCAGCCGTCATGCTTTCTGGGTAAACAGGGACAGCCGGGTTGGCACCCCAAAATTCTCTTCATTGCTCTGGTTAACCATAAAAGATATAATATGAACTCTTAGGAACATTACTTTCTCCTGGTCACCCTAACCGGTTTTTGGGGACACCCTTATAACTGCCGCTTTCTTGATGGCATGTCACTGGCAGAAATGCAGGCCACACCAGGACCCTTTCATTGGAGTTTTTTTTAAAGGAAGGGGGGCCATTTGGGTGTTCCAGTCCAGAGAAGACTACTTCTAAAAATGTGCCAAGTCTCATCCAGCACAAGGCCAGTTGTATTCTTTTTTTATTTTTATTTGTTTAGTTTTTTTGAGAGCCGAGGTTTTCCCCGGGGTACGGCCTCATAAATGTCACAGCCCCCGAGCATATGCCACGCTGCTGAAGTAAGAATATGGACATTGGCATCAGGAAGAGTGACCTCCAGAACCTTGGACGTGTGCCAGGGCTTATTTTCGGTTTTGTTTTGATGAAGGACTTCCATATGTAGAAATGTCATTCTGATCTTCAACTTGGCCCACTTGTGGAGTGTTAACTTTTGAGGGAAAACATTTTCAGTGTCAACGCTGAGATTTAAAACGCCTCTTCAAACCGATGAGCTGGAAACCCCTTTAGACTACGGCATGGTGGGAGGGGGGTTCGATCTAAATGAACACAGGGCTCGGAAAGAATCTGGATGTGACATGGGAACAGCACAGCTACTAACTAAACAAACGGGCGACAAATGGACTGAACTTCGTTTGTCTCACGAGAACTGGTTCACTTCACAACCGGAATTATTAAAACGCACCTCACTGAAGGCGCAAACAAGCCGGGTGGCCCACTTCCTGTTTTAGTGGGACGCAATTATCAGGTGTGGATTTCTCTTTTTGGCCCAGTCGTCATCTCCCCTGAACAGATTTGTGCACATAAATCTTTCATTTTGAAAAGTGACAGCCACTTCTGATCAAACATGGATGCCATAACACAAGCGGGGGGGCCGTGGAGTCTGCAAGAAATGATTGGGTTACTGGAGTCGGAAAGAATGTATGGACTCTGATGAAATGGAAATCATAACAGTGACGCATGCAGCAAGCAGGTCCGTCGTACTGTTCTACGGCTCAAGCTCAAAAGATGTCAAACGCCCACTTAGTTGTGGTGCGGGGACAACCTGCGACTCGGCATCGGTGAGACAAGAGAGCCGGTGGGGCGGACCATTCCACATTCAGTGGTGCAGAACTACAAGTACCAGTAAACTGGACTGGTCTGACAACGCAAGGAGGGTCAGAGCTGACTGGACACGCTAAGGAGACTTCTGTCTACTGATGTGTGCACCAAGCTAATGGAGATGATCTACCAGTCCATTGTAACCCCTTTAGCGTCCGACGCTGTTGTCTGCTTGGGAAGCAACTGGAGCTCAAAAGAAGCAGTATCGCAGAAAAAACTGATCAGCAACGTCTGTGCAGTCACAGGGCCAAACCTGGACACACTGGAAGTGGTGATGAAAAAGATAAAGGTGGCAAACCTGCTGATCTACAAGTACCTGGGGGTTCAGACAAACCGCAAACTCGACTGGTCTGACAACAGAAGGAGGGTCAGAGATGACTGGACGCGCTAAGGAGACTCAGGTCTACTGATGAATGCACCAAGCTAATGGAGATATTCTACCAGTCCACAGTAGCCAGTGTGGCGTCCTATGCTGTGGTCTCCTAGGGAAGCAACCTGAGCTCAATGCCTGAACAGACTTATCAGGAATGCAAACTCCATCACAGGGCCAGCTCTGGACACACTTGAAACTGTCGAGGGAAAAGTGAAGGGGGTCAACATTGGACACCGTCATGAAAAATCCCCCCTAGGAGGGGACCCTTTTAACAACCATAGGCTTATTCCATCACAGTGTGTCAAGAAGCAACTCCTCTTGGGGGGTCTTTTCTACCTGCTACTCTCAAGCCAGTCGGTGCTTCCTCCTGATATCCCAAATTTACTGCTGATACTCTTTAAATTCAGTTTATAATTCCTGCACAATTTCCACAGATTTCATTATTTATCTATCTATGCATTGACTGATTGCTCCATCACTCCGTATATCTTCAAGTTTTTTTTTGTGTTTCTGTTGCTGCAGGGATCCTCCTTAGGATTAACACAGCTGATCTAATCTCACACATTGGTATTCACATTTGCAGATCATGCGGCAGGGTGGCACAGTGGTGGCAATGCTGCCACGCAGGATGGAGTTCAAGTGTCAGACCTCCGATTGTGTATTCACATGTCATGTTTTTACTGCATTTTACTACTACCACAAATCTGCCCAAGCCTGTATGCGGTCCACGTCCCATGTCCCTCTGTGCCCATTTAGCTGATTTTTTTCCATCACCTGCCCATCCACCCAGGTTTGCGTCATCTCCAGATGACATTCTTGTTCAGATGGTTTCTGTATGTTAGGCTGTAGTGGTAGGACATGTCCAAGACATTTAAACTAAAAAGTCAGCTTAAATTACAGTCCAATTCCATAGCTCACCAGTTGTAAGTCCAGTTACACAATACATACTGCACCAAACATCGTTAGACTACCCCAGTGCTTAATGGGTAATACTTCATGATGTCTGATATTCACAGTACTCAAACTGAAATAAAACCCCCTCAGGTCTCTCCATTAGCAGTAATCATACGTTTGGCTTTGACAGCACAGCTTAACACATTACATGAAGAGCACCGCCAAGGCCTGCTTTAAGAAAGACCACGAGACGCAGACGGCAACTGTAATGTTGTTTAAAATATCAGCCCACTGCCACCAACTGAGGGTCTTACCTTACCGGCATCAATCTCGCAATCAGAAAGCATTCCTAGCCGTTTCTCTACCGAGGTCTCCACACAAGTCCGTCCATTCAGCGGCCGGCAACAGGGAGAAAAGTGTGGCTAATTGGAGCCGACAGGCGCTAAAAGTAGCACACGTCTAATCCTGGCAAACCAGCACGGTGATTAGTAGAATTAACGAGCCCCTAATCTGCTGATAAGTCACCACACAAGACGGACGCTCTCCGGGCTGACCACATTCTGGAAGACTCTACTAGGCCACCGTCAAAAAGACAACTTGGGGTTTTTAAAGACCAAACAAAGGAAAAAAAAGTACAAGACATCAGGCAGAGGAGCACGAGGAGCTGCAATGGGCTTTAGATTTAGGGGCTGCCGAGTTACACATACCCTGAAAACACAATGGCAGAACACCACTTAACTGGTAACTGACTTGAGCAGATGGACGTGTCCGATACAAACACAAGTGGGGGTCCACTTTGATCTTTAATGGTGATCCAGAAGTGGTGGTGGGATTATGGGAGTAATGGTTTATATTTGGAGTGGCCCAGTAGTGGAGTGGGTGGATGGATAGAAAAAAACTAAGTAGAAAGATAGATAGAAATGAAAGGCATTATATATTAGACAGATAGCAACACAGACAGGAAAGGTACTATATGATAAAAAGAACAGAAACTAGCTGTATGATAGACAGACAGATAGATGGATGAAAGGCACTATACAGTAGGTATTAACTGTAGTATAGTAGGTAGGATAACAGATAGATAGACAGAAAAAAGGCACTATATATTACACATAGATAGAAAGAAGGTGCTATATAATAGACAGACAGATAGATGATAGATAGAAGTAAAAAATAACAAGGTGTCAACAGCTGGGCCTCACAGGGCTGTTTAACTAATTACTATCATAGAAAGCACATATTTTAAACACATTAAGTATAAAATAATTAGACCTATTGCCCTGCATGTGCGTCTGATGGACACCTCAAAGACTCATCCCACGTGTGAAATAACCCCTCTGGGACAAAAGGGGGTGCTGCCACTAACAGGCTTGTCTCTCTTTTTTTTTCACCCCCTCTTCTTCAGTCGGGAGACCACGCCCCTGGGGGGCGTCACTGACCACGACCCTTTCCAGCAGGGACCAGTAGAAAAGGGAGATGTGCCTGAATATCGGTGTCTCATTTCCAGCAGGGCTTGGTCCTACCTTGCGCCCAGCGCTGGCTGAGAAAGGCTCTGGCAGTTCCCAGGACCCTGTGCAGGACTGACTGGGTTAGAAATTGGCGGATTGACTGCCCTCTGAGAAGGTTGGAGCTCCCTAGATCTTTTTGAATGTATTAACTGCTATTGCCATTGAGGCAATTTATGTTTATCTTTGCACCAAAGATCACTACAAGAATAAAGAGGGCGACCCGGATGGCAGCCCGACACAAGGGCTAAGAATATTTCTTCCACCCGTCCACTATTTTACACCTGATGAGTCCCAGTTAGGGCCAATCACGTGTTGTGTACTCTTTCCATTACATGGCAGACACTGTATCATATATAGCCTTGTAATTGATGTGGATATGTGGGATACAGTAAAATGAATGACGTGCTTATGTTAAACTTGAGGCCGGGACACAAACACAAGCACTGAGCGGCACTTCTGCCAGCTTTACCTAAAATGGAGAAAGCTGACCAGGCAGACTGGAATGGGGTCTTCAGCAGCACACCATGAAGTCTGTGACATACTGCAGTGACTTCACATCACACTGGGCGTAGAATTAAGGCAATGACAGACATTTTAAGCAAGATTTTCAATTCATCATACAGGAGCAGCAAACTCAGATGAGAAAGGTAAAGGAAGGAACACAAAACCCGGTTAGGTTAACCGTTTCACTCACCGGCAACAAAATTGAATAAAAAGAAGAAAACCTAAAAAGTCAACCCACAGACGGAAGAGAAAAAAACAAAACAAAAGAAGTAAATTGGATTCGACTGTAAACATCAAAACAAGGGTCCATTAAAGAAAGAAAAAACTCCAGCAGCAGCACTTGGAAAGTGCAGCCAAGTCGGGGCTGAACAGACCATTTCTAAAGAAACGACCAGATTCAAACCTTGTGAATGTTGCATTATTTTATTTATTTATTTATTTTTTAAGTTTCTTGCCAGTGGCTGACATCTGCATTATAAAAAAAAAAAAAAAAAAAGTGTTTCCCCTGTTACTTCTTTCCATACAATCAAGTGGCGCTTACACAATAAATGACTTCACAGTCAAACAAGGAATGTTCATGTACAAGTCTGACTTGATTGTATACGTAATGCGACTGTGTGCAAATAAAACTGGAAAGAAACAACACACTTCTGCAGAGATCAGCACAGCAGAAAGAAAAAACAAAGCAGGCGTCACCAGTTTGACAGATTTAGGGGGCCACTGACCCCAATGCATACTTAAACAGACCCCTTATGGGTCTGAACTGTTGACAATAGTATCTATCTCTAGCCCTCTCTAAGTCTCTCTTTGTATATCTCTCTCTCTCTCTCTCTCTCTCTCTCTACATCCCTCTACTTCTATCTCTTTCTATACCTCTATCACTCTAACTCTCTCTATACCTCTATATCTATTTCTCTCTCTCTACATCTATCACTCTAACTCTCTCTATACCTGTATATCTCTCTATTATAATATATACACATCTATCTCTCTATACCTCTCTGTCTCTGTATATCTCTATCTCTCAATACCTCTAAACCTCTATATCTCTCTCTATCCCTTTAACTCTACATTTCTCTCTCTATAGCTATATCTCCTTATCTCTCTCTCTATCTATATATTGTTTTGATAAACAAAGGTACTCCAAAACTTGTTTCTCCATCTCACATATAAAATGTGTCTTTTGATCATTTATGGTCAGGAAAAAAAAAAATCCAATTTTAAATAAGTCATTAGGGTCAGAGGTGGCGCAGTGGGAGCTTTGCTGCTGCTGCTTTGCTGTAAGGAGATTGTGGGTTCACTCCCTGGGGCCTCCCTTCATGGAGAGCACTTTTGAGTAGCGAGAAAAGTGAAATATAAACATAAAAAGAATGAAATCTTTAATAAACATGGGAAAGGTGCCAACAATAAATTAAAAAAAAAAAAAAAAAAAAAAAAAGTGTATTCATTAGAATAAGTGAAGCTGCATAAAGAACACAAACGGCAAGACAAAGTGCTCCAAACTGATGATGTTTAGGATTAGTGTCCTCCAAAGACGCAGCCTCATGCTTTCTCTCAGCCTGGCATGGCCAACCTTTGTGACCTTTAGAGTTACGAGCAGACAACAGGAAATACAAAAAAAGAAAAGAAACCAAAAGCAGACTTACGTTTAGAATTCCGGAGTTACTTGACGATGATGACGATGAGATCTTGAAGGGGGTAGCCCTCAGGCCCAGCATCAGCTCTGCAAGAAAAAGGGCCAGCCGTCATTTATCAGCTCTGGTGCAAAACAACAATACAACGTGCGCGTCGAGAAGAGAACAATCTAGAAAAGTACATGGGATGATGAGCGGCACACAGAGTGCCCATTGTGGGCCATTACCGAGAATGGCACAAGGCGGTAGGGTGAGGAGCTGCACGTGCCAGTCTGCAGCTGGCATCGGTGTTACAGTGAAGTTATACACTAAGCGTATGGCGTGAAAGAGGACAGAAAGGGGCTACCGCACCAAAATACTCTCCTTCTTTATACATGAAATTAATTAACCAAAAGGCGGGCGAGTACAACACTGCCATTCACGTTTACTTAACACTCAGCCCCGGCCTTGCTGAAGGCAAGTCAGCTTTTGATGGGCACCAACTAACTTCTCCTTCAAGTCCCATACAAGGTGCTAACACTCAACTGACAGGGGGCTCTCGAGGTAAACACTTGACGAATAAAGTGGCTCCCAGGCAAAGCCCTTGTAGACCCCCAAATCCAATATGGCATTTTAAGAAACAGAGAATTTAACTCAAGGGAGTAGAAGTGACACTGGGGGGACAACTGAACTGGTCGTACGACAGGGCAAGTCGGACGCATTCCACTTTTATGTGCGTTTTGGGTTTTCACGTACAAACCTGTGAAGCTCGTCCACGTGAAAGATTCAGCACCCCAACCCGACGATCAATCGGCTGCCAATATGTTTCCATCAAACAGGAATTCCCTTCCCTTGCCAAGCATCAAGTTCAAGCAAATACTTTTTCGGTTTGGGGTACGTGAAGAAAAGAAAAAGCCACAACTTCCCAAAAGTGAACTCGGCTCTTACCTGACCGCTGTCCGCTTCCACCGCCAAGCACCTGCGTGCTAATGCTGGGCGCACGTCCATTTTTGATTTCAATCGTCAGGAGCGTCTTCATGCTGGGATCAGTGGGCTCCTGCTCAGGCTCGGCGAGGGGGCTGCTAGATTTGAGATCCTCCGATTCCAAAGGAGCACAGATTCCACTTGGTGTCCCGAGACCCTCTGAGCAGGTCAGATCACTGCCGAGGGTTTCATCTTCTGAGGTCGTCGGCTTGGGTGCCACCAGTTGGCTGTTAGGCTCCAAGGGGTGGAGCTGATGAGCGTCTGTCATGTTTGCTTTCCCCTCCCTACTCTTGGACGACCCACGCAGACTTGACGAGGAGGTGGGAGTGCTCGGGGCAAACTTGGAAAAGGATGAGGAGGTACAGGGAGCATTCTTGCCGTGTCCTTCTCTGCCATTTTGTGAAGCAATGACCCCGTCCTCCTTGGCGGTCTTCAACAAAGCTTCTCCTCCGGAAGGTTGTTTAGGGACGGGCGTCCGGTTTCTTGAGCCCGCCAACTTCCCCCTAGGCTCGAGGCGCGGACTGGCCTCCTCGACGCTGAACTTCTTCACACAGTCGCGGACGGAGGTGATTCTGTTGAAGGGAGAGAAGACCTCCTTCCTGTCTTTGGCTTTGCCTGTCAGCGAAACACAAAACAGGAATGTGGAATTACAGCGAGACACAAACATGTCAGAGCCGGAGATGCTCATGCTGCTCACGCATGCTTCTCGCCGTCTGGCCGAGCAGAGAAGCCCCCCACCATCTCCTTTCTACCTGCTGGCCTCTTTGAAGCTCATCCGTTTGTTTATCCAAAAACCCACTATGGTGTTAGAAAGCAGAAGAGAAGAGCAGGCACTGCCATCTGATACTGATCCCAAAGCACCAGGTCCCCAAAAACAGCCAAAAGGGATCATCTCCACCTCACTTAGTGTAACCCCGGAACCACTCGTTCCTATAAAATCCCAAATAAATCAGCAATTTTACCCAGCAGCTAAAATGAATGAAGATAATGTCTAACATTTACTGCAAAGATGAATGCTGGGGGGGCTTAGAGGACATGCAGCTGCCAGAACAACAAACAAAGGCAACGTGACCTCAATTGATGGCAGACAACAATGAGAGCATCAAAGCAAAAAGACAGCGGGCATGACGTCATCCTTAAGGGCAGACGACTGAGATGGGAGCACCCAAACGGGCACTGATGACAACACGGAGCTCGGTTGGGAGAACGGACACCCTCCCAACTCTTCCTAGGAGTGTTGTCTCTGGTGACAGAAGTTCTCCATCTTCACAGCTGATCAAGACTCACTTGAGACCTACCATCAGCCCGAGGTACGACATGTGAGGGTCATCTGGTGACTTTTACCAGCCAAGTTTGGTCAATTTCTTGAGGCATCCCAAATAAAAGTTAATATTGGTGAACCCCGAGCAGGACACTGGCTTGGAGTTCAACGCAAGTACAGTTAAACCCGAGTCAAACTCGGAGTGACGCGTCACCTTATGCTGTGCCAGTCACCATTGTATTTAAATTGGTATGGGTCACGTATGGCTTGCCTGGCGGACACAGCTGATGAAGCATTGGACATTGTGGATTGATGACAACTGGCCTTTGCAGTGGAGTTTCTTAAGCTGTGCCACCACTGGGTTGCCAGTCACCATTGTATTTAATGGGTGTGGGTCACGTATGGTTTGCCAGGCAGCCACAGGTGATGAAGCATTGGACATCGTGGATTGATGACGACTGGCCTTTGGAGCAGAGTTTCTTAAGCTGTGCCACCGTTGGGCCACAAGTTACTGTTGTATTTAAACACTAAACTACCTGAAGCTTAAGAAGAAAGTCTTTGCACCTCTCCATTAGTGTCTTTTGTTTTGTAAATGGTAAGACGAGGAAGCTGATGAGAAGGCGCGAAGGAATTTAAGGTGGTCCAGCATTACGACTTTCTTCGAAGGCTTCAAGGATTCTTAGTGTAAATGGGAATGGGCCACACATTAATTGCCTAGGGGGTCACCACAAGATGTTTAAGCAATCAACAATGATCCTCCATGATGACTGGCAGTGATTATCCAACATAAGAGTGAAGTGAAGTGAGTGGAGCCTCCAATGGAAAAGCTGAGCTCTTATGTACGAGGGTCTCTGGAGCAGGGGGGGATACAGCGGCTGCATTCGCCAATCTCTACCACCGCAGTAAACAACTTTGAAAGTTACAGCAACACCTTTACCAGCCCATTTGGGTCTCTTTCTTTACTTTACTTTTTAAATATGCTGATGTCTAACTTATATTTATTTTTACTACCCTGCACACCTTACATTTATTTGCATTTCTGTTTTTCCTGTTTGTTTAGATTTTTAAAATGGCCTTTATTCTATTATTATAGTTTCTGTATTTTCTATGCATATGTTGTATTTACGGCAGTGTTGTATTGATGTCATCTGCCTGGGAATTGTAATGTGGATGGGCAGTACAACTGGGTGGCGCCAGGGGGCGCTGCAGGGGGAGAGCCTTCTTGCTTCAGTGTGACCCGGAAGTGCATTCAGCACACAATACCGTGGCACCTTATGTAACAGGAACCCGCCCACACCCACAGCGTGTGCCACATTAGAGGAGCTGCTCCGCCTCACTCAATTCTTCCTGGTGATCTCATTCATTTCGACTCTACGCTAAAATAACGGTAATAAATTTTGCCAGGTCGGGACTTGGACAAGCGGAGGGAGACCAAGTTGCAGGGTCCCGTGAAGTTTTTTTTTTAGGCCTGGGCAAAATGGGCATCACTAAGCAACCCAGCCAAGGACGCCCATCCATCAACATCCATCCATTATACGGGCATTCCGGCCGGGTAAGGATCCATCCATCCCAGCTTGGATGCAAACTATCCTGTGTCTTCCAGGACAGCTCTTAAACTTTGGGGTGGTCTCTGCTGGATTTTAAATGTGAAGATCTTCATGCGAGGCAGGCATGTGTACACTGCACTGTGTGTATTGATTGCTATGATCACCAGGGGGCGCCTCAGTGCCCCATCACCACACACATCTCACCCACAGACAGGTCTCCGGTCAATTCAAAAATGGTGTTTATTATTAATGGCTTTTTAATCAACTAAACCATCTCCTTTTTCAAGTGCCGCCCACTCCATGCCAACTCCGGAACCCCTTGTATGAGACTCAGTGGCCTCCAGAGCGATCCAAATACGCACAAAAGTTCTCTTCCTGCAGCGTCCCCTGGTGGCACCCAAGGAACCAGACAGGGATGCCCTTCCACACTGCAATTCCCAGACAACCCTGCGGGTGCTCAAGCTGGGAGCGAGCCAGCGGAATGTTGCCACCTCCTGGGCGGGAGGATGAACTGCTCAAAATATCCAAACTCCCCAAACCCAAGGCCATTCTTTATTCATTCACTCCGACTGGGATCCCACTGGCCAGGTTTCACTGCCACTCCTTCCATTACAGCGTCCCGTTATTACCCTCAGTCCCAGTCGGGATGCCAGTCCTCCCTAACCTCAAACCCCCTCGGCTAAACTTGCGAAGTAAAGAAGACAGTTGGCATCACGGATTTAAAATGACAAGTCACAGGTTGCTCAAGTGGTCTCCTGCCTCTCACAATTACATCTTTGGGGGTCTGCTGTAGGAAAACTGACTGTGGGCAAAGCGCGAGGCTTATAAAGCGCAAGGCCGGGTCTTGTCAAGAGAAACCTTCAAGATGGTGGGTGGAGAAACCAAATGTTCAGCAGACCCGACACCTCTGCCTTATTCGGTTAAAATATTTGAGGCAACGTTTTTCCATTGACAAGTAACAAATGTACGCGGCCACACTTTGGGATCGGGGATCTTCTAAACTGGGCACATGGCCAGCACATTCGCCGCTCTCGTAAAGGCCGTCAAGCCTAGTAGAGACACTAGAGCGTCGGGTGGGGGGAACATGGGGGGCATGAGACTTGGCCAGAGCGGGAGACGTCATACAACTTGAGCGTACTGACAATAAATGGCAGCTTTAACATCTGGGGCACGGATGGCCGCCGGGCCTGCCCGCCTCATCTTCTTTGGGCTCGTCAGGATTTTATGGTGGACCTCGAAAATCCTCAGACCCCCTTTATTTGAAGTGGGCACAGTTCCCATTTGGCCTGAACTACAATCTTCCAGGTGAGGACGAGCGGAAAATGCATCACCTGTTAGCCCCCCTCACCTGAATCTTTGCTGCTTTGTCTTGCCGTCCTGAGGTGCTCCTGGGGCAAGTCGTCTGTGGTCTCATTCTGAAAAGGAGAGAATAGCATGCGGATATTGGGGGGTTAAAAAGCAGAATGAAACAACTAACAAATTACAAATACAAAAACTGGGAAAGCTGAGCTATACTGGTGCTGTCACAGCAAACATGCAGGGCAATAAAACATCAGACTTGCCGACTGCCCCTGCTGGTCTCCTAGCAGGACCCTGGCAACGGAAACCTGAAAGCTGCCGGGCGTGTGATACGACTGTGTGCCCACTTCCCAGCTCCTGCTCTCCTAACGTTCGACAGCGTGCTGCCCAGCAGAGCCGGCCCTGCACAAAGGGTTAACAGCCCTTTTGATTTCTTTTCTATTCTATTGTGGTACATAAAACACAAAAACATCAGAGAGACGAGCTTCACTCATCTTTCTGATGTCCAAAACAACCTGCTGTGGGAATACATAGGTGGAAAATGTCAAGCAAGCCGCAGAGGAGCTGGCACAGCCTGTCTGGGCTCAAGGGAGTGGTCTTGGAGGACCCGGGGGAGAAGAGGCACCAGGACACAACTCGGGGGCTGAGACGTTAACAGCGAGTCAGGAGGTCAGTCCGCCCTCAAACAGAGGATCATAAGAGGGGAAGGTAATAATTAGATTGAAAAGTATTGTGTGTCATTTATCGTTTTTTCACATCTAAATAACTACGTTTTACAAAAATACTTGACTTTGCATCTTAATCTCTCAAAAAGTGGACATGATGAAGAAATTCTGCTGCCAGATCTGGATTCAGCAGCCTCAGCACCTGCAAAGTTTTCAGACACTAAGATACGCCGAGAGGCTGACGTTGTAGATGGACACTTCCGGGACGGACGGATTCCTGCTTTTCAGTTTCTTTTTTAAAAAAAACCAACAACACTGACTTTCTAAACAGAAGACGACATTCACGGTCAAAGCCAGAGGGGCCCCGATACTGGAGTGACACGTGTGCTGCTCTGTGGATTAAAGAGAGCCTGACTGGCATGGAAGCACAACATCGCCACCTTGTGGATGAAGATTAGAATTAACACTGCAACCTCAACCTAAACAAGTCAGCAGCAAAGCACAAAGCGGGTTGAACCACAAAATTACAAAAAAACATTACAACAGAAAAAGGACAAATCAATGGTAGCCTTCTTATGTCCAGAAAAGGGACTTCCCCTGATGGACAAATAAACTAAATACCTATCTATCCATCTATCATATAGCGTCTTTTAAATCCATCTATTAGAAGGTGTCTTATGTGCTACATACTGCCTTTCATATCCAGCCATCTATCACTCATATAGTGCCTTTCACATCTATCTATTATATAGTGCCTTACCTAT
>JANRMT010062838.1:4589941-4603028 GCA_026402145.1 Polypterus bichir lapradei | reverse complement strand
TGTCACACAATGCCTTAGCCATCTATCAGTCATATAGTGCCTTTCATATCTATTCTATCATATAGCATCTTTCATGTCTACTATATAGTGCCTTATCTATCCACCTGCCTAATGTACCAATCCCCATTTTCTGAAGTCTCGTGAAAGGGCAGCCAACGTTGACCCCTGGTGTCTCATCAGGGGGTCATTCATTTGCACCACCTCAAGTCCTGCTAATCATTTGTGCCAAGGATGCCCGCTCTATTTTTACCAGGGTGTTGTTGCCTGCTTAAAAATGCCATCTTTTCGGGTCTCAAGGGCCAAATACAAAAGGAGATGCCCAAGTAGCTCATCGTCTTGCATATCCAGACATGGAGATGAGTCAAGCGGAGTGTCACACGTAGGGGTTCTTCTTGTACAAACTTGAAGTGACTTCAAAGCGTTGAGCAGGAATTCTCACAAACGCAATTACCGATATCCAGAGCCAGGAGATTCAGGAATTGGGCACATCCTATGTTCTTGTAAAAACGTCCTGCTCATTTAGTCAAACCCAACCCCCCCCCCGTTTTTAGGGCAGCGGGCAGGAACAGCCAAATCACAGTGAAGAGAGTGCCAGCTGTGTCACTGACCAACTGGCCTCTCCAGCTTCAGCAAGAGAGGGACCGAGCGGGAGTGTCACCCCGAGCGCCGCCATTACATTGTTTTTTAATGACAAATTGCTAAACGCCCTTAAGTGACTCTGGTGACAGAAGCCCAAAGATGGGACTGCGGCACACAAAACAACGGCTCACCTGTCTTTTCTCTCTCAAACCCAAATGCTTCGCCGTGACCTCCAAAGGCCCCCTTCCACTGTGGAGCGCAGGAGCAGCCGAAGGGCCCTTCTTCGGAGTGACCCCCTTTCCAAAAGCGTTGCCATCGACTGCATCGCCGTTCACCTGGATGGGGGTCTCCTGCCCTTTCCCCAGAGCTTCCTGAAGGGGCGCCAGTTCAAGGTCCACGGCCAAGTCCTGCTCAGCGCTCACGCTGGAGGTCTTCTGCACCGACACGTTTTCAGCTCTCCCGGGTTCCATGTCTGTCTGAGATGAAAAGCCAGCGTCCTGGGGGGAGTCAGGCCTGGCATCCCGCGGACTTTGGCAAACGGCATCACTGTTGGAGTGGCCAGAGTTCAAATGTTGTGGAGACAATAAACTCGGGCCGTTTGTGACGGCTGCAATATTGTCTCGGGGAGGATACAATAGCTGGGTGGGATCTTCCTTATCCAGGCAGTCAAAGACCAACACCATTCCTGAAGACAGATCTGTGAAAAGGACAGGAAAATGTCAAACAGAAGGCTAAAATTAGAGAATAGAAATCCATAATTCAGAGAAAGAATGCAGATGGCGTCAGATTAGGAGAGCCACCTGTGGGAAATGTTCGTTGTTGGTGCACCTGACACATTTGGGAGGGGACACCAGTGCTTTATAACACAAAATAAACAGAAAATGCACACTAAAGCATCTCCATAAGTGGGGAAAACCCACAGGAAAAGAGCAAATGGCCTTTCCTAGTAAAGGAGATGCTTAAAATGGAGCGGCCACAGGAACCCGAGTGACACCCCTTACCTTCTCCTCAAAAATCAAATACTGGGCGACCGTTTCAGCTGCCATAATGAACACTAAATGGGGAAAAGGAAAAAAAAAAAAAAAAAAAAATTGGTACAGAATGCCGAAGGAAAAGGGTGGATGGCTGAGGTCTCCGTCGTCTGACCGACTCTCTGGAATTCAAACTCGGCCTGACCACTTCCTCTCCATGCCCAACATTCCTGTTAGGCTCATCATGAACACTCGGAATTCTATACTTCTCTGAGCTTGGGGCCTCCGACCACGAGGAGTAAAACCGCAGATCCGAGCAGCGTAAATAAACGAGACCCTCCAGCAGCCAGTGGAACCTCAAAATACTCCCCAGATCTCAAAATTACAAATAGTTGTAGGTGATGCACTCCAATCCTGAACACTCCACACAAATGCCGGCACTACAGCTGACCAGCAGCTATGTTCTTGCCCATCACAACATGGGACCAGAAACGGACCAATATGACTATCAATTGTAAATACGGGACCCCCAACTGACCATAAAGACCACCATGTCAGATAGCAGCTCCCCCAAAATGATGCAGAAAACCAATGTGAGCACTGGCATAGAAAAAAACAAGCCAGCTCACTCTCGTCTTGAACTAACAGATGGAAGACAGCTCTGCCACTCATCGCCACCAGTGCGGGTATCAGGAAACACGTCGGCACAGTGCCCTCCAAGACAAATTCACCACCTCTCATTATTCCGTTTGGGTTGGCATTGGATTTTTATTTCCTCTAACGTCTATAATTTCTCTCTCTCCGCTGTGGGGAAAAAAAAGGGGATGTTGGCAAAACTGGAGGCTGTCATGAAAAATCTCCTCCAGGAGACGCTCTCTCTTAGAGTACCCTTTAAGCCACAGACTCATTCCACCACAATGTACTAAGAAAAAGAGGCTCGGGGGGGTGGGGGATCTTTTCTGCCCACTGCTATCAGGCAATTCAGTGCCTCCTCTCAACACCCAAAATAAATGGCGCTATTCCAAGTTATTTTTGCCAAACACACATTATTGATCGTTTGATCAATTAGCTGTATTATTTGTCCTGACAGTCTGTAGGCGGTTTAGGTTTCTGCTGTGGTTTGCATCACATTTACCTAATCAAACCTAAATGTCATTGGGTTGTGTAGGATTTCACTCTTGAATCTTGCCCTGTTAATGTGTGTGATGTGCCATCTTTTGGAATAACAAATGCAATGCATATACCTCTCTTATATGCCATTTGGTAGGGGATTCGTAAAAGCAGCATTAATATTTGTGATGCGCCATCTGTTGGAATGACAAATGCATTGCAGATGTCTCTGTTCCATGCAGTTTGGTATGTGATGCGTCATTTGTTGGAACAACAGATGCAATGCATATGTCTCTGCTGCATGCCACTTGGTACAGTATTCACAAAAGCAGCATTAGTATGTGTGTGTTGCACTATATGTTGGAATAATAATTGCAATGCATGTGTCTCTGGGCCATGCAATTTAGTATGTGATGCGCCATCTGCTGGAATGACAAATGTAATGCACATGTCTCTGTTATATATCATTTGGTATGGGGTTTGTAAAGGCAGTTTTAGTGTTTGTGATGTGCCATCAGTTGGAACGACAAATGCATTGCATATGTCTCTGTTACATGCCATTTGGTATGGAATTCATAAAAGCAGGGTAAGTTAATGTTTGTGATGCACCATCTGTTGGAATGACACGTGCAATTTACATTAGGTAAGCAGATGCCTCTTTTGGACTGTTGCAAAAAAGTAAAGCTAAAAATATAAGCTGGCTGGACGAAAATGAAAATCTGTAGCTAGCGTCACATTCAGGGACAATTCAGGTCTTCCATGGCTCTACCCCGTAAGCACTGCACGGCAATCGCACATTTGCCTGATATTTGACTATTTCCCCCAACACAGCCTAAACAAACAGCCGACAATTCAAATCAGGATTTGACAAATGCACATTTGAAAGTTTTGTTTTGGTCACAGGGCCGAGGCACCTGCCACAAGCAAACAAAAGCGGCAGCTGTCACTGTGTCAACAGGCCAGTGAAAGGAGGCGAGGCGCCGCTCCCTTTTATTTGCCATTGTAGAGCTGCATGGGACAACACAGGGATTTTCATAAATAATTCAGACCGGCTGCAGCACTTTACAGCTCATGAATATGCGAGATGTCCCGAGTTTGCTTTTACACCTGTGGATTTTCATATGCGCGTCTAACAGAGTCCCAGACTTGCACAAATAATTTTATGACTACAACAATGGGAGCGCCTGCAGCTTTTTGCTTTTCAAGTCAATCTTTCCAGACATTCAAACACACTTGTTGTTGTTTATGTTCACATTAATTATCATCCAAAACTATAGTTTTTAAAATGCATACTTTAATTTGAAGCCTAGATGTGCTGCTTTTAGACAAATAGCTTGTAAAATTTAAAAAAGTCACGTATTGCAAGAGAAGAGATCCAGGCAGAATTACTGATTGCAGCCATGTGATCCTAAGAAACCCACTTGGTAAACACACCGCAGATTGTCATGCAGTGAAGAGTAGAAAGTGAAGCAGCAGAACCGTAAGGCCAGAAGGGCAAATGCAGAGAAAAGACCCGCAACAATGAAATGGCAGAAAAAACGAAAAATATTGTGTCACGCACGTGTGTCTGAGTGTTACCTTCTGGGCTCATCTAGGGTAAGTAAGCACTGCCACTTCAGGACTCCAGGGGGCACAACTGTTAACTCACATATCTCTCATCACACACAGCTCAGGGGAGATGCCCACTGTCGGCAACTAACCATGCCCCTTCAGGTCCAAGGGGCTCCCGAAAGGAAGAGGAGTTACCCGCATCATGGAGCTCCGCCCCTAAGAAAAGACCAACCTCCCCGCCCCCCCAGAGCTTGTTAACACAAACCTTTGCTTTGTTAACCCTTTGCACCATCACACACTCATTCTTTTTTTCTGCTTTTCATGTAGACAGGGTGGTTTGGCAGGCGCCCCAATATTTGTTTCAAGTCCTGCCCTTCCTTTGTCCAATGACAACTGTTAAAGGATAAGTTTGGTATTTTTACATCACAAAAGTAGCACATGGTAGATCACGCCAAGGGTTCCTCCCCTTTGCTGGGGTTCAAATTCATGTTTTTGGTTTTCTTTGTTAGTTTTTGGTTCAATTGTACATATTTGACTCCATTTGTGATTATTTCTATTGCTTTGTGTTTTTGTCTCAATGCCTCCCTGTGTTTTGTGGGCGGTTCCACAGGAGGCGGGACCACCTGCCAATTACCGCTCTATAATTTCAGAGGGACGACTTCTGTTCCTGGCAGTTCAATTTGACTGTGCTACCGAGTGGCAAGTTCACCTGCGTTTTTTTTGCTTTGTTGTATTGGAATTCTATTGTGTGTTTTATGGAAACTCCTTTGCTTCTTGTGCTCCACACAGCTTCATTGTGTTTTTGATTATATCAGACCTTTTACTTTATAAAGATTCTTCAAGGCCCTTTTGAGTCTAGCCAGGGATTTGATGGTAAGAGCATTACTTGGACCTGCGTAATCTGGAACCCCTAGTGTCACAACAGTATATATGCGTCTAAGACAGATAAAATGCTAAGTATTCAGCGTACACCACGGCATTCACATTTGCAGTGCACCATGTATTTGTCTGTTATGTGCCATTTGGTATGGGATTCGTAAAAGCAGAGTTAATGTTTGTGATGCGCCATCTGTTGGAATGACAAATGCAATACATATATCTCTGTTATATGCCACTTGGTATGGGATTCTTAAAAGCAGAGTCAATGTTTGTGATACGCCATGAGTTGGCATGACCGATGAATTGCATATCTGCAGTATGCAATTTAGTAGCAGATTTGTAAATGCAGAGCTAATGCCTGTGATGAACCATCTGTTAGAAATTACAAATGCAATGCACATGTCTTTGTTATACTGTATACCACTTGGTGTAGGATTTGTAAAGGCAGTGTTAGTGTTTATGATTCACCATCTGCTGCAATGACAAATACAATGCATTTTATTATTACAAATGTTTATGATGTGCCATCTGTTGGTCTCTGCTATATGTCACTTGGTATGGGATTCTTAAAAGCAGTATCAATGTTTGTGATGCGCCATGTGTTGGCATTACAGATGAATTACATGTCTGCAGTATGCCATTTAGCAGCGGATTTGTAAAAGCAGAGCTAATGCTTGTGATGAACCATCTGCTAGAAATGACAAATGCAATGCACATGTCTTTGTTATAAACCACTTGGTATAGGATTTGTAAAGGCAGTGTTAGCATTTGTGATGCACCATCTGTGGGTATGATAAATGCAATGCATTTGATTATTACAAATGTCTGTGATGTGCCATCTGTTGGAAAGAGAGACAAAGAACCTGGATGGACACACAGTCACTCATTTATCCTTTATTACGGAGGAGGTGATCCTGCACAGTACGTGACAAGTGACTGTTGGCCTGGGGGATCTGGACTGCTGAAGGATGACGTTACTTTAACTCATTCGTGAGAGTCAGGCCAAGGGCTTTGTAGAGTAAGTTGATTGTACAATATCCCATACGTCGAGGATCAATTAGGATTTGTTTAAATCTATTTAAACCATTTGTGGCAAAAGAACAATTCTGACGGCAGACAAAGTGAAAACAGGAGGGGGGTAAAAGCGCAAAACACCAAACCAAACAGTCCGTAACTAAGTGAACACACACTGGAATCAGCTGCAAGCCAATGGTGCGTCTCGTCTCTCATGGCAAAAGCCTCACGGTATTGTTTGGTCAGCAGCGCGTTGCTGTCTGCCTCCATTAATGAGAATTCTGCCCCTCGTTCTCTCATTTTGTCATTGAGAGCAGCGTAATAACAGAGCGGCTCCTCCCTGTGCCGAGAGATTCAGATTCAGTTGAGATGCTTTACACGAAGACTTTTCCTTCTCTGATACTCAAATAGCAAGTGACATCATCCTAGAACATGTTTCCCCCCCAAGAGCGGCAGACGACAAAACACGCAGCCAAACCTCACGAAGTGGGCTGTTTACACGCAGGAAACGAGGCAAGCAAGTGAACTGAGCAGCAAAGGAGTCCTGCCAATCACAAACAATGTGAGGGTGATGCCCCTCATCTCACTTCATCTTGAGTTCCCGACTAAATAAACGAGTGACGTACAGCACGTGGCCGGTCGCTCCATTCAAGTTGTTCTCTGCCAGTAGGCACACCTTAGCCTCGACTTGCTTTCAACTCGCTGTGCTACCAACTTAGGACGCCTACACCGTTTTACACGCAATATTTGGGTTCTGCTTGGCTTCTCTCCTAAGGGACGGCCGCCGTCGTATCAACACAGGAATGGATTTTCCAGTCGAGTCTGGTTGTAGGTATAATCATGTAACTTCCCAGTACTCTCATCGTTGATCAAGTGTGACTGCCATTCTTTCAGGAGCAGTCAAGAACTGATCTCTTTCCTCTGTCTGGCTACAGACCACGCACCCCCCCCCTCGATGACCTCACATCTGCTGCCCCTCCAAATGACCCGCCTCTTCCTGTCCCTCATCCCACCACCTTTGCTCTGCAGTCAGTCCCCATTGGCAGAGTATCACACAATACAATATGTGGGGCGGACCCCCAAACCCTTTTTACAATGTATGATTACTCCAAAGCGACCTACAAAGCAAGTGTCTGCTATGTAAATACTAATCTTGACATGGTAAGGATGGCAGCAGCTGCCTATGGCACTGGACGTCACACGCTAAGACTTCAGGTGCCGTCTTGCCCGCAAGACCTCGAGGCGTGACCAGAATGGTGACACAGGTGACTTGCATTTAGTTTATTTATTTATTTTTAAAGGTGACGCACCGCCAAGACGTCTCAGACACGTACCTGCGCTCTCAGGTGGCTCTTCCTTCTTCTGTTGAGCACGCAGCTCTCTGATTTGGGCCCTGATCTGCTCCCTCTCCTCCAAGTCCTTCGTCGTCTGGTCCTGTAAAGACAGTGGCGTTCATTGGTTTATCGCCAGTGACAAGTGCAATCAGACGCCATCTTTGTTTTATTTTTTCTGTTAATGTCATGTAAGGATTTAACACACAGAAATAAACGTTAGGCATGTTGCAAACTTCTGCCTATTACAAGTCTTACCATGAGATCCTAACATGTAAACCTGAAATAAAAATAAAAATAAAAGCAAACACAACACAACTTCGGGGACATAATTAGAGCAACGGAGATTTACGGTTTCACAGGCTAAAACAAAAAAACGCAACACCCCCACACGTTAATCCCAAAGAGAGCCCTGCCGACATCGGACAGACAGGCGGGGCCCAGCGAGACAAAGTTTCACCCCTACCAAAAAAAAAGAGAGGGAATTGCTCAATTTCTGGGGGATTACAGGACGGATCAACAGGCAGCATGTGACGCTTTCTGGATTTACAGGAGCTGGCCGTCCAAAACCACAACAGTACCCGTGTAGGAGGGGAATGTGAAGGCGGGTGGCTTCTTACCTGGACAGGAGGCCAGAGTTGAATGACAGATGGAGTGGCAGGTAATGGATGGACCAACAGAAGCCGAGAGTAGGGAGCTGTCCCAATCCCCCATACGACAGGTGGCAGTGGTCCGTGTATGGCCACCCAGTCGGGACACACGCAGGGGGTGCTTGGGAGTTGGAAGCCCAAAAGTGCAGCCCTGTCGGGGTCCCCGAGTACCAATAGAGGGTGCTGTTGGGCGGAGGACCTCCTTACTTCCGATATGGCCTATTCGTGCTTCCAGGGAGACCCCGGCAACTGACAGCAATTCTCATTTTATTCTGGGAGTAACGGGAAGATGATTGGCAATGACGAGTCGCGAAAGCACACAATGGGCAAAAATACACCGAGATATGGAGGCTAATAACAGACTGCTAGGATCAAGAACCAAGAGTGGACTGGAGCCCAGGGGGAAGCTAAAGTATCGAGGGTCCTTCCCGTTCTTCACACACTTCTTATGGAGTTTTACTAGAGATTGGGGGCTGCTTGGTTTCCTTTTGTGGCCGACACAGCCGTCACGTACACCAATGCTGCCTAAAATATTCGGGTCAAGAGACCTGAGAGGAAACGAGACCCTCCATTTAAAGCAGACTGGAGAATTAGGAGCCTGGAGGTCATTGAAGTGAAGGCAAGTAAATTAAGAAAACCAAGATGGCTGCGCAATTCATCCACTCGTCCATTATGCCCACTTTCCACGGACCCTAGCAAAGTCACACGTTCCAGAGATCATCTCAGAGACAAAGGGTGCAAGGCAGGAATCAGCACTGAGCAACCTACATGCACACAGGGCACTATGGGGCACACACGGGGACGCATTTTGGGTCGCGCATGGTTGGGACTCATCTTTGTGTCCAATAGGAAAGGGACATGTGCGAATTTAACTAATGGACAACCCTTGGCAGTGATTCTACAAGAGGTGGAGGGGGAAAATGCGGGACAAACCTCCCAAATTTGATGGTCATCATGGAACGGACCTCGAAGACAATAAGAGGAGGCAAGGTTGATTCGTGAGTTTTAAGGCAAATCGGACAAATTAGAGTCACCCATCAAAGTAACACAAACACAGCCAAATGCAAATTTGGGGGGGCGGCACGGGGAACAGGGGTTCATCCTTAAGCGCCGAGGGCCACAGGAAGATATCAGGGTAATAACGTTCTAGAAATCACTTAAGTCAGCGGTTGTAACAAGCCTTCCGTTACTTCTATTATTATTTCACAGGTGCACATATTGTCGTGACAAAAGACCCAGAAACACTTTCAAAAGTGCGGGGTGGGGTATACCATCAGAACCCCAACTAGAACCACATAAAGGGTCTTGAATAATCTTTATAATATGAAAGATTTATGTTTGACAGAAACACCCTGCAGCACCAGAGGCTCCTTAGAGGAATGGCTTGAGAAGACAAAGCAACCCACAGCACCCAAGGTCCAAACAGAGAATCCAAAGGTGAGGCAGAAAACGGAGCACCACCAGTAACCACGAGCGACACTCCAGTCCAGTCCAGTTCTGAGTGCCTTTGAAATGGACCGCCAGGAACTGCGTAAGGCCCCCCGATATATAGGGGGAAGGGCAGGGCAGGGCCTGGTGGTGTCTGACAGGTGGCCCCGCCCCTTGGGGAACCACCCACACAATACATAAGATTGGCATTTTCCAATTACAAATAGACACAAAGAAAAAGGTTTGCAATAAATACAATTACATGGCACAAAACCGACTAGAAACACAACCTTGAACCCCAGTGAGGGGAGAACTACTGGCTGAAATGTGACGCACACTCTGGGTCTTGGAGGGTCCTTTAAGGTTCAAGTTTGTTTGGCTTCGTGCCGCTCCACATGGCTCAGCCTCAAGTGCTCATCCCACACCACCATTCCTTACACCTGTGTTTCTCCCCTCTAGTTTTGCATCTTTTTAAGTTTGTCAACCACCCACTAACAGCAGTCGCCAACTGCCCACAATTGGGGTCCCCCACCCACCTTTGGAGAATCGAACTCACTTAGAAATGGAGAAACTTAAGAGTCACTTGGGGAACACAATGGTCAAGAAACACTGCCTCACGCTGACACCGAGACGTGAAGATCGGTTTGTGCCACGCCAGACCGCCAGTTCAGATATGCCAACCGGTGGCCCACAAATCCCCTTCACCACCTGAAGGGATCCCACTCTGTTGGGCCCTTGAACTGAAAATGGCAGACCCTGTGCTCTAACCCCCCAGAGGTCATGCAAAGACACAATTTCCCCTCGGGGACTAATAAAAACAGATCATCACCATCATCGTACGACTAAGTGGGCATCCCAAATGGAGCAGTAGTGTTGCAGTTTTGATGACAAACCTAAATCAGACATGGGGAGAACATGCCGACTACACACACACTGACGTGGACCCCAATTCAGACCAACATTATATGAATATGAGGTTCAGACCAAAGAAGTGCGCATAGACGACCCATTCCGACAGAACAGCAGAAGACCCCCAGGTCCAACTTCAGTTATGGTGAACAGTAACCCAGAATTTAAAAAAAAAAAAAAAAAAAAGCAAGCAAGGGGATCCGGCTGTTTCGCTCCCAACATGGAATTGGAATAAACGTTTCAGGCAAGCCTTTGTTGGGGGACAGCGTTTCTACAGTCTCCCCACTGTAAAAGGAACCCAACTTGTGACAGCGTATTTAGAAGAAACCCACCTTGTGATAATAACAACAACATTAAAGAAAACACACAGCGCACTCCCTCATCCCGCACAGAAGCTGAATTTGCCAACTCTCAACTCTTAGCTGAAATTCGAAAATATCAATTAAAAAAAAAAAAAAAACTCCCCCATTTCTCTAAAGCAGATTAAAATTAAAAAGGGGTCCGTGAACTCGAACTCTTAAGTCCAGCGTTTGAGGGACTAAAATCAAGCGGTTTCTGAATAAATAAAAAAAGATTCCAGCCACTTCCACGTCCCTTGGGAACCTAAAAAAGCGAAAAGCAGTTGGGGGTCTCGTCGGGACAATACAAGTCTGGCAGCTCCTTACCTCAGCGGGCGCGTGTTCCTGTGCTCCCATGCTCTCAGCAGTCTGCACTGTGACGGGAGCTCTGTGGAGCGTCGGCTTCACTCAGGAAGTGACAGTGGGTTGAATCTGTTCAGCCTGAGGCCAATGCGCGGCCCCCGAGCGCTCCTGCCTCCTATTACTCACTAGTCTGCCACGCTGCCAACGCCGCCGTCTCTCTCTCTCTCTCTCTCTCGCTCGCTCCATAAAGCGTCACACACAAAACACCCCAACTGCAGACCCACCTCGGCAGGAAAGGCGTGCCAGCTCACAACACCCCCCTAACACACACACACACACACACACATTACGTCACCCCTGTGCCAAGTCTATTAGGGCTAAAGTTAGGGTCCGCTTTCTGACCCCATTTTGCTCTGAACAGGGTCACGGGGCTCTGCTGGAGCCTATCCCAGCTAGTATAGGGAGGGACAAACCCTGGAGAGGATGCCAGTCCCTAGCCGGGCACAGACACACGCCAAGCAGTGAGGTGAACTACTAAGAGTGAGTAGCTTTATAAAGCACTGGCCTCTAGGATTTACTGTAACCCTCAAAAGTTTATATTTTAAGATGAATTTAAAAACAGACAGAGCGCCATCATCCTTCAAAGCCCCGCTTCTTAAAACTTTTTTTTTTTTCCTTCTCGCAACCCAATTTTGCGACCCACAATCTCCACCGAACAGCGGCTACTCATGGTGCCGTTCCCCTGAACATCGACCCCTTTCTTTACCTGTGTCTTGTGGGCAGGTTCAGGCCCCTACTTGCTGTCGTCTATTTTTCCTTTGAAGATTCGCCATTGAATGGTGTCTGGTGGGGTTGGGTTCAGCAAGGTGTTCAGCCAACATATTGCGACGCTTACTCAAGTCACTAGAACTGTGATTCACGACTCAGCGCAGCCCAGTTAGAAACGTCTCTGTAGTTTAAGGGACACAGCAGTTCAAACATATTGTAAACCGTATGGGTCGAGACCATAAATGGGGATTTTGCTGCCTTTGGGGTTGTGCAGGGTCATGAGTCCCCGGGTAAGGGTCACGTATGGGTTGTCGGGAGGCAGTTTAAGCAGACGACAGTGCTCCGCTACGACTGTCGGCGGCGATCCTCCAAGTGGGCCCCAAGGGACAACTGTTAGCTGTGATTTTTAATGGCGGACCCCCAGGGATGACTGTCGACAGCGAAAGTTTTAAATGGGTAACCCCAGGAATGACTGTTGGTGCCAATTCTTTAAGGGGAAAGCACGCCAACCCCGACCCGGGCACTGACTATCTGAAGCGATTCTACAACGGGGTCCCCAGGGATGAATGTTGGAGGCGATCCTCCAAGGGGGACCCAAGAAATGACCCTCAGCGGCGATTTCTAATAGGTGACCGCAGGGATGACTGTCAGCAACCATCTACTAAGAGAGACCCCAGAGATGACTGCCTTTGCCAATTCTTTCAGGTGAAAGCACCCCAACTCCAACCCTGACACTTGACTGTACAAGGGGGTCCCCAAGGATGAATGTCAGCAGCAATCCTCTAAGGGGAAAAGCATCACGAACCCCAACACACAAGGAAGGGTAAGGACTGTCTGTGGCAATTTGACAATGGGGGAACCATCGATCTGATGGTCATCGGGGAAAATAAAATTAAGAAACACTGCTTTAAAAGAATAAAAAAAGTAAATAAAAAAATAACCCTTACCAAAAAGTCCTAAAAGAGGGTTAGGACGGCCCTTTATTTATTTAGGCGTCTTCATTCTTTCTTCTGGTACTTAAATTCTTCTGCCTTCATGCGGAAGGAGAACAAAACCAACAACAAAGCATTTCTCAGCTTTCAATTAAACACGCAATTCCAAAGTCACGTTTTCTGGGGCCTTGAACTGTCAATCAAAAGCCTAAAAACTGAGCATTTACAGTCTTAACTTTAATGCCACCACTGCTGACGCATTCACCATTATGGTTTCTGCAGGCATGGAAACATACAAATGGAGCATTTAATATGGATTCCCCC
>JANRMT010062838.1:4567951-4589541 GCA_026402145.1 Polypterus bichir lapradei | reverse complement strand
TGAACCGCTGCCCCAGTCCAAGATGGAGCAGGACTTCTCTGTACATGGCTGCATTCCTCCTTCCCTCCATTGTGACCTGCCTCTCCCTGTCCCCGTGAAGCACCCCCATAGTACGATGCTGCTACCACCACCAGACACATCGCTTGAAGTTCAAGTTTTGACACATCAGTGCAGAGAACCTCGTGCTCTCTCACTCCTCGAAATGCCTTTTCCTCAAGTGGGCCTTCCATCTGGCCATTCTACCACATGCGCCTCCTTGATGGAGGGCTGCCGAGATAGTTGTCCTTCCAACAGGTTCTCCCACTTCAGCACAGGACTTCTGAAGCTCTGTTTGAGTGTCCATTGGGTTCTTCGTCAAGACCCTTCTTTTACCCGGTTACTCAGTTTGGCTGGATGGCCAACTCTAGGAAGAGTCCAAACGCCGGGAAGACGGTCATCCTTCTGACAGGTTCTCCCATCCCAATGGAGGGATGGTCTCCCAAGCTCCTTGCGCTTCTTGACTTGGTTTTTGCCCTGATTAGTAGTGTGTGTTATAGGACCTTCTATAGTCAGATGCACATGTGACTTTCTAAATGACGTCCAGTCAATTCAGTTGACAACTCAGAATCACTTTCAAAAATGAGAGAGAGGGAATACCATCAGAACCCCAACTAGACCAACATAAAGGGTATTCAGTGACAATTGTGTGACCTTCTGTACGCCTGTACATGAGTCAAGTCAGTTGGCCACAGGCGCACTCCAATCAACTTCTAGAAACATCTCAAGGAGAACCAAAGCCAACAGGAGGACACCCGACACTTTCCATTCAATCTATTGGAGCTTGAGAGGAACAGCCAGAAGGAAGGAGAGCATCTGTCCAAATCCAGGTGTGCAAAACTTAGTCTTAGCCAAGAAGACTCAAAGCTGGATTTGATGCCAAAGGGGCTTCCTTAAAAAGTACAGAGGTCTACAGAGAGCTCCTTGAACATCATGTCATGACATGCTATACGGGTGACTTTCTAAATGAGGTCCCATCTATTCAGTTTGCCACTGGTGGATTCCAGTCAAGTTCTAGAAACATCTCAAAGTAAAAAGAAAGGAGGCACCTGAGCACAACTTGGAGCCCCACAGCACAGGGATTGAAAACTTCTAGGAATGAGAGGCATCAGTTTTTAATTTTTAAAACCTCTACAAGTCTAATGGGTTGTCACTTTGTCATTATGGGTTAGAATAATGGCCAATGTCTTCATTTCGAACAACACCTAAAACACAATAGAGTGTGCAGACAGTGAATACGACTTTCTGAATCCACTTTCTCCTTCCATGAAAGGCAAGCCTGTCGTCTCACTTATCATCCTCCTCCTCCTCCATCATAAGACAAGTGAGGCTGGCACAGTTCAGACGGCACAAAGGCCCACAGCAACATCATTGGTATTGATTCACTGTAAGGCTCCCCAAAAAGCAAAAAGACGGGCAGACAGTGGAGAGAGAGAGAGAGAGAGAGAAAAAGTTTCCATCTTAACTAAAAATGGCAAAAATTGCTTCTGAAAACTTTTTTGGGTGATCTGACCGGCACGCCCCCCCCCCCCCACCAAGCACAGGAAGTCAAAGCCCTCTTTCCCACCTCCAACATCCTGCCGCTTCCCACAGGAATACTTCCACTTTCCTGTCTATTGTATCAGGAGGAAACAGCACCATGTAATCAAATGCAAGATCAGAGGGGGCTGAGAAAGAAAAAGATCAGAAAGGGACTCTAGGGGGTGACATGGTGGTGAGGGGGGGTGATAGAGTTAGGGGAAAGCAGACGATGACAGGTGGAGGATTCAAATAAGCGTGCTCCAGGGTGTATTGTGTCATCGATGGAGGTCCAATCTGTCTGGGTTCTCGTGTCATCATTGGAGATGCACTCCAGTGCTCTTGTGTCATCACGGATGTACAAACTGTGGGTCCTGTGTCATTGTTGAGGTGCACCCTGGGGTCTTGTGTCATTGTGGAGGTGTGTCCCATGGGATCTTGCGTTATCATGGAGGTGTGCTCTGGGGGTCTTATGTCATTGTGGATGTGCAAACCCGGGGTCTTGTGTATTCATGGACGTGCAAACCGGGGGTCTTATGTTATCATGGAGGTGTGCACTGGGGCTCTTGTGTCATTGTGGAGGTGTGCTTGGATCGTGGGGGTGCGCTCCAGGGGTTTTGTGTTATTATGGAGGTGTGCTCCGGGGGTCCTACGTCATCGTGGAGGTGCGCTCCGGGGTTGTGTGTCATCATGCAAACAGTGAAAGGATATTTGTGAAGGCTGTCTGAACCATCCTAGTGGCACATCTGTTTTAGCGTCGTTAAACTTGTTATCAACCCACATGACCCACAGTGCCCGATAAAAACTGGAAACCAAAGCTGTGACTCATGTCACCAAAACCAACAAACAAGACAGGATTGTGAAACACACTTCAGACAACAAAAACAAAAAAATAAATAAATAAAGCCTCTGTATGAAAGTGAGCCGAACTCCATAGATGAAGACGTGAGCTGAAGCAGCTGGAGGAAGAGATTAGCAAAATAAAACAATCAGGTGAGGACATCTGCAGCCTCCTGCACCAGACGGGCCTGTACTGAAATACTCAGATGAGTCACGGCTTGTCGGGCCTAACAGCTTACCTCACTGCCTGGAAACACCTTCTCAGAGAATGATTATAAATAAAACAAATAAAACTACCAAAAAAAAAAAAAAAAACTACAGTCCGTACGCCCAGGACTCTTATTTATTCAGCTCTGTATGTGTTCAGTCGCTCCATCCAGGTTCACACCATTAAAAAGGCCGCTTGTTAAGACCTGGCAAAATTTTCCAGTAAATAATAAAGCTTAAGATTTTGAGAAGTGGAGCTTTGCAGGAAAAGACAACAATTTGTAGAACAGTAATAATCATCATCATCAGGGGGAATACTGGGCTTAACGTCACACTCGATGGCGGGACAAGCGGCACACACCTCCTCCTCCGTGTCTGTCCCCCCCCGGCCCCCTTCACTCTGCCACCAGCACAGATCTAACCACAAACGGGTCACGGACTCGCTTGCTATCTGCCCGACCCCTCTTTTCTTTTGTGTCCATCACATAATGGGCTTTCAGAAAAGAGGGAACGGAATCTGTGAAGGTGTTCTCGAGCCAACGTGAGCGGCAAACTCAACAATCTTCTTTTCCAAAACGCTTAAATGTTTTGAACTTTTCAATAAATATTGTAGTTACATAAAAAAGTGGTGTATTGTTATGCAACACACCACCTCATCAACAGGAGTTGGGGGTCGGAGGGATCACCGGGAGGAGTAGAAGGAGGACGACAAGAGAGCTGTGCTTGTGTTCATTTCGACGAAGAAGCCTGCTCCAGAGGTACTGCATTATAGAATGCAGGCAGCTAAAGGGAACTTCTATGCCACCAGACCAGGGGGTGGCACAGTGTATTGAACCACGGGAAATTCTGCCTGGGCCCTTAATCATCACTTCCGGTATCGATGACAGCACTTACAGTTCCTGTCCTGGGGATGTTATCTCCCCCGAGTGGCTTTAAAACCCACCATATCGTGTCTGTCTCCTCAGTTATGTTTTGGACGAACGTCTGTCGAGACCACTTGCTCAAATCTTGGCCTTTTATTTTTTTTAAACAGCCAACTTTCAAGTATTCAGGGTGGCGGCCCCTAACCTTTTTTTGCAGTGTTGTTTGCATCATCTCACAACCTGAACCTGTGACTTGTGCTGTTGTGGCTGTGTCTGGGGATTGTGGTGCTGCTGCAACGCCCTCTACAGGTCAAAATGTATATTACTGCAAGAGAACGCCCTGAAATGATTCCAACCGAAAGTTTCTCGACAATAAAAGTGGAGATGATTACCATTACTGCACAGCTGGGCTCAGGAAGACCACTGTCAGATTGCTCCTTGGCACCGTGCTCAGCACACCCCATGTTCCTCGGCTTCTCCAAGGCTTGAAAGAGAAAAAACAAAACAGGGACGTCAGAAACCAAAGGTGTGTAGCTTGAGATTTAAAAATAAATAGATAGCTACATATGAAAGGCACTATATGATAGATAGCTAGATGGATAGATAGAGACAGACAGACATGAAAGGCACTATATAATAGCTAGATAGATATGAAGGGCACTGTCTATCTATGTAACAGAGCGATATTCATTTCAGTACAGCAGACAGGGCAAGATAGACAGAGAGGGCCCTTTTTTGTTAGATTGAATTAATAATATATTAATAAGGACATTTGCCTTACAGCAAAACAGCAGAAAACATGAGGCGGAACAATTTAATTCCTGGAATGAACTGGCAGGCTGCATAAAGCAGAAATGCCATCATTAAGTGTGCTAATGACCCAACAGTGGGGGGGGCTTCATCAGCAGATGGGAGGAGTCAGCTTATAAAATGGAGACACAAGAAATGGCCGACTGGTTCAAGTGCACCAAACAGTCAATTAACACCACCATCATTGCCAAGATGGCACAGCAGCAACTCCACTTCCTTTAGAGGCTAAAGAAGGCAAGCCCACCTATTCTACGGGGGCGCCATTAAGAGTGTTCTAACCAACTGCATGACCACCTGATTTGGGAAGTGTAGTGTCTCTGTGATCTTTGCGGAGTCAATGGAGGCTCTGATAGGGGTGTCCGAGTGTCTGAGCTTGCGAGGGTTCTGATAAAAACTACAGTAAAGATCCAGGCCTTTAATGACCTTTTAGGCACAGCAGTTTGTCTGTCTGCGGAGAGAGAGATGACCTCCTCGAGAGGTTTACTTACCTTGGCAGTGACATTCATGTCTCTGGTGACTCTTCCTATGAAGTCATTAGATGGATTGGAAGAGCATGGGGTATGTGGCACTCCTGATATCTCTGAAAAAGGACGAACGTCCAAGTCTTTAGAGTCCTGGTGCTTCCTGTTTGCGAGACATGGACGCTATCCAGTGACCTGAGATGAAGACTAGACTCCTTCAGTACTGTGTCTCTTCCAAGGGTCCAGCTGGTTTGACTCTGTGTTGCTCAATGGGTCCCGAATGAGGCACATGACCTGCATTGTGAGGAAGTGTCAGTTACGGCACTACGGGCATGTGCCTCAATTACCCAAGGCTGATCCTCATTGTTGAGGACCCGAGTGGCTGGACCTGACCAAGGTGATGCCCACATAGCACCTGGATGGTCGCAGATAGAAGGTCATTTCCGGAGGGTGTGACTGGACCGCGTGTCTGCCCTGTGGGCTGCCAACCAGCTGTTTCATTGTGTTCTGGTTGTGGCAATGCGCTGTACCAGTGTGTGCTCCCAAACCTGAACCTGACCCGAGTGTCTCTGACCTTTGGGTTCTACCACAGGTAGTGCACACAGAACAGATCATTGGGACCTCTCGGCGCTCCATTAATAACATTTTCATAACACGTTATATCCACAAAGTCTCTAGCAAACATGAAGGACCTCACTGCTCTCCACTGAAGTCATCTTCATCGAGTGTTGTATCTGCAAAGCATACAGCAGGGGTTCCCAACTAGGGACATAATTGAACCAAAGGGGATAAAATCTGCCTAGTCAGCGGGTAGGATTTGCTTAAAATAATAAAAGCTAAAGTTACAAAAGATCTCAACTAGGTCCCAAAGACGGCATCGAGGAATATCTAAAATTGTAGGTGAAAATCCAAGAGCAGGCATCCCACAGGTTGGTGTGAGCTCATCAGAGTTTACACTCTCATCTTCTTTTTAAAGGAGTGACACCGCTTCATTCAAATAAAGAGACGTCTTCAAAACGTCCAGTCTGTCGAGCACTTTACTATTAGAAACTCAAACTGCCAAACAAAGCTTTCAAAAAGTAACCATGGGGTACAACGGGGAACCCCCGGGTGTAGAGCATTGTGAAGGTCCACCATAATCGCCCCACTACTCCCACATGGTCTCTTTGTCCCACCTTCCATCTGGCAGTAAGGACCTGAAGCATCAGAAACACCAGTTCTGGAAGGTTCTGCAATAGCTTCTGCCCCTTGGTGGTGAAGGTGGTGGGGGGTCCGGATTCTGAAGCTTGTGCTGCCCCCTATTTATATGTAGTACATTTGTTAGACTTGTTATTTGATCATTGGTTATTTGTATTATTTATTACTATTTATGTATTTCAAATTACCAGTTAATTCTTTATTTATTGATCTCATTAGTCTAGTTCTTTACCTGGCTTGTGTTTGTTACACTGCACTCCTGTTATTTCTTGTCACTGTATGCTGCAATATGGCGTACGGATGATGTGACAATCGAGCCACTTGACTTCTCCACCAAAACCTGACATTCGCCATTTTTTTCCCCCCAGCCATCCCTACAAGCTACCTGGGCTACGTGACATATCAACATTTTGGGCTGGGGTGTTCCATGAAGAGGACAACTCGTTTGTAGCATCTGCACACAGTCCTTCGTGGATACTCACCTTCCAGCTCCTGAGCTCTCAGCTTGCGAATGGCTGCTCTGATTAGCTTCCTCTCCTCGTATTCATTGGTGACTCGTAACTGCAAAAAGAAAGAAGAGCGAGCAGGTGAGAGGGTTACCATTATCTCCACCGCAGAGGAAGAGCCCCCCAGGAGGTCACTTAACCGGCCCGTGTACCCCAGTGTCACACAGGGGACAGCTGAAGGGCTCTAGTGGGTGTATTTCCACCACCACTCCAGGGGTTGGCGCGCTGTCCTAACGTCTGTCTCTCTCTGTGTGCTGCCCAGTTGACTGACAGCTGTAACACCTCTGACATCACTTCCTGTGTCCGACCGCATGGACCCGCCTCTTCCAGCTGGAGACTCTGCCACCTTTGTCAGTTCTGTTGTTCTGTTGAGCCCGTGTCTGAAGAGACGTTGCATTATTTTTTTGTGTTTTCCACAATCCAGCTATGCGGGGTGATCAGGCTGGCACCCCTAACTCTTTCTCTCTTACTTCAGTGCTGGGACTTCACTAAAGATCATTTGCTTGCTCCATTCCCCAGAATGCCACATTTCCATTTTTAGAATCCACATATCCAGATATGTACAGAATACGCCACCTTTTATTTTTTTCCAAACTTTTAAGAAGACCACCGCATTCCAAGAAAAACACCTGCTACCTGCTGTCAAATTTGGTGGAGGTCCCATCATGCTGTGGGGCTGTGTGGCTAGTTCAGGGACTGGGGCCCATGTTAAAGTCGAGGGTCAGATGAATTCAACCCAATATCAACAAAGTCTTCATGCTAATGTCAAGCATCAGTCACAAAGTTGAAGTTACGCAGGGGTTGAATATTTCAACAAGACAATGACCCAAAACACAGTTGGAAATCTACAAAGGCATTCATGCAGAGGGAGAAGTACAATATTCTGGAATGGCCGTCACAGTCACCTGACTTGAATATCATCGAAAATCTATGGGATGATTTGAAGCAGGCTGTCCATCAAATTGAACTGAACTGGAGAGATTTTGTATGAAGAATGGTGAGAAATACCTCCATCCAGAATCCAGACACTCTTCACAGGCTATAGGAGGACAGCGTCAAGAGGCTGTCAGATTTGCAAAGGAGGCTCAACTAAGTATTGATGTCATATCTCTGTTAGGATGCCCACATTTACGCACCTGTCTAATTTTGTTATGACGCATATTGCATATTTTCTGTTAATCCAATAAACTTCATGTCACTGCTGAAATCCTACTGTTTCCATAAGGCATGTCGTATATTATAAGGAAGTTGCTACTTTGAAAGCTCAGCCAGTGATAAACAAAAATCCAAAGAATTAAGAAGGGTTCCCAAACTTTCATATGACTGTATATCCGGTTAACCAAACCCAGGGTGGACGAGAGAAGTGAGCAGGGGGCGGAGCCTCCTAGTTTAACATCAAACAGAGATTTGTGGCAGGAGCGTTATGAACTTCCCCAGCCATTATTTATTTATGTTTTTATTAAGGGGTGCAGAAGGTCTAAGTATGATGAGGGTGGTTGGCCTTACCGATCCTTTTTACCTCAGCCTTGGTAGGTGGCGAACTTTGGCGGGTCTCCCTTTGTAGGCGGCATTTGTTAAAAGATTAAGATAACAAAATAATGAAACGTAAACAGAATAAAAGTGAAAAGGAATTTAAACACCAGCCAGGGGAGAAGAAATGAAACGGAAGAGCAGTAGCAGGCCTAGGAGACCCTGCTGTAGCACCGTACTCTCTCATATACAAACACACCATCAGAAGAAGAGAAAAGGGAAAGAGAACGAAAAAGGGCAGACAAGAAGTGCTTCTCCTAAAATTAAGAAAAACACGAGAGCTAGGAGACATGGAGGACATACTGCTGTTTGGGGGATGGAAGAAATTCAAGAGATAGAGAAGGGGGATAAAAGTCAAACAATCCCAACACGACCATTAGAACACCGACATGCACCGCTTACTGTCCACGACAGGTTCTGTGAAATGGGATGTTACCCAACTTGCCATATTATTGACAAAACTCTATGGGAGGCTGTGGCGGACCTGCTGTCACATGTGTGTGCGCGTCAGAGGATCTCCACAAGGGATGTAATAACCTGCCGGGATGACAGGGGGCGATGTCACCGACACTCACTTGTCCTCCTCTCCCCATTAAAGAAAACCCCACCCAGTGAGGCCACTTAGCCCCACCCCTTCTGGGAATGGAGGTGTCTTTTCTGTCCCTCCCTTATCTGATAAGACCCTAAAACCGTGGGTTCCGCGTTCCTGTCGTTGAATGATTGGAATTAATTAAAACCGGCCGGTGTCCCAACTTTCAGCTTTGTGTGACCCGTGCCACTCTAATGACTAAATACAGCAATCGCCATTGTGACGCGAGGGATTAGCCCCTCAATGCATGTCATTAAGCAAGATCTCCATATCGGATGTAGATAAGGGGGGGCCACTGCCCCCCACCAAGGAAATATACGCGGTCAGGCATTGCATGTCATTTGGTGTGTATCTGTACTCTTCAGAGAGAAAAAGAGCAGAATTTAGAGCATTTTATGTTAAAACCCAAACAGAAAAGCTTGTTTTCTATTAGAAATAAAAAGAAATTATGTAAATAGTTTGAGATTCCTACAGAAAATGTCACCCGAAAACGGACAGGAAACCAGCAATAAACAGAACAGTTTACCTAAGTAAGGCTAATGGAACGGTTCTAATTAAACAGGAAGTAACAGGAAGGGGCTCAACACGGAGGGACTCGGATCACTAAGCCCAAGTGACGTCTTTCAGCTGCTTGAAATTTCAAAAGGGAGAGTTTCGAGGGGCAGCTGGATGGCCACGTGACACCAACAGCTACGACATGAAACGCCAAGATCACGTAGCGCCCATCTCAAGTTGACCCCCCTCTATGCCACATATTTATTTTGCAGCATTTTCTTCAAGTGCAGACGGTTTTGCCCACTGGAGGAGATCAGGCTGCATTTCGGGGTCACCTCTTTATTTTGTTGAGGGTGAGGTAGGATCAGGGTTAGAGTTAAAAAATTGCCAGATTTAAATTTTTCCAAGTCACTAAGGTAATGTGTGGAGTCTTGAGCAATTGCAGTTCTACACTGAAAAGCACAAATACAAATTCTCAGCAAACTTTCAGAGAATCATTTCGACAGGCTCCAATTCCACTGGAAAAACTCCCCTTGAAAAATATTCAACAAATGAAATGGGGTCCCTCGGGCCGACAAAATGAAAACTGAAGGCAACGGCTCCCCCGTGTGGCAAGAAAAGGCAACTTGCAGGAGCTCTGGGAGTGGTCTTTGAAGGTCCACCTCTGTCTGCTCCAACTCCACTCGGCACACGTTTTTCTCTCTCTCTCCATAACAATAGCTTTTCAATCAGATTTGCATTTCCTTGCTTGACGGACACCTTTGTCCAACATTTATGACAGAATTGCTTTCATTTCTTTTTGGTTTTCCAATTGGAGCGCTGGCAGGTGAAGCGACTCACTCAGGGTGACACATTGGTGTCACAAGTGGGGTCTGAACCCGCAACCTCAAGAGTCCAAAGCCTTCACCCCTACACCTCTCCGCCTGTCAGATTAGCTACACCGCATGGCTAGAAGCGAGCAGACAGACCTCCAAATGACTGAGCTCGGGTGTGCCAGCTGCCTCCATTGTTAACAGCACACCATCATAGTCAGCATGTGAACCTTTGGCCTCCATTGTTAACAGCACACCTTCATAGTCAGCATGTGAACCTTTGGCTCTGCTACGTCAGCCTGATCGACTCCCAAGTGCTGCTATTGTGAAGTGAACAAGTCGTGGAGCAACGAGAGCTCAGCCACAAAGGGGTATGCCAGGCAAACTCAGAGTGGGGCCGCCAAGTGTTGGAAACAAATGACCTCACCTCAGCCACTTAACAGAGGGCCAAACCACCTCTGGATGAAATCACCTGTGCGACGGGAGCTTCACGAGATGGGTGTCACTGCAACATGAACAGTGGCAAGTGTCACCTGGTGGAGAGTGGGGGGTTGGGGGTCGGTGTGGACACGTGGGGTGATGAATCACACTTCATTATCTGGCAGGCTGACGGACAAATCTGCATTTGGGTCATCGGGGGGAACCAATAAAAGTCGTCACACAGATTGCGGATAAATAAGTTATTGCTTATGTATTCTTTGAAAGTTTTTGAAAAATTTTTGATTTATCCTTTTGACTTCACTTAGTGTTTTCATTAAAGGTTTAGATGGTGCATCACAAACATTAAAACCGATTTTATGAATCCCATAACAAATAGCATATAACAGAGATATATGCACTGCCTGTGCCATTCCAACAGAACACACATCAAACATTTGTAGTAATACAATGCATCACATGTGCCATGCCAACAGAAGGCACATCATAAACATTTGTAGTAATAAAATGCATCGCACATGCCATTCCTACAGATGGCGCATTGCAAATTTTTGTAGTACTAAAAATTTTTTTGCACATACCTTTCCAACAGATGGCACATCAAAAACATTTGTAGTACTACATTTTTTGCATGTGCTATTCCAATAGATGGTGTATGGAAAACATTTGTAGTATTAAAATTTTTTTGCACGTGCCATTCCAACAGATGCATCACATGTGCCATGCCAACAGAAGGCACATCATAAACATTTGTAGTAATAAAATGCATTGCACATGTCATTCTAACAGATGGTGCACCATAAACATTTAATAAAATCCATCATGTGTCATTCCAACAGATAGCGCATCACAAACATTAAGGCTGCTTTTATCAATCCCCTACCAAATGGCATATAAACAGAGGCAGACACACTGCTTGGTGCACTGCAGACCCTAACCCTGAGGTCTACGTGAATTACTTTTCATTTCAACTTGTCTTAGACCAAGTAGCACAGCTAGTGATGTCATAAACTTGAAGGATTGGATGGTCGGCATTTTGCGATGTTTTACATACATATATACAGTCCCTTGCTTTTAACGCACTTCTCCTAAAGTTATTGCTAATCTAATAAAAGAAACACTTACAGAGTTCAAACTACCTGAGAACGTGCCACGTCCCATTTCTGAACGCTCAAAACACAGTTACTCTGCTAAAGCTCTGACATGAACCCCTTCTGAATATTCAATTTATTGCACATAAAATCACCACACGAGCCAAAATGATTTGAAATGCGTTAGGACACCGGCGCAAAGCCCTGGTCCGCTGCACTTGGTAATGGCCGTCTCACCATAAGGCACTCATCCTGCACAAATACAAAACCATTAATACTTACGAGATCATTTAGCTCCTCGATGTCATGAATACACTGCAACTGTCCGAGCAGGCCGTCCGTCGCAGAGGTCTTATCACCAGATAGCTTCTGTGGCCTATAAAAAAAAAAAAATACAAAAAACTTATTACAGGCTGTAAGTGTTGGAGAGGAAGGATGGACGGGCATCCCGGCCGGGCTGGTGGCTGGTACTGTTCCCGGTTGGAAGGCCATGATGGAATGAGAGAGTTAAGGCTGCATCCCTCTGGTGGAATTCCTGTTTATAACTGCGCAGGGCATGCTGGGAGCTGTAGTCCCGAGAGGCAGCCCTGTTGGGGTAAATGAGGTGCCACCAGGGGAAGCACTACTGTAGGACGTCAAGTACTCCCGGGTCTGACATAAAAGGCACCACCTCAGCAGGTCACAATCAGGAGGCAGCAGACGACGCTCATGGAGGACAGAAGGTGACAGAAGGGGACCACTTGTATGTTATTTACTGTGCTAGGCTGAGTAAAGCCTGTCAAGAAAATATTAAAATTATTATTATATATTAAAACAACTTTTTTTTTTGTCTGGTTGAGTTGTGTCTGATGTTTGGGGTTCTGGGGTGCCCCTGGTGGTCACAAATAATGTCTATTAAGCTGTTATTAGCCAGGGTACATTACAGTCCGGGAAGCAAATGCACTTAAGGCACAGTTACTGGTACGTCTTCAGAGGCAGCCATGAGACGCTTAGACGGTGCCCACATGCCACAGTTCACCGCGGTGGAGACAAACGTCAAGGAGTTTAAATACTGCCAGCTGACTGGCCAGCAGGTCCAACAAGACGCATGCTTGTGCCACTTGTCACCCCTGTTGGAGTTCAAATCGCTCCATTTCTGGCTTTTGATGTACTTCTTGCTGCAGCTACGCTTTTCGTGGTGTCGTGTGTTTGGATTAAGTCGCTTATTTTAGCCCTACTCTGTTCTGTTCCTCCATTTTTAAGGGCTCCTTTCTAAGCTGTGACAAAACAAACCAGCCGTCCTCCATCTCACTTGTTTCCATTTCCACCCGTGTGGTTTCATTTAATTAAATGGAAGGAAGAGGGACTGAAAATTACTCCCCCAATTCATGCGACAAATTATTTGGAAAATCCACAGAAAGGAAAAAAAAAAAAAAACAAAAAAAAACAAAGAATGAGCTGACAGGGCAGAATGAAAGCGTTATTGGCAGGGATGGGCAATGGGAAAAAAAAAAAAACCTGCAGGCACCACGGCCCCCGGGGAACAGACTGTGCAGAGCAAAGCGACTCCACAGAGGCTCACTTGACACCCTGGTTAAGGGTTTGTGGTGCAGCTGAAATCATCACAACAGTGACCCTCAGCGGGTAAAGCGGGCACTGATTGAGAGACGAAGCAAGGCAAGGGGGGGGGGGGGGGCCTATACAGTTGAAATTTCTCCAAGACGATTTGGAATATTAACAGAGCTGTGAGAGCGAGCGTCTGGGGACAGGTCCTTAAAAATGGAAGCTTTAGTTCACATTCTTAAGACCTCAATGGCATTAACAGACATGGAGAAGATGGGAAAATGCAGAAAAAGAGAGAGAGAGAGAGAGAGAGAGAGAGAGAGAGACAAACACACAAGTGACGTACCAGGCGAGTCGAGGTCACGGTAAGAGGGTGGGTGGGGGGCACGACGGTGCTGCTGCCTCATAACAAGCAGGCCGGGGTTCAAGTCCCGGGTCCTCCATGCGTGGAGCTTGTCTGTTCTCACCTTAGCCATGTCGGTTTCCTCCCACAGACCCAAGACATGCAGGGCTGGCACCTGGTGGGAAGTGGCAATGCTAAATTGGGCCATGTGTGTATGTGAGAGAGTGAGAGTGTGTGCGAGTGTGCGTATGCGAGAGTGAGTGTGTGTATATATGTACGTCAGAGTGAGTGTGTGTTTTTGTGTGTATGCAAGTGTGTGAGTGTCTTCACCCCACCATGCACTGGCAGCCTGTCCAGAGTTTGCTCCTGCCTTGCGCCCTGTGCTAGCTGAGGTAGACTCTGGCGCCCCCTGCAGGTTACACAGTGACAGGATGCTCACCCTGATAGGACACTCTGTGTATTCATTTCTGGCGTTTCTGCTAATCAGGCACAGGAGTTAAGAAACATTTAAGAGAGGCAGAGGCTCAAGTCTAAGACAGACAAGAGGATGGTGAAAGGTGGTCTCCTCTCTCCCTCCACAGGAAGGGCATTTGGCTTTAACAGTTCAAAGATGGTCTACACAAGTTCCATGAAGCCATCCCTGTGTCTCTGCCCCCTCAAAGTCCTTTCCTTTTTCTACAAGGGTCTTTTTTTTCTTTTTAAGGAGCCAAGGCTGAGGGGCCATTAAAAAACAGGGCCTGTTAAAGCCCATGGTGTCTACAAGAAAACAAATTGTCACAGATGTTGTTGTTCCTCTAGGGTGTCCATGGTGTTGTGCTCAGTAGTTCCCAGTGACAGACAGACAGACAGACAGAGACACCCACCTTGGTAGAGACCAGCGGCAACAAGTGTGCAAACAGTCGGCCCACCAATACAGACACAGGATGGCAAACCACTCCAAACTGTTCCCCAAGACCCCCACCAGCAGACCCTCACACTATTCCCCAAGACGCCAGCTGTTACTCTCTCTTATAAACCACCGAGTGCCCACTGACTTTCCACATTCGTTCGTTCCCGATGTGCGTAGCCCCCCATTTGCGACTCACCGGAGGTGGTTCTCCTTGTTCTCCAGCTGCTCGTGGTCCCTCTCCGTACGGGAGCGTTTTGACGCCAGCGTGGCCTCCATGCGCTCAATCTCGCAGCGGCGCAGGTCACGGATGGCAGCCCGGATCAATCGCCTCTCATCAAGGTCTGAGGTGCCGTCCAGCTGTACAGAAAGACAAAGACAAGTGAGCCGATCAGAGAAAAGTCAAGGGGGAATGCAACACGAAGGGAAGAAACCAGAAAGAGAAACACACATACTAACGCGGCTTGTGGTCTTGTGCGGTTTTCCCACTCACTTAGCCAAGATGGGCACCACTTCATTTGACTAAATTTAGCTAAAACAAAAATAATTTAAAACTTTTTCCATAAATTTGTACCCCGCCGGTCAAATCTTCGACAACCCCTCCATTGTTCTTCAAATGTAATTAGCTGAAACACAGTGAATGACCTAACATGGTGAGAAGGTAAGCAGCAAACCGCCAGAGGTGTAAATGAACATTTTCGGTTCAGGAATGGGCCATCTTCAGGGGACGACTCAGGGGTGAGGACCCCCCGATGTTCGGCAGCAATTCAAGTAAATCAGCACACAATTTGCACAGGTGTCCCCACTTGAGCCGATTCCTTAAAACGCCTCCATTGGCCTTAAAGCAGAGTTTCTCCTCCGCCCGGCCCTCCTTGTACCGCTGGTGACAATGCGCCCCTCACCAGTGTGTCACACAGTCTGCAGCGTTTGTGACATCCCCCTGTGGACTATGCCCGGCAGTTTATCCCGGCCAAGTCCCCCAAGCCGCCAGACGGAGCCCTCCCTGCAATGTGGAGATGGACTTTGGAGTTGTAGTGCACAGCCCTGCTGAATAACGTCGGGGCCGCCAGGGGACGCTGCAGGGAGACACAGAGACATTGGCTTTTCCTACAGCCCGGAAGTACTTGCCAGTCACGAGGACGGAAGGAATAAAGTGCTTCCGGGCTGACAAAGAAAGAAGAGTTTTGATTTGACCCGGAAGTGCTAGGAAGTCACATGGACTGCAGGTCAAGGAGCACTTCCGGGCCGTGGACTATAAAAAGGACAATGAAACACCAGAGTGTCGAGCTGAGCTGGGTGGTAGGAGGGCAACGCGTCTGGGAGTGAAGGACTGTGATTTATTGGATTGATTATTGTGTGGTTAATGAATAGTGTAGAGTGGAGGGTGCTTAGTGCACATTATTATAATAAAAATAATTATTAGTGCACTTTTACCTGGTGTTTGGCGTGGTACCTGAGGGTTCAAGGGAGCGATAGTGCCCCCTACTGCTACACCCTCAACCATTCATTTGCCCCCTTTTCAACTGGGTCTACACGTGACGCATGCAGCTTCCCAATCTTTTTTCTTTCTGTGACCCCTTTTTGAGCCTTTTCGCGGACCCCCAGTTGTTTGAAACATCGACAATCACTTCCTCTATTTTTTTTCCCCCTCCACCCAATTTTTAAATCTTTTCTCCCAACCCCATTAGCATATCATGTGACACCAAGAGTGGGAAACTTTGCTTGTAAACACTTCATTTGACTTCTTGTTGAGTACGTCAGTCGTAGGAAAACAGAACGAAAAATTTGCCGTCGTGATCCCCCCCCCACCCCCCTGCATTTATAACCGCCGTTCCTTTTGAAGTGTGTGAAGCATTTGGCTCTTTCCGCCATTAGAGCGCTTGCCCCGTTTTTGTTTTGAATTCTGTATATTTTAAAGACGAAAAATTCCACACGGGGATCAATTCCACCGAAGTTCAAAAATTGTCCCACGTGCGGTTTGGCGAGGCTGTTAAGAACAAACTCGACATCTATTCTAGATTGTCGTCATCTGCGCAAAATGTAAAATGGTGGCCGGTGAAGCAACCGACTCACAAAACGGTTTAAGAAAAGGCACGCAGAAGGTTATGAGGAAAGACGAATAAAATTGGAGAGCGGAAAACGACAAGCGTGTAAGTAAGAATTCCGCGGTACAAACTTGGAAGATGGCACTGGACTATAAATAAAATTTAAAAAAGGAAAAGATAAAGCCGCCTCATAGCGCTGTCAGAGGAAGGAGAGCGGCTCATCCTGTCAACTCCCACGTTGTCCCAACGTCTTATTTTAAACTCGTGTGTGTGTATCCAGACGGGTCACGGGCAGCCGCAAAGATTATCAGTGTACGATCAAGCGGCTTCCTCCGAGGCAGCTGGCATGACAAATCCATCTAAACTTGGCTCGTTAGAAACACACGCAGCCCACAAAACAGTTTTGTAAAAATAACAGCCCGTCGTGCACCAACACGGTCCAAACTCCCCCGTTGTCTAAAATGACCCCCGGGAATGGGAAAATACCAGGAGGGCCTCGAATAACCTGCTACAAGCAACGGCCATTTTAACTGCTTGCCAGCTACAGCAGAATTCCAATACCTAAAAGGCTCCCCCAACAATGCCACAGTTAAGGTGCTGGGAAATGAGGCGGGTGGCTCAATGCTAACTCGAGCCACCTGCCGCTGCTCTCTCGTGAACATCTGTGGCAGGCGGCGTGGCACAGTGGTTAAGGCTTAGTTATGTAAAAGTAGAGAAGTGCCTGGCACTGCCCAGGTAACATTTGTAGAATGGGGTGAAGGGAAGTAAGCCATGGTTTAGGTGGTCTCTTCAGTGATGATCCTGTTGTCACTTGCCAGCCGTCCCACCCACCATCCACAATGCCTACTTTATTAGGCAACAATTTGTCGTTTAAAGTCCGAGTGGATTCCATCTCCTCGATGGGTGGTAGCCATGAACACTGTCAAGATTCTCAGGGATTAAATTATGAAGAAAGGATGACAAAGCAGACGATCCTCTTTTGAGTTGCTCTGCACTTCCACACTTGGAGGCCTCACCCAGCACAGCCCTGCAAAAATGCACCACACTGCCTTTTACATCACAGTAGATGGAGGCGACATATGCACAGGGTCGAGAAATGTTTCTGTTCTGGGTCTGACTGGATTCCAGAACTGAGGAAACACCTTATGGGCTTTAATTCTGATGAACTGTCATGTCTGACGGGTCCTCATAGTTCAAGGTGGACAGTTTGCAGCACTTAAATTAGGAAGAAAATCCAACAAAGCAGAAGCTAAACAACAACAACAACCACCACCACCAACTCTGTGACTCTCCTTTGTGTTCCGCTACACTTCCACCTCTGATCAGGCCTCACCCGACGCAGCCCCACCAAAGCACACAGTCAGGTCAGGATGGGGAGCACACACACTGGTACAGCGCATTGGCGCACCCACCACACCATGAAACACCTCATGATCCCCTCTCCCAAGGCAGACCCACAGACCAGGCACTATAAATTAAAACAGAGGGGATATGAAAGGCACTATAAAATAAATATGAAAAGCACTATAAATTAGAAAGGGGATATGAAAGGCACTATAAAATAAATTTGAAAGGCACCATAAAAAATAAATTTGATATGAAAGGCACTATAAATTAGAAAGGGGATATGAAAGGCACTATAAAATAAATTTGATATGAAAGGCACTATATAACAGTGATGGATAGTAAAAAAAGGTTGTACTATATTATACATGGATAGGATGGATGTGAAAGGCGCTACATTGCAGATATATAGATGTTGCGCGGCACTTCCACCTCTGATCAGGCCTCACCCAATGCAGCCCTACCAAAGCACACAATCAGGTCATGATGGGGAGCATACACACAATGAAACACCTCATGATCCTGGTTGGCAACCCCTCCCCAGGGCAGACACGCAGTCCAGGAACTATAAAATAAATAGATGGGATTTGAAAGGAACTATAAATTAAATATGAAAGGCACTATAAATTAAATAAATGGGATATGAAAGGCACTATATAACAGATACGATGTGAAAGGCACTACATAGCAGATCTATAGATGTTGCGCTGCACTTCCACCTCTGATCAGGCCTCACCCAATGCAGCCCCACCAAAGCATAGTCAGGTCAGGATGGGGAGCACACACACTGGTAGAGCACATTGCTGCACCCGCCGCATCATTAAACACCTCACGATCCTGACTGGCAACCCCCCAGGCAGACACGCAGTCCAGTCCCACCCTCCAGAAATGACCCTCTATCTGCTGCAGCCTGGTGTTAGGTGGGCGTTCCCTTCGCCTGCTCTGGAGGACCCTTTGAGCCGGATCACCCTCGGGTAATGGCGCCACATGGCCGTAGTGCCATAACCGACGCCCCCTCACAATGCAGATCATGTGCCTCATCCAGGAACCCATGAGCAACACAAAGTCAGACCAGCGGCTGAAGAGACCTACGTGAAGGAGTCCAGTCTTCATCTCAGGTCACTGGGTAGCGTCCACATCACATAAAACGGGGAGCACCAGGATTACATGATGATAATAATAATAATAATGAGAATTTCTATAAGCAGAGCTTCACAGCTGGACATTTTGTTGGCATCAGCCTACCAGCAGCTAATGGCCTCAAGCTGTCGACACACAGAGTGGTTAGCAAGGAGGTCAGCCGGAGTGCAGAGGCAAGAAATGAAAAAAGAAAAAAAAAATACCCCTGGGGAGAGGAGGGCAAAGAACATGGAGGGTTTTTTTTTTTTTTACTATAAAAGGGAAGAGAAAATAAAAGTGGCAGACATCTGCCAACATTCAGCGGTACGAGGAGCTCCTACAACAGAATCAGGCGCTCTCGGGGGAGCAGAAACATTTCTTCCCAAAAACACAGCACACACCTCAACGGCCTTCTCACAAAAAGACGAATCCAAGAACACGATATCAAAAAAGTCCAACTTTGTAAGAGATGTGTTAAGGAATACGCAAGTTAGCTGAGGGGGGGTCCGGGGTTTGGACTACAACAGAATTGAGATTCTGACAGTCGGTAATTTACTGTGAGGGCAAAACATGAAGTTAGTTAACCACACCAGCAACCTGTAAGCATTTCCAAGGAGTGTGAATCTGCGTGCTTCTCCCCAAGAGTGTGTGTGTGTGTCTGTGTGTGCCTTCAGGTCACGTATCTCCTGTTGCAGCTCTACACACCACTTAAATACTCATTAAAGGACTCCTCTGCAGCTTGGAGGCTTCTTGCCAAGACAGAGCGCCTCAAGTCACACACTCGTCTCTATCAAAGAATTCCTCAGCTCAGAGATTTGTGTCAGCAGGTTTCTTGGGTTTGCTGTGTGGCGAGTGAAGTCTCAAGAAGAGCAAATGCGAAATTTCTTAGGAAGGAGAGGAGGAGGAAATGGAAGAGGAGGTTAATCTGCATCCAGCCCTGCCAGCAGGTCCTCCAACTTACAAGGCAAAACTTCAGGGTTGGCAGCAGGACTGGCACTCCAGCCTCCATAAAAATAAAAAAAAAACAAAAAAAAAAAAACATAAAACTGCTCCAGTTAGGGGCTGAGGGGGTCACCTGCTGCATTTCAAGGTGGTCCGTCGTGTGGTGGGTCACATGAGCCTCGATGGTGTCACATTTTAAAAAGAAAGAATGAAGCAGAGCTCACTTACAGGAAATCTCACCCAAATGCATCTTGTTACACCTCAGACAGACCGACAGAGGGGATGTGAAAGGCACTATAAAATAAATAGATGGGATATGAAAGGCACCATAAATTAACAATTGGATCATTTTTGAAAGGTGTTATTTAACAGTGATGGATAGTTAGATAGATGGGATGTGAAAGGCACTATATACTGAAAGACAGATTGATAGTAAAGGCACCTGTATGATAAATGGATAGATTTTAAAGGCACTATTTAGATACTAGGTAATAGAGAGATAGGATGTGAAAGGCACTATATGATACATAGATGGATATGAAAGGCACTATATAAAAGACAGATAAAAGGCAAATGGAGTATTTCTCCAAGAGAGCACCAGCTGTGCTACACCTCTAAGACGGGTTGAGCTCTAAGCAATCCAGGCAGATCTCCGTGTTAACATTTGCAGGGCACCAGCTGTTGGAGTGTGTTATGTAATGCCTGTATTTCGCTCAGCTGCATTTTTGATTCCAACAGATGGCACATCACAAACATTTACACCAATTAAAAGCACAACAACAAATGTATGTGATGTGCCATCTGTTGGAATGACAAATTGCAGGGTGTTTTAACAACTAAAAAATGTTTGTGATGTGCATTCTTATGGAATGACAGTGCCACAAAAAAAAAAAAAAAAAAAAAACAAATCGGACGGATACACAGATATGTCTCCTTTTATTTAGCTGGACTAACCATGCAATTTAAATCAGGTAATCCACGTAGACCTCGGTGCACCGCAAAAGCTAACACAATTTACTGAAATGCATTTTCTAATGCATTTTTGTAAGGCATCTAGTTATAAAATGCACTGCATTTGACAAACCAACAGATGGTGCATGACAAACATCTGTTTTAAGAAAATGAAAACGCATTACTACAAATATTTGTGATGTGCCATCTGTGAAAATAACAAATGCAATGCAGCCGTCTCTGTTCTATGCCATTTGGTATGGGAATTCATAAAAGTGGACTTAATGTTTGTGACACACCATCTGTTGAAATGACAAATGCAATGCATTTTATTACTACAGATGCTTGTAATGTCATCTGTTGGAATGACAAATGCAATGAATGTCTCTGTTGTGTCATTTGGTATGAGAATTGTAAAAGCAGAGTTAATGTATGTGATGTGGCACCTGTCAGAATGACAAACGCAATGCATTTTATTAGTAATAATTTACGTTACGCAGCATCATGGATCAGTTTCACTATATGTGACCACATCACCACTGTCACTCGATTCAAGCAATGGTTCAGTTTCAGTTCATTCTGCAACGGCCTTTTGCGGCTTCTAGCTTGCCAATGGTTTTTAGCTGCAAGCTCCGCCCCAATCATAAATATTGATGAGCCACCTTTCAGTGGCAGAGCACATGGAAACTATCATGATTTGTTTTGCAGGGTGGTGTTATCACATCCACTAGATGGCAGCAGAGTACCACCCTCAGCGTCATTCACACTCACTATGAAGTGCCACTCGGAGTCAGACTCGGGCTTAACCGGACTTGCTTGGAATGCAAAGCCCAGGTCACACTCTGAGTCAATTCTAAGGAGGTTAAGGGGGATGCATGACTAAATAGTTCAAAAGGACTTCCACAAAGACAACACTACAGTCAAAAAAAAGTTACCCCTGACTCTTAAATAGACTTTGGAAAAAATGATCAGATGTGTGACATTTAGCTGAGTAACACGTTGTGAATGGTATTCAAAACAAATGG
>JANRMT010062838.1:4546897-4567851 GCA_026402145.1 Polypterus bichir lapradei | reverse complement strand
ATGGAAGATTTGTCATTATGTGCAAAACACAATTCTTATTACTTGTTCTGACAGTTTAAAAAAATGCTTAAGGGTCACCAAACAGTTTAAAAGTTTTGGAAGAAAGTGATGGTCTCGGTTTTAAATATAAAAAAAAAAAAAAAAAAAAAAAAAAAAAACAGGCGGCACAGGATACAAGAATTTACAACGCAGAAACGCCGGACTCGCTCACAGCGGAGGTGCGCACAGCTTTCAGCCTTGAAGACGGCCGGCCGCCACCCGTGAGATTTCTCTTTCACAGAATGGCAGTTCTGTCAATCACACGCTGCAGTTTCCTGGAAGTCTTTCCACTGCCGCTGGGGCTTGCTTTTGTTCCCAAATCGCCTCCTACAGATGTTATCTCAGGAGGTTCCTGGCTTGCCGAGCGCTCAGACAGGTGTGGAACAGTCGGTAGAAGCCGTTAAACAAGCAAAGGCACTCCCAGGTCTAATCTGGAGTGCAACCGCCGTGCGTGCGCGCGCGCGCGCATGCGCCCGATCCTCAAGGTCAGTCGGGAATGTGCGTCCCGCTTCTGTGCTCGGCTATCTGAGCGGGTGCTGCAAATGCATCAATGCCACTTCACACTGCACTCCCGGATAACGATCCTCTGGAGTTTGTGTGCCAGAACAAATAAGAGCAGTAGGTGTGAGTGAGAAATCTGCACAGGCTAAACAATGGAAGAGACTCAACTCGAAAACGATACGCATCAGAGGCAGCAGTTAATAATTCACACAACGGCCGCCGCCGCCGCCAAGACTTTGACCCTCCCTCGCTAATTTCCATGCACGGCTTAAAAAATTTACGACGCGCTACAGAGCCGAGAACGATAAATTAATTACTGTACACACAGCCCGACCAGGAGCATCAGCGCTTGTACACAACGCACGTCACGGTCTCCTTTCATGAGGATTTCTGTTGAAACACACGCTCTGAATGCGTCACTTCTCCCCAGCGTAAATCACACTGGAGATTTTAGCCAGCGTTCTTACCAAGTGTCCACTTTATGTTCATGGATGGTTACAACCACACGGATGTTTGTTGTATAAATAATAAGAAACAAAAATCCATCTTAACAAACATCCAGGTATCTGTGTGTCCATCCTGAAGCTAGATCTCTGTCATTCTACAAGGCAGCAAATCATAAACATTTGTAGAAATAAAATACATTGCATCCGTCATTCCAACAGATGAAGCATCACAAACATTTGTAGTAATAAAATGCATTTTATTTTGTCATTCCAACACATGGCGCATCAATTGTTTTGGTAATGAAATGCACTGCATCTGCCATCATCACACACTGTAACATTGCTTTTGCGAGTCCCATACCAAATGGCATATAACAGAGACATGCAGTGTGCATTGCAGTTGTCATTCCAAAAGTAGGCGCATCATTAACATTTGTACTAATACGATGTAGTGCATTTGTCATTCCAGCTACAGCACAATGTTTTTAGTAATGAAATGCATTGCATTTGCTATTCCAACAGATGGCACATTACAAACATTAACACTGCCTTTAAAAATCCCATACCAAATGGCATACAACAGAGACATGGACATTGCATTTGTCATTCCATCAGAGTGCACATAATAAACATTTGTAGTAATAAACTGCATTGCACTTGTCATTCCAACAGATGGTGCACCACAAATATTTGCTCTGCTTTTACAAATCGCATACCAAATGGCATATAACAGAGAGATATGCAATACTGTACATGTCGTACTGCAAATGTTAACGCTGAGGTCTTCAAGGATTACTTACACTTCAACTCATCTTAGAAAGGCTAGCTAGTCAGTTAGTCCTCCTTACTGAATGGGAAATTGTCTGGGTATCTGTGTGTCTGTCTGGTTGCTATGCCTCTGTCAATCCAACAGATGGCACATCGCAAGCAATAACACTGCTTTTACAAATCGCATACTAAATGACATAGAACAGAGACATATGCAATGCACCTCACATTCCAACAGATGGAGCATCACAAACATTTGTAGAAATAAAATGCATTGCATTTTGTTATTCCAACAGACGGTGCATCAAATGTTTTAGTAATGAAATGCAGTGCATTTGCCATTCCAACAGAGGGCACATCACACACTGTAACATTGCTTTTGCAAATCCCACACCAAATGGCATATAACAGAGGCATACAATGTGCATTGCAGTTGTCATTCCAACAAAAGGCACATTATAAACATGTGTACTAATACAATGCATTGCATTTGTCATTCCAGCTACAGCACAAAAGATTTTTAAGTAATGAAATCCATTGCATTTGCTATTCTACCAGATGGTACATCACAAACATTAACACTGCTTTTAAAAATCCCATACTAAATGGCATAGAAGAGACATATACATTGCACTTGTCATTCTAACAGATGCTGCATCACAAACATTAACAGTGCTTTTACAAATCCTATACCAAATATATATAACAAAGACACCTGTATTGCATTCATAATTCCATAAAATGGTGCATCACAAACATCTGTAGTAGTATAGTAAAATGTGTCAGACCCAGGTTACCATATTGTAACTGTATAGTGAAACACACTGCAATTTTTACTCCAACAGACAGCACATCACAAACATTAAATCCCATACCAAATGGCATATATCAGAGACATCTGCATTGCAGTCACAATTCCAAAAGATGGCACACAGCTGGTGTAAAATATTCTAGTAAACCCCAATCAGCCACAACATTAAACCACTGACAGGTGAAGTGAACGCCATCGATTACCCTGTCATAGCGGAGCCTGTCATGGGGTGGCATGCATTTCTTGAAGGTGATGTGCTAGAAGCAGGAGGGCTGGGTAAACGCGAGGACCTCAGCAAGTTTGAGAAGGGCCACACTGTGACAGCCAGATGCGGGTAAGTTAAGGTCAGGGGTTTGTGAGGATAGCGTGCAGTGGAGACGCTAATTTAAGTGTCGTTAAGGTTGGGGGTTTGTGTGTACAAAGGGGGTAGTACAGACAGATAAGATTATGAGTAGCTCAAGCCTAGGACTTCGTATCGCTAGTGCGATTAGCGTGTAGCAGACGGTGACTTCCATCATGAACCTGCCATGACGTGTGGCTCTGCAGCTGGATGCTTCTCCACAAAAGCAGTATAGTGGTTTGTGATGCACCATCTGTTGGAATGACCGTCACCTGTCATTTTATTAAGTTAGATAACGAAAACTGTACTGTTTGTATTAAAATTGCAATGACCCGAGACATTTCTGATCTTATCCCGTTAAAAGGGGTGTGTGAAGGAGCAAAGATATGGTGGGACTTGTGAAGTTGCCTGCTTAGATGGACTCCAGGATCTGAATGCACTGGGTTGGCCGAAGAGGAGGTTTGAAATGCAGAATAAAAGTGGTAAAAAAAAAAAAAAAAAAAATCTATAGAGGCCACTTTTCAGCAGGAGACGCTTGTCCAGTCGGCAGCCGTTGGCTGAGATCATTTTAAATTCCACACTAACTCCTTCAAGGAGGGACCACAACACCTCAAATAAAAAAATGTAAAAAAAAAATCCCACACAACTGCCGTCTTTGTATTCACCGAGTTCAACCGAAATTCTGACTTTTGAGATGTTTTCTTTGGAAAGGCACCTATTGGTTGGCAGACTGAGAAAGCAGCAGACGATGCGCGGCTTGCAAGTTCAAATCAAAACAGCACGGGCATCTAAGGGCGAGCAAGCGAAGCGTCAAGTCGTTCAAATTCACTGCAAAAACAGGGCGTCACTTTTTATTTATCCATTTATTAATTTTAACGGAAACATGCAGCCGTGGTCGGCAGTTCACGGGAAGAGGATACAAAGGGCCGCTCAACTGAATGGCCCCCCTAAAGGGGAATGCAAGTATGAAAGGTGCCTCAAGTTCACGGTTTGTTAAGAATGTGCATTTTAAAACTCGGCAGAGGAGAACAATTATCAGAAACAAAAGGAATGTCGTCAGTCCCACCGCTCCAGACGGGGGCTTGTTGACATCTCAATTTGTCCCACAAATGAACTGTCTCTTGAAGACCGTTACATTGGAGACCTGCACCCCCTTCTTCCCCGGGACCCCTGGACCTGCAGGTCATTCAGTTTCACATTCTACTATTTACACTTCACCATCTCTCTGAACTGCCCTTTAAGGGTGGCTACATAGCACCCCCGGGGGTCTGAAAAGGCTGGTCCTGGTGGGCCGCAGTGGCTGCAGGTTTTTGTTCCAACCGGATCTCCTAATGAGAATTTGTGTTGTTGAAGCACCCAAGTACAGGCAGGTAAAATGACTTGGATTTGCATACTTTTTTGGGGTGGAGGGTCACCCTGGGACCACTCCAAAGCGGAGCTCCGTCTGTATCACTTTGGCTGTCTCACCTGTTCAGACTCCCCACTTTCAGCCTTAACACAGTTTCACTCTCCGGATTTTAATGGCTCCTGGTCTACTAAAATAACACAACACTAAGCTCTCTGTCTGTGGGTGTATGGGAGTGTCCAGTCCCTCAGAGTAATCCGGTTGGTCCGTTTGCTTTGTTGTGATTGGTCGGTCTGGCTTTGGTGCCATCGCTCAGTCTGGCTAGTTAACCAGATGAGATGAAGCAACAAAGGAGCTTTATAGGAACGCAGTCAACAGAGTGAGCGCCCATGAAGGGACACCAGTAAGGGTGTAGAAGGCACGCTGAGTGGCGCCTTCACATACGCGAATTATAAAAAGTGGGCAGGAGGGGAGAAACGCGCCTTGAAAGAAATGAGTCCATGATGCAGGCTTTACAGGAACGCAGTACCCAAAGGGCACATTTTTAAAGTTCTTCTCCGAGTAATCCAATTGGTCAGTCTGGTTTTGAAGACGATTGCTCAGTGTGACTAGCCAACCATAACCCACCAGCAGCTCTCCCATCTCACTCGTCTCCAATTTACGCCACAGAGTGTTCACCATCAACGGTCTGATTTAATACAACGGGAGAGGACCATAAAAAAGAAGGAGCAGTAAGAATGACCAATCCACTTCCTGAATGACAACACCAACAAGTCCGAAATGTAAATAAGACCCTTCAGGGATACTGTAGGTACTGCAGAAACGCACGTCACAAGACCTTAACAAAGGTGTCTTGGGGTCTGCCGAACTCACTAAACATCAGCAGACTGGGTATTCACTAATGTGCTGTGCGGCACATTGACATCCCGCTAAAATAACATGGAGTCACCGTCATACCGTATACTAGAGTCGGGTCCAGGAGTATTTGGAACGTGACACAATTTTCAATAAACTATCATATGAGCCATTTTGGAATGACAGACATTTTTCAGCATAGCCCACCCTATCTTTCCTCCCAGGGGCTCAAAAGTATTTGGACCTTTAACTGACAAGCTGTGCTCTCATTCTTTCATGAACTATGAAGCAGGTAGAAGGTCTGCATTTGACTCCAAGTGTGGAATTTGCATTTGGAAGCCATTGCTGTGAACTCACAATAGGAGGTCCAGGCCATCATTAGGCAGGGAAAACAAAACAAACTCATCAAGCAGGTGGGCAGAAGAAAATAATGATGATGATGATGATGCAAGTTTGCAGAACCCCAACTCCCCATTATTTAATGCACCAGTCAAGTTGGAGCAACATCTTACAGCCACTATGGCGCCCACACCTCCTCCAGACAGACTTTCCAGCCCCCTGATCTGAGCTGATTTCTCACAGTGATGATGGGGTCTGGTTTGGATCAGCCATTCCAAAAACACCAGCCCTGTCTTATACAGAAGAAAGCTCCTCTACAGTAGCACCTGCTAGGAGAACACACAAAGAAGGTCTTCAGATGTTACACACCACTACTATATGGGTGTGGCCTAATGATGGGCGTGGTTTAGTTTTGTGCTAGAACACACAGAGGTCTTCAGACAATAGACACCCCTACTATATAGGTGTGGCCTAAGGATGGGCGTGGCTTAGTTTGGGGTCGTGGTTTACTGCTGGGCATGCAATTGTGGAGAAACGGCGAGCCAGGGATAGATTTCTTGTGTGCAGCTCAGGATGACTGACTAGCGCTGCTCATCTGAACAAATTCAATTCAATACATTAAAAAAATATATTGAAACATTCCAAATACACCATAAAAATGCCCGACATAAATTGATGTTGTACAAAAATGTAACATATGCTCCCAAAGTAGACTCTCTAACACTGTATGCGCCATCTGTCAGCAAAGGACTACCAGCTTCCTGAGCTCTGCCAGCCGACGCCCACCCAACTGCTAACACTTGGGTGCCTCTGAACAGCACTAACTCTTGCCAAGTTTTCCCAGATATTCCCTTACACAGGAACTCTTTGATTACAGGAGTTGTCCCAAAAAAAAAAAAAACACTTTAGCTGAACATTGACATCACTTGGAACGACTCCCTGCACTAGGGACACAAAGCTCCCTGGTTTAGTAATGGCTGCTGCTCACCTGCCAGCACAAAACAAGCGTTATCAACCCCTTCAATTAAAAAGCTCTTCAGACTTTTACCAAAATTCAGAAGTCAATGAACGTTTGCCCAAGTTGTCACACAAGTGCATATTAGGGCTTGTCGACTGGTAATGACACTCCTGGCCAGGGTTTGGCGCTGCCACTTAATGCTTTCCCTTTCCACCCTTGCAGAATGGATGATTGACGGACGGACAGACTGACAACATCTGGCCTCCTGGACACACCCCCTTGAACTCCATCCCAAGAGTGACTTGCATCAGAATGAAACGCCTCCGTATCAATCATGCAAAGAAACAGCCAAGAGTCCATTCTCTGTTTACATTCTACAGGCAACAACGACCAACCATACTAAAGTGCCAAGAAGAGAGACAGGCAGTTCTGAGCCATTGCCAGGAGGTGGCGACCTCTGAGTGAATATGTGGACACCCCAGTAGGGATGGACCGAGATCTTTACCTGGCCTGGGCGGTCAGTGTGACGAAAGGACAAGGTGAGAAAACCTGTCAGGACTTCAGGCTCCATGGTCAGGATTCCCACAGGGCATTCTGGGACCTGCAGTCCCATAGGACAGTCCTGTTGGGATCTGTGGGCGCTGCTAATGGGATTTATGACCCTTACTTTGTGGGGCTTTTGGTTTACCCAGAAGTGCTTCCAAGTGGCTATGTCCTACCACCGGAAATACTCCCTGGTTCAAAGAAAGAAAGAAAGAAAGAAAGAACTTTTGGTAAGGTCCATCCATCCATTATCCAACTCGCTATATCCTAACACAGGGTCACAGGGGCCTGCTGGAGCCAATCCCAGCCAACAGCGGGGGCAGGGCAGGGCGCTAACCCACTACAGGGCACACACACACACCAAGCACACACTAGGGACAATTTAGGATCACCAATGCACTTAACCTGCATGTCTTTGGACTGTGGGAGGAAACCCACGCAGACACGAGGAGAACATGCAAACTCCACGCAGGGAGGATTTGGGAAGCGAACCCGGGTCTCCTAACTGCAAGGCACCAGCATTACCCACTGCTAAGGTATTGGTATAAATAAATCATATAGTTTGGGGTACTTCAATGCCCCCTAGTGGAAGTGTAAGGGACGGCCAACAAGATGACCTGGCAGAGATGCCCATGAGAGGGAGAAGGACGAAAGGAAAGGAGGGAGTGAGAGCGAGAACATACAGGGTATCATCTCCCCCAGAGCACCAGATGGCAGGCCCCCTGGGTTGCCGCGGTGCCTCAAAATCTCCCACAGGGCAGCGAGGGACACAGAGTTCTTCAGCTCGACCCTGTTGGGTTCCATGAGGGCCACCAGGGGGTGCAGCATGAACTGGAGAGACCTACTTCAGGGGGGTTTCTGTCTCACCCAGAAGTGCTTTTGGACCACGTGTACAGAAGACTGCAAGCAAGTAAGTAAAAGGAGCTGCCTGTCTCAGTTGGAGGAGGCACAGTGGGAAGGAAGGTGGGCAACACTTGGGAGGAAGAGTGAAGGAGGCAGCGACCGAGAGAGAAAGATGACAAAGAGCGTGCGGTCTTTGTACTTTATCGTATACAGAGGCTAACCAGACATGAGAGGCATGGAAGAAGGAAACAGAGTTTGTGACTTTTTTATTGCATCCTGAGCAAGAGAAATGCACTATATAAATAAAATGTATTATTATTTATTCCTGTGTGAAAAGGAGACAACAAGCTCCTTGTATTTGAACCCGTGACCGTACCGTGTAGTCTAGTTATGTCTGGTGTGTGGGGCTGGCTGGCGCCCCCTACTGGCCACAAGACACTGCCTGCACACAGCACACCAACGGCCTCAAAGCCTGGTCTACATTTGTCAAAGAGAAAGAGAACAGAGAAACCCCGCGCAGCAGCCCACCTCACACGGCATTACGGAGACAGGTGTAAAAACAAAGGCAACCTCCGCGAGAGAAGCCCAGCGCTGCGTATGGAGGGCCAGCCCTGGAATTTCATGAATATGAAGGAGCTGCAGCTGGAAGCCTTTAACTGTTGCTTTGCAATTGTGCATGTTTATGCCTTGGAATTCCTCCAAGATACACGATCTAGATAAAGCATAAAAAACAAACTTCCCCCCCCCCCCCCAGCCGAGGGGGGGGGGGGCGCTTAAAAGTTAAAAATCAAACTACTGCAGAGACCCCAGGGAGTAAATCACTTCTCTCTCTCTTTTTTAGCCGTGCACAAGCCCCCCTTTTGCGTCAGCCTTCTCTTTACTGATTGCTGGACCACTTTTACGCTAAATCTCTCTACTCGTTAGTGCAAATTAAATGGCAACGACAATTTGGAGGACTCTTGGGGGAATGAACCGCCATTCAACGACCCACGATTTACAGATACGAATGTGGAGAAGCCCGGGGGCTTTTGTTACATTTCAACCAGGGGGTTCCAGTCCTCCTTTATGTTCATTTTAACTTTGGGGTTAATTATTTGCATTGCTCCTTGTTTTTACATCTTTGCTCCATTAGCTGTCGCCTCCTCGATGAGACTCTGGGAGAGCTTCAGACCTTTGAAAAAAGTGCAGTTTAATGTGGAAAACGAGCAAAGGAACATCAACAAGACCTGCAGTAAGCCCCCTCGAAGTAAGGATTTAGAGCTTTAGGATGACACAACGTTCTCGCCATCTACGTAATGAGCAGAAGCGATAAAAATGGCAAATAAAAACGCAAACACTGTAAAATATAAATGGAGAGTCGTCATGTACCCTGATGGCCCCTTATAGCGAGGCCGCATCTGCAGGTCTGGTCACCACACTACAAGAACGACAGAAAGCCCTTGAAGCTGTGCATAGGCGAGCAACCAGGTGCATCATGGGACTGGAGGACATGTCGTACAGTACATATGGTGATAGACTCGGAGAAATAAACCCATCTAGTTTTGAGTAGGTGGGGGGGCTCAAACAGGCGTTCAACACCCTCAAAGCTAAAGGAGACCCATGACAGCTCTTTAAAGTAGAGGGTGAACCCTGTACTCGGGGACACTGTGGGGTCGTGGAATTAAGGATACAAGCGTTTAAGAAGCCTGGAAGTACTTCCTTATGCAAAGCATTGTGGGAATCTGGGACAAACTAACAGAAACCTGGACCACCTTTACAAAGGATATGGAGGAGATACACGGGACAGCAAAGCTGTCTTTGCTAAACAGACGAGCGACAAATGGACTCACCGGTTGCATCTTGCTGGTCAGATTTCATATCCAGCAGCAACCATTTTGGCAAAAGTTCACTCACCACACACCTGGGTAGTAAAGGGATGAGCGAGACAGTGGGTGACAAAAACACAGGGAGGAAAGACATTGTATGAGATAGATAGATAGAGACAGATAGATAGGAAAAGCAATATATGATAGAGAGAAAGGCACTATATAAAAGACAGATATATAGTTGAAAGCCATCTCTCTCTCTCTATTATATAGTGTCTTTCTTATCTGTCTAACAGATATATATTAACTTTGGTATAGTAGGCAGAGTAACAGATACACAGACAGATAGATGTTGCCTGATTCAGCCACTCAGGTCCTCAACAATGAGGGTTCTGCAAGCCAGATCATCCTCTGAGAATCACACCACATGGCCATTGAGTTCCTCAAGAGACCTGATCAAAGCCTCCATTGAAGAACACAGCATTGTCTGCAAAGTCAAGATCTGTGAATCTCTCTTGACCAACAGATGCCCCACAGCCACTGGACCCCATAAGCTTTCTCAACACCCAGTCCATCCATACAAGCATTATACAGAGTAGGAGCAGAACACACCACTGACAGCCCCCAGAATCTACTGGGAAAAAAACGCAGAGGTTCTGCTTTAACTCTGCACATTACTCACAGTACCAGTGTACAGGCCAGCCATGATATCCAGCAACCTCGAGGGGATCTCACAGATGTCCCAAAGGGCAGCTCGATCAACTGACAAAGAATGCAAAGAAACTCAGCAGATATTCGTGTTTGCGATCCATGAGAACCCCCAGTGCCAGGATGTGGTCGATGGTAGACTTGTTAGGCGTAAAACCAGACTGTTCTGGTCGCTGGTAGGTGAGCAAGTGCTCACAGGTCCTATTGAAGACGACCCTAGCAAGGACCTTACCCGGCACCGAGAGCAGTGTTATCACCCTTTGGCTGCCACAATCCAGGCGATCACCCTTCCCTTTCCAGATATGTAATGATATAGATTATGTAAGACACTGTGAGAGAGAGAGAGAGAGAGACGCTATAGGATAGATAGATAGATAGACAGACAGATGCACACAACATTAAATTTGACTCAGAGTTAAATTATATGCTATACAGAAAATTTCAAGATGTGTTAATGAAAACCACACTCCTCCTCTGGACCGCTTCGCCATTAGCACCCATAATGTTAAATAACGTCTTGCGAGTTTTGGTGGCATGAATATCCCATAAAAGCACAGAGGAGCTGCAAACCAAAACCTGGAATGTCCAGAAGGACAGAAGAACAAGAACAGGACCAGCGCAGCTTAGTGATTGTGTGTGTCACCAGAGTGCTTTTCAAACCAGGAACTCCTTGGCACTCCACCTGTCTCTTATCGCTTCTCCACTATTTATGGGAGCTGTGACTGAGCAAAATGAAGGCTCCTTTTGAACGTTACCTTCACATAGACGGTTCTTTTGGGGACCCACTCTGGAGGACCACTTTGGCAGCATTGGCTGTAACAGCGCAGGCCATCCATTGGTAAGAACAATTTCTAATCTTGGAGGAGGTGCCCACCCAAGATTCTCCTCCACCCCCCCAACCCACCGGGAACACAAGCTGAGGGGTTAGTAACACCACAACACTCTTTTTGATGGCCTGAAAAGAAATGATTTGAATTAAAAGAAAACCAAACGTATAACTTTAACAAACGGTATAAAATCCTTTTTAAAGTATGACTGTCTTTATTTTTACCACAAACATTTCTTTTATTAGAAGGCGAGGGTGCGGATTTGAAATATCCATCGTGCCCCTAATGCATTTGCAGGTCCACACCAGGGCCTTTGGTGTCGATACACAAAAACTTCAATTCTCAATTTCCGGTACCACCGACTCCATTTGTAAGGAGACTCATTTATTTACGCCTGAAAACATCCAACCTTATCACCCAGTGCCAGCGTGATTCATCAGGTTGTTCCGGTTTGGGATGCCATTGTGGCTTTTTTATTAAATGGATTTGTTTTACTGAATTAATTAAAAGCGAGTAACGTCCCATACCAACATGTTAAACTTAACAAAACTAAATTCCATTCAACTCCCACCCAAGAGAAAGAGTGCCAACCGCATTTTATTATTTAATAAATGAAGACACAAACACAGAGGGGGTGGCATGTTGGCACCTTGGGTAGCACTGCTGCCTCGCAGTTAGGAGACCCGTCTGGGCTCGCTTCCCGGGTCCTCCCTGCGTGGAGTCTGCATGTTCTCCCCGTGTCTGCGTGGGTATCCTCCCACAGTCCTAAGACATGCAGGTTAGGTGCATTGGCGATCCGAAATTGTCCCTAATGTGTGCTTGGTGTGTGTCCTGCGGTGGGCTGGCGACCTGCTCAGGATTTGTTTGTGCCCTGCACCTTGTGCTGGCTGGGATTGGCTCCAGCAGACCCCCAGTGACCCGGTGTTAGGATATAGCGGAATGGATAATGACTGACTAACACCGAGTGACATCAAACTTACAAAATGAATAAAAGAAGCCATGTGTCTACCAAAAGAAAAACAGGATCTAATCAAGAACATTTTAGAACAAGCATTTAAATTGAGGAAGCAGATTCTCCCCCCTCTTTCTTATTCATTTTATTTTTATTCGTTTATTAATTTATATATTCACCTATTTTTACTAATTTAAAGTTTGACTCTGCAGGCCTTGCTCCCTTTCTCATGGGAGGGGGTTGATTTGTTATTGTTAAACTTGACTTGTTTGTATGGAATGTCATTTGATTAGAAGAAAATGAATAAAACGGCAAAAAATAAATAAATAAAACAAAAAATAAATAAAAAAACATTTAATTGAATCCTATTACAATTAACGCTTTCTTCGAAACTGAACATTGGAACCAACTCCAATTTCACGGCCCTGAATACACAAATGCAAAAAAAAGATTTCTCAGAACCAAAAATGAGTGCGTCCTTTACTGTAAAGGTTTCACCACTCAGAGTATTACCTGGAGAGTGATCATCACATGGGCGCAGTGAACTTAGGGAGCGGAGTTCTGAACTGTGGCCTTTCCTGGAAGTCAGCAGACGCTGAACAATGGAGAGCACAGCGGACACCTTAGCGCCACTTTAAACAGTTTGTTTGTGTGTGTTAAGAGGCGCAGCACAGGTAGACAGACATGACAGGCACTATATAATAGCTCCTTTATGTCGAGGGAGGCACAGAGTCATCGCTGATGTCTGCCCGGTGTCCCATCCTCGAGGACTTTGTTTGGGACATTTTAGCTATTAGCTCAACAAACGGCCTCAGTGGACTGAATGGTCACACTTCTAATGACAAATTCTATTCAGATGCGCAGAGTAAGTAATTCTACACCCTGTAATCCATCACACATATTCCACAGAATGTAAAATAACGAAACATCGGCACAAATCCATGAATTAGGAAGAGCAGTCAATCTAAAGAAACGTTATGCTCCAAAGCACAAAGGTACTAGCAGATGTGTTTTAATTTGCATAAGAGGATTTCATAATTATAATAAGCAGCCTTTACCATTTGCATAAAAAAAGGGAGTGTCTTTGTTAGATTGTTCACTTTAATGTTTAACAATACTTTGTGAATGTCATAAAGGCAATCAAATCTCAATAAATAAAGTACATTACATTGATTGCATGCAAAGTTGTGTTTATGTCTGGGGTTCCACAGCTTGCATCCGAGTCTTAACTCAACAAATGATAGGAATCGTTACATTACTCATTTCAGTGTTTTCTTTGTCCATATTACCAAGTTCTTTGAAGCACAAACATGCAAGGAACCCGTCGCAGAATGAAATGGTGTTGGGACAAGTAAAGGAGCCGCACGACACAGTGAAGAACCAGTAAATGTCATTACAGAACAGGAGTGCACTATGGATCCACAGTTAAAATTAATAGTTGATCCCACATCCATCCATTATCCAACCCTGCACATCCTAACCACAGGGTCACGGGGAGCCAATCTCAGCCAACACAGGGCACAAGGCAGGAAACAACATATCAACATATCATTTAAAATCTGCCCCATTGCACTATGTGATTAATAATATACTGAGCTCCATATTGTCTGCACTGCGTTCTAGTTATTTCTATACTGGAAGCACTGGGTTCAAAGTACCAGCTCGGTAGGCGACAGTCCATCGCATGGCCCACTCCACCACTCGAGTCTAGCTGCAGACGAGTCACCCTGAAGCCCTAAAAACACAACTTGTCCCCTCCAGCGCAATCCGGTGCAGTAGAGGCTGGGGAGCGAGGTGACCAACTTAACGGACCCAAAGTCCTGGATGGCAGCGCCACTCCAAACCGACAACCTGATCACTAAACAGCCGCTTAAGTGAGTTGAACTGGAAAAGGGTCGGGAAAACAATGGTTGTGATCGAATGGGATAAACGGATTGATGGCACGTCCACCGCTGCCTAATGGCACTTTCAGGGGCGGCGCCTATCACTGGCCCAGAAAGCAGTGACGTGCGACACGCGGAGTCTTCCACTCGCGACTGACCACAAGGCAAAAAAAAAATGAATAAACACCGATGGTTAAATTTGATTAAAAAAAAATCGATACAAAGTAAATAGACTTGATGCGAATGTGTGTACCCCGCGAAGAACTACACGGCGAAGCGAGCACCACGAAAACGGGTCAGGACCTGGTGGTGCCGCAACAGCCAAGTAATCACAGCACACATCGGGAATGAAATGGTCGGATTTAAAATATAAATTCACTCTGTCATCGTTCACCTATTTTAATAATGGTGCCTACACTTTTTAAACAAACACATGTCAAAGGATTCAAAATCACAGAACATTTGATCGACTTACCAAAATGCGAAGAGAGGGCTCGTCCAGAGCGGAGTACCTGTCCAGCGCCGACATCGTAAGCTGTACCTTCTCGCCTCGCGCGCACGGAGAAAAGCGGGACTATCGAGGTCTCTCAGTGGACAAACTTGACAATGTGGAGCTATCGAGCACGGCTAGAGCTCAAGTAATGCAGCCCGCATCCACAATCCCAGCAATGGAGGTGAGGTGAAGAGAGGTGCGGGCAGCTTCACGCGCCGCTTCACCGGGACGGAGGGAAAAAGAAACGCGGAGCGTGGCAATACACGAGCCTCCTTCGAAGCGAAGTCCCAAATACGATCGGCTTCACACCAGAGAATAGCAGCCGTTGAAGCGGTGCCGACTGCACATCCCCCGGGTCTGAGGGAAAGCAAACACCGGGTAGTTCAGTCCGGTTTCAATTGACGGTAAAATCGCGTTAAGTAATGAAGTCAAACCAAAGTTTGTCGTGACCGAGATTTCCTTCTACCGTAGTTTGCTGCTGTTGTGAAGTGATATTTATACAAAAATCCCACTTTTTTAAAACAGAGGCAGGCTTTGTTGCGGTTACTGCCCACCGTATCACGTTCTCCACATTTTTTTAGAAAGTCAAAGAACAGATTGCTGAGCCTCTCGTCCCACTCGGCGCCTGCACGCTTCGTTTTGGCTTGTGTTTTTTTTTTTTTTTTTTCTTCTGCTGCTTTCCCCAGTCACCGGGACCTTGACTGACCTTCTAAGCACGACTCGCACACTCGTTTCAGTAAAGTATTTTTATATTCTTCTTCTTCCCACAACTCTTTTTCTTTTTTTTATTTAAAGTGTCTCTGGTATTTGCTAGCAACAAACCTCCAAAAACAAAAACTGCGTCGCCTTTAAGGACGGGAGCGCGAGCTTCAAATTTTCAAGGCTTTCCCCACCACGTGTCATACTTCGCCCGGCCCCTACACTTCGTTTGGGGCGGGGTCAAAACTCACAGCGATATTCATTGGCCAGTTGTAACTCGTAGCCCCGCCCCCAAAGCCACCGTCGACTTCTGGGAGTTGAAGTCTGCATTGTTCGGGACAGGTGCAGGGATTTTTATTTTTTTGCACTTTTCCTGCAAAATGTCTACGTTTTTTTTTTAATTGATGTAAATGCACACCGTATATTTGTTTTGTCAAAATTTCAAGAACGGAAAAGATTTGAGGCAAAGAGACGGCCCAACCGTCCATTTAGGACAACAGTTCAAAAACCTGGTTAAACAAGTCCTTCCAGCACTGAACCCCACTATGGGGTTGGGGGATGAAATACCCGCTCAGAACACAGCGTGTTGGAACATTCAGTCCACCAAGATCGACCACCCTATTCACATACAGATGTGGGCAAAATTGTTGGTACCCCCTCCAAGAAAAAAACAGAACCCACGACTGCCTCTACAATAACTTGAAGCTGACAGACATAATTGACACCCATCAATGTTTATTCCATATTTAAGAAAAATCAGACTTTGCTTTAGAATTCTGCTTCAACAGAATACTTCAAATAACAACAAAAATGAAAATGGCTTGGACAAAAATGACGGGACCCCTAAACTAATATTTTGCTGCACAACCAACTGCAAGCAATTGATTCCCGCTGGTCTCCATAGGTTGCTTGGCCCACTTGTCCTGTGCAGTCTGCTCCAGCAGGGTCAGCTTTGAAGGAGGTCTTCTCCAGACTGAACATTTCAGGTGCTTCCGTAGATGTTCGGCAGCATGAGATCAAAAGAGGGAGGTCGTGTTTTACTAACAATGTGAGGGAGCAATGGACGGATACGACCAGAGTGGAGCATACGATATTTATAGCGCCTTCCATAACGTGTGGGACAATGACACTTGATTTACCTCCACAGTTTGAAATTACAAATCAAACAATTCAGATGTGATTGAAGTGACTTTCATTGAATGGTATTGGTGTACATTTCAGTCAATTTTTTCTACACCCCCCAAATTTAGGGGGGGCACTATAATGTTTGGAACACAGCAATGACAGGTCTGTAAAGCCGTTGTCATATTTAGGACTTTGTGGCTTATCCTTTGCATGCAGTGACCGCCTGAAGTCTGCGATTCATAGACATCACCAGGCTCTGAGGGTCTTCTCTGGTGATGCTCCAATGCAGCCATCTTCAGCTCCTGCTTGTTTCGGGGGCTTGTCTCCTTCAGTTTTCTCCTCAGCATATTGAAGGCCTGATGAGTTGGATTGAAATTGGGTGACTGACTTGGCCATTCAAGAATTTTCTATGTTTTAGCTTGGTTGTGCTGCCCCAGCAGTATGTTTGGCTCATTATCTTGGTGGATAAAGTGCCATGCAGTGAGTTTGGAGGCATCTACTGGAACTTGAGCTGATCACTAGTTTCTAAACACCTCAGAATTCAATGTGCCGCGTTGTCAGCAGATCCATTATTAGTGAAGAGAAGTGTGCCAACCATACATGCCCAAGCCCCCATGTTTAACAGATGAGGTGGTCTGCTTTGGATCTCGGGCAGTGCCATGTCATTTCCACACTTTGCTCTTGTTGTCACTCTGATGAGGTTCGTCTTTGTCTCATCTGTCCACAAGACCTTTTCCCAGAATTCTGCAGGCTTTTTGAAGTCCTTTTTCTCCAAACTGTTATCTAGCTATCCTGTTTTTCTGGTCCCCATCTTGCAGTGTGTTCTCTGTGTTTCTGTTCATGAAGTCTTCTGCTGATAGTCATCCCTGGCACGTCCACATCAGCCCCCTGTAGACTGTTTCTGGGCTTTCGTATGGGCATTGGGGCTTTTTCTTGACCACAGCAAGGATTCTTCTGTCATCAGTAGTGGGGTCTCCCTTGGCCTACCAGACCCTTTATGATTACTGAGTGCATTCTTTCTTCTTTATGATATTCCAGACAGTTGATTGAAGTCTCATCTGTCCACCAGCCCTTTTTCCAGAATTCTGCAGGCTCCTTGAAGTCCTTTTTCCCCAAACTGTCATCTGGCCATCCTGTTTTTGTGGTTTGCACCTTGCAGTGTGGCCTCTGTGTTTGTGTTCATGAAGTCTTTCATCTCTGACATGTCCACATTGGTCCCCTGAAGAATTGACAGGCCTTTGGGGGCTTTTTCTTAACCATAGTCAGGATTCTTCTGTCACTGGCAGTGGAGGTCTTCCTTGGCTTACCAGCCCCTTTGTGATTCCTGTGCTCGTCCTTCTTCATGATATTCCAGACAGTTGATTTCGGTCATCCTAAGGCTTTCTTGATGTGGTTTGATTCTCCTTTTTCAACCTCATACTGGTCTCTTTGACTTTCACTGGCACAGCTCTTGTCCTCGTGCTGATTCATGCAGCGAGCCGAGGTGTCTTATGATACCATGAATCCCACCTGAGGAATCAACAACACCCGGGATGACAATTGGTGCCCTGAAATGGACGGGGGGCACATCGAAGAAGTGTTCTGTGACCAAAATCCCCCCTTCAATGAAAGTGTGCCATGTGCACTGAATTGTTTGATTTGTAGTTTTCAACTTTGGAGCACAGGTGGGAATCAAGGAAGATGGAACATCAGGGGGGGCCCTGTACATTGTCACAATAAGGAGACAAAAAAGTCGAACAAAAAAAGGTTTCGGGCAGCCACCCGTATGTTGTTCCCTGGCAGCAGAAGTGTATCTGTTATGCCACTGACGTGCACAGATTTGAGTTCAATACGGAAGTGATGGTATGGAGGTAAGATGGCGGCTTTAGAGGCCAGAACAGGAAATGAGGTCATCTAGGGTGGAACTGGAAGGGTCCTCCTCCATAGGCTCGGACCCGGATGTGACGTCATTGAAAGCGTCCATGGGTTTGAGACCAGGAGTGAGGTCATCACAGGGGGACCAGAAACGGAAGTGACATCATTGGGCCTGTAACTGGAAGCGACGTCATTACAGGGGGCCCCGGAAGTGACATCACTGGGCCTGTAACTGGAAGTGACATCATCGCAGGGGCCCCTGAAACGGAAGTGACATCATTGGGCCTGTAACTGGAAGCTATGTCATCACAGGGGGCCCCGGAAGTGACATCACTAGGCCTGTAACTGGAAGTGACATCATCACAGGGGCCCCCCCCCCCTACCCCCTCCCCCCCCCCCCCCCCTCCAGAAACTGAAATGACGTCATCACGGGGGATGGCTGAACTGGAAGTGGCGTCATTGGGGTCAGTTGGGATTTCCCATGAACGATCTTCAGGAAAGCGAGAGAAAGCGCTAATGCACTCCGCCACCCCCTAGTCTGGTGTGGAGTTACTTTCATTGAAGCCCTTCAAGTGTCTCCCAAGTGCACAGATGTGACAAAATTTAGAAAACACCCTGGGCTGGCACCTCCGAGATGTGCTTCTCTTTTAAGCTTGCCTTGTCCATTAGACGGCCACTCCATTGTTTTTCTTCCAGAAGAAACTGCAGGAATCACAGAACACACACACACACACACATACATAAGCAGCGTATTGTTCAAATACATCAGAAGAGTTTAAGGCTGCGAGTCAAGGAAAATAAAAGTGCCTGGAACCCGAAAGCGAGCTTCAGGACGGGAGTTGACACATTCCAAAGATTCCAATAGTCAGCCAACATCGATAAGCCGCCATGGAGTTTGAATGCAATCAGTCAAGTCCTCGTGATTGGGTTAACGTTCAAAGACAGAGAAAGAAAAAAGCAAACACAAAGATGAAACAGGCCACTCACGCTCCTCAATAAATGGCGGACATGGCGTAGCTCCCAGCATGCTCTGCTGTGCGATTCGCAGCTCAGCAAAGCGTTTTCACAGCAAATATGCTGCATTCGCCGAATGGAAAGTCACAGGGGCGGCCCGCTTAGATGGACATTTTCTTTTTTGTTCCTAGAGCCTCATGATGGTTTTTCGAGGCCAGTATCAGTCACATGCGCAGAACGATCGTACTGTCGCCAACTTGGGCAGAGCCACAAATCTGAGGGGGTACCATAGCTGACCGTAAGAATATTAGGAGTACTGCCCACCGATATATATAACCAAGCCACATCTGGTGGTCCACAAACCAAAGTGGGCTTTCCTTCCTCTTTTCACATCACTGCCAGCAGCAGCACCGCATGGTAAATCCAAAGCAAACATCTTAACTAGGGACATAAGGCAAAGGAATCATGATAAGGTAAAGCTTGACAACCATCCCATAATACAACCCAACACAGACATTTGTGAGGTCCTCAGATCCTTCTTGCCCGCTGCTGATGAACATCATCTGGTGGTATCAAATCTCAATCCAGACTCTTCTTCATGGAAAGCTGCCTGCTGCTGGAACAAGCTGGAATTTGTAGCCCCTTCAATGTGTTGAAGATGCATTTGGAGAGGAGAACCTCACGCATGTCTCCATATATGCAGGAGTTGACCCCCTGGTGAGTCTGTAGGTGAGCGTCAAGGATTTGAACTTCATACGTGGAGTGGAGTGACACATGCCAGCCGTGGCTTGGTGATTCTTGCCAGCAGAGAGGTGCTGTAGTCCGGACCTGGCAAGACCAAAGCGTGGAGCAGGAGTTGTGCCGCATACTCCGCCAGATGTGGTCTAATCTTGTGCACATTGCATAGAGTGAATCTGCAAGACTGAAACATCATGGCCCCCAATGAACAGTTGGCCGTCCATCATTGTCCCAAGGTTGTGTACCCACTTGATGGGTCTAAGTGATGCCAAGCTGAACACAGGGATGGAGAGCTAAATAGATGGGCGGGCTGGGATAACAAGGAGGTCCATCTATACCAAGCTGAGCCGGTGACGGTGCTAATTCATCCCGGCTGTAATATCAGTGAGACATGACGAGATTCTACCGATGCCATGTGGTCCTCTGGAGGGAAGGAGAGGCACAGCACTGACAGGAGAGACCATGGGACAGGAGGAGGATGGGGCTCAGTGAGGAGGTGGATCTCCACCTGAGGATAGTGGCAGCCATCTGCCGAGCACATCCTCCTGCCTTGAACTTCATTTGTTCTCATTAGACTCATTAGCCGCCAAGGTCTCTCACCCAGCAGCTGTCGTTGACATTTCAGAAAGCTGAAGTCCACTCTTTGGGCTGCTGTCCATCTCCTAGGACAGTCCATCAACAGTCTTGTGATAAGAACCCTCATTTGTTCAACCTTCTCACTTCAAAAAAAAAAATCTAAACTCGTACCAAACTAAATAACTGAATGACCTAAACTCCTGCTACGAGCGTGTCTGCCCTGATGAGGAAGTCATGTTACCGTAAACCACAAACTTCCTGCTTCAGTCATCACCAGCCTGAGGGAATCATTTGACTGGCAGTGATACGGGGACACCTGCGCTAAGTGGTCCACCGGGCAGCAGTCGGGGGGAATCCTGATGCCTCACTCTCCGGCCGTTGCCATCTCTGTCACCCAGTGGTGGGTGGCACTTCATCTCTCGGCTTGTCACTCACTTGCTTCCCTGTTTACGGTAAGAACAAGAACCCCCCACCCCCAGAGGCTGTCAGAAGAGACGGATTTCTTCTGCCGAGTGTGTAATTCCATTCATGATAACCTTTAACCTCTGGGTG
>JANRMT010062838.1:4509836-4546887 GCA_026402145.1 Polypterus bichir lapradei | reverse complement strand
GATAGATAGATAGATAGATAGATAGATAGATAGATAGATAGATAGATAGATAGATAGATAGCATAGTGGGCAGGATTAGATAAATAGATAGCGTAGTTGTCAGGATTAGATAGATAGATATGAAATACACTATATAATAGATAGATAGATATGAAATACACTATATAATAGATAGATAGATAGATGTGAAAGGCACTATATAATAGATAAATAGATAGCGTAGTTGGCAGGATTAGATAGATATGAAATACACTATATAATAGATAGATAGATATGAAAGGCACTATGTAATAGATAGATAGATAGCATAGTGGGCAGGATCAGATAGATAGATAGTGTGAAACCAGGCGGCCCGGACACACACAGGTGGACACCGTTTTATCCATCACCACACGTTTATTAACACAAAGTCACAAATGTTAAGTGCACCGCCACCAAACCCCCAGTTCCCCAAAGTCAACAAACACAGTCCTCTTCACACAACACTCGGGCCTCTCCTCGCCTCCTCTGCCTCGACCTTTTCCTCCTCCTCACCTGACTCCAGCCTTGATTGCAGGGCGGCGGCTCCTTAAGTAGGCGGCTGATTGCCGACCACACCCAGCCACCTGTGACAATAGATAGACAGATAGATAGATATGAAAGGCGCTATATAATAGATACAGTAGATAGCTAGTGTCACGCATGACTCCTCCAAGGGCTGGGGAAAGGTATGTAATAACCCACCAAGATGGGGGGGGGAGGGGGGCTACCACTGATTTTGTCCTGTTTCTCTTCTTCCCTTACAGCTCCGAGAGACCGCCCAGTAAGGGCACATAGCCCCACCCCTTCCAGGCGTATCACCATAAAAGACACGCAGCCTAAAGAGAGGCGTCATTTGCTGGAAGACCTGAGTAAGCCGCATGGCGGAGTACGACATTAAACTCCAGAAGAGGAGGAAATCCCGGATCAGGAAGCAGCACATCTGCACGTTTTTTGTTTTTCTTTCATTTTGTTCAGCTCTTCTGATGACAAATAAAAGGGACGGCCCGGTTTGCGTCCCAAATTTCTGAATGATTCCAGTCTGTCCTTCCACCGCCCAACCACAGTAGATAGATATGAAAGGTGCTATATGATAGAGCAATGGATAGGAAAGGCGCTATATGATCGATATTGTACTGGGACTTTGTTCTCATTGGATTTCCTTGTTGCTGCAAGCAATTCCTTTTGCCTTTTGGGCTCTGCAGAGCTTTCTTTTCTTTGAGCACATATTTGCAGAATAAATCTTTTATTTCATAAACATTCAACGTGGCCCTCTGTGTTATTAACCAGGTTTTTTTTTTTTAATGGTATTTCCCCCTCTATTGGGTATTTTTGGAACTGCTCAGGACTCCAAATGCTTAACACTCACTGCTTATTTTTGTATTAGAGAGCATTTTGTAAAAAGATATATTTTTATTTTATTAAGATTTTTTGGTTGCCCTCTTGTTTACTAGCTGGGGTTTCCCCCTCTAGTGGGGAGCTCTTCACTCGTGGTGGTCACTGTTGTCCCCTAGTCCTGTCACACTGGGTCCCAAACGGTCCCTCAGACTGATGTTTGCTCGATTATGTTGAGGTTTTTTGTAAGTTGCTTTGGATAAAAGGTAAATGTAATGTAGCTATTTCTCTTAAAAGTGTTTTTTAAAAGGTGGTCTCACTTTCTTTTATGAGTCACTATCTCGCTGCAGTAAAAAGTGTTGAATGGTTGTACGTGTGCACCTTGAAAATGCTACCACATTGAGCCATTCGTGTCAAAGCAGGAGGTCCGGCAAAAGACAAGAGAGGACACAATGCTAAGTCCGTATGAAAAAGACAAAAACGAAGTGAAAATCTCCGGCAAATCAATCAGTCAAAGAATGTAACAACATGAGGTAAGGAATGCTGTGGGCTCAAGTCAAAGCCTCGGCTCCGTCAGTCACATTTCCTTTTAAAGAGGCGTCAGGGACAGTAATGAGGTGCAGCCTGATGCCACTAAGCGGCCTGCTGTTGAAAACGGCCAAACAAACCTAAAAATAAACGCACAGCGGTAACAAGTGTGGAGTAAAGAGTGCAGCAGAACTGCAGAGTGGCGACTTTCAGTCCTTGGGAGTGAACTCCTGGGTGGTCTTCGGGTCGTCACCCGCCAGGGGCCGAGACTGAAATTGTGACTTTGGGGTCGATATCAGCACTCAGTGACCGGAGGCAGATAATGGACAACTTCAGAAGCCCCCTGTCATACTCTATCATGCTGAACTACACGCTGCATCCCTCCTGACAGCCTTGAAGCAATCGCCATCAAAGCAGTAAGGGGAGGGGGGTCCCCCATGAAGTCTCGATTGTCTCAAAGCAGTAAGGGTTGGGGTCCGCCGTGAAGTCTCGATTGTCTCAAAGCAGTAAGGGTTGGGGTCCGCCGTGAAGTCTCGATTGTCTCAAAGCAATAAGGGTGGGTGTCCCCCATGAACTCTCATTTGTCTCAAAGCAATAAGGGAGACGGTCCCCCATCTGAAATGGCTCAAAGCAATAAAGGTGGGGGTCCCCCATGAAGTCTCAATTGTCTCAAAGCAATAAGGCTGGGGGTCCCCCATGAGCTCTCAGTTGTCTCAAAGCAATAAGGGTGGGGGTCCCCCATTAAGTATCAGTTGTCTCAAAGCAATAAGGCTGGAGGTCCCCTGTGAAATCTCAATTGCCACCACTCAGAGGTCTGGATTGGTGGTTGGTCCTAGTGAGGAGGAAGAGGAGGAGAGGGCCCAGCACCCATCCCTGGGGCACACCAGGCAAGCACTTGACATTATGTCCTCGCCAGGATCTGCCCAAGAGGTAGGACTTAAACTGGAGGGAGGCAAAGAGGACCTGGTGGTTGACTGTGATGAGGGCAGAAGAGTGATCAAGCAGGAGGACAGATGACAGGCGTAGCGTCTCACCAACAACGAGTAGGGTCATCTCGATGGGAAGGCCCCTCTTGGAGCCTTGGCTTACCAGGAAGAGTCCTGCTTAATAAGAGACACCACTGACACCTTGTGACCGCACACGAGACGCGTCATCTGCTGATGTTCTAATTGTACAAACATGAAACAACTGTAATAAGCCGCGCCCGTAAAGTGCCATGGCTCCTGCCTGGCATCTGTGGGGCTGACTTGGCAGATGATGAGGACCTTGGAATTGTGGTGAGCGCTCAATGGCAGGAGAAGCAGAGAATAGAAACAGAAATCATCCATCCATTATCCAACCCACTATATCCTAACTACAGGGTCACGGGGGTCTGCTGGAGCCAATCCCAGCCAACACAGGGCGCAAGGCAGGAAACAAACCCTGGGCAGGGAGCCAGCCCACCACAGGGTGCACACACACACACACACACACACTCACCAAGAACACACTAGGGACAATTTAGAATCGCCAATACACCTAACCTGCATATCTTTGGACTGTGGGAGGAAACCAGAGCACCCAGAGGAAACCCACACAGACACAGGGACAACATGCAAACAGGGTGGACCTGGGAAGCGAACCCGGGTCTCCTAACTGCAAGGCAGCAGCGCTACCCACTGCACCACTGCGCCACTGTGCCGCCCGAAACAGAAATCAAAGGAACAGAAATTAACCCCCCCTCCACCTCCCCGAAGCACAATCTAACTGACCGATTTTTTGCCCCCCCACCGTCGATTACACACTAGTATGTTACTTCTGCTTTGAAGGAATCCCTGCCATACTGAATCCAGAGGTAATTGGCTTGACGAGACCAATAGGAATGTGCTTTACCCTGAAGGAAAACAATCACGTGAAGCCCCCCCACGGCAATCACAATTGCAATCATGTGAAGCGGGAAAAAGAAACTAAGCCCAGAAAACAGGACAGCAGAAGCAGGTATGAAATGATCATATTTTAGAATTTGTGTTGACACCCTCCTCAAGCGTATTTCCTGCCTCGCACCCACCGCTGCCAGGATCAGCTTCAGCCTCCTACAGTTACTTATGCTTATTTCGGCCTGCGCTCCCAAACATCTCAATCACTCCATACAGTGCGGTTAATGGCCGAATTTGTTAAATCCATGGAATAAGAGAGGGAAACAAACGGCACCTCAAGATCTCACTTAGAAGGCTGAATGAACCTCCTGTGAAAACCTCCATTGAACAGCCAAGCAACGGCCCACCGGGAGGTGAACTCAACACCCTCAGTCCATCCGTGATCTTCACACAGTATGCTGGATGTACCCTTGGAAATGGAAACACAGTGCCGCGTACCACCTCCGCCAGCCGGCCTGTTTTTCTTGTTCTGCACTCCAAGCGCCATCGACCACTAATTGCTGGTTAGCTTTCTCGAGCTGGCGGAATGAAAACAATCCTGCTAGACAAACGAGAGCGGCTGACGGCAGGCAGATGTGCCGAAACAACTGTGGCTGCTGAGATAAGCTAAAACTCCCGGCGAGCCCAGCCCGGACACTGGGATTAAAATAGCGCAGTCCTGGACCCGCCGAAAACCAACCCACCCACCAAGGAGTTGGAAAACGATTCACACTCGGGGCACAGGCCAGGGGCACACGTGAGGGCAGGAGTGTGCGTTCACCTCTGTAAAGGTAAACGGCTCAGTCACTGGACTGCTAATACAGAAATGGAACATCTCCTCATGTTCACGGTACTTTTACTAATGATGTGCTTCAGTCCTGAGGCATGCATTATGTTCATTGTGCTTTGTGGGTGGCTCCTCAAGGGGCGTGGCCACCTGCCCACCGCCACAAGGGACTTTCTCTCTATCTATTATATAGGGCCTTTCACTTCTATCTATCTATCTATCTATCATATAGCGCCTTTCACTTCTATCTATCATTAATAGCGTTTTTCACATCTATCATATAGTGCCTTTCGTATCTGTACAGCTATCATCTATTATTTAGTGCCTTTCATGCCAATCTATCTATAGTATCCTGCCTACTATACTAAAATTCAAATCTATCTCTAATAATAATAATACCTTTTATTTCTCTCTCATATTGTGCCTTTCATGCCTCTTCATCTGCCTGCCCATCTGTCCCTCACATGCCAGGGGGCTCAGCCATGCACTTTTTCCAGACTCACTGGGCCAGTGATAAGCGCTGGTCTCCTATTCCGTAGCCACATTGCTCCTCCATGTTCAGTCTCTGGCTCAGCCATCAGATGGCACCTCTCAGCCTGTGGCTCTCTTTGCCTTCAGCCTCACCAAGTGCTGATTCCACACAAGTGCCCCCCTGTGCACCTGCTGCCCCCACACCAGGTGACTCGTGTCATGAACGTTTCCTGAAGATAAGCTGCTGTGGCTCATTGAGTGCCTTAAGCCTCACATATTAAAAGGAGCTCCTTCCTTCCCTGATCTCTGCAGTACGCTGGTGGCGTTTTCAAGACGCACTTCCTATCAGCGCTATTAACAAAACAACATTCTGGAAGTGCCACTGAGCCGTCATCATCATCATCATTCAGAGGAGTGCAATTCAACAGAGACACAAAACGCAATTGTGTTAACAATGGTGTCTGTCTGTTGGCTCTCCAGTTGAGTCTCCGGTGGTCTCTCACGAGAGGTCAGACCAGGTGAATCCTTTGTCCCATCTGATTGCCCAATTGGCGTAATAAACATTTTGTTTGGGTGCTGACTGGAGTGCTCTGCTTTTTGAGTGTCCATTAATGGCTGTAAAGGCCTCTGGCTCTGACTCTTGTCACCTAAAATACTGGGGACGGATGGCAGGGCCATCATTGTGTTCCCGATACTGAAAATAAAATTCAAGCCATGCCTTCCACGCCAGCGGGGCGTGTTTCACACAGCAGGATGAAAATAAGTAAACATCATTTGAAGTCTGCCGTAATTACCATCAATGTTTATTCAGTTATCTGTTTTCTTGATCATTTGGCGAGAGCCTAAATGAAAGGAAGCAATGAGGCAGCGACCGAGTGACACTCAAGACAGTGCCAGCAAGCACTGGGATCCCTGGACAGGGTGCCAGTCCAACAATGGGTGAGCACAAAAACACTAGTGCCAGTTTATCACAGCCAATCCCCATAACTGCATGTCTTTTGGATGGTGGGCAAACTCCACTCAGGGGGAACCTAAGATATGAACCCTGGATCCCTTACTGCGAGGTGGCAGTGCCACCCCAATCATTTATATAATGTATAAGAGCAGCACAGAGAGAAGTTAAGTGTCTTCCTCTGAGGATCCACTTCAGCGAAGCTGGTGATCCAGAAGCACTAAATACTATGTCGCCATGCCTCCCAAGGTTACTTCTGCTCTGTAGTTTAGCATGGCCCCCTCTTTGCTAAGACTTTCATGTACCCGTCCCACTACGAGTTGAACGAGGCCTCCAGATTAAGTGACGATAGCTCCGGCTCATTTAGTGGGCTTTGAGTTATTTGCACGTAATATAATGACCCACCCACCCATTTCCTAACTGCTTATTCAGTGTAAAGTTACAAAGGGCCAGAGCTTATCATGGAAAAGCAGCCCTGGACAGGATGGCAGCCACTGTAGGGCCAATTTATAGACAGCCATTAACTTAAGGGCTATGTCACTTCTCTGATGATTTACATAACCTTAGCGAGTTGGAGCCATCTGGTAATGCAGCACCCATGAAGGGCCATCATCTAATGTGACATCCCCAACACCCCACTCGTCCTTCAAGACAGGTTGGAGTTTGTCTTAAGTTATAGCAGCAGCTCTGTGTACAGGACACCTGACATCCCATGAGCACTCAAAAAGAAAAATACAAAGAACGCTACGACACAGGACCTCACATACACAAGAGAAGCATGTCTGTCTGATGTCTCCTGCTTTACATAAAAAGGCCTAAGACTCTGACTGAAGTCGCCGTACCCGTTAACACGTCACACAGCATCAGCTCCGTCAGGCAGCACGCCATTGGTTGTCAAGAAAAGTGGGCACCCACTGGAGGCCAGTTAGCAGGGGGTGCCAGTCCATCATAGGGATAGAATTAAACAGAGAAATCGAGCGGGCACGGGGAGAACTCCACCCAGACAAGTACAAAGGTGGCAAGATCTGAACCCAGGAGCATAACTGTCAAGAGACTTGCAGGTGGAGGAACCAGTGCTGTCCTGGATAAAGGAATATCAGTCTGGGGGGGCCGCAGTGCGTGTCAGGCTCAAGGACTGGATGAGGAACACTCTGGAGCACCACAAGGAATGGGCCCGTCACCTTTACTCTTCACCCTGTCCACTCTGGACTGTAAATATAACGGCAAAACATGTCACCTGTGTCAATGAGAGAGATACCTCTTATATAGCGCCTTTCACATTTATCTATCTATCTATTATATATTCAGTCAGTCAGTCATTTTCCAACCCACTATATCCTAACATAGGGTCACGGGGGTCTGCTGGAGTCAATCCCAGCTAACACAGGGCACAAGGCAGGAACAAACCCTGGGCAGGGCGCCAGCTCACCGCAGATCTATTATATAGTGTCTATCTATCATCATGCATGTGTGTCCGAGACTCTCCTTACAGGCTCATCCGAGGTATGTAGTAAAACACCAGGACGAGAGGGGGCGCTGTCACTAATTTGTCTTTCTCTTTCTTTCCCCACAGCTCTGAGAAACTGCCCATTGACAGACCTTAGCCCCACTCTTTCAGGTCTGTGCAACATAAGAAGCCCGACTGTCTGGAAGGAGCCATCTTTTGTGAACAGAGCAGAAAGTTCTTGTTTCATTGCTTTTCTTGGTTTGCTTGCATGGTCTGTATTCTGTGGCCATAAAGGCACACATATTCAGCCGACTGTTATATTAAACAGGACGGCCTAGCTGGTGCCCCAACTGTGCTTCTGTTCTTTGTATCTATCATGTATTGCCTTTCCTATCTATCTTATCCTGCCTACTACACTAAAGTTAATATTTCTCTATTACATAGATAGATAGACAGACAGTGCCCTTCATCTATCTATCTATCTTATACTGCCCTAATATCTATATCTGTCATTTAAAGTGCTTACCCATCTGTCCACCTTTCCTGTTTACAGTGCCTGCCTATCTATCTATCATGTATTGCCTTTCCTATCTATGTTATCCTGCCTACTATATTAAAATTAATATATCTCTGTTACATAGATAGAGACAGACAATGCCCTTCATCTATCTATCTATCTATCTATCTATCTAACCACTGAGGCACTGTGCTAATCACTTTATAAAATAGAAATGACTTAAGAAAGGAAACGAAACAAATAAAATTGAACTGTTTTGTTTACTGGGCGATTTCCCAGTGACGTACTTTAAAGATGGCAGGTGACGACAGCAGTAGCAACACATGTCACATTTATGCTAACGACTGCCTACTGGTAGCTGGATGAAATTACAAATGAGCGTCCCCATATGCCTCTGAACAAGCTGCTTCACCTGGCCCGGCTGGCATTTTGGGAAGGTGGCCTATCAAGCACCTTGTTGTGCCATTCGGTGTGCTCTGTCTGCCGAGTTGTTGCTCCGTTCACACAGCAGCCTCGGCTAACTGCCATCACTCCAAGTATGGACACAGTTGTCGTGTTCTGTAATTGTGGGGGAGACCTGTCTTCACTACAAAATGACAACATACAAGATGAAGTTTGTTTTAGTATACTGCCTCAAACACCGCCCCAGACCTCCCACTAGATATTCTCATCACTCACTCCTCTTTTTAAATCTTTTTCCATCATAAAGCACTGTTTATTTTAGCCCTGAAAGGTTTGGCTGCTCAGTCCACGAAGCATGGGAAGTGAATCACAGCCGTGCTTTTTTTTTTTTTATTTCGGTGGCACGGTGGTAGAGCTGCTGGCTCAGAGTAAGGGAGACCAGGGTCCGCATGGAGTCTGCATGTTCTCCCTGTGTCTCTGTTGGTTTCCTGCCACAGTCCAAAGACACGCAGGTGAGGTGAGTTGGTGACACTAAATTGTCCCCTGTGTGTGTGTTTACCCTGCGTTGGACTGGTACCCTCTCCGGGTGTCTGTGCCCTTATGCTGTCTGGATTCATCGGGTCAGTCAACGACATGGCTTGCAGATTCTTTTGAAAAGGAGAGCAGGAATGGAGAGGCCTGGATGTAATGTTGGAAGCAGGCTTTTACTTTTACAGTCCGCCTACTAGGAAAAAGTGTGGGAGCAGCAGGCCTATGCCTCCCTCACACGTCTGTTCCAGGATCCTTCTAAGGCATTTTGTTCCAAGTCATTAGCTCTGTCTGTTCTGTTGAGATGGCAACCTAAATGTTCATTTTAAAGAAAAAAAAAAAGACACAATAAACTGAAAAGTGCACCATATAAGGCTGCTTGTTTAAAAGTACGGCGGTGCATTTCCTGCCAAGAGATACACTTCATACGTAGGCTGTGGGAAGGAACGGGACAGAAGGAGGACTGCGCGTTCTGAGCTGTAAATCAGTCGGATGATGTGCGCTTTGACGACTTCAAGGCTGAAGCAACCCAGCCCCCCGCCCCCAACCGTAAGCGATAACGTTGAAAGACCAGGCGACCTGAAAACAACACGCAAGGCTGGCCAACTCCGAAATGTGGGCACGCAAAGGTTGAGAAAGCGGATGACGGGAGGGGATGTGTGCGCGCGCACGCGTGTCTGTGTGTGTGTGTACGCGTGTGTCCAAGTGCCCCGCGCATGTGTGTGTGTACGCGCGTGTCCCGGTCCCTGTGTATGTGCGCGCGCGCAGAAAGCGGCTCTGTGGTCAACCACGTCAGCACTCTGGAAGCAGACCGCAGGAACAAAGTTAGATTTGCTCTACTGGCTTTTTTTCTTAAACTTTATCTCCTTATCTCGGCTGCCTCGGAAAGGATTCCGTTTGTCTTTGGATGTAATTATCTGTCGGATACACGTGCTGTGGGTGACATCATCTTCGGCACACTCATCCAATGCAGCAGCCTGCTCGGCACGGTGGTGTGAAGTGACTAAGACGCCGAACTGTTAAACGAGTTCCAGTGACTCACCGCGCAGACTTCGCGAGTCACTCTGCGTGGCGGCGGAGATCCAACGAGTGAAATGTGCAAATGATTATTCAGTGTGTTAAGGGTGATTCTTGTCCCGGGACAGGAAGCCATAATGGATGAACTCTATATATCGAGGCGTAACCCGGCCGGGATGCTGTTTGATTATTAAACCCCAGCCGAAGGGCAATGAATGGAAGTTGTCTGTAATAGATGTTTGGACCCAATATGGCCACCCGCAGGGATCCATGGGATTCGTAGCCTGTCGGGGTGTTTTGGTGCAACAAGGGGTCTTGACTGGGCAGGAAAACAGAAAATTAATTCCTTGAGGAAAAGCTGGGGATTGGCGTGCAAAAGGCAAAACCAACAATAATAATAAGGTGCAGCAACCAAAGCCCAGAAACACAGTCAACATTTAAAATGAATCACAAAGGGAACACCATGAAGGTTTTATCTGCCGATCGAGTACGGCTCAGTGACCTTTTATCTCGTCCAAGCTGATGAACTTGAGGTCACGACCCCAGAAGAACACACCCCTAGAAACGCGGGATGCCACCCTGACGACGGAATGCAAAATGGCTCCCATCAAAGGATGAAACCCGAAGACCTCAAAATTCGAGATGGTTCCAGCTGCAGACCCCCGTGATCCGGCCAATCAGATTGCAGCTTTCTGTCATCTGGTTTACTCTACTCGAGTCAAGATACCCCCACTCTTAACCACAGGCGTTATCACTGATGTGTAATGTAAGGCAACAACCTCCTCTGGAGCTTCCCGTCTAGTGGGGGCTTCAGCCATTCAGCTCAGCATTATTAGCGAGGTGAGTTGGAGTCGGGTGGAAGGAGAGAGAAGTTAAAACGAGTGGGTTTAACATCTGCAATGCCTTCTGTAAGGTACTGGTGACAAGAAACCGCTTTTACTGTACAGAGACGTGTGTTGTGGTGGTCAGTGTCTCGGGTTTGTTGTGGTGGTCAGTGTCTCGGGTTTGGGGTGCTGCAGCGTCCTCTAGCGGCTCACAAGTGCTATTAGAAGTCATAGAACTGTCACATCTACTGAGTATGGTGAAACTCCGCTTGCAATCCGTCACCCTGATAAAGAAGGACATATGAAAGTATGGCACAGAGCTCCATTTTATCGCATAGAAAACACAAATCCGCTTACCTGGCAGATCTCTTCCCCCTGTTTCCTGCAAATTAATACAAAGAATAAAAATCTATTTACAAAGTTCTGAAAATCATTTGCAAAATGGGTTTAGGCATAGTTGGTATTTCCAGGCCATTAGATATGAGGACGATTAACAATTGGTGTGTAATATCCATATCAGCCACTGAGCTGTCGGCAGCCATTATTCCTGTCTTTATCCACTCCACCAGCACGGCCCTGCCCTCTCTTGGTGACACACTATGGCTGTCACATGTCCTCCTCCTGCTAGAGCCCTCCTCTGCCCTTGACCCTGTGTACCACCGGCAGATCCTCCTTGTCACCCTCTCTGACGTTGGCATCACTGGGCACACCCTCAGTTGCTCTGAGTCCCACCTCTTGGGCAGATCTTGGCGAGGAGACAGCATCAAGTTTGCACCAGGAGAGCACAGGGGGTGCCCCAAGGATCGGGGCCGGGCCTTCTCCTCTGCTCTCTATACACCTCTTCACAAGGACCGCATTAACCAGTCCTATGGTTTCTCTCAGCTGTCCGTCCATGGTCTCCATCCAACCTAAGCAGAGCGTGAGAGGATCTGCAGAGAAGAATGGCAGAAGTTCCACAAATCCAGGTGTCAAAACCCAAGAAGTCTCCAGGGGGCTTCAATGAGAAAGGGTCTGAATATTTGTGTCAATGGCATATTTCCGTTTCTTATGTTTAACAAAAAAATATCTAAAATCTTGTTACTTCTTTGTCATGTGTTGTTTGATGAGGGAAAATATCATTTAAGGCTGAAACAAAATAAAATGTGAAAAGTGAAAGGGGCAGAAGACTTTCAGAATGTTCTACATATAAGAAAACAAAAAAATTTAAATAACAGCTTAAGCACCTTGAGCATTATAAAGGTCCTATATTAATAAAATGTAATTATTATTATTATACAATTCTTTTGGGAACAGGTAGAGCTACATCTTACAGGTGCACATCTTCCATCTGAAACTGAGGTACACCTTCTGATTAAATGCTGAGCGGGATTTGTAGCTGCCTATAAGTATCCATAAATAGTTCAGCTAGTTATAAACAGATGTATAAGAAAACCTTTTAAACGTTAAGCCCCATATTAGATCATTGAGAACAACCTTTTTAAAGTGTATACGATCGCTTCTCCTGATTACAAGACACACAAAATATTTGTATGTGATACAATCATCATAGAGAAGACAACAAAAAAAATCACATGAGATAATCATTAGACAGAAGAACGCCAGACAGCCATTCCAAGGACACAAGAGGCTTATCTGAGCGTCTCATCGCTGCGCTGAAAAACTTCGAGCAAGACACAGAAAACAGCAAACAAGTCACCACAAGAGGGAGCTTTAGAGCGATGAGCGTACACACGGCCGCTAAAGTAGAGGGGCTGGAACTGCGCTCAGGTCATCGGCGAATTGCTGCCATCTACTGGGGAGAATGAAAAAGCGAATGAGGTCCGAAATAAAAGACCACCGCAGGCGCCTTCGTTTACTTTACGACCTCAACTAATAGAGAAACAGACAGATATATATTAATTTTAGTATAGTAGGCAGGATAAGATAGATAGATACTATATAATAGATAGGACAGCACCGGAGAGGCTTCAGGATACGTCTCTGAGTCTGGTCTGTGCCTCACCACACTTTGATCACAGGGGTCTACAAAGAGCTCCTTGGACTTCATTGACTTAGTTTTTTGTCCGGACATGCGGTGTGAATGGTGGGACCCTCTATACACAAGTCCATGTGTGCCTTTCTAAATAATGTCCAGCCAGGTCAGTCAACATAAATAGAATGTATTCTTCTTCTTATTATTACACATGTCTCTTTCTAAATGATGTCCAATCAAGTGTTTTATATAAATAGAATGTATTGTTATTTTTATTATTATTATCATTATTAATAATATTATTGTTACTGCACACGTGCCTTTATAAATGATGTCCAAGCAAGTCTGTTTACCACAGGCTCCAGTCATGTTCCTGAAATATCTCAAGGAGAATCAAAGCCAACAGGGTGACACCTGACACTTTCCATTCAATCTAACAGAACTTGAGAGGATCAGCCAGGAAGAATGAGATTAGCTGCCCAATTTGAGGTGTGCAAAGCTTGTAGAGTCTTAGCCAAGAAGACTCAAAGCTGGAATTGCTGCCAAAGGTGGAGCACTAAATTAAGGGTCTGAATACTTCTAGGAATGAGAGATATCACTTTTTAGATAGATAGATATGAGAGGCACTATATGATACATAGACAGATAGATATGAGAGGCACTATATGATAGATAGATAGATAGACGACCAGGGACCTTGCCCCACCAGGATGCCTGGAGCAGGGAAAGACCTGGAAAGGGGCAATACCTCACCTGGGCACAAGAGGGCAGTCACCCTCGTTTCCATCAGGGGCCACGGATATAACCTGTGGGGGTTCATGGCCACCACCAGGGGGCGCCTGAATGGTTCCTGAGCCCTGGAGGACAGCACTTCTGCCACACCAGAAAGTGCTGCCTGAAGACCACCACAGAGCACCTGGAGCACATCCAGGGTGTTATAAAAGGGTCTGCCTCACTCCATTTGAAGAGCAGGAGTCAGGAAGAAGAAGACGGAGCTTGCGAGAGAGGAGTGGAGGCGGCCGAAAAGAGGAAAGGACTGAGTAGTCGTGGGGACTGGATTGCACATTAAAACTGTAAATAGTGTAAATAAACCGTGTGTTGTGGACATCTGGTGTCGTGTCTGTCTGTGGCTGGGCTATCTTTTACAACAGATATACAGATATGAGAGACACTATATGATAGATAGATAGATTTTTAATTTTATGTTTGTTTTTTTTCCCACTACTGTATATATACGGCAGGCATCCTGCTGGGCTTGATAAAGTTCCCTTTCCCGGCTGAGTAGGGTTGTATGGTTGGTACACAAAACCTTTGATTCCAACCCCTCTACTAATGGTCCCAGTGACTGCAACTCCTCTTTTTGAAATTTAAGCCAATATAAAGTACCAGACACAAGTTTGAGGTCACCCAGAAATGTTCATGTTTTGATAGAAACGGATCATCTGTTTTTTTTATCAAGATGACATTAAATTGATTTAAATATATCACAATCCTAGTGTTGTGAATGGCTATTACTGCTTGAAACGACTGATTTTTAATTTATTTTTCACATGCTATTCTGTTCACGTGTGTTACAAGGTCCTGGAATTCACAAAGTTCAGTGCTGGTTGGGCTCATAAATGTCAGTCATTTCCTAACCTGCTTAGTCCCGAAGAGGGTCGCAGGGAGTGCTGGAGCCAATCCCAGCTGGCATCAGGCACAAGGCAGGAGCAAACTCCGGACAGGGCACCAGTCTATCACAGGGCTGGCTTCATAAAGGGTCAAAATGAATTCACTTACTCAAGAAGCATGGTTGTGTATTGTTTTTTTTTTATTATTCCATGTGACAGACTGGCAAGAAACTGAACATCTCAGAGCCACAGAGGGGTCAGGGATAGCCAGCCCACCGCCGTTTACCAGCCACCGCCTCATACGACTGACACTCCAGTGCACAGTGGAAGTGTTTCTGCAACTAAGGTATGAAAAAAGAATTCTGCAGCAATTAGTGATGCATTTGAAAAATGTACTTGTTAAACAGGCTAAGAAAATGACAAGGTGCAATCTTAAAAATAAAGGTGCCAAAGCAGTCCTGCAGAGGGATGATGCAGAAGAACCACTTGTGGTCTCCAAATGAACCCTCCACATGAAGAGTCCAGAAAGAGCCTTTGCTCATTCAGATCTTTAACAGGCTCATTAGATAGCCATGGACAGGTGGCGAGAGTTTTGTGCCATGCTAGTGGGTTCCTCTCGCTGAATGAGAGTAACTCTGGGACACTCCACATTTTCTTGGTCTGCTCATATCCTGCAAGGCAGCCCGCTAGACGTTAAGGATGTATGTTTTTGTCCACATATTAGGACCTTTTTCAAAGTCCAAAGAAACAGCTTCATATGAAGCGAACCCTTCCCACAATTAAATGGTCAAGGAATGGGTTAATGAGGAACCACAGAACCCAGTTCAGTGCCATTAGAGAACCATTGTTTTTCAGTGTGCATTTGTTACTTTTTTATTTTCAGAGATGCACAATAATCGAACTAAATAAGTGTGTCAGTTCAGTTGTTATGTCTCTGTTATTCCAACAGATGGCGCAACACAACCATCTGTAGTAATAAAATGCATTGCATTTGCAGTTCCAACATTTGGCGCAACACAAACATTTGTAGCAATGCTTTTTATTGCCACAAATGCTTATGATGCACCATCTGTTGAAGTGACAAATTTAATGCATTTTATTACTACCCGCATTACAAAATACATTCTGGTAGATGGTGCACTGCAAATGTTAAGAGAACAAGGGTCTGTGTGTCCTTTCGGTTACTACATCTCTGTCATTACATCACAAACATTTGTAGTAATAAAAGGTATGTGTCACTCCAACAGATGGCACATCACAAACACTAACACTGCTTTTATGAATCCCATGCCAAATGTCACACAGTGGCATTTTATTACTACAGGTTTGTGTGATGTGCCATCTGTTGGAGCGACAAATGCAATGTATCTTATTACTACATGCATTACAAAATACACTCCAATAGATGGTGCAATAGAAACATTAATGTTGAAGGCTACATTGATTAATTAGATTTCAGCCCATTTTAGATGTGTGTCACCACTAGTGCACTCTAATAAGACGGTAAGTGTCTGTCTGTCCATCCAGTTGCTACATCTTTGTCATTCCAACAGATGTCACAATACAAAAATTAACACTGCTTTTATGAATTCCATACCAAATGGCACATAACAGAGGCAAATACATTGCATTTGTCATTGCAACAGATGGCACATCACAAACATTTATTTTAATAAAATGCAGTGCATTGCTATTCCAACAGATTGTGCATCTCAAACATTCACTCTAATTTTACGAGTCCCATACCAAAAAAGCACATAACTGGGAAATATACTTTGCCTTTGTCAATTCAACGGATGGCGCATCTAAAAACATTTACAATCCTTTCATGAAACCTACACCAAATGGCATATAACAGAGACATATGCATTACAGTGGCATACAATAGAGCCATATACATTAACATTTGTTATTCCAACAGATGGCGCATCAAAAAACATTCACACTCCTTTCACGAATCCCATACCAAATGGTGTTTATCAGAGACATATTCTTTGCATTCATCATTCCAAAAGATGGTACATCACATTTATAGTAATAAAAAGCATTACTACAAATGTCTATAATGAGACACCCTTTGGAATGACAAATACAATGCATTTTATTACTACAAATGTGTGTGATACTCCATTTGTTGGAATGATAAACACAATGCATTTTATTCCTACACACAATACAAAATACATTCCCGCACATTGACAAGTAACACTTTAGCCAAGATATTAGCAGCCTTTGCTATTATCAAAAATGTATGCTGTGACAAATTCTGTAGATAGATAGATAGATAGATAGATAGATAGATAGATAGATAGATAGATAGACACTTTATTAATCCCCAAGGGAAATTCTGTATGTTGGCAATTACAGGTTATTTTTTATCCTTAAACATGCCATCTCATTTTACGTTGTGATAATGAAACTCAAGCAGTAGTAAAATAATATGTATTTAATAAAATGGCTTCTTTATTGTGTATTACGCTTTTAAATATACAGGCATTGCTAATAGCAGTAGCATCAAATAGGCTTTTGGAAATATATTTTAAAAAATAATTTAAATTTAAAAAACAAGCACCTTTGCCAATATTGCTGCAAACCATACAAGAGGGGCAATATCATGGGGATGGGCTTCACGTATTCCCGTGGTGCTCTGGGGGACCTTTAAGATCCTCTATTCTACGATATGAAGAAATGGCAAAATAAGTAAGAAAATAAACAGAAAAAAGGCCAACGCTTTTTATTTTAACGCCACATCAAATACCATCGCTCTTCTATCTTACTGATGTTAGAACTTTAAGACATTAGAAAAACTTCTGACCTTTACACAGATACAGTAAGGCGTCTGGCTGTTCAACTCATTCATTTTTGAACTGGAAAGCTGCCTTTGATTCTTAATGCAGTAGGCAAAGCTTCACTTTCTCCGATATCTGAATTGAAACATTCCTTACGAAAAATGCGGTATTAAATATATACAATTTTTATAAAGAATGCCCGGCACACGTCGCGAGCTACAACCGCCCAGACCAACTGAGCTTGTCCCGCCGAACCGACAAAGCGGGCAGCGCGCGGCGTCAACTTGCAGCATCCACGTGACATACCAAAGTTTGTTGTGATGACGTCGCACAAATTCGTGTCCGCCGCATCAATAGTTCGTGGGGAAACAAACGAAGCACGCTTTTCCCTAGCTGTTGTTTCTCGACCCACGGGGGAAAAGAGGTGTCGTTTCCCGTCGGATGACGCACACCGTGTGTTGTCTGCAGTGCGGGGCGGAAGCGTCTCTACTGAGGCCAACTCCGAAAAGGCTATCTGTCGTTCATTCGTGAGTAATCAACGCTTAACTTACTAACAGACCGGCGGTTGCACTCGCTGGAATACTTGACTGCTTGTTTTCGATGTGTTCTTCAAATGCCGAGAAGCATCGTTTTAGTGTGTAATGTAATAAATGTGGAGCAATGGAAATGTGCCCACCAGGCGGTGCTGTGAGCGTTTTTAAGCCTTAAACCGACTGGACCTTCGTTATTCTGGTTTGCAGCTGTCGGAACATCTTCGTAAAGCCCAGTCTGCGAAAAAGACGAAAATAAACTAGTTAGACCGTAATGATTACACTAGCAGAAATAGCTGGGGACTTTCTAAATCCAGTAAAAATGTGACGACATCGCAACTGGCGAGGCAGCAGTCTGCTTCTCCATAATCGAGTGCTCCGGTGCTCCTTTTCTATTTCTACACTACAATGTACAACTTATTCTTGTACATCGCCCTTCAGTGAGTGCTGGCGCAGGGCCCTGTGAACAATTCTCAGTCACACTACAAGATTATACTAATTACAAAATACAGTACTGGTGCACATTGAAAGGCGTATTTGTTCAAACAAGATATAGACTGATTAAACATAATTCGAGACCAACAATATCCGTCCATTAATTAAGTGATGGTCTATGGCCAGCTGACAATGGAGGCGATATGGGTTGTAAAAGAGACAGTCAAAGAACTGGAAGTCTCGCGTGGTCAGACGCGATTCTCATCAGACAAGATACATCTGCGGACGGCGCCGTTAAAGAGCGTGTTGTGAGTGGAGGCGGAATCCGAGGCTGCAAAGGCTCCGCCCACAGGGCATCTTCCTAAAACAGCCACCCCTACCCACCCCCCCCCCCAATTACTCCGGTCAGTGCGTTTGAAGTGAAACTGAACGAAAGCGCTAAACGAGGCTGTTATACATTCAGGAGCTCAGTTCCACAAAGTAACGGAAGCTTAATAATGACTTTGCATGTTGGGACAATGGAAACAGACATGCACACGTAGACCACCGTACATTTGATTAGTGCCTCCGTCTGTTATGAGCTCGTTCTCTCATTTCGACTGTCGCTTCACTTTCGGACATATCAACAGCAAATCGGATTTAGATCAGCATTGTGGTATGTGGATGTAGCACGTTGTTAAAACGCTGCGTCCATTTTGTCACGAGTTGTTTCCGTTTCTAATCAGATATTCGTGTTAAATTTCTTAAGTTATTCGTAGACGTACAGTCAGAAAATGGATGCTGTTCAGGGTCGTCTCTGCATCGACTGCCGTCGTTAGGCAGATTTGTTGATTTCCGGTGTTTTGAGCACTGAAATCCGCATCTCCTTAGGTTCTCCGTTATCCAGTCCCTTAACTGCAGTCCTTTTGAGGGAGTGTGTGCACACGGCTTAATTCAGATGCATACTCTGCAGGTCACATTTTTATGACTATAGCTGCCAGTTCTTTCAAACTCACTTGACTCCCACACTGTCGTCATAATTGAATAACAGAGAGCACACACAGCACCAGCCACAATGCATCATTCACATTCACCACTCCTCCATTGATGTATAATCTGATGCTACAGAAGGGTTTTTACTTTGCAACAGCTAATGTTTATTTTTAAAACATGCAGAAAGTGCACATGACACACATTTCTTTGTCTAATGGGGGTCTTTTCGGTTGTAGACAGTTCATCGTAATCAGAAGCTCGCTGTCTGTCAGATCAGGCTAACAAAATTGAAATCCCCTCCCCGTACTTTGAGGGCCATCTTTGTTAGATGTCAGATTGGTTTAGAAATGTGACAGTGAGCCACCTCATAAGCACAGTTTGTTTCCAGATGTATTTATGGTACATCTGGCTTCAGGGAGACTGCCGTCCCGGTGTTCTATAGTGGAGTCTCTGCTCGCCGTCCAGTCTGCTGAGAGAATCTTAATCTGCATTAACTGAGACCCAGGAGAGCAGCCTGGCAATAGAGCAGTGGCACCAACTGCCACACCCAGACAGCGCTAAGAAAAACAGAATAGAGGAGAATCCACCTCAATCGGCTGTTAATCGCACATTCGCCACAACTGACCTATGAGCAGTCCCACTCTGGAATTGTTCTTCATTGATCATTAACAGCAGTTTTTGGATACCTTATTTACAAAACTTGCAATGGAGAAACCAACACATTTACGTGTATTCATCACAAAGCGCCTTTTCACATTTAACAGTGTCACAGGATCTCCAAGAGGTGAAGTGTAGCTGATTCCATATTTTTCAAAACGTTAACAATGGCAGTAATCAGCATAGACCTCAACGTGAACATTTGCAGTGCACCATACGTCTGTCTCTGTTATATGCGATTTGGTATGGGCTTGATAAAGACAGTGTTAATGTTCGCGATGTACCATCTGTTGGAATGACAAATGCAATGCATATGTCTCTGTCTTTTGCCGTTTGGTATGGGATTCATAAAAGCAGTGTTAATGTTTGCCATGTGCCATTTGTTAGAATGGCACATGCAATGCATTTTATTACTTCAAATGTTCAGGATGTACCATCTGTTGGAATGACAAATGCAATGCATATGTCTCTGTTATATGCCATTTGGGATCTGTAAAGACATTGTCAATGTTTGTGATGCACAATTTGTTGGAATAAAAAATGCAATATATTTTATTACTTCAGATGTTTGTGATGCTTCATCTGTTGGAACGACAAATGAAATGTATGTGTTTCTGCTATATGCCATTTGGCATGGGATCCATAAAGACACTGTTAATAGTTGTGATTCACAGTCTGTTGGAATGACAAGTGCAATAAATTATATTACTGCAAATGTTTGTGATGCGCCATCTGTTGGAATGACAAATAAAATGCATATTTCTCTGTTATATGCCATTTAGTATGGGATTTTTAAAGACAGTGTTAATATTTGTGATGCACAATCTGTTGGAATGAAAAATGCAATGTATTTTATCACTTCAGATGTTTGTGATGGGTCATCTGTTGGAATGACAAATGAAATGTATGTGTTTCTACTATATGCCATTTGGCATGGGATCTAAAAAGACAGTGTTAATATTTGTGAGGCATAATCTGTTTGAATGACAAGTGCAATAAATTATATTACTGCAAATGTTTGTGATACGCCATCTCTTGGAATGACAAATAAAATGCATATGTCTCTGTTATTTGCCATTTAGTATGGGATTTTTAAAGACGGTGTTAATATTTGTGATGCACCATCTGTTGGAATGAAAAACTTTGTTCCTACCCAAATGCTTCATCAGAAGTGAATTATTGCCCATGAAGCTCTAATTGTTTCTGCTTCATTTTAGTGGTTTCACTTGTTAAAGTTTTGAACCCTTACTTGCTTATTTTTATTAGATAAAACACTAAAAAGCCATGCAATTGAATCAGATCCACTATGGGTAGGAACTGGTTTCTAATTAAACTAAAACCTACAGTCACCGTGGACCTCCAGGACCACCGATGTTGCTCACCCCCTGCTTTGAAGGGTCGGAGTCTTGCATAGCAAACCAATTAAATGAAGTTTATTGGCCAAAAAAAAAAAATCTGGTCACTAATTAAGACAATGGTTAGAATGAAAAGCTGCAGGACCACCAACGTTGCTCACGCCAGTTTTAGCCCGTTGCGTGATGAACATTGGGGTTACAACCTCCATTCTCCAACCCCAGCGACGGGTGGAGCAAATAGCGACGCTTTCAAAACTCAAAATGACGTCTGAAAGGATTCAAAATAAAAAACATTCCTAATTTGAACCATCTGGTGTTTCCCACTTCTGACACCAGTACTGGATTCAAATCGTAAACCCTACACAGACCCCTAAACGGTTCAAGGACGTAAAGAGAAAGGTGTAAATAATTCGTGAACAGCCACTTCATCACCATCTCCTGTGCCTAATGCTACTGGGGTGGGTGGCGGTTCCGTCGGCCCCCTGCTCAGGCCTGCTTTGAAATAATCAGGGTCCAGAAACGGACTCACTAAACACTGGCGTCACCTTCCCTCATACATTTTTTTTTCTCTTTGTAATTTAAACCCCTTGGCAAGGACTAAACCCTGTTAGGATGTTTGTCACATGGAAACCACAGCTGACAAAGGAGAAACAAAAAAAAAAAAAAAAAACCGGGGGGGCTCCAGGTGTGGTCTCGTGAGAGATAATGACACAGCATCAGCGAGCGGCCCCCTGAGAGCTTTTATTATAAGGAGAATAAAGAGCTTTAAAACTCTTAAAGTGTAATCTGCGCTATGATTTGGAAGTGGCGTCAGTCTGATGGGGGGGGGGGATGTCTTTGTGTGTCTTGTTGGAGGTCCCAAGTGATGTCCTTTTGTTGGAAAGGTATGACCCTGGTGAGTCTCGCCAAAATCCAGTCCCCTGCGTGCGTGTGGCGCGGCTTGAACCGTAAAGTGAGCCTCGCCCGAGGATTTGAGTTTGGTCTTTCCTCACGTCAGGTATTGCACAGACCACGGAGATATGTCAAGAAAGGGAACCGCTGGCTTTGGGGACATGTGACAGCTGCGCTTGCCTTTTTCCTTTTTTTTTTCTAGCTGCCATGGTGATGGACCCATAACAGTCTGCCGCCAGGCTGTTTTCTCAAATCCCTTGGCCATTCCACTTCTTTGTCTTTGTGTCGATGGGCCCAAAGCTGTGGGTTCTTTGTCTGAGGTTCTCTGGAATCCCCCATGGAGAAAAAAAAAAAACGTATGTGGAGTTGTGGAGGGTGACTTAACAATAAAGTCTGGCACCTGGCTAACTAGGGAATAGAAACTCCACCGACTCAAATGATGGTCTGCATTTACAGTAGAAATACACACAAAAGCACAATAAACAGAAAGCAATGCATAAACGTCAAGGAAACATTAAAATCCAAAAAATAAAAAGCAAATCTCACACTATTCCACTCCATCTGAACGAGTGTGGTGCTGAGGTGTCACCCATATCATGGCTGCACTCGGGTCCGAATCTTGGATCCTGAGTTGATTTGTCACGTGGTGGGTGCGGCGATGCACTGTATCAATTAAAGAGTAAGTATGTGTCTGTTTTCTGACCATCTACTTGCTATGTCTCTGTCATTCCAAAAGGTGGCGCTTCACAAATGTTGTCTCCCAACGGTATCAGTGCACTGTTTTCAGAAATCTGAACACATATATTCTTGTGTCACGCATGCACGTCTGCGGATCGCCATCCAGGCTCTTCCCTGGCTATGTGATGCCATCCTGGGCTGAGACGGGGCGCTGCTGCTGCTGCCGCCCCCGGCTCATTGAGTTGTCATTTTCTTCCTTCACACTCTTGAGAGACCACCCAGTGAGGGCAAACTGACTCCGCCTCTTCCGGTTCCTGGCTTTCCAAAGGGATGAGCACCTTGAAGGATGCCTCATTGATCCCGGAGATGGCCTAGTGAGAGGAGCCCCCCAGTCTAAAGAGCCAAAATGTGGCATACATGGTGCTTACCTTGGTTAGTTTTTTTTTTTCCTGTCATCGAGCATGGGCTTTATTAGTAAATTGGAAAAGGGGGGGGGGCAGCCCGGAATATTCCAATTTTTGTCAATACTTCTTCACTTTGGCGAGTACAGGCTGAAGTCATTGTAGCTGTTGACCTTTTGTACAACACCGGCTCCGTCAGGCAGCACACTATTGGCTGAAAGAAAAAGGGGGGCGGGGATGACGGCACTGGCGTGAGATGGCCAAATATTCAGTCATTTAAATCGCAACTGCAGTCGGCTATTCTGACATGCACCACCATTACAAGTCACGCAGTGTGACATCGACTTTAGTTGCTAAACGGACAGGCACCAATGATGAATACGTTAATATTCAGAACGGCCTCCGCTCATCGAACTTTCCTGCTTTATAACAAATTGGGTTTAGCACAGGAAGTGATCAGACTGAACCAGTAAGACTGAAATGGCAGTTATGTCACCAATATAGTAAAATATGTGTGAGGAGGACGCCAGGTAACCAAGGGTTTTGCACACTCATCTCTTCATTTTCTGAACGCTGGCCAAAAATCCTCCGGGACTATGAGACAGCAGTTCTAAATCGTGTAGCCTGCCATTCACAAGGGGTCCATGGTGGGCCATAGGAAAGAGAAATTATTGCTTTATTATAATTTGCAATATATATAATTTTTTTGCTTTACCAGCTCTCTCTCTTTTTCACACAAAATGAAGGTCTTACCCAATTTCTGTTCCATTTTGCAGTTTGCCAGTTTGACCCCCTCCAAATACTCACCTTGGGGATGGTGCAGCCCCTGCAAAATCTGCGGAGCTTCCTGGAGCACCGGCCTCCAATCGTCATCTTTTTGGTTTGTCTGCTGTCCTTGGCAGGCTGCTTCTTCAGCTTCAGCTTCTATATCCAGACGCATGAAGTTCAGAATCCTGATGTCAACCAGGTAATGTCCCAGTATCGCAATGCAGAGGAGCGCCCCATCCCCCACCCCGGTGTGTAGTTGGGGAAATAAGTGGATTATCACTTGTGTGGCCGCACGGGGGCACCGCTGATCCCCAAGATCAAGACACAGCAACACACCACACGTCACTAGAATAACATCAAAGGCACCTCTTCAAAGACCACTTGCACAAGCAGAATGGATTCACGCAATTCTGCAAAAAGCCAAACAATTCTTCTCTCTACCTCCATGGAGTGTTGCCCGCTGCCTCCCAACTCCGACTCCTTGATGTCAATCAGCAGACCTGGGAATGCTTCCGGTGGGACGCCATGTCTTTGAAGGAAGCACTTTAGGGCCATGCAGAAAGTAGGGAGGTCCTCCCTCCCCGACAGCGCCCTCTATCGGTACCCAGGGATGACGACAGGACTGCATCCTCATGACTCGAACTCCCAGGACTCCCCTGTGGAGTCCCGGCTGGGTTACCATATGAGGAACCACTGCCACCTGGCGTATGAGGGAATGGAACGGCTCCCGACCCTCGGCTTCCATTAGTATCATACCGGCCGGGTACAAACTTATTTTTCTGTCCTGCCGGTCAATTTGTCTGACGATTAAGCCTAGTGTAGTCTAAATTATTCTCCTTCCCGGCCAGGATGCTCGTTCTCCTCCTGCATTTGTTAGCCGCACTTAAACGGTAAATCAGGATTGTAAGGTGTTCTGTCTTGGTAGAGCTCTCTATTACTCTCCTTTCCCCTTTTGTATTCTTTAATATGTAGCCTACAGACTTACCACTGTTTATAAGGTACCAGCTGTGTAAGTCCGTGCTGTAAAAAGCCTGGGCTTCTAGAAACTATTGAAATGGTCAGAAAAAAAAATGGAAATGCAGAGTCGACATTTTTCGGACGTGCTCGCCCTCCTTGTCTGTCAGCGGCTAAGCGAGTTTCCCTCTTGTTTGTCTTTCCTCAGCGGTTTCACTTTGATGACGGAGTCGCTTTCTTTGAGCTTCATGCTATAGCCTTGCACTTCCAGGCCGGACAGACAGACAGTCACACACATTACCACGTGTTGACGTTGATATATAAGACTAGCTGTGTAAGCCTGTGCTGTAAAAAGCCCGGGCTTCCAGAAACCATGGATTCTGGCACTTCAATCAATCAATCACATCGGTTGTGTATTAGCGGCTCCTTGTTGGTTTTGTTTTGCCGATGTGTTTGCCCCCCTTGTCTATCAGAGCCTAAGCGAGTTTTTCTCTCCTCGGAGGTTTAGTTTTGCCGACGTGCTCGCCTCGCTTGTGTATTAGCGGGGTTTCACTTTGGCGACAGAGTCGCTTTCTTTGAGCTTCATGCTGTACCCTTGCACTTTCGGGCCGGACACACAGACACACTCCCTCATACACCTTTATCGTAATGGCATCCCTTATCTACAATGGAGCGTTCGATCAGAATAAAATATGAAGCTGGTGTTTGTCTTAGTAGAGTAAATACGGTAGGTAGTTGGCCTCCATGTGGGGGTCGATTGAAGAAGTCTTGCAGAGAATCACTGGCCAGACTGGTTTTAGGCACTTCTCCTGACCCTGTCGTAAAATTACAAAGAATCGCGGGTTTGGAGTTTTTAACCATCATACCATTGCTGTTGTTATCAATGATATGATGCTAATGTTATATTGCTTTGTCTAAGTTACAAATAAAGACATACAAAATATTTATTGTCACGCACATGCGAGTAGGAGGAAGTTGTGTGGACCAAGTGAGGGTAATTCCACACCAGGCCTGGGGGTGGTGGGGTGCGCTAAACCTTCTTCTGTTGTCTCTACAGACCAGACACAGGAAACCCTGTCTGACTCATCCCTGAAGATGTCACTTCCGGTCCCAGTGCCTAAGATGATGTCAGTTCCGGCTGTGATGTCAGGAGAAGATCACTTTCGGTTCCCACATGTCACTTTTGGCTCAGGCACCTAGGATGACATCACTTCTGCCCCCCACATGTCACTTCTGGTCCCAGTGCCTAGGATGACATCACTTCCATCTGTGATGTCAGAAAAAGATCACTTTCGGTTCCCACATGTCATTTCCGGCTCTGGCACCTAGGATGACATTACTTCCGCCCCCCACATGTCACGTCCGGTCCTGGCGCCTAGGATGACATCACTTCCAGCTGTGACGTGAGAAGAAGATCACTTTCGGTTCCGACATGTCACTTTCTGCTAAGGCGTATATGATGACATCACTTCCGCACCCCCACATGTTACTTCTGGTCCCGGTGCCTAGGATGACATCACTTCCGGCTGTGATGTCAGAAGAAGATCACTTCTGGTTCCCACATGTCACTTCCGATCCCAGCGCATAGGATGACATCACTTCCGGCTGTGACGTCAGAAGAAGATTACTTCCGGTTCCCACATGTCACTTCAGGTCTTGGCATTTAAAGCCGCCATTTTTACAATCCGATTTCAGACTCTTATCGCAGACACTTCTGTGCTATTTCAAAAGCCATTGCAGCCAGGGACAATACACGGGTGGCCGCCCCAAACCTTTATGAGTGTGTCGTGTGGGATCTTTTCACATTTATCAACTTTTATATACAAAATTTCACAGCACAACATAAGGTCACAAGTTTCCGGTCAGGTGTAAAAAGATGCAAAGTGAGTTGACTGTACATTACCTGGGTTTTTACTAAACGCCGCTGTCTCCCTTTCAGGATTGGAACCAGCTATTGAGTACCCTCTCCCAGCTCTGGTTTTGTGTCCCGGCCAACAGAACAGACGAGTTGACGTCTCCTCAAGAAATGAAGCAAACCCACCGGGCATCTCCTCTAATTGGGCAGCATGCCTCTGACCGAGAAGCCAGCAGCGCTGCGGGGTCTTCCAGCACTCTGAGGAACTTCTCTTTTGTTGTATCTGTACACTCGGAGAGACCTTCGGAGGAGATGAAGCCATTTAATATCTGGACCACTGTGCAGGGGCAGAAATTGGGCCTTAAAGGTGAGCAACTACACTGCATGTAGTCACGTCACAAGTAACTAATCATTGTCTTTTCTTTTTTAATCGATTGTTCATTATGCAAAAGCAAATATGAGGATTTTCTTCAGTGTGAAAATGAGGTCACAGAAATGGCCGTGTCCTTAGCCGGTTAGGACTGGCCAACATGGGAACAACCGCAGTCCTGTGGCAATAGTCAGATTGGGGCTCTGCACCCTTAATCATGTCGGGTACACATCTTGGTGAACTCATTTCAGTTTCCTTCCTCCTCACTAAATGCCGCACTGTTCAGGTCACTTTAACTATTTGAGGGCTGAATATTTGCTTTCCTGAAAAGCACACAAAGCAACCGTCGCACACATAAATCAACATAAAACATCTGTTGCTGTGTGCTGCGGCTGCCAGTTTGCCATCACCTGTGGCTCGAACCGCTCATGGGCAGCACGACGGCTGCCTGCCAGGCTGTCTTGTCATGGCGGGGGTTTTTGGCAGCGTCCGCAGTGTGACGCAATCTGGTTTGTACCTCTCGTCATTGTAAGTGGCGGTCCTCCCAGGTGAACGTTACCGTAGGTGCGTCAACTACACGAACATGTTCAGCACCACGATCAGCTGATGCCGGCACCTCACTTTTCATTTTCAGTCTCGATCTCCAGATCACTTGCATCACAATCAGAGTCTGACAAGTCAGAGTCCGACTCAGGGGTCCGTCATCTACGGAGTTTTTTACTTACATCTCGTCAGATGTCGATGCCTAATTTTGCCGTTGTTTGCTCTTCACTACTCGTGCAAGTGACAAACCAACAAAGCTAACTTTCTTTTCTAGCAAAGAGAGTCAAACTGAAACGTTATTGGTGGGTTTTGTCACTGTTAACAGTTGATTATCACCCCCAAACCTTCCCGTTGACAGACATCAGCCCTGAAAGAGTTAATGCGCTTCTACAGACGGTTTAAGAAGAAGAAGAACACCGTAACTTCACAGAAAAACGAGTCAAAAATGTTGACTGTTTTTTTCCCCAATATAGTAAGAAAACCTCACACTGGTTCCATTCCATCTGAACTGGTGTGGTGCTGAGGTGTCTACACTCGTGTCCCAATCTGGGATCCTGAGTTGGTTTGTCATGTGGTGGGTGCGGCGATGTGCTGTATCAGCGCCTGCTCCTAACCATGGACATGGACATAGTAATAAGTCAAGCAAGATGACACCTTTTATTGGCTAATTATAAAGATTACAATAGGCGAGCTTTTGAGACAGCTCAGGCCCCTTCTTCAGGCAAGACGTACATATTGATTACATCTTACCTGAAGAAGGGGCCCGAGTTGCCTCGAAAGCTCGCCTATTCTAACCTTTATAATTAGCAAATAAAAGTCATCATCTTACTTGACTACTTACTACATCTATAATGGCTAACACGGTACAACACCCTAGTACTGTTATTGAGCTTGTTATTGACTTTAGAAAAAACCAAACTGACAACCAGCCACTCATCATTGGCGGGGGGTTTGGGGCCTGTGTGGAGAGGGTCCTGGTGTTCAGGTTTCTGGGCATTGAGCTGGAGGATGACCTGACCTGGAGCGCCAACACCAAAGAGCAGCTGAAGAAGGCGCAACAGAGACTGAGAATCCTCAGAAAGGACTATCTCCCCAAAAATCTGCTCCATGCCTTTTATCACTGTTCCATCGAGAGTGCGCTCATGTATGGACTGATTGGAAAGCAGATAGGAAAGCGCTCCACAGGGTCGTCAGGACAGCGGAGAGTACAATTGGTTGTACCCTCCCCACTCTGGAACAAATCTACACCTCCCGATGCCACAAAAAAACAATAGACATTTCACAGGATTCATCACATCCCGGTCATTGCCTCTTCCAGCTTTTTCCATCGGGTAAGAGATACAGAGCAATGAAAACCAGGAGAAATCACCTTAAAAACAGCTTTTATCCAAAAGCAATCACGGCCCTTAACCCAGAATAAAACTGCTCGATATCATCATCTAAATGTGCAATATAGACCTGAAGTCAACAAGTGCAATTTGTATATATTGTAAAGTACTTTTATTACTATTCGGTTTGTTATTATTTTCTCTCTTTGTGTTATTTTAACTCTTATGCCTCACACTGAGTCGACTGCACCTTTAATTTCGTTGTTCCTTAGTAAAAGTGACAATGACAATAAAAATCTGTCTATCTATCTGTCTGTCTGTCTATCTACAGTATCTCACAAAAGTGAGTACACCCCTCACATTTTTGTAAATATTTTATGATATCTTTTCATGGGACATCACTGAAGATATGACACTTTGATCCAATGTACAGTAGTCCGTGTACAGCTTGTATCACAGTGTCAATCTGCTGTCCCCTCAAAATAACTCAACACACAGCCATTAATGTCTAAACCACTGGCAACAAAACTGAGTCCACCCCTAAGTGAAAACTGTCCAAATTGTGCCCAGAGTGTCAGTATTTTGTGTGGCCGCCCACCATTATTTTCCATAACTGCCTTAACTCCCTTGGGCATGGAGTTCACCAGAGCTTCACAGGTTGCCACTGGAATCCTCTTCCACTCCACCATGACGACATCACGGAGCTGCTGGATGTTAGAGACCTTGTGATTTGGGGTTGTTATCATGTTCAGTTTCTGAATAGAGGGGATCACGCTGTGCTTCATTATGTCACAGTACATATTGACATTCATCGTTCCCTCAATGAAATGTAGCTCCCCAGTGCCGGCAGCACTCATGCAGCTCCAAACCATGAGACTCCCACCACCATGCCTGACTGTAGGCAAGACACACTTGTCTTTGTACTCCTCACCTGGTTGCCACCACACACGCTTGACACCATCTGAACCAAATAAGTTGTTCTTGGACTCATCAGACCACAGGACATGGTTCCAGTAATCCATGTCCTTCATCTGCTTGTCTTCAGCAAGTTGTTTTGCAGACTTTCTTGTGCTTCATCTTTAGAAGAGGCTTCATTCTGGGATGACAATTTGATGCCGTGTGCGGCGGGCGTATGGTCTGAGCACTGACAGGCTGACCTCTGCAGCAATGCTGCCAGCACTCATACGTCTATTTTCAAAAGACAACCTCTGGATATGACGCTGAGCACGTGCACTCAACTTCTTTGGTCGACCATGGCGAGGCCTGTGCTGAGTGGAACCCGTCCTGTTAAACCTGTCGCTGTATGGTCTTGGCCGCCGTGCTGCAGCTCAGTCTCAGGGTGTTGGCAATCTTCTTATAGCCTCGGCCATCTTTATGGAGAGCAACACTTCTTGTTTTCAGATCCTCAGAGAGTTCTTTGGCATGAGGTGCCATGTTGAACTTCCAGTGACCAGTATGACAGAGTGTGAGAGCGATAACACCAAATTTAACACACTTGAGACCTTGTAACACTAACGAGTCACATGACACCGGGGAGGGAAAATGGCTAATTGGGCACAGCTTGGACAGTTGTCACTTAGGGGTGTACTCACTTTTGTTGCCAGTGATTTAGACATTAATGGCTGTGTGTTGAGTTATTTTGAGGAGACAGCAGATTGACACTGTGATACAACTTGTACACGGACTACTGTACGCTGTATCGAAGTGTCATATCGTCAGTGTTGTCCCATGAAAAGATAGAATCAAATATTTACAAAAATGGGAGGGGTGGACTCACTTTGTGAGATACTGTATCTATCTATCTATCTACAGTATCTATCTATTATACATTGCCTTTCACATCTATCTATCTATCTATCTCTATATATAATCTTCATTTGGATTTTCATCTTTGTTTGTCCGCGAATGAATTAGAAGAAGAAGCACTAGATGGCAGTAGAGAGACAGCTAAAACATAGGCATTGCATTAAGAATCTCCTCCAGGCTTTTATACTACTGAAGACTGTAGTACGCCAGTCACACCTCAAAACACAGACATTCAAACTAAATAAATTGTTGTGCTTTAAATTAACTAAAGAGATCTTCATTTCGATCTTGATCTTTGTTTGTCCGTGAATTCCATGCATGCGTAGACCACCTTCCAGTTTAGTACATTGTTGTTACTCACGGATGTCAACAATGTGCCGGAATAACGAAAGGGGTGGTGGACAGTGTTACGCTGGTTAGCTCCTGAGGCCTGGTTAGAGAATGAGATTGCCGAAGATAAAAGGTACGTGCCTACGTAACGTATGAATGAAAGAAAGACAGTGGGTAAAATGAATAACAACGTAACAGCACATTCCGGAAATTATTATTGTTACGTTGTAGCCGGCGAGTGCTGCACGTCTCACAGTTGTACCGTGGCTTGCTCACATGTCAGTGAAGTGACCCCTATTTATGCTTTAAAGAGCCTGGATACCTATGTGTCCCCCTTTTATAACCATTGCTCCGTGTATATTGCCTTACTCTTTGGATTGCCTGCGAGATTGGAGAAAGGTTGAGAAGAGATCGTGAGAGGAAACGATAGCGTCGTGAAAACGAGACGGACTGTGAACGGACAGAAGCAGAAATGCTCCTACACCACCACATAATTACTATTTGGACAGTGATTCTGAGTAGGCCGTTCCTATCGAATCAATATCCAAGGGTTTTCTTTTGTAATTTTGTTTCCCTTATAAAAAATCATAATGCTGTGCGACGAAGGGCCCAGTTCACGACTGGCAGCCGCGTTTAAACAGGGAGCCCTTCACAGACCACTTTAACACGCGCAACGTAGTTGGCCGCACATAGCTAGTCTATTATATAGTGCCTTTCACATCTATCTATCTATCTATCTATCTATCTATTATATAGTGCCTTTCACATCTATCTATCTATTATATAGTGCCTTTCACATCTATCTATCTATTATATAGTGACTTTCACATCTATCTATCTGTCTCCTTTCCCCCACTTTAAAAAATATGATGTGTATTGGAAACATGTTGTTGGTGCCTCGAAGGAAGAACCGGCATCCTTGCCGGGATAAATGAAGGATTCATACCTGGCCAGGAGGCCATAATGAAAGGTGCAGGCGTATGAGGCCACCGGGAGCAGTTCACTCCCCCATACAAACAGGTGGCAGCGTTCCTCAGGGCTGGGTCACTTTAGGACACCTGCAGGTTGGCACGGGAATGGGTGTCCGGAAACGCAGCCCTCTCGGGGGTCTTTGGGATCCGCCAGAATGCCCCGGTTTGTGAATGATCCATACGACTGAGACAGGAAGCAAGAAGCAGTTTAAAAGAAAGCCCACCGCCACCCTTGAATGAGTCAGAGTCGGAAGGTAGTGGGCAACATTCAGTTAGGGGACGGAAGGAGGAAGACCTGGCTTGATGTATTGTGATTGTGCGTGATCTTTAAGAAGGGTGATTTTGTAATGGTGTCGTAGATGAATAAATATTCCTGTTATTTTATCCTAAAAGTGTGTTGGGCATTGCGGTGTCTGAGGTTTGGGCTCAAGGGGCGCCCTCTGGTGGTTACAATGTAAATACCAAAACATCAGTGTAAATGCAGTAGAAAAGCTCTGTCTGCTGTCCACTGCTGTACTGATGCAGTTTTAATATCCGTCTGTCATGTCACGTGTTTTGAAATGTCAGCAAAGCACAGCCCAGCATCACAATCAGGTCATTAGCAGCGTGTTTCATTGCGCCCTTCTCTTTAAATATTTTTTTTTTGTCATTTGAGCATGAGAGGGTAGAATGTCAGTGTCTGAACCACATGATCGACGTGCCGCTTGTGCTACTTGTAGGCTGCCACAGAGCCAGGCTTGGTGACTTCCACATGTCCCCTGACTCGCACATTGACAGTTGCTGCGTTGTGAACAGTCCTTATGAGGCTAATGTCACATTGATTGCATTCGTTTTGTGTTATTGCCCCAGTGGTGACCAAATTCACCAGGCATATCATGGCAGTATTGGTTGTACAGTGCCCTATACATCAGTTTACTGTCCCTGTCAATGCCTGATGGCCAAATCATAGCATCATTGCTATCACTTGATTCAAGTAATGGTTCAGCTTCGGTTTGTTCTAAAACTGGCTTTACAGCTTCTTGTTTACACACCATGGCGATTTGTTAAAAAGTGCCGCCCCACTCATGAATATCGATACATTACTTTTGAGTGGCATTTGCCTTTAGAGTGGTCATTTTCCTGAATATCTCTTAGTGCTTGGAAATATTCATGATTTCTTTTGCAGTATGATGTCATTTCATTCCCTTGATGGCAGAAAAATGCAGCCCCCCACATTTATTCTGACTTAACACTGTGGAGCGGATTGCTAGACATCACACCAAGTCTGACTCGAGAATAGCCGTATTTGCATAGAATGTAATGCCAAGGAGGTTAATAAAGAGCTGTGCCACATTTACTCATTGGTCTCTTTTGGTTATTTGGACATAACTCTGTAAAGCGGATCATCACACATCACCCCGAGTCTGACTCGGGGAATAGCTGTTGTCACGCTTATGTGTCGGAGGACCTCTACCCCAGCTCAGTCGAGGTATGTAATAGCCCACTAAGAAGGGAAAGGGTGTCTCTGCTGACACTGTCATCTCCTTTCTCCTCACAGTACATAGAAGCTGTCCAGTTGAAAGCATTTAGCCCTGCCACCATAAAATCCCGGGGCATCTTAGAAGGAAGCGTCATTTTTGGCCTGAGCAACATGAAACGAAGCTCTGCTGAAACTTGACGGAACCTCCACTCTGGTCTCTTTTTGAATTCCTGCAAGAGGGACACGCGCCCATGAGCGCCAATTTCATTTCTTTTTTTATTTACTTTTGTGTCTTTGGACAAAGAAAATGGATGACTTGGCTCCCCAGAATTTCTGGCTGCAGTCCTGAACTGTCATTACTGCACCTGGCCACACCGTGGCTACGTAGAATTTGAAGCCTGAGTCACACTTGGGGTTCACGCCAACATACAGCTTTACCACATTTACTAATTGGTCTGTTTTAGTTATTCAGGCTTCACATGGTAAAGCAGATTGTCACACATTGCCCTGAGTCTGACTCGGGAATAACCACATTTACATAGAATTCTAAGCCCAAGTCACGCTTGGGGTTCAGGCCAAGGAGGTTAACATATAAATGTGGTAAAGCTATTAATTGGTCTGTTTTAGTTATTCAGGTGTTACACGGTAAAGCAGATTGTTACACATAACCCCGAGTCTGACTCGGGAATAACCGTATTTACATAGAATTCTAAGCCTGAGTCACACTTGGGGTTCACACCAAGGAGGTTAACATACAGCTTTACCACATTTACTATTTGGGTTTTTTTTTGGGAACAAGATGGGTACTGTGGAAGCTCAGCCCTGGAACACAGACAGGCATACACTGATGGTTCCAAAAAGCACAGGTTTATTTACAAAATGTCCACACAACACACAGTGCCCCTGTACCAAACACCCTCTTCACGGGCCCACCAATGGTCCTGCACCGCCTCCACTACTCTCCACCGAGCTCTGTCCTCTTCCTCCTGACTCCAGCTATCGACTAGAGGGAGGCGTCCCCTTTTATTCTCACCCAGACGTGCTCCAGGTGCTCTCTGATTGACTTCCTGCAGCACTTCCTGGTGTGGTGGAAGTGCCGCATGAACATCCGGAAGCCCTCCGGGTGTCCCCGGTATTCCTTCTGCCAGCACCTCCGGGTGTGGCGGAGTGCTGACGTTCGAGGCCTCACAATTGTCCAGGCGCCCGATGGTGGTGGCCATGGGCTCTTATAGGGTTGAACTTCTATACTCGAACCCCATGGCCCCCATACCAGGCGGGGCGGCTGCCCTCTCGTGGTCCTGGGAAGGCACAGTCTCTCTCCTGGTCCATCCAGGCATGGCAACTGGGCACAACCCTTAGCTGACCACCACAGTACATAACATAGAAAGTGTTGGGGTATTAAGTCAGTGGGGGTTGTTAACCCAAAACAAAAGACACGGAAAACAGCAACAAAAGATACGACTGTTGGCCCAAGGCAGATAGCCTACGATGGGATTATTATTCACTATTTTAATGCTGGAAATAATTCCAGTTACAGTATGTATGTCATCAATTTAATGCACTGTGTTTTGTTTTGTTTTTATGTCTTGCAAGTTGTCGGATTTCACTGTACTTGTTCCTCCTTCACAGGTTTGGCTGCCACGACCTCTCTGAATCTGACGATCGCATTTCCCTGGTGGCCGGTGCCAGACAGAAACACCTCAAACGGCAGAGAGGCACATGCGTGTGTCACTGTTATGGCTCCCTCGAGCATCCTGCCCAAAATCAAGTGAGTTGTCCGGGGTGTTGAAGCTGAGACGCTGCAGAAAGGTCGCTTTTTTGCACATCAAGTGTTCGCAAATGCCGGCAAGTTGAAATTCAAGTCAAAGTTGGGATGAATATTTTATTTACAATGGAAAAACTGCCAACGTGCAAATTTAAGGAAAATGAAGAAATGAAAGGGAAGAACAATAGAAAGTTCTCAAACTGCAAATGCAGCAGTGGGCAGAATTGTTAGCACTTGGCACTAGAGAGTGAGGGTCTCGATTCTGACAAAGGCACCGAGTGAGTGTTGACACGGGGTTACCTCTCGTTTCCCAAAACCCGAACGTGAAAGCGTTTGACGGTGGACCCTGTGATGGATGGGGTACCACAGCCACAACTGGCTGGTGCTATGTGCCCACTACTGCTTGGGACAGGCTCCACACCACCACCACCCCCAGAACTGCCATAGGTTTGACAATCAAGAGGTGCAATTTTAAAAAAACCTTCAGAAATTGACACCCAACGCTGTTTGGACTCAATCAGGTGGGTGCTACGCATTAGTGGTGGTTGAAGTGGCCCCCCACTCACGATCATAAAGCGCTTTGAATAGTGAGAAAAGCGCTATATAAATTTAAAGAATTGTTATTATCATTATGGTACACTCTGGCAGGCTTTGCTCTTTATGTTAGCTTTAAGTATTCATGGGAAGTTGAGCTGTTATGGGCAAGTAGCTACAGTGTTGCTCTTTAAGATAAAAGGTTACTTTGGTATTAAACCAACTTGGTCACTAGGTGGTCAAGCCAATGCCCTTCGTGTGTGTGTATTGTAGAGGGGCAGGGGATGATGCAAGGTGAGATCAACAATAGTTGGGGTGCCAACTGGGCAAAATCCCAATTGAATTTGATGGCACTAAATAAACTAGATCCTTTTATGAAAAATAAGCACTCAACGGTGCTGCAAATGGCAGCAAGTAAGTTGACGATTGTTTCTCAGTGCCTGCGTGAACCTCCCTGTGGCTAGTCAGGTCTAACTTGAGACGTCAATTCCTGGGAGCGTCTCCTCTTTATGACCACCACCAGCAAACAAACAAAGCAGGTCACAGGTGGCGCAGTGATAGTGCTGCTGCTTTGCAGTAAGGAGATTGTGGGTTCGCTTCCCAGGTCCTCCCTGTGTGGAGAGTGCTTTGAGTAGTGAGAAAAGCGCTATATAAATGTCAAGGTGGGGCTTCTTTACCCTCAAGGGGCGGGGAAAACGGAGATGACACTGTTAATGACAGCCCCTTGCCCGGGGTTGTACCACATACCTTGGGTTCCTGGGAGCGTCTCCCATTTATAGCTACCGAGCCAGAAGAGACGGGGAAAACAGAGACGAGACCGTTCGTGACCGATCCCGCCCTCACCCTGGGGTGATACCACATACCTTAGGTGGGCCCTGAAGGCACGCTCCTTCGGATGAGACGTAAACCTGAGGTCCTGACTCTCTTATGTGTGGCACTGTGTTTTTTCAATGGTGTTTTTAATGAATTTCATAATAAATATGAAAAAGTTTGTTTTTTTAAAATAATAAAATGTATGTATTGCTCATTCACACTGTTAGCTCCGGCATACAAAACCAAAAGTTATCCTCTGCTGCTTTTCAGCTCTCCTCCCAAGTGTCACAACCACCCAACCAGTGACCTCAGGTATGTGGTGCCTTCTTCAGAAGATATTGACCAGGCCGATCCTGAACTGGCATGTCATCAGTTCACCCACCACCCTAACCCGGCCCTCACAGTCATGCTGTCAAAGGTAAGGCCGTTATTGCTGACGTTGTTTTCAATAGCCACGCCGTGTAACAGCCATCTGTTGTGGGGCCTGTGCTCTATCATATAGTGCCTTTCACTCTATCTATCTAATAGTGCCTTTCATATCTGT
>JANRMT010062838.1:4480274-4509826 GCA_026402145.1 Polypterus bichir lapradei | reverse complement strand
CCTTTCATATCTGTCTCTCTATTGATCATACACTGGCTTATCTATCTATCTACAGTGGTTACGGAAAGTATTCAGACCCCCTTCAATTGTTCACTCTTTGGTATATTGCAGCCATTTGCTAAAATCATTTAAATAAAGTTTTTTCCTCATTAATGTACACACAGCACCCCATATTGACAGACAAAAAATAATAATTTTTGAAATTGTTGCAGATTTATTAAAAAAGAAAAACTGGAATATCACCTGGTCCTAAGTATTCAGACCCTTTGCTCAGTATTTAGTAGAAGCACCCTTTTGAGCTAATACAGCCATGAGTCTTCTTGGGAAAGATGCAACAAGTTTTTCACACCTGGATTTGGGGATCATCCGCCATTCCTCCTTGCAGATCCTCTCCAGTTCTGTCAGGTTGGATGGTAAACGTTGGTGGACAGCCATTTTTAGGTCTCTCCAGAGATGCTCAATTGGGTTTAAGTCAGGGCTCTGGCTGGGCCATTCAAGAACAGTCACAGAGTTGTTGTGAAGCCACTCCGTCGTTATTTTAACTGTGTGCTTAGGGTCATTGTCTTGTTGGAAGGTAAACCTTCGGCCCAGTCTGAAGTCCTTACCACTCTGGAGAAGGTTTTTGTCCAGGATATCCCTGTACTTGGCCACGTTCATTTTTCCCTCGATTGCAACCAGTCGTCCTGTCCCTGCAGCTGAAAAACACCCCCACAGCATGATGCTGCCACCGCCATGCTTCACTGTGGGGACTGTATTGGACAAGTGATGAGCAGTGCCTGGTTGTCTCCACACATACCGCTTAGAATTAAGGCCAAAAAAGTTCTATCTTGGTCTCATCAGACCAGAGAATCTTATTTCTCACCATCTCAGAGTCCTTCAGGTGTCTATATCTATCATATAGTGTCCTTCACATCTATCTAGGTAATAAAGTTCAAGTATTATAAACGCTGAAGATGTTCTTTGTTTCGTCAGAGAACTTATCTTACTCTCAACACAACACTCAGATCACCTCATCACAGCAAAATTCAGCTGGAAGATAAAATAAAAAATTAAACTGAAGAGTTCTCCCTTCAGTGGTCATGTTCCGCATTACAAGAACATGACTGGCTAGTTCCTCACCGCTTCTCATAAACACTTGGTGTGAAGAGGTTCTTCTCGTGGTTTACACCTTGGATGTGCGTGCCATTGATGCCCAACAGTTCTGTTCAGTGTGTGTGATTATCTATTTCACTTCAAGACTTCTGCGAGAACAACCTTGAAACGGACACAGTCATAGGTGGACCTAATCCAAGCACCGCTTCTAGTTTGGTGACTGAAACGTCGATGATGAATTCTTAAATGATGTTCCACTCATCCACATGCAGCGATTTGTATTTACTATGACGTTTTCTTCTCCTATGGTCTATACAGAGACCCTGCATTATTTTAATAAACATTATTATCACCAAGGTTGTCACCCACAGAGTGCAATAGTTACCAACAGTAAATAAAGAGGTCCCAGGGTGTGACTCGTCATGAGGTGAGTCATCAAGAGATGCTCCTTCAGTAGTTAATAAGAGGCCTGGTTCATTTATGACATACTATCACTTCAGAGTCACTTTTGGACATTGTAGTTTCGAGGGTGGTCACTTTTGTCTTATGTTGTTTGTAGCTTATAACGTTCTGTAATTTTCGTTCTACTTTTTTGTTGCAGGATGAAAAGACCCTTGCAGTACAACATCTGATAGTCGTCAGCAATTTCCTTCTCTTCCTGTGTGCATTTGTTTGCATTTTGGCTTCTTCTTACAGTAAAAAGCACAAGAACCTTAGCAGCGGAGCAGACTCACAGAAGGTAAAGAGAACATCGACTGTGAGCAATGATGGCACAAATGTCCGTAGTTACTTTTACTGACCCCACTTTAACTGTTGGCATGTTGATGACACACAAAACAAGGTTGAGTTAAATCATTAAATTACAGAAGCAGCAATGGATAAATCTAAATATTTCATTTCTGTAACCTACTAAGGGTGCAAAGGGTCCTTCACTGAGTTCTCAAGTAATTGGATCAGAAGATTGCGTTCCATTCCATTCATTTACTTTTATTGTCACAAGGTAGTAACCTCCAGTTCTTTTAAAAAGAAGTGAAATGCAGGAGTTCACCCAGAATGGGATGAGAGTCCACAACAACCACACGCAGAGTACTGGAGCAGATACGGTCATTAATAAAACAGGACAGCAGGACAACTTGGGGGGCAATCAGAGCAGCACACAATGGGCATCAGTGCCAGCTAGTAAGCATGAAATCAGGGAGATGCCACCAGTCCTGCTGTTGGCACCTTATCTTTATCCCAGTACGTTATGAAAAAGTGAACATTGTTAAAAGTGTCCGACGTACGATGTTAAGTCAAACAATTCAGTCGCCCCTAGCTGCAGAGCTCCACTCCATTAAGGAGGTTGTTGTTGCTCTCTATTAGAGGTGAGGAGCGTGCGCTGATAGAGCGTGTTGCTGCACCCACCACACAACGAACCGCCTAATAGTAGTGATTCTTTACATTTATAAAGTGCTTTTTATAATGAGTGGGGAGCCACTGCAACCACCACTAATGGGTAGCATCCACCTGGAGACATGTTTGCACCAGTATGTTCGCCACACATTAGCTGGTATGTGGTGAAGTGGTGAGAGAGAGCGACAATTAGAGACAGGGGATGATTAGGGGGCCAGAATGACTAGGCTGTCGGGGACAATTTAGCCTGGACATCAAGATACACCCTATTCTTTACGAAAGATCTTTTATGACCCCAGAGAGTCGGGGCCTCGGTTTTATGTCTCATTCGAAGGATGGCACCATTCTATCAACACAACAACATCTCTGTCTCTCTTGTGTATATATATATATATATATATATATATATATATATAATGTCTGTATGTCCGTCTGCTTTTCATGAGAGAACTACTTCACAGATTTAGATCGAGTTTATTTCTATAATTTGTTTGAACATTCCAGTAGATTGAGGTACTGATTTACTTGCGCAGATCCAAGAGAAAGGCTGCGGGCCAAGGGGAGGGGGGACCACAGGAGTAGGGAGCCAGGCAGGCTCTGTTTGAGTCGCTCAAGCTCTCGCCACGTGTTGCCTTCTCTGAGATGCTGATACCTGTTTGTTCAGCAGACATTATCATCTACAGATTGTTAAGGAGTAACGTTTCACATTTTTGAATGATCACAGCTACGTGTGTTTTAGAGGGTAGCTCCTGATTGGCAGAGATATCACGGCTAGGTGCTTTTCTCCCCACGAGGGGAATGCTCTCCCGTCAGAGCTGAACACAATCAGATATAGTGGCGACGTTTGATGTTGGAGCATACATACCCACCTTCCGTTTCCAACTTTTGACATTTTTGGCAAAGAGATCACAGCTACATTCTCACCCCCGATAGCAAAACCAAAACTAATACTGAAGGCTATCAATATAAATTCTTTTCAATACAAATCATTACATTTTTTAAGAAAATTTTAATTTCTTTTTTTTATAAAGGACATTTTCACACAAAGTGCTTTACAAGATGACAACGGGAAAGCTACAAGAAAAACAATGAAGATAGCATTAAAGAATAAGTAACAAAACAAGGTGATGTCCCCATCACTGCTCTGGGTCACTGGGATCCCCATGCAGACCACAGGCTAAGCACCCCCTGCTGGTCTCACCAACCCAAGCTTTTCCTAGAGAGTCTCCCATCCAAGTTATGACTGGGCCCAAACATGCTTAGCTTCAGGTGGTTGACCTTTTCTAAAGAGCATGTGGTATGGCTGCTGAGTATATTATGATGTGTTAGTGATAGGATTAGGGGTGGGAGTTGAGTTGTCAAGTAAACAACCAAACCTGCAGTCCAATTGGCGGCCCAGCAGAGCTACTGAGCTGCGGAGGTATGCAGCTGGACCCATCACACTTCAGGTCTATTGCTGGAGATACTCGGAGAGGAAATGTTTTCAATATTTATTTCTCAAACGAGCCTTCCACTAATCACACAGACTGCTTTACAGAGTTTGGGGAGCAGTTTTGATGCATGCTTTACAGGCCTGTTTTGTTCTTATTTTTACTCTTTTACTCTTGGAGGTTACGTTCTTATTGGTTTGCATTCATAAATTACACCTCACCCTTCCAATTTTTATTAACTTGTACAACACCTTGCTGCTCAAACTTAATTTGAGCCCCACAACCCCAGAAAACCTGTGCTGTATATTTTTGATTTTCTTTGATGCCTCCTGTCAGTTTGCCATTTTCACAGGTAAAGGTTCCCAAGTTAAGTCTTAATTGCCTGGTACTGCCCAGCATCCCGTCGAACATCTGCACAAACTGATGCCGCTTTTTTTTTTTTTTGCCTGGTTATACACTGCTGGGGTCTGTTTAGTGTGAGGTACAATTGTCATGTCATTTTCAAACCCACTTAATCCAGACCAGGGTCATGAGGGGCGCTGGTGCCTATCTCAGCTAGCATAGGGCACAAGGCAGGAACAAACCTGGACAGGGTGCCAGTCCATTGCAGAGAGCTAATATTGTGTTATTATAAAAACAACAATACACCAGAAAGGGGGGAAAAAAGAAACAAACTTAATTTTAGTGAAAAAAAATGCTTTTTATTGATAACATAACATTACTGAACAGTACATCTTGCATAAATTCCAAGACAGCAGGTAACTGGAGTTTTGGCACGTTAAGCAGCAGCAGACACTCGAGACAACTCCTTCCAAGCCCGGTGTGATCTTTCAGCTCTACAGTTGCCATCTTGGGTTCGCTTTGTTCTTGACGTATTGTTCATTTAACAATGGAAGAGGCTAAAAAGATTCAAAATCTAGAAGCTAAACTACACTAACAAGAATTACCCTCATGACGATCAAAGTCCCAGGGTGTACCTTTTACTTTATTTGAAAACTCCTGCCATTTTGGAAGCAGCCACCGGCTGTGAATTAATAGCATTTAAACTACAAATTGGATTGTATGGCATCGCGACCCCCTCAGACACGTCACATTTGGCCTCGTTTTTCTTGTATTTAAGTGAAATATTGGTGACTGCAAATATTTCTGGGAAAAGCATGTGAAGCACTTAGCAGCCCCCAGCTCACAGGAAGGTTGCATATCGGATGCTGTGTGGTGGTCTGGACCATTGTTTCCCATCTTTTTCAGGCTTTGTTCCATCTCTTTTGTTACCGAAGAGGCACCGGTGACAATGGGAAATGCAAACTAGCTGGTAGAACCCTTTAGCCATCAGCATGTAGCAGGTGTCAAAATGTTCATGAGAGTCAGAAGGGGTTCTGTCCGATCTGCAGATCTGTTTATCCATTTGACTAATAACAAAATGGCCATAAAATGCCCTTGTCCAGACCGTTTAGTTAGTTAATTAATAGCTACTTACGTAAAGGTAGGTAATGTCAGCTAATGATTTTCTTTTTCTTTTTCAGGAGTCTCTTATTGGATCTTAATTTTATTGTTCTTCCGGGTTGTGGGTTGCCCCTGGTGGATGCTCATCTTCTTTTTGAGACGCGCTTGAGACGGCACATCCAAAATATAAGACCGCTGTTGACTTTTGTGTTGCCATCATGATGACATCAATTCCAGTTGAAAGACTGTAGAAGAATTAGGGTAGACTTACTTGAAGAATGTTGGCTTTTTAACCGGTGGGACTGATTGCTTATTCACTCATGTAATAACGCTGCCAATAGGACCGCCAGCTATTTCATTGCTAACTTGGGACCTGGGTGACTGTCCTTCAGGGTGCTCTGAGTGAAGGCATTCTGGATACCAAAATCTGAACTCAAGTGTCAGAAACACGACAGAGTTGGCCCAAACCAATTTCATGTTTTGGGTATTTTGTTTTTTTTTTTGTTTGTTTGTTTTAAACTGGGTGATCTCTTAAAGTACTGGTTTCAATGCAGATGAAATATCTTCTGTTTGGTTCTTGGTTTTTATTCGCGGGACTTGCACAGATGTCATCTCTCTTTGTTGACTCAAAGGTAAGTTGGTGAAAGTAAAAGAGTAAAGCAATAAATGATGCAATGTTTTATTATTAAATATATGACCTGTGTGAAATATGTCAAGTACTGGGATACTTAACCAGAACTGTGAAATTCCATCTTTATACGTTTGTTGCTATACACATACATTTTGTATGTTTGTTAGAATTTAAATCAAGAATTTCTCTGTACTCTGGCCATGCGACAATACTAATGCTACTACAACATGGCCAACACGCTAAGCTTAAGTAGTAATGTACTCAGCACTGATCCAGAGTCTTTGGAAGAACATATTCCAATAACAAGAAAGTACATTTCCAACAAGAAAACACATTTTAAACCTTTACACAAACCTCACAGTGACTCCATGAAATTGGAAGAGAAAACACAACAGCAGAGTCCGGCCACTGCCAACGGCGTCTCATCATGTTCACGGTACTTGATATTTCTTTACATGAAAACACATTTCCTGTAACCGGTAAATTATATAAATTAGTGTCATGTTCTATGTATTACTTTTGTAAAAAATTATTCTATGATTCCTTCTTTCTAGGTGAGCTCCTAGAAATAGAACTTCCACTTCAAACTCTTGTTTTATTCCCCCCACGGTAGTTCGATCTGTTGAACAGCCGTCTCTTTATTTACTACATGTAATTAGATGTAGTGATATTGTACCACGATAAATCCAGCCATGAAGAGTCAAATAATTGTACATAAATAGAATTGAGGATGAAAATTTGTGTTAAAGGAGAAACCAGTGGCATCCTAGCTTTACAGTAAGAATCTATGGCTATTCCATTTTAATGGCATAAAATAACAAGACACAACCTTCATAGCAGAGTTGACACATACAGTGGGAACACTTCACACCTTTCAGTTTTCACCACTGTTCATGAACTCAACATTTTCTATTTACAGTAATAATATTTCATTTTGGTTTCCTACTATCTAATTCAGAGTTTACACATTGACGACATGACAGCCGTTACGATTAGCCAGGGTTATTGTTTCAGCAAATCAGTTTAAGTTCTTCAGTCAGGTGTGACATTGTTTTTGTAGTCAGATAAAATCTTGAACATAAAAAAATATGAATAAATTTGAAATAAAAAGTAAAACTACTGAAGACTTGACACTCTTGTAGCATACGCACAAAGTCAAAAGTCTTTAATAATCAAGTATGGGCACACTTGCCAACTGTGATCATAAGCAAAATCTAAGCAACATTCTTCCCCATGCAAGTACTAAGAATTTAACTTAAAACCAGGTATTTACATTTAGATACAAGTTCTTTTGTATTGTTCTGCTTGTGCTATATTTGTGACAACTTTAAAGCACCCATGTTTTATTTCCTCTAGAGACTATTCCCGGTATCGTTCAAGTACATACATACAATTCATAGCTTTAAGGGCCATCGATTAAAAAGTAGGCGACACTGGCATGGCTGGATCGTGGAAAATTCTGGAGGACTGCACTAACACCATAGAATACATCAACAATGTGTCTGTCACTTTGGGAGCGTGACTGAAGTTTCTTTTCTTGAAGTCCAGAATTCCTAACAAATGGTGAGACATGCTGGCTCTGTTGTTGCAAGAATGGGAAGAAAACTTTAGCGATGTTGGCATGATGGCTAACTGAGCAGTTTCATGAGGAAAGGAAGACAATCACAGTGAATAGTTTACACCATCCAGAAAAGTAATACTTCACAGCACTGGGCACTATGTCTTCTATAATGAGTGTCATCATCAACTGGTCTCAGTCTCGAGCACCACCTACTGCCACAACTAGCACTGTCCTGTCATCAGTGGTCACTTCTCTTTTCCTGTATGGTTTACACCAAAGACACAATCACCTGCTGGATGTTCGGTTCTGCACTGTATTGTGAAGTCATGTCACTCATAGCATGTTATTTCGTGATGAGGACACTTCAAGCCATTTCCCATCAGGACAAGAGGCTACCATCTTCTGAGAACGTCTACATCATATCCAAATCCTTACCTGGCCAGCTCTTTTCCTTTAGCGGTTTCCAATATAACATATATTGAAAATGTGATGTTAAACACTCTGTACTTTAATGTTTGCTTGAATCAACAGCTGCATAATGCTTGGTTTAGCACGTCACAGAATGCCCTCCAATGCTCCACTGATTGTGTACCCACAGCATCTAATCTGGCAGAATAGCAGCTTTGTCCCAATCTGTGATTTTGTGTAGTTTGTGCAACATTTCTTCCCCACACAAAAAAAGCATTCTTGTTTGTTTGATGGGGACTTTTTATAAGCGTGTTACGGGATGATGTTCTGTCCCCAGCTAAAGCATGCCTTGAGTTCAGTAAGACAGTACACATGATTGAATTAAGCAGGTTCGGAAAATGGAGTGTTGTCTGTTCCATCTTTCATACTATGCTAAACATTTCCTATTAATTTCTCATTTGTTGATTTTTTTACTGCCATTGCTTAGTTCTGTAATTCATTTAAGGGGTGTTTCTATACTTTACACCACATTCTCAAAGGAGTTTTCTGCTTTAGTTTCCAGAACATTCTTTACCATAGCATAAACTATAATTCTAATAAAATTAAGACAACTGTAAATTGCCTGTGGGCTTTAGATGAGTTCAACTGCTCAGTGAGATGGCTTTAAGATTATTTCTTACGCAAATGTTAACATTGACAACACTAAACGTTTACATTATACAAAGTTATTGTCTGTTTTTACCTGCATTTTTATCACTCTTTAATTAATATTGTTTTTATCAGTATGCTGCTGCTGGAGTATGTGAATTTCCCGTTGGGATTAATAAATTATCTATCTATCTACTATTGCTTCTGAAAGCAAAACTTGATTAGACAAAGGTATTTTAATCTAATTTTAATAAAACTTGGTACTGAAGCTATTGTACTATAAAATTTATTGTCATCCACACTTGGGTGTCCTACAGTTTAATTCCCCATTAAATTCCTAAGCATAATCCAAGGTCAAGATTTGTCAAGACCATTTCAATTTAGGAACAAAAGAAAATATGTACTTACTTCCTATTGTACTTAAGCGGGTATGTTACACTACCTCGGCTTACATACATTTTAAAATAATCAAATATCACATATATATTTTTGAGATCAGCAACCTTGAAATAGCATAAACATACCTGCCTAGTGCCTCACGTTTTCTTTCTTTTTAAATGGTATGTATGTATGTGCTTGTTTATCTACCTATTTATTTACATAGAGAGTTTCTGTAAAAATCCAGATTTCCCTCTCTAGCTCATGACACTCAACATGCATATTACGAATTGACTTTTGTTTTGTGAAAAGCAGTAAACTTTCCCCTTCCTATTCCATTAGTAGGTGAACCCCTGGGGTTGGCTGATGCAGCATACACAAATGACACGTCCTTAGATTTACTTTTTATTATAAGGCTGCAATTTTTGGCATGTGACATGGTCCACAGATGACCTGTTTTTTGTATCCGGAAAGCCGTAAACAGACTCAAATGGTTTTGCTTGTAGCGGCGAGTCAAGAAGCACACACAATAAAAGAACTTTAATAATTTCAAAACGTTTATAAGTAATTCTTAAAAATACAAAAACTTGTCACAAACATGAATCGGGCTGCATGGCATTGTCACTGGGCTACCATTGTTGAACAGACCAATCCGACTTTTCAAAGGGACCAGACACAAACAGACAGCAGCACTTTATTGTACACTAGGATATTTTGCATTTACAAGCACTAATATTATCTATGATCAAACTTACATAAACTAATGAAATCACTAATTGAACTGTTAACTAAAAAGCTGGCAAGGCTTAAAACTTCCATGTACAAAAATTTTAAATAGATTGCAAAAAAAAAAAAAAAAACAAGTCACTCCTTTTAACTTGTCCATAATTCACTGACTATAAGGGCCACATTTACCTCAGCAGTATTGTTGCTGGGTAAGTTAAAAATAATGCACACTTGAATAACAAACATTGTTTCTGACCGGAATAAAGAAAAAAAGATGTTACAAACCTGTTACAATGTCATGCAGTCGTACACCTGGATGATTCATTTTCCAATTGTTTACTTTTCAGTTTTCACGTTAAGCTCGTCGATGACGAACAAACGTTACATAACAACGCATGCGCACGTTGTCAGCTTTCCCCTCCCCGTCACGCTAATAGCGGGATTTCGCGTTGCTTTTTGAGACGCGTCTTCGTGTCCTGCGCGTGCGCAGGAGATGCTGACGGTCATCCGCCATTTCAAGCGCACTGTTTTATCTCCCAACATGGCTACGGACAGGGATACGAGATCTTGTTTATAACATGCGGTATGTGAACGTCTATCGCGGGCGGGTAAAACTACATTTAAATGCTATGACAAGTTAATTTAGTTAGTAGTATTAATTATAAAATAAAATACCTGCCTCGTCGCTTCTCATTTCTAAATACAAGAAAGGGTGTGCCTTTCACGTGTCTGATGCTAAACGTCTGCATCTTCCTCTTCTGCTCATGTTAGGGGCTGCCACAGCGGATCCTTATATTGATTTGGAAAAAAATTCCACCGGATGCCCTTCCTAACGTAACCGTAACATAAATTTAAAAAAATGCGAATAAACTAATGGAAGAATTAAAAAAAATCACTTACCGTTAATTAAAACGCGTGCGAATATTTATCTCCCGATTTAGTGGATTAGATTTAAAAATAATACATGAATGGCGAAATGACGTCCGAGGGGTATCAAATTTCACATTTTATATCGTCTGGATCAATTCCCTTAAGACACACAGCATTTAGACGATGCAGTCGTAATCGTGTAAATAAAGTAGATCCAAACCGAAACGATGGTTGAATATATTCTTCTTTGTCATATTCTAAAGCAAATTCGTAAATCCCACGTTGTCAAAATAAAAAAAAATCCTTTTTATACGACCTCAGGCAGAGCCTTGAAGCCCCTCAATCTGCCGTGTTGTCGCAAGCTTGAGCCTGTAACTGTTTACGCAGCCGCAGTAGTCACTCAGTCCTGCGCAGAAAAAGCCGTCACGTGAGGTTAGCTCCGCCTTGCTGTTTAAGGACAGCCGTACTCACCAATGAGGGGTAGCAATGGGGGCGTGGCACGTGCTACGATTGGACGGCGCGCAACTCGAAGGCCGAAGCGAGCGTACAGATGCTGAGACTTTGTTTCTGCGGCCTGCGCTGCTACTCTGCAGATTTGCAGGGCTGAGAGCGTGGCGCTGTTCGGTTTTATTTCATGCGCTTGGAAATTATTTTATTATTATCGGAAGAACTGCATTTCTTTTCTTTGTAAGGTTTAGTTTAAAGGATTGGGCGCGGAGATATTTTTTCTATCGAAAACCAATATTGCTGTCTCTCACGTGTGAACCATTCAGTCAGCGATAGGAAGCCAACCTTATGGAGCCGTAAAAGTCCACAGCAGCTTTGTGTGTGAAGGAAACGGAAGAACATAGAGAAGGAAGAGAGGCACTGTTAAGTCGCCCCCCCCCCCCCCAAAAAAAAAAAAAATAGATTAACTAGAAGAATTTGTATGCCGAAGCGAAGCACATGTCGCGAGATCGTCCCACGTGAGGGAAGTGGCGCCGGGGGCGGATCACAAGTGGATCCATCTTGCTGCTGACTTCGTCCCACCTTCAGACAAAGCTTTCAGATCAGCTTTCCTGACGGTAAATTCCAAATAATCTGTGACTGTACTTTTGGCCGTCAGAGCAACATTTTTTTTCATGCCGCTGTCCTCTCCCGTATCTCTCTTGTTAGTTCTAGAGGCGTCAAATGATCGTTGAAAAAGCAGTGGCCTCTTTGCTGAGTGCCATTTTGGAATCAATTTAAAAGAGCTTAGAGTCGCACTTGAGGCGTTAAGGCTACAATATTGAAGCTAAGAGACGTTTTTGAATCGTACTTTAAACCCACTGTTTTTTAGGGGCATTAGGACTGCAATTTGAAGGGACGGCACAGTTTGAGATTTCAAGTCCTTCAGAGATTCCACAGACAGGTCATCATCTGCAAGGATGGCCTTCAGCAACTACAGCAGCCTCAATCGAGCCCAGCTCACCTTTGAGTATCTGCACACGAATTCGTAAGTATTTTTGTTTTATTTTGAAAAGGGGAGGCAGTTTAAATGACATATCCTGGTTACCCTTTCTGTGTTTTGTACTTCCAGTACTTGAAGATTTTTATTTGGCTGATTATATGTAAGAGAAATTAAGGGTGCTTATGGTTTTATGCTGTACATTATATTTTTAAAAAATAATTTCCATGTCTGTGTTTTTCTTTTTGTTATTGGTATAGTCTTGCATTTGTCTTTCCATAAGATGAAAATACATTCCTTTAATAAGCCCCAAGTAAAATGTTATATTCTGAATCACCAATAAAGGGAATCCCACAAAATATGCTCATCAGTTAGGTGATAGATAGATAGATGTAGTTTGTTTGTCCCCAAGGGGAAATCAAAACTTTACAGAAGTTCGAGAAAGAGAAATATACAAATAACTAAACAACAACAACCCCCTAAACACACCTTAGAACTTCTGTCTTGGATATTGGAGAACTGATACAGTCAATAACAGGCCTGTCCAGATGTTTATTTGAAGGTGTTAACATTGGAATAAAGCAGCTCCAACGATTTTATTTTCACTCAGTCTCATTGCATATTTACCCATTCATCCATTTTCAAACCTGCATATTCCAAGCAAGAGTGAAGGGGAGCTGAATCCTGCCCCAGCAAGCATCAGACATAAGGCAGGATTAATCCTTGGGTGGGGTGCCACTCCATTGCAGGCTAAGCAGAGGCACACACTTGGGCCAATTCACCTAACCTGTCTGTCTTTGGATTGTGGGAGGAAACCCACGCAGATATGGGGAGAACATGCAAACTAAATGCACGGAGCAGCCAAGTCACCTTGTGGCAAGGCAGAAGCGACACTATTTTGCCCCAGTGCTGCCCTTCAATAATTATTACTTTTGTTAGTTTCTTCTAGTTATTTTCTTACATTTATCCACATATTTGTTTTTCTTTTTAACTGTTTTGCCATGACCATTTATGAAATGCAGTTACTCATACTTTACACTGTGTTCTTGGCATGTTGACATAACCATACTTAAAAGGTTCATTATATTTTAATTGCTTTTCACGGCAGCTGTCATTTGTTTGATTTTATTATGTCATAATAAAAAAAAAGCCTTTACCAACTATATGATAATGTTTTTGGAACCATGATACACAAGATATTGCAAGAAAACAAAGGAGTAACACAACTAACCTGTTGACCTTCCCACAGCATGTGAAAACAACATCAGTTATGACAGTGTCATAGATTGGGATTGCACGTCATCAACCTTCAGGTGCGCCCTAAACAAGGTGTGCTTGGAATGATTGGGTGCCAATTTAAAGTCTGTAACTAAAATTTCACAGAAGTTCTTCCTCTACCCGAATTTTATAATTTTTTTTTTGTTTGGTAATTTGAGGAAGCCCGTGTTCATTTAGGCACAAAGAAGCAGTTTCATGTGCATGGAGCAGGTGTTTGGTTTTCATGGTTAGCTGTTTGAAGACTCTCAATGAATTTTGATCAATTATGAATTGAATGAGCATTTTGTTCCATTTAGGCCAAGTCATGAAGTTTGTAACCCTACTTAACACCATCGGCTGATTTTTCTGCCAGGGAAGACTAAGGTGTCATCTGCCGGCAGAGAAGCTGTGTGGAAAGAGAACGTGCTCGGCACTATTTGGTGTAAAATGAGAATTGTGCATTTTTAATAACATAAAAAGAAATCTGAATGTACCTTTACATTTTCCTTTGAGTCCAGTAATTATCGGTTTCTTCTAGAACATTTATGACATGAATGTGTCGTTATGACCTTTGTTTTGTCTTTTTTAAATAAAGTGGAATTCTGATTTTTAATCCATTCTTCCTTCTCATGGTGCTCAAGAGAGCCAACATGTTGCAAGTTGGTCATACATGCTATTGAGAATTTCATGATATTCTGTACGTGTGACTGCACTACTATTACTAGTTTGCTACTCAAAGACAAAAACAACTGAATTTGAGTGGCCATGGAGCTATTGTGTAGTCAATAAATTTATCAATAATTCAATTATTCCTAAAATCAGAGTTGGATTTGAAAGAACCACAGAATATCTGGAAAAATGTTCTATTAAAAGACTATACTATACTGGGAGTTATGTTCTTTCGGGAATAGGCTTCATCTTCCCTGTCAACCTGCCCTGGATAAGCGGATGAGGATAGGAATGGATGGGAGTTACTATGTGCATCACCATGTTCGGTAAAATGTAAATGTACCTTGCTGCCACAAGTACTTTAGACCAAACTTCAAGCACGACAGGAGTAATGCTGATTTGGAGTTGAACATGCAGTTGAGAGAACTGAATGTCTCATATTTGTCTGTCACAAACTCGCCATTATACCAGAGTATTCTCAAATAAGATGTGAGGTCGGCTGTCTGGGAACTAAACCTAGCTAAAATCATGCAACAGGAAATTGCTTCTGAAGACACAAGAAAATATACAGTGGAGTGGACAGAAAAGAAACCTCTAATTATTTTGAACAGCACAGTCAAAGTTCAGACGTCAACTACATTGAGATTCTTCGGTGAGTCTTGGGACCTGCATATGAAACAACATTTTTTTAATATACAAGATTTGAAGCTGTGTTAAGAGGAGTAAGCAGAGACTGAAACTTCTAGAGAAGAATTGTTGCTTCAAGCATTTGCAGCTTAAGCTGGTTCTGCAATTTACTGGATCATGAGTCGTCCCTGTTTACACTTAATGTCTACATATTGGCTTGTGTTTTGTGGACTTAAAAGTCAAGGTATAATTTGTGTTGTATTAGTTAGTTGAGGTTCTCAAATTCTAGAGGTTTGGGCCAAAGCCGTGCAAAGCTGTCTTCAGTTTTAGGGCTAACTAATATATTGGTGTTGGTTGATTTGACTAGTTGGTTTGGAATATATTTAATGATTATACACTACCGGTAAAAAGTTTTGGAGAAACCCCCAATTTGTCTTTTTTTGTTAAAATGTAAGCTATTCTGGTCTAGTGAATAATCTGAAATTGTGGAAAGTTAAGCCATTAGTTTAAAAAAAAAAATAGAAGACACTAAAAAAGGAAACATTAACAATTTTCAGAGTTTTACAAACACAGGCCATGTTCAGGGAACAAGAATGCATTAACAACTTGCAATTTTTCTGTGGCAGTGGAAGCTAATGAACCTGTGGAGGTTGCTTCCAACAATTTCTGCAGGTGTCCAAACCTTTCTCGATTACTTACAAACCCCTCGGCCTGTGTAAAAACAGTGTTGGAGTGCACTTTGTTGCTTCTCTATCTGAAGCTTTATTAGGACAGTATTGCACTGTGTATTACTATCATAATGGTGAGAAAAATGCAATTAACGAAGGAAGAGAGGCTGACCATTCTAACCCTTACAAGTGTATGTTTTTACTTTGGAGAGTTTGCAAAGAAATCCAAGGTGTCAATGAGTACAATTTCTTACACCATTAAAAAGAACTTGGAAACTGGAAGAAACTCAGAAAAGCAGAATCAAAAGACCGGTTTATGAGGGAAAACAGCTTCAGGTCCAACTGTATTGAAAACGGTGTACTATCCACATCTCCAGTAGTTTGTTCAGAATACATTGAGTCTGGAGGTGTTTCTTGGCCCAGACAAGCCTATTTGTTTTTTTATATATATAAATATTGCGAATTTTGGCATTTGATTTCTTACTTCCTGCTCGACCTGTCAGACCTGCAAGCTCCAAGTCTCATTGGTTTGTGAGGTGTCTGTCGTGTAAGCCGTAGGCTTTCTTTGCAGTTTCTCTTAAGTAAAGTATTACACTTTTAAGAGTTCTTTTGATCTCCTTGATTTTCCTTTGCTACTTACCTCTTTCTTGCTATCATGGTAGAAATGTTCATGTAATGTTTCAGAGGGATTAGCAAAACTTTTTTTTTCTTTATCAAAACATTTTTATAATGACATGTGGTTTGTAAGTAGTCAACAAAAATTGGCACACTTGTAGGAATTGTTGGCATCCACTTTTCAAGGCTTCATTAATTTCCATTGCTGCCGAAAAGCTGCAAGGTGTCAACCCATTACCTGTTACATACAGAAATTTTTGTATAACTTTGAAAATTGCAATCTTTTTAGTTTTTAGTAATCTAAACTACTATCACTAGTATTTATTTATATGTACCTTTGGCAGTTTACCACTTAGCTTTTGTACCATCTCAGGTTATTACTGAATTTGATGCTGCAAAAACCTAGAGAAATGTAGGTGTTCTAAAATGTTTGACTGGTAGTGTATCTCTGAGAGAGAGAAGATGAAGAAGACATTTTAAAAATTAGAGGGCTTCCTCCTTTCCCTACCATTAAAATGAATTAGCAACCAGTGGCTCATAGTGGTGGGGCATAACCATTTGCAGTTTCCAGTCTTGAAGTAAATTGAATGAATTTGTCGAGTTGCGGTGAATTTTTCAAGAATGGATGCTGAACTCGGTTTTCTGACGTGTGTGTTTGTTTTTGTGTGGTGTTCTGCTGATGTCACGGCGTTCTTTAGGTCCTCTGGCTGCCTGAATCACTCTCGTCTTGTGCTACATGACCAACACAATGCAAATCTTGGAATCTGTGTGAAAATTTGGAAACAGCCGTCTGATTAATGACACACTGTGTGTCCGATGTGCTGACAGCTCCAGTAAGTGCAGTTTGGCAAGAGTTTTGTAACTGAAATTAGGAGTGGGCAGTATGGCCAAAAATCCATTTGACTGAATAAGTAAACATTTTGATGGCTTTCGTAAATAGTGGTATACAGTAATCCCTCCTCGATCGCGGGGGTTGCGTTCCAGACCCCCCCGCGATAGGTGAAAATCTGCGAAGTAGAAACCATATGTTTGTATGGTTATTTTTATACATTTTAAGCCCTTATAAACTCTCCCACACTGTTTATAAATATTCCCCGCAGAGTTATACAGCATAATCCCTTTGTATTCTCTTAGATATTAGGTAAGATTCATTGAAATTATGTATATTAACACTGTTTATATACAGCAAAACCTAAATATTATTTTAAAGATATTGAGTGTCTCCGATATCACATATGTTACAGCCATTACGATAGACAGGTCACCAGCAATAAATATGTACAATGCAAGAAAAATAGTATACAGTAAATGTGTGTACAGTGACACTAAACGTACGTACATGTACTAAGCACTGTAAGAAGAAAATTATGGTTACTCGCCAACAATGACACGATGACTTGTCCGATAACAATGAGTTTAATTTTACTGCACAACAAAGGAGAGCGTTACAGCCCTTGTAAAGGAGCCACTTCAGGCGATTGTGTAGCACTGCCGTTGTTCTTCTTCTGGAGTCTTCAATCCAAATCCCTAAAGCAGATTCCATCCAGACTACTGCCTTATTACATCCACTTACAACTCGTTTTGCACCCTGGTTAAAAGGACGCTGCAGCCGTAGATCTTATATTCCTTTCCTACTTTTTAAATAAAAGGAATCGTAGCCTTCAACAAATCCAAAACGTTTACCTTTTTGGCAATCGTTAACATCTTCTTCTTGCGCTTGGGCACGGCCCCTGAAGCAGTAGCAGATTGTTTTGGAGCCATAATGAAGGGCTTGACTATGCACAAAGATAAACACAAAAGAGCACAACTCTTTACACAGCGAAACACGTTGATGCTGAATGAGTGAGACGAGACTTCCTGGTTAACACTACATTCAGCACGCAGGAGCTCAACTGCGTGCTCTGATTGGTTAGCTTCTCAGTCAGGAGAACTTAACTGCGTGCTCTGATTGGTTAGCTTCTCAGCCATCCACCAATAGCGTCCCTTGTATGAAATCAACTGGGCAAACCAACTGAGGAAGCATATACAGGAAGTAAAAAGACACATTGTCCGCAGAACCCGCGAAGCAGCGAAAAATCCGCGTTATATATTTAGTTATGCTTTCATATAAAATCCGCGATAGAGTGAAGCCGCGAAAGTCGAAGTGCGATATAGCGAGGGATTACTGTACTGTAGTTATGGAGGTATACTTTTCAGACTGAGACCTTTGTTGCAAAATGTTACTGAGTTAATATAAATAACATTGACACATCTTTTTCATTGCAACACTTACCAACACTCTGTTCTTAGGCCTCCCATTGAATCTTTCTTGAACTAAAGTGTATCTTCTGTCTCTGTCACTTGCTCATCCATGCGCCCACTGCCAAGCAAACACAGCACAAGACGTGGCTTCTACCTGTTTACATTAACTCACCAATCAGGTTGAACAGCACAGCACTCTGGGTAATTCTCTTAAAGGAATAGGCTTATTACACAGAGTTCACTTATACAAAGACATCACCTTTAAGACCCTAACACACCGAGACAAAATCTCTTATGTCTTTTAACATGGGTTTTTATTTTGAAATGCATCAATCAGCCACAACATTAAAAGCACCTGCCTAATACAGTGTGGGTCTCCCCCTCGTGCCACCAAAATTGCTCCGACCCATCGAGAAATGGAATCCACAAGATCTTTGAAGGTGTCCTGTGTTATCTGCACCAAGACTTAAGCATCAGGTCCTTTCAAGTTGCGAGGTGAGACCTCCATGGATTGTACTTGTTTTTGCAGCTCATTCCACAGATGCTTGATTGGGTTGAGATCTGGAGAATTTGCAGGCCAACTCATCTATTTGAAGTCTTTGTCATTTTTCTCAAACCCTTAACTGCGCAGTTTTTGCCGTGTTGCAGTGTGCATTATCTGCTGAAGAAGGCTACAGCAGTCATGAAATACCATAGCCAAGAAGGGGTGTTCATGGCCTGCAACAGTGTTTAGGTAGGCGCTGCATGTTAAACTAATATCCTCTTTAATGCCAGGACCTAAAGTTGCCCAGAGCATCACACTACCTCCGCTGGCTTGCCTTATTGCCATAGTGTATCCTGCTCCCATCTCTTTCCCAGGTAAATCACGCACTGCTGTCTATATGATCTAATAGAAAAATTGGTTCATTAGACCAGACCCAGGTAACCTTCTTCCATTGCTCCATGGTCCACTTCTGATGCTCATTGTTGACCCTTTCATCAGTAGACAGGGGTCAGCATGAGCACTCTGACCTGGCTGCAGACGTGCCGCAAGCTGTGATGCACTGTGTATTCTGACCCTTTTCTGTCATGGCAGTCAGCAGTTTGTGCTTCAGTCCTTTTTTTTTTTTTTCTAGATTTGGACCGTATGGGCTACCCTTCACTACCTACTTGTATGAATGAGCCTTGGGTGGTCTTGACCCTGTCGCCAGTTCGTCGGTTGTATTTCCTTGGACCACTTTTGGTAGGCACTGACCGCTGCCTACTAGGAGCACTGCTCTGACCCTGTCATCTAGCCATCACCATCTGGCCCTTGTCCGAGTTAAATCTTGTCCATTTTTTCCTGTTTCCAACATGTCAGCTTCAAGAACTGACTGTTCACTTGCTTTCCATTGCTGGTCGGCTGCCACTGTAACGAGATAATCAATGTAATTCCACTCACCTGGCAGTGGTTTAAATGTTCTGGCTGGGCATGGGAAAGTTAGCACGTTAACTTTTGCTATTAATGTGTCCTGTTTAACACGTTAAAAATGAAATGAGACAAACACCTTAGGCAGTGCTTTGGTCAGGGCAGCATTTTTGTGTTTAACCATTCCAAAATAATAGTAAAAATAAGTGTGTACCTAAAAAAAATTATATACACATCCAGTACTATATTTATATACTACCTTTAAAATGTTATGAATATTTTTTAAATCTATAGTGGAAGAAGATTTTGATCCAACAACAAGCATTTCAACTTTATCTCTGTTTGAAAGCAAAAACTTGCCATCTTTGCAGTTGTGTAATGAAGTGACACTTGTGTCTTATTTCTAGCTGACCTTTGAAAATGTACTACTTTTTTTCTTTTCTTTTTTTTTTTTTTTCTTTCAATATCCCAGAATTTCCTGGATTGACTACATGTTAGGTTTAGAAACCAACCAAATTCATTGGGGCAGTTTCCAATTTAGTAGAAATTCACTGGCGTGAGCCAAGGCAAAAATCAGCCTCACGTGTTTGATTGTTATACGTTTTGTTTTACAGAACCACTCATGAATTCTTATTTGGTGCTTTGGCTGAACTGGTTGACAATGCAAGGTAAAGAATTTATTTTTATGTTGTGGGGCTTTACATTAGAATATGCTATGGGAATTTTCGGAGTTACCGCTTACAGTGCCTCAGAATGCCATGTGACTTTGAAGTTTGTGATTTGGTAGTTGGTCGGTGCGAAAAGCATTTAAAAACAAGCATTAAAGGGTCTTTTTTAAATATATCTTACATGGTAGTATTTTTGAGAAAAAAATCTCAATATTCTTGTGACGTATAGATCATTATGTTAGGTATCTATTCATATGCTTAGAATGTAAAAAACAAAAGTTGATTTTTTTCTGAAATATTGTAAAAAATTCCCTTGTGAGCTGCTGGGGAGAGCAGTTAAACAGCAGCAAGTTTTTGAAAAGAAGACCTGCCTCTGCCCCTATTTATTGGTCGTTAAGCTACAATGCCACATTTCCGGAATTTTCAATGGCAGTTTGTCAGACTGCACGTTTGGATTGACCTTCTGCTTATTTATGACACCTTGGATATGCACAAATATGTGACCTACCTTCCATTTGATGATGTTTTCATTTTTGCATTTCCTTCTTAATTGTACTTTCTTGGATGATAGTCCTGCATGTTTGCTAATGAATCAAAATTACTGAGCAGGACTCCTGACCAATGAACTGAATGTTCTTCAGTTCAAAGGCTCAATCTCTTTTATGCCTGTTTTCCAGCCGATTGTGCAATAACTTTCAGGAAGTTGTTTATTTAACTGAATTTTTGCCTAAGTTCCGTGTATTTGAGGCGTTGTGAGCATATGGCTAGGTTGTCTAACATTTGAATTAGTAGCTGAATACTTGTGCTTCGCTATGGGAATGCAACAGGAAAAATGTGTTCTAAAATATACAGAGTGACAGTATATGTCCTGTAAAGGCAAGATTTAGCACATAAACGAAACAAAACAGGTTGCTAATTATTTCTTGAAATGTTTACTCAAATATAAGCTATTTTAAGTATAGAAGACTTAAACAGTGATGATCAAAACTTGGGCATGTGCCGCCACCACTTATCTGCACCACGTGGTGCGGGACCATTACTTCGTCAATATAAATCCTTTCTTCCTCGGTCATAGTTTTACGGGTTTATTTAAAGAGGTATAAACTTAATAGAAGAATTTGTGATTAAAGTATGAAAAAGAATAAAATAAAAAAAAGTATGAAAATCAAAATTCTCAAAATAAGTTTGCTTTAATATACCTTTGAATAATCTTGTAGCTGCCAGAGTGTAAGGCAAGTTCAAGCACGGGTAAAACGCATGCCGAAAGAAATCTGTCAGTCCAAAAGTTTGTTTTAAAATGTTCCACACAAGAATAAAGAAAAAAGTTTTTACACATGTAGAATAAAATGCAAAAAAAGGAAAAAAAATGTATCTTCTCTAAACTTAGATTTTCTTGTAAAAGTTTAGTTGTTTCTATACTTAAAGATTCTTAACTTCTTCTGTACACTTTAAACGTTCTGTGCAGCACTTTCAATTAAGTGCTTTGTCTTGCATGTTACTTTGCACACAAAACACGCACACAAGGTACGCAAGGCTCAAAAGGCCAGGTTTAAAAACCTTGTGCCCTCTACACCTTACACGTGGCAAGGCTGATCACTAACTGAGAATAATGTTAAGTCCAAGAAGTTAGGAATAGCTAGAATATACCAATTCATTTCAACTGATGGGGGTTACAGGAACCTCCCATAGATTACGTACTATCATTTAGTAAAACATTTATGATTATCTAACTAGGAAATGGCTCTTACAAACCTAACTAAATTATTTTAAAAAGATTTTGTGGAAACTCGAAAATATCAGAACAAAACTTGTACTCTTCAGAAAAATGAAAGTATTTTTAATTTACTTTAAAGAAATTTACTTTAGAAAGAAATAAAATAACTATAAGAAATTTGGCACTTGGATGACAAAATTTTTTAAACTGTTTGTTAGCAAGCACCTATGGGCCAATGGTAACCTACATTCCAAATTTCAAGGCCCAAGTCCTCATGGTACGGGAGATTTTGTGATGATTGAGTCAGTGGTATTTGACTTATACAGGTATATAGTGAGGAACATAAGTATTTGAACACCCTGCGATTTTGCAAGTTCTCCCACTTAGAAATCATTCACATTGTAGATGCATTCCCACTGTGAGAGACAGAATGTAAAAAAAAAATCAGGAAATCACATTGTATGATTTGTACAGAATTTATTTGTATTGCACTGTTGTTTGCAATTACAGAGGTCAAACGTTCCCCGTAGTTCTTGACCAGGTTTGCACACACTGCAACAGGGATTTGGGCCCACTCCTCCACACAGATCTCCTGTAGATCTGTCAGGTTCCGGGGCTACCGCTGAGCAACATGGAGTTTCAGCTCCCTCCAAAGATTTTCGATTGGATTTAGGTCTGGAGACTGGCTAGGCCACTCCAGAACCTTGATAAGCTTCTTACGGAGCCACTCCTTGGTTATCCTGTCTGTGTACTTTGGGTCATTGTCATGTTGGAAGACCCAGCCACGACCCATCTTAAGTGCTCTGACTGAGGGAAGGAGGTTGTTGCTCAAAATCTCACAATACATGGCCCAATTCATCCTCTCCTTAATACAGTGCAGTCATCCTGTCCCCTTCGCAGAAAAGCACCCCCAAAGCATGATGTTTCCACCCCCATGCTTCACAGTAGGGATGGTATTCTTGGGATGCAACTCCTCCTTCTTTTTCCTCCAAACATGGCGAGTGAAGTTTAGACCAAAAAGTTCTATTTTGGTCTCATCTGACCACATGACTTTCTCCCATGCCTCCTCTGGATCATCCAGATTATCATTGGCAAACTTCAGACGGGCCTGGACATGTGATGACTTGAGCAGGGGAACCTTTGAAACTGTCATCTCAGCTCTGTTCTTGTCATTGACCAGCACCTCCTGTGTAGTTCTGGGTTGATTCCTCACCTTTCTTATCATCCGTGATGCCCCACGAGGTGAGATCTTGCATGGAGCCCCAGCCGAGGGAGACTGACAGTCGTCTTTAGCCTCTTCCATTTTCTGATACTTGCTCCAACAGTTGATCTATTTTCACCAAGCTGGTTGGCAATTGCCCCGTAGCCCTTTCCAGCCTTGTGGAGGTCCACAATTTTGTCTCGGGTGTCTTTTGACAGCTCTGTGGTCTTGCCCATGGTAGTAGTTGGAGTCTGACTGACTGTGGGGTGGACAGGTGTCTTTAAAGAGCTCAAACAGGTGCTACTAATTAAGATTACTAAGTGGAGTAGAGGTGGACTTCTTAAAGGCCGAGTAACAAGTCTTTGAGAGCCAGAATTCTTGTTGATTGCCAGGTGTTCGAATACTTACGTGCAGCAGTGCAATACAAATAAATTCTGTACAAATCGTATAATGTGATTTCCTGAATTTTTTTTACATTCTGTCTCTCACAGTGGGAATGCACCTACAATGTGAATTTCAGACCCCTCCATGATTTCTAAGTGGGAGAACTTGCAAAATCGCAGGGTGTTCAAATACTTATGTTCCTCACTGTATGTGTGTGTGTGTGTGTGTGTGTGTGTGTGTGTATATATATATATATATATATATAAACACAAGTCATTGCAAGTTTTTCTTCATTTGGATATTTTGATATTTTTTGCTTGTTTGTTCATTGTTGGTCCCCACCAAAGCTTACTGTGTAAAGAAACTGTAACACTATTTTCCATAAAACATGACATTAAACATTTTACTTGGTCATTACTGCAAACAACTTGTGTTAAGTGACATCTACAAAAGTGGTTAGTTTTGGCTAGAGTATTCCTTTAATGTTTTTCTTCAAATTTAAAAGTAAACCAGCTAGATCTAGTTAATTATATAGGCCAACGTGTCATTGGTTATTTGGGGTTGTATTGTTTACCCTGTATTGAAATTATATGCTCCCATTTTAAAGGAATTCACATGCATATATCTATTAGGCAAACTCTTACTTCCTGTCTGTCCTGTCCTTCTTGAAAGCAGAATTACTTTGAAATGCTCCAGAAATGTTTGGTTATTTAATATCAAGTAGACCCAACCAAAGACCAATGTTGATGTAATCAGTATCTGCAAATAATCATTTTCTCAATTTTTCAGGGATGCTAACGCTACAAGGATAGACATCTACACAGGTAAGTGACATTCCATGGTCACTTTTTCTCTCCCTGTCTTTCTTCCCAAGACAGTATAGGCGGATTGTGATCATGGATTGATGTCAAATACAGCTGCTTATCTTGTGATGCTGCAACTTGCTGTCTCAGTCAGGTTGTGTGCTGCAGGCTTCAATTTATATTGACTTGTTACGTATTGTACAATATTATGTATTACATAATTTGATGTTCACTGGTGTTTAAATTGTGTTCACAGAAAAAATACCAGACCTGCGAGGTGGATTTTCTCTGTGCTTTCTTGATGACGGTACAGGCATGGACCCAAGTGAGTGAAGTTTCTTTTCTTTGACCTCCTCAGCTTCATGCCCTGTATGCAGAGGACCAGTCACTCTAGAAAGCTCAATTTTGAATTCCTAAATATCATTTTTCATTGTTGTTGCTGTAGTGCTTTATAAAATTTTGTCCCAGGATTTGTAGTATAGTGACATTTCCAGTTGAGTATCCCAGCCAGACGCCCGTTATTTGTAAGGAAAAGAGATTCTAGAAAATAGTTGGACTCTAAAGAGGTAGTGATGATGTGTGAGTAGTCAGTTTTTGTCTTATATAGCACCATCCATTGACTGTGCCATCACAAGGCAATTTAAAAGCAAGTGAGTAAATAAAACCACTTTCAAAAACTAGAATTAAAAAGTACAGCACACGTAAGAACAGACTGAATGTGGAATAAATAAACGGCCAAGGGAGGCTGGAAAACAGAATTAGGATTGGCACGGTTGTTTCGGCAAATTAAATACGAATGCAGCTGCAATACATTTTATTGAAATACAGAAGAAGAAATTGGACCGTGTCCACTATTGAACTTGCTTACCAAGAGTTGGAAAATTGCTGTTAAGAGTCACGAGAAGTCCATTTTCTGGGTTGGCAATGCCCACATAAAGACTCTGTTTGTTGGTTTATTTTTGGTAGAGAGCTTTTCACAGATTGCAGGTTAAGAGCACAACAGTAATGCACATTCATTTTATTGTTTTTGTAGTTTATGTGTAATTGAGATTTGTTCTTCTTGTAATGCACATTGAACTGCATATTTTGTATGAAAATCTGCTATATGAATAATGTTTTAATATTAAGAAGGTGAAGGTGGCTGTAAGATTGGATGTTTGACAAGTGGTGTAGAACTATGAGGTTTGGTCAGTCTTATGTGTTTGTGTGGTAGTTTCTGTACCCTTTTAGGGTCCGGTGATATCTGATTTCTTTATGTAGTCAGAAGTTAAACAAAGTGACCCCTTTTATTGGCCAACTAAAAAGATTACAATATGCTGGCTTTCAAGACAACTCAGTCCCCTTCTTCAGGCAAGATGTCATAATTTCTTTATGAAAAGTAAAAAATGGCACCTCTGACGATTTTAGCATATTGGTATGTATGTGAGAGAAAATTAAATCTTTTTAAGTATGCTGAGCCGTGGTGGTTTTTATTTGCATAATGAAACCAGGACATGCATTATAAATGGGTTTAACCTTCATTATTTGAATTTAGGAGATTTCATACTCTGAAAGTGGAACCAGTTGGTTGTTTGTATGCTTTCAGAAGTAAACCACAAAACAGGTGGATTTCAAACAGGTGGCGGAAAGGTCTCTTTTTAAAAAGTATTCAACTCCAGGAGGAAACTCTTAGAAATGGAGTGAATCTGTATGTATGCTTGTAATGAAGACCCCTCTGTGAAACTCTTAAAATACACTTGAAAATGGGGAGTCCTGTGCTGACTGCGCAATTGACAAAAATGGACAAAAGCTGGATTGGGGTAACATTTTATAGAATAATGTGCATAAAGTTGTATCTAGCTGTCTGGATGTCCATTTTCATAAGACTTTTCTAAGTCCACTTGTTATGGACATTGTGGACAGTATGGGCTCGGTGTTCGTACTGTTGTACTTATCTCACTCTCGTTATTTTTGGAGAGACAAAGAAATTTAATGCAAGAAAGATGTTAACTTGGCTGTGGTTCATCCTTTTCTGTATTTTTGGGGGGTACTTTTGTGTGATGTGTATATAATTTCCCCACATCACCAATAGCAGCATTTCTATATAAGTTCTTTGTAAAATGTGGAAAAACAAACCGAGTAACAAGTGGTCTAACAAATATTTGAAACTATAAGAGAGGATACTTTGTTTGCCACGTATGGTTTTTAAACAATAGACCCGCTTGTGTAATTTGAAAAGCTATCTGTTTTGTAACTGACAGCTTTTGTTTTCCCCTTTAAGATGAAGCTGCACATGTGATGCAATTTGGAAAGTCCAGTAAGCGATCTCCAGAATCAACGCAAATTGGCCAGTATGGCAACGGATTGAAATCGTAAGAAAATTTCTTTTTGCTAAAGTGTCACCGTTTTATAAAACACCTTGCCAAGTAAATTCAGTAAAATTAATGGTTTTTATTGTAGAGGCTCAATGAGAATCGGAAAAGACTTTATTCTCTTTACTAAAAAGGAAGGCCTGATGACTTGTCTGTTCCTTTCTCGAACTTTTCATGAAGAGGAAGGCATTGATGAGGTATGTATGATTTAGTAGCACTTATTTTTGGTGATAATACCGGGGGCTTCTGTTATGGCTGAGAGTGGATTGACATTTGAAGTTCCAATTGTTTTTGTTATTTTACTTGCATAAGAGTGAAGCTTTTCCTGTTTAATGGGATTGCAGATACCAGTTAAATAAACCTGACGTATTTGTATAAAACATGACTTTATTGGCACCACAATAAATCTATGTCCTCTTCTGCCACCTTATTTTTTTTTACCCCGCTATTCAGCTTTGTCCCAGTGAGTCCTGGACTAGGCTGACATCAGTTTGGCAGTATTTCAGTATAATAAATGGCCTTGTTATTTGTCCTCTTTCATACTAGTCATTTTTCATATTGATTTTTTAAAATAGTTTGTCATATAGCAAAAGTTCTGTTTTTCAAAGCCACGTTAAAATATAGTTTTATGTTTATCCACCCTCCCTGTAGGTTATTGTGCCCCTTCCCACTTGGAATTGCTCCACTAGTCAACCGGTTACAGAAAATCCAGAGAAATTTGCAATTGAAACTGAGCTCATCTATAAATACTCGCCCTTCAAAACAGAAACTCAGGTCATGGAGCAGTTTGGCAAAATCGAAGGAGACAGTGGTAAGCTGTGAAGAGTGACGTGATATTGGAAGTGTATCTGGGGGCTCAGGCCTTATTTGGATGGGACGGTGGAATGTCTGTGATTTATACACCGTGCATTGCTCTGTACCAGCATTTCCTTGTTAGTTAGTCTATGCCTGTCATCAGTTTGAAGCACTTTAACAACAATTATTTATCGGAGGAATGGGTCTGCTTGCATCTCCTAAAGGGCTGGCCTACTTGGTTTTCTGTATAAATTATGTATATTAGCACACCAATGGACCTCCAAGGGGGAATAGAGAGCCTCGATTTCTCTTTTTTTCATTTCAGGCACTGTATGAAGTAAATATTCCAATTCATATATACTGTGATTGTCAAGAAATAACCTTGATTTGAAAAATAGTGACCCTTTCCTTCAGTATTCCCACAGTAATTCACACCACTCTGATGTGTTGTCGTGAATGTTTTTGGAGGAGTCCTGTTCACTACTCACTTGGCTTGTTTCTCTCGTAGGGACATTGGTCATCATTTATAATCTCAAATTGATGGACAATCACGAGCCCGAGCTGGATCTCACCACTGACCCTCAGGACATTCTGATGGCTGGGACACCTCAAGAGGGCGTGTGAGTCAATGGCTATACACTTAGTTAACCGTGAGGCTGCATGTGTGGACAGTTTTTTTGTTTTAAAACTACTGGGTCTGTTGTGCATCCTGTGAACGTCCCTGAGATTATCGAAGGTCTTAGCCTGGTCTCGGTGCTTTCTGTCTGTGTTTAGGCCTTGTAATGAATTTTCAGCTAGATTGCATTTAAATCTATTGCACTATAAACAAGCTTTAGCCCTTAAATTATATTCACCTGAAAGCTGCTTTGCAGGATTTAGTCCATTGGGATACATGCAGAACCTCATGGGTTGTTAGGAAGAGTTTTGCTGCATATGGTTATTGTTTTTCTAAACTATTTTTCTTGTCTATGTTATTGCATTTAATTAAGTATTTTTTGTATAAGGGCAAAGTAGTTTCATAGACCAGTGAAAGGTCCACTATTAGAGCAGGAATTAATAGAAATGTAATACAGGCACTTTCGACCACCCCAATTAATTTGTACCATTCACTTTTTAGCAAACCAGAGCGTAGATCTTTCCGGGCATATGCTGCCGTCCTGTATATTGATCCCCGAATGAGGATATTCATCCAGGGAAACAAAGTTCGTACCAAGCGTCTCTCTTGCTGTCTCTATAAACCCAGGTAATTTCCCTTGAAAAAGAGCACTCCACGATCCTCGAGTTGTAAGACTGATAGCTTTTAACATTTCTCACAAACTGAAATGATTGCCTTTTCTTTTGTTCTTACCAGGATGTACAAATACACATCAACCCGATTCAAAACACGAGCTGACCAGGAGGTGAAAAAAAGTGATCACATGGCTAAAATTGGTAAGTATCGGCCTGTGAGATACTCCACGTGAAATTTAGGTGTTTGCAGTGACATTTCTAAGAGGGCAGTAATCTTCTGAGCTGTAGCAGACACCATCCCAAAGTGGGATGTAAAGTAGGGCAGAACTAAAGTACAGCTAGTAGTTATTGAAAATTAGTTTAGATTAGTCGCTTATTCTAGTATGCACAAGTAGCCATTGTAGACTTCTAACAGCTACACCATTTCAAAACCAAAATGAGTAATGCAAAAAGATGTAGGAAATGTAGTGTTTACCTTCTGAGAAAGTACATTGACCTTCTCCTTAAATCAGTTTTTTGCCAGACTGGTCAGCAATCATTTTTAGAAGATAATATACTGGGTAGGGTATTGGAGGTCTGCAATACCTTTGCATCTTTCTTCCTCAAATTAAATCTGAAAGCTCTATTAAGACATAAATGCTTGGTTACAAGACTAAATCAACACGCGTACACCTTTTGCATGGTTTGTATGTATGTGGTGGCGTGTGTTGTTTATTTATTTTCTCCTTTTTCCTATTTCAAAGCCTACTCATTCCATTAAATGTTGTTTTATGTACTTATTCCAGCTGAAGAAAAAGCACGTGAGGCCGAAAGCAAAAGTCGAGCACTTGAACTTAAATTAGGTGGAGACCTCAGCAGGGAGTCACGGGTAAGCAGCCTCTTCTGGTCACACACATTGATCTTTGTCAGTAGGAAGAATACATCCAAGGAGTGCTTA
>JANRMT010062838.1:4453215-4474721 GCA_026402145.1 Polypterus bichir lapradei | reverse complement strand
ATATATATAATAGAGAGAGAGAGATATAGATCTCTAGATAGATCTATAGATAGATATATCTATATCTGTATATAATGTTTAGTTAATGTGTTGTGATTTTGATTTCCAGATTATTTTAGTACCTAGAGTGGTGGCCTTTTTTAAATTTGTTTACTTTTGTAAGTTTGGATAACAGGCCTTTGTTTCATCTTCACAGAGCCCTGAAAGAGCCAAAAGAGTTGTGTTTCATTTTCGGCGTGAACATAAATCAGCGAGAACTTGATGGGATGTTTGTGTACAACTGCAGTCGACTCATCAAGATGTATGAGAAAGTGGGGCCTCAGCTTGATGGTGGAACGTAAGTGGTTTGCTGCTCACAAGTTATATCTCAAAAAGCTGTTTTGCACCATATTACTCTGGGATGTTTTGTCTACCTTCCTACTAGTAGTAAGAAGTACTTTTGCGTGTAAGTTTTAAATATTGAGACCTTTTGAGTATGTGCGTGTATGATGTTCATTCTATTCACGTCTTATGTCTTGCAAATCATCTTTATTGCCTTTCAACTCTCAAGAGTGTGTCTTTGACAATAAGCAAGACAAAATGACTGTGTGCTTTCTTTTTGTAGCTTTACTAGTTGCCTTAAAATATTTGGTTTTAATGATTGTAGGTAGAACAGAACAGAATACCCAGTGTCTTCTGTTCAGCTAAATTAGACGGAAGTCCGGAGTGTTAAGAGAGATTTTATGCACACCTAACAGAACCAGTTCTTAATGCGATACTAAACCCTGCTGTCCCACAGCGCCACCCCAAACACGATTCACCATAACTTTTGAATAAGGTACTTCGGTGGCTCTTGTGTACAGTTTGTGCTCTTCACACAGATCTCTAGTTTGTCTTACTCCGTTTACTGAACGTTTGCCCCAACTAAGTTCTTGATTTTAGACTCCGTTTAAGATATGCATTTTGAAGCTACAGGCTTAAAGGATTTGAATGCTGTCTGGCAATCCTGTGTGTTCCTGCACCACTGGGCTATCTTGGTCAGGCCCTCAGTGCAGACTTCAGACTGCCTACTTCCTCTTTAGGACACTAAGTGCTTTTCATCATAGGCTTGAAAAGAAGACCCCAAGAGTCTTAAGTGCATCCTCCTAAACCACCAAGTGTGTTTGTGGAGGTTTCCTCGGTAGGACGCTCCTCTTCCCTACATGTTGGTTTGCCACTGGTGGTGTCTTTCCTGCTAGGCTCCTTGAGTATCAGTATGGAAAGCTCTCTCAACATCAGATAAGATCAGACCCCGGTGTTTTCTTGTCTGGAGTGAATTAAAGTCCCTAAGTAAGATTTTTTGGTGTCACTGGGTTTGCATAAGAAACAAAAGGACATAAGAAATTTGATAGGTAGAGACCATTCAGTCCATCAAGTCCGTTTGTTTAGCTAATAGCTAAGCTGTCCCAATATCTTTCCCAGGTTATTCTTAAAAGTGGTCAAGATTTCTGCTTCAACTACATGTCTTGGTAGTTTTGTTCCAGAGTCCCACAACTCTTTGCATGAATAAGTTTTTCTTTGCTTCAGTTTTAAATGCTCTTCACTTCCCCTTCATTTTCATTGATGTTCTTGAGTATGTGATTCTTCCTTAAACTGAAAGAATGTTCTGGATCTACTTTATGAATGCCTTTGAGAATTTTGAAGACTTGCATTAGGTCCCCACCCAGTCTCCTCTGCTCGAGACTAAACCGGTAACAGCAGGAAGTGTCCATAAAAGACCCATGAAGCACTTGGTTGCCCTCTTGTGCACAGCTTCAAGTGCTGCTCTGTCTTTCTTGTACTGTGGTTACCAGAACTGCCAACAGTACACCAGAGGCGGTCTTAATACTGCAGTTTGTAGTTTGAACATAATGTCCCCTGACTTAAATTATTGAAATCATTTACCTTTTAATTGATTCTGTACATTGTTTAGGCAATGGAAATATTTCATCAACATAAACCTCTAAATCGGTTTCAGAGGTTGCTTTCTGTATGACAGGGCCTCCCATCTTGTATTTATAATTAAAGTTCCTTTTGCCCATCTGGAGCACTTTGCGCTTTTCTACATTAATTTCTGAAGCTTGACCAGGTCTTTTTGAATTATTTTTGCTGCATCTTCAGTGTCTGCCATCCCATATGTGAATTTGACAATTTTAATAACTATAACTGAATCAGTGTCATTAATATAAAGTGGAAAAAGTAATGAGGGTCCAAGGACCGACTCTGAGGTGTCTGCTAAGCAGTTTTGTTGCGCTGTTGATGAGATTGCTTTGGTTATCTTGGTTTGACGTTAATATGTCTAGTCTGCTGTTAACATTGTAGTATGCACAATACAAGAAATGGTGATCACCTTGGTTGTATTTTACTGTTGTTATTATTGGAGTAACTGAATATCAAATCATTTGAAAATTTCCCACCTTAAACAAACAGCTTTATCTACCTGTGACCAACTGACTAATGGGATTGTGACATGCTCTATTTAGGGCCTGCGGTGGTGTGGTCGGAGTGGTTGATGTCCCCTATCTTGTGCTGGAGCCCACGCACAATAAGCAGGACTTCGCTGACGCTAAAGAATATCGACACCTCCTAAAGGCCATGGGAGAACACCTCGCACAGTACTGGAAGGACATTGCTATTGGTAAGAAAGCTGACGTCAATTTGTTTGTGCTATTACATGAATAACGATCAAAAAAATAATGAAAACTCAATACGTATGGTCAACAAGGGTATAAAGTTTGAAGAAACTTGTAACAAAATTAAGTTGGCTCATTATCCTGTGCTGGATTAAAAAATAATGACTTGAAGATAATTTTCTTTTGTTTGTGTGTTTTTTGCCCTCTGTTATTTTATTCAGCCCAGAAAGGGATTGTCAAATTCTGGGACGAGTTTGGTTATTTGTCAGCTAACTGGAACCAGCCGCCTTCCTCAGAGCTTCGGTATAAACGACGTCGAGCCATGGAGATCCCCATAACAATTCAGTGTGGTAAGGGAACATTTAAATAAACGTGAGGTAGTGTTGTTTTTTTTTTTTTTTTTTTTTTCTTTCACATTTTGGTTGTTCAAGTTATTTGATTTTTGGAAAGTCTTAAATTTACATGTGAAATGAAGAGTTTGATTTGTCTTTTAATACTTATTGCTGCGGAAGCAACTCTTCTCTTGTGTTGTACACCTTTAACTAATTTTGTGGCCAATTCTGCCTTGTGTGTGATCTTTTCTTTTTTGTTTTTTCTGTCCAAACCCTGCCTCTTTGTATTTCCATAATGAATTGTACTTTTGTTACTGACTGAAGCCTGGGTGTGCCATATAGTAAGCCTCATTTTTAGCACAGAGTGTTAAGAGTGGCTAGTCTGCTTTACACATTTTTCCTCCCTTTCTTTGCTGTATAATGCAGTGTAGTCGTGTGGTGTTCACTTGTGCAGGTTTCAGATGTAAGTATACACTCAAAACAAACCTTTGGTGACAGTTGTTGTGTTTAACCTTTCAGATAAGTGTTTGAAATGGCGTACCCTGCCATTCCAACTGGATGCCGTCGACAAGGAATACCCGGATTCTTGGATTTGTTCCATGAACCCTGACAGCTCACAGGACAGGTGATGATAAATGTGTAGTGCTTAGAGAATGGACCTAAAAGGAAGCAGTGAACTGAAATTGTAAAATGTGTTATAAAATGGATCAGAACGCAGAAAACACTTACAGTGACTTGTGATTTCATGTGCAAAGGTCTAATAGGTAGACATCAGGAACACACAAAGCAATGCAACGCTCCATGACATGCTAGAATGGAGTGATTGTCTACATTATATATGGCACATGGCAAGTAGAAAGTATATTTAACGTTTCTAAATAAAAAATGCTTATGTCACATAGTGCCATGGTGTCTTTGAGGTGGCGTAATCTAAGAAAATACAAAATGGAATAAGGTAGTGACAAGTTGGAAGTTGGTTATTTTCTATTAAGGTACTCATTGTCATTATGGCACCACTGGCCAGAAGCAGCCAGCAAGTAGAAGATGGTGCAAACCTGTGGAACAGGACAGCTGTATGCCATTGCACAAAAATAGGTGTTTCTTTCTATTATATCTTTTTATATGCCTATACCTATTGTGTTGCCAGGACGGGTACAGCCACCCTAACCCTGGCACAGACAGGCAGGACTCGGGTTTAGCACAGAACACACACTTTTATTTACAGCTAGGGAGCGCTTCTCTCTGCTCTCCACAGCATAATATAGCACATAAAGCACCCACATAGTCCCTTTCATAATGTTTCATAATGACAATGACTTAACAGGAGATGGTTGTGGTAGTTCAACATCACTCTTCTGCTTTGGGGTTTTTTACAATTTTGTGGGGTGTGCTTTTAAAGGAGTGTGAGATAGTCACACTAGAATTTTCATTTTAAAGGTGTGAGGCTGCTGAGCAGAGGCAAAACCTTCCAACTGGCATTTTGCGCAAGGATATGAAATCCACTGAAGACAGGCAGAAGGAGTTGAGTGAGAAGATAAGGCAGCAGCAGGAGAAGCTTGAGGCGATGCAGGTGAGTCTACCCCAGTATGGAACAGTCGCTGCACATTGGTCTGTTGAGCCAAATCGCATAAAAGAAAAGACGTGTTTGGGGAGGGTGGCTAAAGTATATTCTGATCTGGTAAAACATTTAGTTGTCAAGTGGAACGTGTGTAATGTATATTGACTTTTATGGTCTATTCCAGAAAACCACGGTGGTTCGGTCCCAAGCCGATCTAAAGAGTCTTCCCCTGGAGGTCAGCCTGAAACCTGCCGAGAATAGCTCCAAGGAGACTACGGTAATGTGCCCTTCACACGTGGCTTACTGTGATTTTTCAACAGATGTGAAAAGCCACAGGGGGGATGGTTTTTTTTCTTTTAAATTGTGTGTTTTGTTGCATCATATTACGGCCTTTGTTCTGTGAAGTGATTTGTAGTTTAAGCCCATTCCCTTTTGGCATTTAAAGCCTTTCTTAAATAGTTGAATGCAGTCTTTATTTGAAATTTTTTTGTAATTGTAGTTTGTAAAATTTCAGGGTGTGCACTTGCTAAAAATTTGTCTTATGCAAGTTATCAGTACGCCACATGTTTGTCTAATTCATTATTTTCTTCTAATTCTGTTTTGCACTATTCACCATATGGGGGTGGGGGATGCACAGATTGTACACAAGTGATAAATTCACCTGTTGAAGAATTCTGTTGATTTGTCATTTCTTTCACACTCTACAGAATTCGGAAAAGATTCAAAGGCCACGGTCTCCACCGCTACCTGATATGATTAAAAATGCTCCAAGTCGCCCTCCTGTTTCGAAACCCCCACCACCATTAAGCAGAAGACCAACGCCTGTTCAGGTACAGAAGCCAGCTCCAACACGCACTCCACCGGCCCCCTCAAAGAAGGAGGAGGTGAGCAGGCCGCGGGCAGCCGAGCTGAAGCCCACAACGCCAACAGCATCCAAGGCGGCAACCAGCAGCAGATCATCCACTACTAGGTCTCCAGCCCGTGGAACTGTACTGACCAAGTCCTCGCCTGCACAGAAACCTGCGGTAAGAATCTTAGACTGTGATAAACACATTTTTACTTGAATCTCTCTATTATAAAAAAAATAAAAATCTTGGGATGAGACACTTTGACATCCTGCGAGGCGGTCATGTCACGTCATACTTACCGTCTCATGGGACTTGCTTCCAATGGCTGTGACTTTTGCAAGTCATGCCCTTGTAACAACCATTTTCAAACAACGGTCATCTAACCTCTCAGTTGTTGGAATGCTTTTGGCAGACACCCTTCCTGTGCTCTCAGATCTTAAAAATTTTAGACGACCTAGATGACACGTCAATGACTAAGCAAAGAAGAAAGAAACAAAAGAGACAGAAAAGCGTTAGAGAGAAAAGAATGCAAAACCACACCCAGGGCAGGAAATAAAAGACAAAGAGTAGATGACAAAGTAGAACATCGTAAAGAATTTAAAAACAGTGGCGCGGTACACATGCAGAGCAGGTTAGAGTAGGAAAATTTCAAAAGTCTCAAAAAAATGACAGTAAAGATCGTATTAGCACAAACAAACGGAAATTATTACTTGGTGAAATAACAGAGCAGTGAAAAGAGATTGCATAGTGTTCGAGAATGTCTTGAGGAGAAGAGAGACAAGGCAGTGAGACAAAAGTCCAGCAGCTGTACAGGCTTTTAAATGTTTAAAGCGGCATCCGAGATGCGAATCACGTGGCACAGCAGCAGCAAGCTGATCGAGCAAAGGGCAGGTAAAACAAATTATTATTTGATTCTCATTGTATCACCGTTTTAAAAGGGGGGGTCAGAAGAGTGGCTGTGTCTCCTTGGGGTGCGTTCAGCCCCCTCTTCACAACAGCGTGTATCATTTCTGTCAGTTACTAAGCTGCAGGCATAAATTATCAAAAGAGGTATTGCTCAGGTTTGTGTTTCTGTTCATTCTGAGTGTTGCTTGTTGAGGTTTGTACAGAGGTATGAATCGGAGTGTAGTGTGCCAATATTTAGAAAGAAAGGGGTCAGAAATAAGTTGATTTTCATCACAAAGCATGATAAAACAACATACTCATATTTGTAGTACCACTGATGATAATAATTCTTTGCATTTATATAGCGCTTTTCTCACTACTCAAAGCACTCAGCAATTGCAGGTTAAGAGCCTTGCTGAAGAGTCCCTATTGGCATTTATGGGATTCGAACCGGCAACTGTCCAATTGTCAGTGCAGATCCCTAGCCTCAGAGCCACCAATCGCAGAAAGATCCTTTATCAAGAGCCCCCTTGCCATACAGAATGTGTCATGCCATTCAGAATGCAATGAAAAGCCCTTTGTCTTTTAATATGCACTTTCAGTCAGTCTGTGCCTTCCAAACATCCGGCGTGAGGACAGAGTGAAGATTTGCCATTTTCATTCTTTGGATTGTTATTCAGCAGCACTCCAAAGCCTGGTTATTTGAGAGCTTCTAGGAGATGCCATATAGTGCTAGGGTGTTGTACCTTGTTAGTCATTGTGAATGTAGTGAAGTCAAGCAAAATGACACCTTTTATTGGCTAACTGAACAGATGACCATATGCAAGCTTTTGAGGCAACTTGGGCCCCTTCTTCAAGACTGTTTGATTAGTCTTAACCCTTAAACCGCCGGAACCAGCTATAGTCAGTTCCCAGTGCAATTTGCCAGCACACTGGAACTGATCTGTCCATGCTGTTCATTCGTTAAGCAGCCAGCTCATGACCACTGGTGCCCCCTAGCGAATCAGCACCACAGTCCCTGGGATTCCGCTGCTGCACTAGACTAAGCCTGCAAGTGTCAGCCAGTTCAAGCGCAGTTGGCTCTGTGATTTACTGAATTTCATCAATGGCATCTGCTGCACCTTGTACATAGAATAATATATTGTTGCAGTAGTTTTTTTTTTATTTTTTTTTTTTTTTTTTTTATAGCTTTTATAATGTAAAATGGTCAGTGTTGCAGTAATTGTGATGCTGTTTGCATGAACAAATGTGTTCAATTAAAGTTTCACTTTTTCTTAGTGAATGGTGGTGTTTCCTTAAAAAGAGCAGCAACAAAGGATTTGGCATCCAGGGGGTGCATTAACCCCCCCAAGTATGTGGGAGTTTAAGGGTTAACTGCATACCCTTTATATTGGATTACATACACTATATAGTTAAATGTGCAGGTGTAATAATGGACATGTCAGACTTGTGTATTAAATGACTGGATTTGCCAGGTTGGTGCATTTAACTAGCAACAGTTGTCTGTTTGTGAGTGCGTTGTGCTACAAGGATTTTTCAGAGCAGTGTCTCTGTGTGGGGTGCCAATTCTGTATCCTAAATAGCTCTTGATCAACTTTTTGTGGTACTGTGTGATTTTTATTGTTTTTGTTGATGTTTTGTTTTAACTATTATATTTGTTCTGTATTTGCTGTTCAGCGTTCTGTGACCTTTTGTCTGTGAAGGGTGCTATATAAATAAACTACTACTACTTTATCATCTGGACTGCACATGACCTTTGAATTTGGACCCACTGTACCAGTCTGCTGCCAGTTATTTATTTATTTGTGTGTGTGTCTATTTATTTTATATAAGCAGAGCAAATCAAAACAACCATTGCCAGTTAAAAAAACACTGAAAAGAACAATACAGGTGGAGAGTAGTGAGGAGGAGGAAGAGGAGGAGGAGGAGAACGAAGAAGAGGAGGAAGAGGATGAGGAGGAAGAAGAAGAGGAGGAGTCACCAAAGCCAAAAAAACAAAAAATGGCGGCTGCTGCTGCTTCAAAACGAGGAAAGGCAGTCTTGGCCAAACCAGAGCCAAAGAAGGGCAAAGTGACGGAGCTAAGGGCTCACACCGCAGACGGCAGTGTCGTAGTAGAGGTAAGTCCTAAAATATTTCATAAGTTCTTATCTTGGACAAAACATACAAGGATATGGGGAAACCTGAGCCAATGCAAAGAGTTCAAGAGCAGGCCTGGCAAGTGGTTGACCCAGATGACAGGATTATTGACCCTGGTCAGAAATCCTACAGAAAAGAGCCAAGCTGGAGGACTTGCTGCCTGCTGATTGACAGTTCAGTGAAGGTATTTTGTCCACAGCGCCCTAGCTTTCTTACCAGCAAAGCGGCCCACAGATCAGTATGATGTTGATGACTCTGCCACGGTTGCGTTTCCAACCTCTCCCTGCTAAAACCACTTTGGATTTTGTTTTGTTTTTGAATGCTTGAATTTCCAGAAAACAGTGAAGCAGCAGAAGGGTGTTCCTCCTGCCGAGCACAGCAAACAGACACAGAAGCTGCCCACCAGAGATCCAAAAGTTGCCAATGCGAGTTTGCCCCAAAGTAGCCGAGCAGCCACGCCCCGTTGTGAAACGAAGCGTGGCGCAATTCCGGAAACCAGCACTCAGAGACAAAAGAACAGCTTGGTGGTAGAGGTATTCACTTGCCAGCAGGCACCTCTCATGTTTGAGAAATCTGGTGGTCCCCTGGGGTGGCGTGCTTGTCATAGCAGACAAAATTTGGTAGAGAAATGTGGTGTTGTGGACTGTCACATGTGCATGTCAGGGGTAACAAAGGTTATATGTGCACAGACACGTTGGTAGGGATCTTTGGTGTGTTTGGGGGAAGGAGGAAGAGGAGGAGGCCAGAGGTGGTACATTTCATAAAATGGCTTGGAATTGAATTTGTAGGAAAATGAATTGGGCAGAGTTGGCCTAGCAGGTTTCAAGCATTGCTTACATGTTGCACTACAACCCTGCAGTGTCGAGAGTGACATGGCTGTGTTTTGTTAGCTTGTGCCTCCCTGTAACTTACTTTCAGTCCGAACCATGGACACCTAAATGCCTGAGCCATTTGTATTGGTCTCGGACAGTACTGGGCAAACTGGCTGCTTCCTCTCCTTGAATCTTCTTTGCGTTCTTCACATTGTACTGATGTCTGTTGTCATATTTGAAAAATATTTTTGTGATACAAGGAAATGCAACTCGTTTTGGAGGTAAGGGGGCTGCAGCTGTGCACCAAATGAAGCCTGAGAGTTGAGCCACAGAAACGTTTCCCACTACTTGTCCCTCAAATAGTTTGCGTCACAACACAAGTTTTAATTTTTATTTAATTAATTTTAAATATTACAATACATTCACAAGTTTTAATTTTTATTTAATTAATTTTAAATATTACAATACATTAGTACATTACAACTCCGAAAAAGACAATGTTTGCCACCACATGCTATTCAAAACATGATTGGGTGAATGGCCCAGACGCGTGTGCTTATTAATAAGATGTTTCTCTCCGTTTGGCAGATCACAGACAGTGGTGATGAAGAAGAAGTTGTGGATTTGAAGGCAGCCCAGAAAGGTCGGTGCAGAGTTGGAATTTGTCCACTTGCCTTGAGCAGATTAGTAGATGGAAAGGGACCAATCTAATCCAGTTGTTTTCTCTCTCAGATAAAGGGCTTTTAGTGGAAGCTAAAGTCAACAAGGAATGGTATACTGGCAGAGTCACTGCTGTAGAGTCAGGAAAGCAAGGACTGCGATGGAAGGTGAAGTTTGACTATGTTCCAACAACACAAACTCCCAGGGACCGATGGTAAGGTGCTTGTTACGTTTGTCAGAGTCTTGTCATGTGCTTTCCTGTTTAATAGATCCATAGAACCAGAGAGCTTCACTCAAAGAACCATAGACACGTGAGATAAATTACCAAGGACTGTGGGGGAGAGTAGGACTTTAGGGACCCTCTTGGACAGTCTCAGTGAATAGGATGGACAAGCATATTGAGCTGGATGGCCTGTTCTTGTCACACATTGTTGTCTTGTATTTTTCCCCCTCTTCCTTCATAATTTCTCTTATGGTTGAATACATTTCATACAAGCTGGGTGATGCAACACAAAAAAAAAAAAAGGTCAGGTTTGCTGTGGATGGTGCTCTGGTACAACACGTCCTGCGAAGAATTAGGAAATAAACTCCTAATGTTTTGTGTTGAGTTTTACTACGATATGATATCAATTCAGTTACTTCAGTTCAGAATTTTTTAATAATCAATAATTCTTTCATATTGTCAAATGTGGCACTTGGTGCCATGGCCCATCTGCCAAGTTGTTTTTCCTGCCTAAGGTAAAGTCATCCCTGATGGAGGATCGCAGGAATCGTAGGAAAGAGGGGTCCTTTCATCAGATTTGCGCTATTTCATGGCCAAATGGGGGAGGCAGCTTGATGGCCGAGGTCTCCAGGGCTTAAAACAAATCCAAATCATATTATGGGATATCATCTACTGTTAAATTCTGCTCCGTACTTGTAAATTTTTTATTTGTATTGAGGATTTGTTCTGTTCTGTGTATTGTATTGTATTGACACCCACTGCACGCCCAACCTACCTGGAAAGGGGTCTCTCTTTGAATTGCCTTTCCCAAGGTTTCTTCCATTTTTTCCCTATGAGGGTATTTTTTGGGAATTTTTTCTCGTCATTTTAGAGAGTCAAGGCTGGGGGGCTGTCAAGAGGCAGGGCCTGTTAAAGCCCATTGTGGCACTTCTTATGTAATTTTGGGCTACACAAAAATAAATTGTATTGTATATTCTAAGAACAAAATGTTTGCTTTTTAAAACTATAACGACGAAAGTCCATCAATCTGCTAAACTAAGCAATTTTTCTTTGTTTCATTCATTCATTTATTTCTTTGCTGCTTACATTGTTGTGTCATTTATTGTGTTGACAGCTGTTTAGTTTTGCATAACATGTATTTATAGATATTAGGTTATTTTTTTTGTTTTATTCTTAATGAATGCACATTTCTTAGTAACGACTTAACAAAGAAATAAATAAATGAACACTGTTTTCCAAACAATTAGCAATGACATGTTAACCCTTTATAACGTTGTGTTTTGACCTCTAGGGTCTTGAAAGGCAGTGATGAAGTGCGACTGATGAGGCCGCCGTCTCCCGAGTCTCAAAGTCCTGATACGCTCCAACGAGAAGAGGATGAAAGCAGCACTGCCAGGAGAATGGAGCCAGATACCACCCAGCCGTCAGCCAACAAGGAAATGGACAGCTTGGTCAGCATGATGAGGTGTGTGTGTGTGTGCGCGCGCGCTGCAGTGGGAGATTTTTGTAGCACAATCCGGGAAAGGCCTCTCCACACTTAGTAACTCTGGGAAATAAAGTGTAGCTGTTTATAGGCCGGCATGCAACCTACTGGAGTTGCTCTTGTACAAACTAAACATCTGCTAATCTTATTTGGTGGGTCCCCTTTAGCTACTGGTGCAATCAGAGATGAGAATACTTCATACAGAAGTTATTATCTGACATAGTCCCATGGTGTCAGGAAGCCTGCTTTATATCTGAAGGAGTTCAGAAAATAAATGGATGGATTAACACTCATGAAATAACAGCAGGTTAAAGTTGCAATAATTCTTGGCTTGGATCAAGTCAAGTCAGCATACTGTAAATGTTGTGTACTATGTGTCATCGTCCAAGAGGCCAACAAGTCTCCATACTTTATATACGCCTTACCTCTTGATAGATATACGGTGGTACCTCTGGTCACGACCGGAATTTGTTCTAAAACTCTGGACGCGACCTGAAGGTAATTTCCCCATAAGATTGTATGTAAATACAATTAATCCATTCTAGACCGTACAAACTGTATGCAAATATATATATATTTTTTTTAAAGATTTTTAAGTGCCAAAATACTTAATTATACCATAGATTGCGCAGTGTAATAGTAAACTAAATGTAAAGACATTGAACAACTGAGAAAACTAACATTGTAAGAGTTCATGCTAGACACTTATGAACTGCTCACTGTAAACACTTTTTTTAATGAGTTTTAAGCATAGGGAAAAAAAATGAAATACCACTTCTCTTGTGAAACTTTTCAAGCCGTCCTCTACTGGCTTTAAATGCCTCACCTTTGCCATTCGAATAAGGATTTTATTTTTCAGCAAATCGTCATGAACCTTCCTGACTTTCTCGCATGTGATCGCCTGGCTTACGCTGTCCCCTGCAAGGTGCTTCTTATTCCAACACACTAACAACACTTTTTCCACCTCTGCTTGGTTAACACTGTAACTCCTTTTGCAACATCAGCTGCTTTGTTAGGCCCTGTATACGCAAACAAAAGAAAATGGGAAACGGAGATTGGGAATTTATTGGCACTTAACGAACGTGGGTAGGGAAACTGGCCGCTGTGAATTTATTCGCCACCAGAGTGTGTGGTTGTGAACAGATGCAAAGTTTTGGCAAACGTTTTGATCATAACCCAATTGGTACGTGTTTCCAAAACGTGACCTGCGGAAAGTGAACTGTCGATTGGTTGACTTAGTTTAATAGTGGAAACCAAGTGATCTCATAGATTTATAAGATGAATTTACATTTTTGTTGGGGAACGGAATTGCCTTGGCATGTTGCAACACCTTAATAGAGACTGGTGATAACCGTTCCAGGCTAGATTAGGATAACTGATGAGTTAATAAAAGGCTTGCTGAGTGGCGATTTTTCACTTTGGTTTTCCTTTGCTCATGTTGCATGTAGAACTCCTAAGTGACCTGCTTGTGATAAAGCACTGGCGCAGAGTTTGTAGCACATTTTTTCCCCCTTTCACTCAGAATGCCCCCCAGATCTGTTCTGTTTCTACCATAATCCTTACATACAGTTCTCAAGGGCCGGTTTAAATATCACGTGTCTCGATTTAAGCTCCAGTCAGTGGTCAAGTTGAGACAGCAGTTGACAAGGCGTGATCTTAAATAGCTAACTGCTGTGATGGACCACCACTTAGTGTTTTAATGCACAGAGGGAAATAAAATTGACACAGTTCAACTATTAAACACTGTACAAATGTGCAGGACAGATATGGCACAGTACCAGTGACGGGTTATTATTAATGTTTTAATGACTATAAAAGTGACCTAACAAGTATCTTCTGATCCAAAGTGAAATTCCATTCATCAATTACATTTTTAAATTAAAAAAGGGCTACGTCATTCTGAAGGCCATTCTCCTCAACATGTCACAGAATTAACCTTTTGTCACAGAGGTAGCCTTGGTTACAAGTTTGTCAGCAGTATACGTTATTTTTACTTTATAGATTCTTAAGTAGTGATTAGCGATGTTCATTAATATGTTTTTTTTTTTTTTTGCCCCCCCACAGAACGTTTTTGAGGTATTTTTTCCCACCCAATTTCCGAATATCTAAAGAAGACATCAACAGCATGTCTGCTGAGGAGTTGGTTGCCTTTCCAGTGGTAAGAAGGGTTTGTGGTGTCCTTGAAGTTCATGACAGCCCATCAAGATGCTATTTGAAGACCAAGTCTTAATTAACACGACTGGTATTGAGCGGCCGTTTGTAATTGAAGTGGTCTAACTAATGGCTACACTGGGGTATCGTCAGAGGACTGTGGTGTTTGAATTGAGCTGAATGAAAGACTTGACAAACATGACTACAAATACGTTCATACTCTCAGCTGCCAGTCAGAACAAGTTTACTTTTAAGATTAATTTTGCACAGAAATAAATGTAACTGCATGTTAATTCTTGTGTTTGTGGCACTGCAGTAAAATTACTCTTCACACACAGGTGTTTAATGGGCTCCAGTAGTGCCTCAGGAGTGCCCTAAAGGGGTCGCCAGGTCCGGTCCTGGAGGACCACCGTGGCTGCAGGTTTTCATTGTAACCCTTTTTTTTAATGAGTGCCCTGTTTGTGCTGCTAATTAACTTCTTGTGAATTCATTTTAATTGACTTGTTTTTTAAGATTCGTCCCCCTGAATTTCTTCATCGTTCCTCTGAATTGCTTCATTTCTTTCCTTAAATGGCACCCAAACAGAAAAGAAATGTGAAGTGAGAGAGCCAACAGAAGACCAACTAAGTCAGGGTGTCAAACTCCAACCAGTTGCTTAATGAGGTGCCAATTCTTGTTGTTAAATAAACTCGTCCTTTAATTCCATGGCTTTTTGCTGCTCTTGTGGTGCATTAGCAGACATTTCTGAAATTCTTGATTTTCTCTTTCTAAGAGCTCAGTTTGTGGACCTTCATCTTTCTTTATTTTCAGATATTGTATGATGGACACCAGTTGTTTTGGCTCATTTTGTATCTCATTATTGTTTGGCTACTAATTATGGAAAAAGAAACAATGAAGGGCTTGGAGTCTCCAAGAGCAAATCAATGAAAATTAGTTCAAAAGACGTTAATTAGCAGCAAAAGCTGGTCAATCATTCAGAAAAGGGTTGGAATGAAAATCTGCAGCCACGGTGGCCCTCCAGGACCGGACTTGGTGACGCCTGCCCTAAAGGCTCAGATTCTTGGCTGTCCTATGTGACGGTGGTCAGTGTATGTTAAGAGGTCGGCTCAAATTCCTACATGTAGTGAACTGCTCCTCCTTGACGTTCCCACCATTTTTGTGTGCAATGCTTTGTAAGAGTTGAGCAGAAAGTTGACTGCAGGTATTTTTGGTCAGATGGACTACTCCTGTCCCTCATGAGCCATTCTCTATCTTACACAGAAAGAATATTTCCAGCAGTATGAAGTGGGACTGCAGAGCCTGTGTAACTCGTACCAAACGCGAGCAGATGCACGTACTCGAGCCGTGGAGGAGAAGAGTAACAGTGCCGAGACCAGACTACGGGACACGGAGGAGAAGCTACAGAAATTAAGGACAAACATTGTGGCCTTGCTACAGAAGGTCCAAGAGGTGAGATCTGACCAAGTGCATGCAGCAAGTAGAACCAAGCTGCTGCTGCTGTTGACGTGCCTAACCTGATGATGATTTTTGTCATGCAGGATATTGATATTAACACAGATGACGAACTGGACGCGTATATTGAGGACCTGCTAACAAAAGGCGATTGAGCTGAATGGTGACATAGCAGGACTGCAGGATGCACGCTGTGGGTTGTGGACCACCTTTGTACAGTTCGTTCAATTTGCAAAGCTGATGATGTCTGCTGCTGGATTTCATTACTTGTGTTGTATTTCTGCATCGATACGATTTTCACTAACGAACCCCACATTTGCACCAGACCAGCATTCCCCAGTTTGGGGCCACACTTGGAATTAAGACGGCAGAACTTTATAGCCTTTGATTAGACTGTTCTAGATTGGGACGCAAAGAAGGCGATGGTGAGCTGGACGTATTGTTTCTGTTCAAATCAGTTTTGATTGCCGGGATTGCCAGAATTTGAACTGTACTCGCCTCACGAGGAGGAGAAACGGCGCTGAAGTTCTTGAATGGCCATCTCGGGTTCAATGTCCTGTTGGACCCGCCAGTGACGGCAACGTTGGAGTTTTACATTGGCACATTGGGATTTTATTGGACATCTTTTATATTAAAGATAGACTTCTAAATTGTTTTGACATTGACATTTTTATAGTTCGAGAACAAATTGACAAAAGTATTTTTGTATTTTTTTTTCACCATGTTGTGAAACTTTTCTGCTCTAGTTAAGAAAATTGTGTTGAGGTTCCGTTAGGACCGTGCAAAATATTTGTGTGTTGGGTGTGTGGGTGGGCAAAGAATGCTGAGGGAGCACAAAAGGTTTGCATGCTGCTGCCTCGTACCCCTTAAGTTAAGAAAGCAGTTTTAATTTTTTATAGGGAATAAAAGGAGTAGGACCTTTTAAAGTTTTATCTGTTAAAAAAATGCAAATGTTTTCCTTTTATTTTGAAAAGGTTATTTGGATTAAGTCACAGCAGGTTAATGTTTTAAACAATAGATTTTCTGTTTATTGGCAAGAAAATGTTTAAGTTTATTTTTTAGAGAATTTTAAAGTGGGGCCCAATCTGTAAAAGAGACAAATGTTGCTATGTTCTGTATTCTGATCTGGTTACTAAAGCAAGTTATTATGCATGTTAAATAAAAGGTTGTCCCTCCACTCTCACTTCCATACGTGCTCCAAAGTGTAAATGTATTCATTTTTGTCGTTCCCCCCCAGCTTCATTGAAGGGGTAGCACAGTGGAGGAGGTGAGGAACTAAACTGCCGGCTCCGATCTTTGAACACTTTGCTGTTTTCTCTCCATTTCCTCACTGATGGTCTTAAGTTGTGTTTCCTTTGTTCATTTTAGGTTACTGGATGACTGTGATCTGCTAGAACATCTGGATAAGCTGCACCTCATGGTGGCCCCTCGCTCGGTATAGCAGAAACAGGTAAACTTGGAAACTCCGTGTATAAAATGACATGGCACTGGGAATGTGTTGAGCTTTTGTCAGAATTTCATTGTACGCTGAACACGTGAAACTACTACGCCTAAAAACAAGTGTTTCTTATTGTTCCAGTGACACAGCTAGCCAAAAGGGGTCAGAGGTGGACACTCGACAAGCTGAAGAAGAAAATGAATTTGCAGGTCTTGATTGTACATTCTCAGAGCACTCCATGTAAGTCTAGTGGATAAGCTGCACTGTTGGTACGTGTCAGTATAGAGCAGGCATGTGTACAGTGACATTCACGCGTCTCTTTGCAGATTGGAGGGTCACTGCACTTCCTAGGAGCAACCAGTGGCTTGTGTAAGATTATCTATCACCTCAAGACCTTAAGGACCTAAAAGGATTTCAGCCTTGTCTGTCGTTCATCTGTTAGCAAAGGACCATCTGTAACGTCCACGACGAAGAACTAAGACTCTGCTGCGTTTTATGATAGATGAACTGGAAAAGGGGTTTGCCAGCTGGGAGTTGTGTTCTGTTTGGACAGACGCAGTACGAGTGGCCTGCCCTTATCTGTTGGAAAAAGTGCGTGGGTATCAAAATGGCCAAAACTGAGGGAACCAGGAGAGACTAATACGAGATGCAAGAACTGGCGAGTGAAACAAAGGAACTAGTGAGCAGCAGCCCCTCGGGACCGTTGCTGTGTTTGTAAGTATTCTGCCAGCTTGATTGCCTACGTCTGCAATCTGCTTTTTGTTTTGGTAAGATTGATACAGAAACACACCCCTCCAGTTGTGCCAGAACTAAAAGGGGGCACAAAACCTAAGTCACTATAGACATGGAGAGGATGCACATCATTACTGATCTGTGTGACCTCCATGAGAGGGGCCGTGTTCTGTAAAAGGGTTTTCAATTAGTCCTTATTCACATTTGTCTTCATACTAGTAGTTTGACGTAGAAAGTAGCAGCCATCTCAATTAGTCGATCCACCATACCCATCATAATTCTGTACTGAGGAACTTTGGCCTAAAATAAAAAACAATTTTATGTATTTTGCCCCCAATGCCATTTCCATCCTTCTACCACCTTGACGATACGTTGTAGCCATGTCTTAAACAACCACATCCAAGTCAACCCGTCTTCGTGTGCTTAGTGGTAAGAGTCGGAGATGTGGTGGTCTTGCCTAACTATTCCTAGGGGCTGCTTGGTCCTATGAGTGAAGGTTTACTTCTGTGTGCCGCTCCTGCCCAAGTGTCAGCAGTTTGAACGGTTTGCCCTTCAATCCTAAGAATGAGTCCATGAAGGCTGAATGAGGGGCCGCACAAGTAGAGCCAGAGGACCACTAGCTGGTGTGGCAGATGAAGAAATGGAACTGACGAGCCACTCTACATATGAGTGAACTCTCTTCACAGACCATGACCCCCTTATCACAGTGTGAGGTGTGTCCAAAGCTTAGAAGGTATGGCTCACACTTAAGTGTACCCACTGCGGACTCCTTTACCACAAAAGTAGCTGATTATCTTAAATTTGTGAAGAATGAGGGGGAAAAAAAAAAAGAGAACATGGTTCAGCATTTTAATGCAGCTATGGCACTGTCAAGACCGTCAGTCTCTACAAGGACGAGACCGTTTTCCACAGTTGATGGTAGTCAAGCTTGTTGGATATGGATCAGATTAATAATAATAATAATAATTCTTTGCATTTATATAACGCTTTTCTCATTACTTGAAGCGCTCAGCAATTGCAGGTTAAGGGCCCAGCAGAGCAGTCTCTCTATTGGCATTTATGGGATTCGAACTGGCAACCTTTGGATTGCCAGTGCACATCCCTAGCCTCAGAGCCAGGCATTATTAAGAGCCATCATGAAAACCAGTTTTGTGATCACATCCACACTGTCAAATGAGGCTGCCCCAGTGGTACCTCGGGTTGGATTGTGTGCGATCAGTAAAATGGAGCTGTGTCAAGGCATCCTTGATCTGCAAATTAAGTAACGATATATTCGAGTTGTCAAGGTCACATGGGCTTTGGGAAAGAACACAGGGCTCGGTTTGCCATTTCATGTTGAGTTCTCCCCGATCTCGGTTTAAGGAGCATGCTGTTCTTTGGTTCAGGTGCAATTCTATGTGTTGATTTGATATACTAAGGTACTTTAAATCAACTTCACACTTTGTGGACGTTACCCATAGTTAGTCTGTAGTCTTCCTTCATATGCCATTGAGCCAGAGCCAACAGTGCTGTGCAGATCATCCGTCAGCTGCCTGACATCACGTTCTCCACCTGTTCTTTTACAGACTGTACCCACTCATCCAGCTCTTTCTGCATTTTTTGAGCTCCCAGTGTCAGTTGGTCTTGTCGTCCCTGAAGCTCTGCAAGCTGCTCTATGTTCCTCCAGGCCTTCTGCACGCTGCTCAAGTGGTTTGTGGTCACAGACTCCTGCAGAGAGGCTGACCTCCCAGCTTGCATGTAGTTTTGGAACTGTTCTTCAGAGAGATTCAAGGAAGGACCATCCAGCTTCTCAATAAAAGTGACCGCGCAGCACTACAGCAAAGAAGCAGAGGAGACAGACAAGGTTAGTATCCAGTCATACGAGTGGGGACAATTTGGGGTGGTGATGTTGAATGTGCCAGCTGGCTGAATTGCTTTATCGCCCACCCAAGTGTCTCTGTTCTTGGCCATGGTTAAGGCCTTTGAATCTCACTAACTGAGAAGGCATCTGACCAAAGAGTGTAGTGGTTAGTGGCATTTTGGGGACCTTCAGATCTCAACTTGGGCTCTCCATGAATAGGAATTGGGTTAAACGGCCTGTTCTCTTCAAAATAAGTCTAATGCTTTCATATACATGAATATCTGACCCTGCAGCTTTCATTACATTAATCTTTTATCTCGCTCCTTAGATCGCGCACACTATTACACCGTGTGGCCTAGTTCTTAAGTCGCTTAAGAGAGTAATTCAGTTTGAAGGTCCGCACAAGTGCTGCTTTGCTTCTTCATCGATTAACTCTTCCCTTGTGAATAAAGATCAGGCTCTTGGCAACCGATCAAGAAAACTCGGACCACTCACCAGATTTGTAAAATTGTAAGCTGATTCTCCGGCCATGAGGTTGTGTGGAAGACCAAAGCGAACCACATACTGGACATTAGAGTGCAAGCGTGGTGGGTTGGCTTTTAGGACCACCAAGATGAGGCTGGATAAGAAGTCGTCTGCATTCGCTGGTTCTGAATTGGCTTCTGCTAGAGCAGCAAACACATGCTGGCAGCACTTACAGATGCAGGACAGTTTGTCCTGAGGGGCACGTCTGGCATCCATCTCGATTATCGCTAATGAAACAAAAACAAAACAAAAGTTTTTGTTATGCACTTTGTAATATTTGCTTTTTTTCCTCCTCAGATACAAGATACAGACCAGTGGAGCTCTCTCAAGAGGGTGAATGCAACAGTCAGAAGAGGGCAGCAGCGCACATGTTGTCACCGATTAACTCAACAACAACAAAACTTACAAAACTTAATGATGACAATACAAAAAAAACAAGGCGGGGCAAGAAAAAAAAGTAAAGAACGGTAAGGGAAGAAAGGGGCAGAAGTGAAGCAGACAGAAGTTAAAGGTGACCACCTGGGTTTTTTGGGGTGGGGGTGCCAGCGGGTTCCTTTTGTTGAGTTGTGCAGATGCTTAAATGTAGAAAGTGGGTTTACATCCTGGCTCAAGATGGGGTTCACCTTTACAGCAACGTTGACCCAACAAATCAAGCTGAAAAATGTCAGGTCCACGACACAAGAAGAACTACCAAGGATGTGAGGGGGCAATGCAGCGCGCCATCCTGAGTGAAAGAACCACTGGCAGAGTTTAAAAAGAAGCAGTTTTACCTGTCATGGCAGAGAGGATGTGATCGCCAGTTTCAGACTTTTTCTCAAGGCCTGGAACACCAAGCATACAGGGTGTAACCCACTGGAGCGACCTGCAAACCAAAAGAGAGACTTTACTGGTTCGTAGCAGCTGCCGTTGGGCTTGTCGTCTTTTAAGTCATTGACCCTTCACTTGGCTGTTTCCGTGTACTGGTGAGCTCTGCAACAGAAGACAAAAAAAAACCTCCAGGACTTTGTCGTACTAGACGATGACACCGTTGTTCTTTGGCTCTGTCACAAGGGAGTATGAGCCCCCAGCAGTCTCCACCTCTCATCTCAACAGGCTTCCTTTCTCGTTGGCATGAGTACCTCCTCCTTGTGTTTGGTGCCGGATCATCTGCACATCAGCTGTGCCTTGCTCCATTTTTGCTGGTTTTTCTTCCTTGGCCTTTGTGACAGGCCGTGCTCGCTGTGGTTACTATGGGAGGTGATGTCAACAAGTGACCGAGCGGACCTATGCCTACCCGCTCCTGCACCTCATCGTCCCCTTCTGTTTGAGATTACGTTATGCTGCAACTTGGCCTTTGGGTTGCTGCTCAACGTAACATTGTCCTTCCGACCCTGTCGTAGACTTGAGCTTGAACCTATTGGCTTCCACATCAAGGTGCAATGTAGCTGAACTTGTAACTGTGATAGCTTACAATAAAAGAATGGGTTTTTGGATGACAACACTCTCCCTTTCTTCTAATTATGGTGTTAGAGGTAGGCACTGGTCTTGAACTCTGTACCTTCGGGTTATTACACATGCGTGTGAGGGAGAGGAGCCACTGCAGCCCTACGGAGGCCGATGTTGAAGATCAGAGTTATATCTTCTCCTGGAGCTGCTTAGGTAGCATAAAGCTAACGCACGCTCTCTACGCCGTATCTCCCATGATGGGATTTGAGCTGGGGTCTCACCAACCTTCATGTATGCGTGTTAGCCCTTGGAGCCACCAGAGAGCTTCTGAAGATACTGCTACTGATATGACTTATAACTACTATGGAGACCTCT
>JANRMT010062838.1:4400961-4453205 GCA_026402145.1 Polypterus bichir lapradei | reverse complement strand
GAAGGTCATATTGCTGGTATGACTTTTAACTACTATGAAGATCTCTTAGGCAGCATAAGGTCAGCCTTTTTCTGTATATGCATTGTCTCCCTTGGTGGGGTTTGAACTGGGGTCTTACCAACCCTGGCATAGGCATTTTAGCCCTTGGAACCACCAGAGATCTCCTAAGAAAACTAGAGCTGATATGACTTATAACTACTATGGAGAGTCTTAGGCAACATAATGTTAGCCTTGCTTCTCTATGTGCACCACCACCCTTGGTGGGATTTGAACCAGGGACTCTGTGATTACAGCACACACTCTTTAGCCATTGGAGATAATACCGCTGATATGACTTATAACTACTGTGGAGGTCTCTTAACCAGCATAAGGTTAACCCTTTCTTTCCATAGGTGCATTGCCACCTTAGTGGGGTTTGAACTGGGGACTCTATGATAACAGCACACTCAGCTTAGCCCTTGGAGCCACAGAAGAATTTCAGAAACTCTGGCAGCCGAGAAGACTTCAGGGGTCTCATAGACAGCATAAGGTTAGACCTTTGTCTATACTACAAGAGTCAATAGCAGGATTTGAACCAGGGGCCCCTCAAATATAGACCACCCATCTTAGTCCCTGGAGCCACAGGAGAACTAGTTTTATTGTGGTGGCTGATCACACTACAAATTCTAACATCAACTCTTAAACAGCATAACACTCAAACTCACTAGTAGTGGTGGACTTGAACTTACACCCTTGAGACTATAGTATGCCCAACCTAACCAGCGGGGAACTCCTTAAGTAGTGGCAGCCAACCAGACTTGTAACAGCGAAAGTGGATTCTTAACACAGCATAAAGACCACACACTTTGCCCCATTCATTCCCCCTGGCGGGTATGAACTCAGGACCTTGGGATTACCACAAACTCTTCATAGAAATCAGTGGAGCCACAGAGGAACTCACGACACCTGCCCTTTCAGATTTATTTCAACTAAAGGGCCTCTTAGGCAGGAAAAGGGTCCTAACTGCCCCCACTTCACTGGCTGAGATGGGGTTTGAACTGGTATACCTGCTGAGATGTTGGTGCCAAACCAGTTATCCTAAAACTAGGGTGGCCAATCAGACTTCTGACTAATAAGGGCGTCTCTTGACCAAGATTAATCTTGCACCTCATCTCTCAATAAGCTCATCCTCTCAAGCAGCACAAGGACTTGAACTGAAAGCCTTGAAAATGGAGAAACACCTCCTTAGCCCTTAGAGCCACAAGCGATCATCAGAGCCTGCAGTGGCTCATCAGACTTCTAACTACTAAGGGGGTCCTCTTGTACAGCAGAAGACTTACTCTCGTACCCTAACCCACTACACCTTTCTGGACCCTGACCTCGGAGTCTTGGCTTACAAAGTGTTAAGTTTTAGATGATGGAGCCTCAGAAACACTTCAGGAACACTTGAACTTCTAAATACGAGGGGGTACTGTCTCCTTATTTACACAAGACCCACCCCCAGAACATAAGGTAGGAGCTCCTTGTCCCACTCTTCTTATCCTCAGTTCGTCGGAGGATTAGAACTCAGGACCACTTGGCCTTCACGGAAAGAATGGACAACCTGCAGAAAGATCTGCAACATCACAAAGAAGTTTTGGGAGTGGAAAGCTAAGAAGATGTAAAGATGTCCAAATCTCCAGAGTTTTCCCAAATGACGAGTATTGTCTGTTGCACTAAAGGCCAGTTATCCCCCTCCTATCAGGCTGGAAGATGAAACGCTTTGGAGAGGTGATGCTGCCATCTTGAAATGGTGGAAGAAGCCCTTTGACATGACTTCGTAGCAACAGCTGACACCATTCCAATGATTCTTTAGCACCTGAAAACCCAAAAAATGATCCTGGGAGCTCGAAGAGGAGACAGGAGGACTTGCACCCAAATTATCAGAAAGAAGATTTTTGATACCAAAAAAAATCTCTATCTCTGGAGGTGCCACCATGTCTAAATTGTGACAGATGGGTGTGTGAGTGGAAGCTACCATGGCATGAGAACTTTCTCATTTGTACACTCACATTTACCATGGGAGTGCTTCTGGAATGGAGTGGGGTGGGATTTAGGACCACCCTTCAAAGTTATTGACACCTTCCACCTGGAAGAAACTCTGTGGTAGCCTTGATTGAGCCGATATAGAGATGTGATGTAATTGTCATCAAAGTTGGACATCTTAGCACAGTGACCACCATACAGAGGATGTGACCCTTACAACTGCCCTCAGCTATCCAGACACGCTCATGTCATCGCCATTCACCACAATGCGACACTGCAGCTGCATTTCCTGAATCCCTGCCATTAAATTCCCACTTGACAGAAAGTGAAAGCATCTAAATCTGCACTTGCTGAAGACAAAAGGGGCTGACAAATATCGCTGATCTGCCACAGGAAAAGGTCTTTAATTGTATTCTTTGTGTTGGATTGTTATGGTACATTTTTTCAATGATCTTAGCAGCTGCCAACACGTGGAGAAGTTTTATATCATAGTCAAACGTTTTATTGTAAGCACAATGAGAATATGGATTGAACGTTCTCTTTGGTGTGCCATGGAGATACGTGTGGCACCAAGTGTTCTTCCTAGCGCTGTAGAGCTACAAGACCACCACCCCATATGATGTGATGAAATCTGTCCAAATCAAGAGTAGAAGCCTCAATACAGCATATGATATGGAGTTGGTGGAGGGGAGGAGGGAGGTTCGTTATCTTTGGGTAAAGTGACACTTGGTGACAAGCTGTACAAAGTCACCACCTGTGGCCCATCTCACCTCCATATGACGTGTCAGCCAGATCAGGCCAGCTGAGTTTGATCCTCCAGAAGTGACAATGGTCCACTGAACTCGATCGACTCAAACCGCGGACCTCCAGAGCTCCACCCTACTGAGAAAGTTGTCACTTTACGTTATATTATCTGGTTACACTGTGGTTCAGATTAGGGTCATCTGATTCGAGGCAAGCGAACCAAGTGGCACAAACCTGCAATCTGATTGGCTGTTGGGCGGAGCTACTAGAATCATGGAGATCTGCAGCTGACATAACGAGTCCAAATGTGACCAGAATAATTCTTTAGGATTAACGGAACCTACAAATTTTGACTGGCTGTTACTTTGGAAAATCTCTGTGACTAAGACGGGTGAGTGTATTGGGCTGAATGGCCTGTTCTTGTTAACATTGTTACACTGTTCATAGTCGAAAAAGTCCTGGTGTGGGCCTGCTTCTTTGTTACTTCTGCTTCGAGGGCACTGCCACCATGGCCTGCCCACTTGGCAGTACCCTCTTTCATGTTATAAGCCTGTTTAATTCAACATCAGGGTGTGAGCAAGACATGCATTCAACCTTGAAGGACAATCTGATGCATACAGGGCAGGTGACGAAGGGTGGGATCCTTCCCTGTCTGTTTTAACCTTAAACAAACTGACCCTAACCAACCCTGGGACCACCCGTGTAACTGCTTCTCAAACGGCCACCCAGCTCAACCGCAGGCTCAGAGACTGGCGGGCTTTCTGTTTGTCAGGCATTTCTCACCACGAAACAACTGGAACGAAAACCACCAGCCACAGGAGAGCCAAGTTGATAGTGGAGACCACCGCCATCAACCTCTGGAGCTGCTGGGTTGTGTTCCAAGCGAAGTCAGTTCAGTTTTATCCTCACTTGTTTCAAATTAAATAAATACAAAATGATTTTTCCCTTTTGTTTTTTTTTAATTGCATAGACTAACAGAAGGTGTTGATCATCTAAATCAGGGGGTCTCCAACTCTGGTCCTGGTGGGCCGCAGGTTTTCATTCTAACCCTCTTCTTAATTAGTGAGCCGTTTTTGCTGCTGATTAACTTGTTTTAATTGATGTGACCCTGACCCTCAGCCATACAATAAAGAGACACAAAACAAGCCAGCTAAGCTGAAAGTAAAGAAAAGTGAAGGTCTCGGTCATGTCGGTCTGCTCAGGTCACCAAAACATCGTGACGGTGCGCTTAGAAAAAACAGAAAATCAGCAGAACGAGAGCAGCAACAAATAACGGCTTTAATGAACAGCAAGAATGGGCTTCTCATTAAGAAATTGATTGAAGTTAAACTGGCTGGAGTTTGACGTTTCATTTTAGCAGGCCATCTGTCGGCTCGTTTAACGTCTCATTTCTGTGTGGCTGCCATATAATGAAGAACAGAATCAATCGAGAGGACTGAATCCATAAGAACAGGGCTATGAAAATGAAGGGAAAATTAGCAGTGAAAACTGATTAGGAAAAGGGTGAGAATGAAAACCTGAAGCCACTGCAGCCCCCCAGGACTGGAGTTGGAGACCCCTGATCTGAATTGTGGCACAGAATCGCCTGCATCTGCGGGTGTGCTGCAGATCTCAGCCTGGGAGACGCGTTGCTTAATAAATTCCATTCCTTTACGGTATATTTTACATAAAGCAATAAATATATAAATTATAATATTAATTACAGTGGCATGCAAAAATGTGGGCCCCCATTGGTTAAACTGTCACTGTTAGTGTGAATAGTTAAGTGAGCAGAAGATGAGCCGATCACCAAAAGACGTACGGTTCCAGAGGACACGTTTCTTGAATATTTTAAACAAGGCTACATTTTAATTTCCATCACTTTGAGGTACAAGATACCAAAAAAGGGCCTGAAGCAGAAGGTTTGGGGCTCCGACCCGATCAATACTTAGTATTGGTGAGCATCACAACTTAAAACGACGCTAAGAGTCTTTCATTCCCTTACAAAAGGCTTTGAATTCTGTGAGATTCTTGGGCCATCTTGCTTGTGCGCTGATCGGCAAAAGGCAGAAAGTTCAAGAGGACATGTTTCTTTTCAGCGTTTCCTGCAGGATTAGCATATTGCTCTTGTTTTGTACAATTATATGGGGGCACCCCAAGATACTGGAGGTCTCACGTAACGTTTACCAAGGTGGTCTCAGCCTTTCATTAGCCCATCACAGTCCGGTGATGTCAAGTGCACAGCTGTATAGGGTGGTCCGGATCTAATTATGCAGATCCAGATCGTCTGGATGACTTTGATGTATGCGGGGACGATTCCAGTTCGGTGCGAAGACGATTCTTCATGTCATCAGTTCACACACTTGTCCGGGATTTTTTGGGTGATTTTCTATGTAATAAACTTAATAAGTTATAGCGTAATGAAAATTGCATAATTAGATCTGGACCACCGTACAGAAATCTTCAGGCTCCTCTAAGCAGCCGCCACGCACTCGGTGGGGGGGAAATATGAAAACAAATTGAGGCTCACCAAGCAGGAAACGGCTCCAAGAAGATAGCAAAGCGTTTTCAGGTGGCCGTTTGATCTGCTCGTAAAGGCAGTTCACAGGAGTGGTGGAGGTCAAGCTGAGGTCTGGAAGATCAACAACACTTTCTGACAGAACTGCTCCTTAGATTGCTAGAAAGGCCAATAAAAAGCACCTTTCACCAAGATTTAGCAGACTCTGGAGTGGTGGTCCGCTGTTGTACTGTGCAGCGACACCTGAACAAAATATGACCTTCATTCTACGAGTCAGCAGAAGAAAACCTTTCCTGTGTCCTCACCCCAAAATTCAGCGAACATCTAAACAAGCCTGACGCATTCTGGAAACAAGTCCTGTGGACTGATGAGGTCAAAACAGACCCTTTTGGTTACAGTGTGCAAAGGTATATGCTTGGAGGACAAAAGAAGGGGCCGAATTCCAGGAAAGGATCACGTCACCAACTATTAAGCCTGGCGGTGGACGGAGTAGGTGTTGGGTTTGTGTGGCAGTCAGTGGCACGGGGAACTCATCATCGGCAGAGAGAAGAATGGATTGAAACAAACATCAGCAAATTCTGCAAGTGAGTTAAAACGAGGATGGGTCCTACAAGAACATAATGATCTGAAGTGAGACCCTGGGACCCCCAACTGTGCTGTGCGCTAAAAACTCTGTTGAAACAGGCAGGAAGTTAGCAGGCTCACCATGTAACCACCGTGTCCGTCCTCTGACGTTTCTTACCGGCCGGTGACCTGGCCTTGTGCTCGCGTCCTGTCTTCTCTCTGAGGAAGACCATCTGGGACCTGATGCAAGATGACATTGGCGTCAGTGTCACAGCTAGCTTGCTGCGTGTTTGGAGTGCTCAAGTTGCAGATCCCGTTTGAAAAGGCCCGTCTCCACCACAGTGAAGCTCATTTCTTGTGCAAGTCTGTGACCGACACACACACACACACACCACCCCCTCCAAATCTACAATGGAGCGCTTCATGAGGCCTTCATAGTTCCCCAACCTAAACGTCATTGGAAATCTGTGGAGGGATCTCAGAAGAGAGAGAGAGAGAGAGAGCAGCACAAGCCAGATGGCCCAAGAATCTCACAGAATTAGAAGCCTTTTGTAAGGGAATGAAAGACTCTTAGCGTTGTGATGCTCGCCATTGGGGGTCTTACAAAGTATCGATCAGGTCCGAAGCCCAGACTTTTGCTTCAGGCCCTTTTTGGTATCTTGTACCGGTGTGTGACAGAAATAAAAACGTAGCCTTGTTTAAAATATTCAAGAAACGTGTCCTCTTGAAGTTTACGTCTTTTGGTGATCGGCTCATCTTCTGCTCACTTGACTATTCACACTAACAAGGGGGCCCAAAGTTTTGTACATTGGGAAACTCTAAATGCAGGAAGCGATTTCCACGGTTTCACGTAGCGGAGTCCTTTGTAACTCCTTCTCAGGGTATGAGGCAAGATTAAAGGAGCCGAACCCTTCACAGCTTAAGCAAATGGAGATGAAGAGGAGACCTGACTGAAGTGTTTAAAACGATGAAGGGCATTAGTGCAGTGGATCGAGACGGTGACTTTAAAATGAGGAGTTCATTGAGAACACAGCTGGAAACTGTTTTCTCTTTATTTAATTTGAGGAAATTACTGCTCATCCAGTCAGAAACATAAGTAAGACATTGTGTTAGTGAATCGAGAGTCGGGGTCATCAGGCGTTATTGATAAGTACAGTTGTGTGTCATCAGCATAGCTATGGTAGCTCATGTTATGCCCTGAGATAATCTGACCTAACGGAAGCATCTAAATCGAAAAGAGCAGCGGACCAGGATAGAGCCTTGTGGAACATCATATAGAACATCAGGGGTCTTTAAAGTATAATTACCACAACTAACAAAGAATTTTCTACCTGCCAGTTAGGGTTCAAACCAATTTAAGACCCTGTAGTCTGAACAAATACCAGAATGACTAAAAAGGATGAAAATTTTAAAGAGAAACCAAAGAAGACTTCTGCCATGGCAGTCCCAATGAGGCACAAGGCGCTATACTGGCATATTGGACTCAAATGTATCAACTCCCAGACAGTGTACAGAAGCCATTAAGAAGGCTCACAGTGTCATGGTTATATAGCGCCTTGATGTGTGGAGTACAAGTCACAGGAGGTTCTGTTCAGGCTTTATAACACACTGGTGAGGCCTCATCTGGAGTACTGGGTGCAGTTTTGGTCTCCAGGCTACAAAAAGGACATAACAGCACAAGAGAAGGTCCAGAGAATAGCGACTAGGGGGACTCCAGGGCTCCAGGGGTTGAGTGATGAGGAAAGATTAAAAGAGCTGAGCCTTTACAGTTTAAGCAAAAGAAGATGAAGAGGTGACCTGACTGAAGTGTTTAAAATGATGAAGGGAATTAGTACAGTGGATCGAGACAATGACTTTTAAAGGAGTTCATCGAGAACATGGGGACACAGTTGGAAACTTAAGGGGAAATTTCGCACAAACATTAGGAAGTTTTTCTTTACACAAAGAACGATAGACACTTGGAATAAGCGACCAAGTAGTGTGGTGGACAGGAGGACTTTAGGGACTTTCAAAACTCGACTTGATGTTAATTTTGGACAAAGTGGACGGGATTGGCGAGCTTTGTTGGGCTGAATGGCCTGTTCTCGTCCTCATCTTGTCTAAAGCTCTAACAGCAGTCATGAAAACATCTGAGTGTGATGAGAACCGGCCGAAATCCAGAACAAATGCTTTAAGGACAGGAAGACCAGACTCACCTTATCTTCTTCTGGAGAAAAAGATCCTTCTGCTCATCGTCAGAGCAGTCTGGGCAGAAGACACACTTGTACAATCGGGTCATCAGCAGCTTCTCAATGTGTTCCATCATTTGGTGTCTCTGCTTATCAGAGTAATCTGGGAAAAAGCAACGCAAATCAAGGAGAGCAGAGGGCAGAGTGAGGGTCGATCCACTGACCTGAAGGTGTCCAGCTAAGTGTCACACATCAGGGGGGTCTTGTCGCGTTTCCCACTTGGGTTTGCACCCCGCTCAGCACTTGACAAGCAGCACAATGGCTCCTAAAGTCTACAGTTAATCGTTACTGACCACAGTGTCCAATGTGGCATAGCCTTACAAGGGCAACCACACTAAAGGCCACGTCACATCAGATGATTTCATGGATGTAATCTTAGTGAGTTGGCGGCACACCCCAGTGAAGGCCAGTCGTGCCCAAACACTAGTCGCTCCAAAAAGATCAAACCAGTTTGCTTTGGCCTTTAGCTGTAGAGGCGAGCTGTATGTGTGTATGAGTGCTAACGACCAATGAACACACAATACATGTACTGCAGTGACGGGGAACAACAAACAGAAGAGACGCTCGTCTGTCTGATGTCTCATGTTTTACTTACCACGCCAGAATGAAAAAGGAGTCAAGACTGCGGCCCAACTCACCCGTACCAGTTAACCCTTCGTACAACACCGGCTCCGCCCGGCAGCACGTTACTTATCGGCTGTCAGTAAAATTGGTGATGAACCCAGTTGCCAAGTTTGACGTGCCCAGTGATTTTCATTTGTGTAAACTGGCATGGTCTGGTGACGAAATCAGCAACTGCAGTTGGCCAAGTGTGATGTTCCCCACGACTAGAAGTCACATAATGTGACATCAGCTTAAACTGCTGTGTCTCGTATTTTAACTTTGGTCTGGCAGTGTGTTGCACTGAAATACCGACGTCTCCATTTTCAGGGGTAAAAGTGCTAGGGTCGTGTGAATGAAAGGCAGAAAAGGAGACTCGTGCATTTTTTTTTTACAGTAAAACGTAGTAGTGAAGACCCTCATGCAGTGGTGTAGCGTGGGTGTCAGCCGCCCGGAGCGGAGGAAAATTTCGCCACCCCCTTATTTAGGTATTTCAATTTAAAAGACTAAAATATACAGTAATTTTTTGCCGCCCCCACTACGCTACGCCACTGCCCTCATGGCTCACACTACTATGAGGGGACAGTCAAGGCAACCACTCGGCCACACGTACTTACTCTGGAAGTGGCTTGCAGTACTCTGGTAGAAATCCTGCACCATTTCTGCCTGCTTCTGTATCGTGATGTCCTAAAACAGAGTAATAAGGAATTAGAGCGTCAAGTCATTGGTGGTCCAATGATGTTTAAAAAAATATATAATCTAACTTTTTACATAACGGCCGATTTCCGTCTGTCCGGCAGTTACAGTCTGTTGGGTATATTCAGCGTTAGGATTTGCAATGTGCCACCTGTTAGAAAGTATTCTGTAATGCATGAACTAATAAAAAACATCGCATTTCTAATTCCAGCAGATGGCGCATCGCAAATATTAGCATTGCTGTTGGGATTCCTATGGAGAATGTGCTACTATAAAGGCAACAGACAAGCTGATACTATCACTTAATAAATTCAATTTAAATTGAAAAAAAGATATAGGAAACAGAATGACAGAGGAAGCACTCGTGTCCTTTGAGCCATTAACGTAGCTAAATGTGAGCAGCGATCAGTTGTTAAAATAAATAAACAAACTCCATTAACGGTTATAAAGTAGGCCCCTCCCAGATCAGTTACTTCCCCTTTGTGTGTCAGTCAACGGGCTCCGGTGGGATTAGACAAACCGAGAAGGCCGAGTCAACCAACTTCACTTGTGCTACGTCCACAGCGGCGTGCTCACATCGTTTACGAAAGTATCTCGGCCCGCAGTACAACGACCGAAAACACATGGGACGTAGCCATCCACCTCCGCGGGGAGTGTGCAACCACTGGAAGGAAAGCGCAAGATGAAGTGATTTGCCTGACGCTCCTGGATGCAGCGTTCACACCACGAAACGCAAATCGGATGTGTGCACGTGAGCAACACAATAACGAGCTGTTCTGCCATGGAGGGCTTCCACTCGGAGAATGGGACGCTGCGATGAGCAGAATCCAATCAGCGAAGGGTCAGGTAATAACCACGAGCCAATCAGAGCGTGACTACAGTCGGCGATTTCAAACTCTTTGTTTTCACCCATCCATGCGGCGGCGCTGAGCCAGCATTTTCAGTAACAAAAGTTTTCAAACGTCTCTGTCTTCAGGGGTTAAAAGTGCCAGGGTAGCGTGAATGAAAGGCAGAAATGGCGACTAATGCGTGCGCTTTGAAAGGAAACGATAGTAGAAGTGAGGACCTTTGTGGTAAAGAACACACAGTCACAATGATGAAGAAAATCGGAAAGGAAATGCTGCTTCGATTCCCAACAAGTTAAGCGACTAAAGTGAAGGGTCACAAGTTAACCGTCCACTGAAGACATGGGCGGCGGAAAACAAAAAAAAGAAAAAAGCAGATTAGACCAGCCGAAAAGACGGAAGAGAGGCGTTGCCACTGATGATCTTAGAAAAGTCCAGAGACGTCAGCACGTCACAAGCTGTATTACACATCTACGATTTCTCTCTGTTATAAAAAGAAATCCTGGGAGGGAGACGAGACGTGATCTTCTCAGAAGACAATCTGACGTCCTGCGAAAGACACTTTAACGTCACGCAAGACAAGCCAGTGAGAACACATTTAAAACAGGTTCACGGACATCTAACCCAGCAGTTGTTGGAATGCTTTTGGCAGACACGCTTCATGAGCTCCCAGCTCTTAAAACAGCGACAAGCAGAACACGCAGCTCGCCAGCAGATGATCCAACAGCATCTCCTTAGCGTGCATTCAACCAAACCCCCCCACCTTCACAACGCGAGCGTCAGAGATGCAAAGGCTTTGAAACGATCGACGCGCAGCGCGACAATCAGAATACGCAGCAAGCCAGCAGATGATCCGAACGCATCTCCTTAGCATGCGCTCAGCCGGCCCCCCATTCACAACACGAGCAGCGTTATACATCCTGAGAGAAAAAGATGTAACCACGCCTGGGGCCGGAAATAAAGGACAAGTACAGTATTGTTTTTACAAAAGTTTTAAAGCAAAAGTTAAAATAATGCATATGTAACAATTCCCATGAAAATAACAATCTCTTTAAATTGTACATCCGGTAAACCAAACCCGGGTGTGGGCGGAGCGAAGCGAGTAGGGGGCGGAGCTCCCTAGTATAAAAAAAAAAAAAAGACTTATGGGGGAGAGGAACACAACAGAAAAGTGAATTCTAAGATACAAATGAATTGGCACAACCGTCCAGGAGTAGAATTTTGCTTTCGTTTTAAAGATGGCAATTTTGATTTCACCCGTCGCAATAAAACGCTGTTGTGTTTTGTCAGTTAATTAAACGAAGAAATACTTTGTGACAATGCTGTAAATTTTCACATGGACTGTATAATCAAACCTCCTTGGTGTTCTCCTTGAGCGTAACTCGGGCTTACAATTCTACGTGCATTCGGTTGGTTATTCCCGAGTTAGACGCGGGGTGATGTTTAAATAAACTCCATTTGATTAATGTTTATCAATCAATCACACGGGGAGATTCACATCCATACAGCAGCAGAAACACTCGCTCACTCAGCGGCCACTTCATTAGGTCCACTTGTTCAACTGCTCGGTAACACAGATCTCTGATCAGCCAGTCACATGTCAGTAACTCGGCGCATTTCGGCTTGTAGACATTGTCAAGAGGACCTGCTGTAGTTCAAGCCGAGCATCAGAATGGAAAAGAAAGGTGATTTAACTGCGGTGGACTGGCACCCTGCCCGGGATTTGTTTCCTGCCTTGCACCCTGTGTTGGCTGGGATTGGCTCCAGCAGACCCCCCATGACCCTGTGGTTGGGATATAGCGGGTTGGACGATGGATGGACGGTGATTTAAGTGACTTTGAACATGGAGTAGTTGTTGGTGACAGCGAGACTGGTCTGAGCACAGTGATCCCTCCTCAATCGCAGGGGTTGCATTCCAGAACCCCCCGCGAAAGGTGAAAATCCGCAAAGTAAAAACCATATGTTCATGTTGTTATTTTGATACATTTTAAGCCCTTATCAACTCTCTCACACTCTCATAAACATTTCCAGCACAGGAGGATGTCTGGAGATCTGTCGCCATTCATAGAGTGGTCGCGAGACGCTCGAAAGTTAGGCCGGCTCGTCTTCCTGTGCTGGGTCCTCTTGTTCCTTATCTTCCTCGCTTACTGACTTGGTCATCTCAGCCAAATCTTCGTCGCTCAGCATCTCAGAGTGGGCATCGAGCAGCTCATTGACGAAACTTAACTCTTTACACAGCGAAGCATGTTGATGCTGAATGAGCGAGATGAGATTTCCTGGTTAACACAAAGTGGAATTGAATTCTGTGCTCCGTCACTGAGCCAATCAGCACCCAGGAACTTAACTGCATGCTCTGATTGGGTAGCTTCTCAGCCATCTGCCAATAGTGTCCCTTGTATGAAATCAACTGGGCAAACCAACTGAGGAAGCATGTACCAGAAGTAAAAAGACACATTGTCCGCAGAAATCTGTGAACCAGCGAAAAATCCGTGATATATATTTAGATATGCTTACATTTAAAATCCGCGAAAGTCAAAGTGCGATATAGCGAGGGATCACTGTATTTCAGAAACTGCTGATCTACTGGGAATTTCACACACAGCCATTTCTTGGGTTTACAGAGAATAGTCAGAAAAATTTAAAAATATCCAGGAAGTGGCAGTTGGGTGAAGATGCCTTGTTGAGGTCAGAAGAGAATGGCCAGACTGGTTCGAGCTGATAGAAAGGCAACAGTAACTCAGATAAGCAACCAAGATACACAGAAGAGGCATCTCTGAACACACTACATGTCGAACCTTGAAGCAGACGCGGGGGCTACAGCAGCAGGGGACCACACAGGGTGACACTCCTGTCAGGTAAGAACAGGCAATGGAAGCTACAGTTTACACGGCCTCACCAAAACTGGAAAACAGAAGACTTGAAAAACATCACCTAATCTGAGGAGTCTTGATTTCTGCTGCGACATTCAGATGGCAGGTCAACAGCATGAAAGTAGGGATCCATCCTGCCTTGTATTAACAGTTCAGGCTCCTCATGGTGATGGTGTGGAGGATATGTTCTTGGCACACTTTGGGCCCCTTAGTACCAATTAAGCATTGTTTAAATGTCACAGCACACCAGAGTATTGCTGCTGACCACGTCCATCCCTTTATGATGATCTTCTGATGGCTCCTTCCAGAAGGATAACGTGCCATGTCACAAAGCTCAGATCATCTCAAACTGGTTTCTTGAACATGACAATGAGTTCTCTGGACTCAAATGGCCCCCACAGTCACCAGATCTCAGTCCAGCAGAGCACCTTTAGGATATGGTGGAATGAGAGATTCACATCATGGATGTGCAGCCGACAAATCTGCAGCAACTGCGTGATGCCATCAAGTCAATATGGACTAACATCCCTGAGGAACATTTCCAGCACCTCGTTGAATTGATGCCACAAACAATTACAGCAGTTCTGAAGACATAAGGGGGTCCAACTGACTACTAGCCAGGTGTACCTAATAAAGTGGCCGGTGAGCGTAAAAAACAAGGATACAGAGGAGAGGACAGATAACAGCCAATCAATCAATCGATCAATCAATCAATAATAGTAAACTGAATGAGTGGCACGGTTTACAGTGTAAAGCCCCACTAACTCCCAGGGCAGTGTTCTGCTGCCATCTAGTGGATGAAACAACATTTCTATGCTTTTTTTGCCATTCATCAATATTCATGAGTGGGGCGGGGCCTTCAACCAAAACAGAATGGTGTGGAAATGAGAAGCTGCAAAGCCAGGATTGACTGACTGAAACGGAACCATCAAATAAATCAAACTACAGCGACGATGTTGTGAATTGGCCAAGAGATGTTGAAGCTGACGCATAGACAGGACCACCAGTGAGTTCAGACCTGTGAGGCTTGACTGCGGTGCAAGTCGCCACATGACAAAAAAAAAAAAAGGAAAATGATTGCAATCAAGCAAGAAGGACAAGAAAAAACATTTAACACCCAAGCAGCAACTTGTCAGTGTTTGTGTCAGGGGAAATGTGGAAGTCATGAAGCCTGGTGCTGTGGTTTCCTACAACACCGGAGACGCATCAACCGCGAGGATCAGGTAACGACATTCTACCTTGTCATGTTCAAGTAAGAGAAGCGCTCAAAGTCACACGTGTCCACTGTCCTGATTGTGACGTCAGGCTGTAAGCCATGTCACATGATGGACGTGAACCAAACCTTCATCATCATAGCTGTGGACACCAGACAGGCCTTTCCTACTCCATTCATGTTTTGGTGTTTACACGCTTCTGTTACACACAACACTAAGAAATTCAACGTTTCTGGGACATTTTTCTGGGGGTAAACAGAACGCTGCGGAGGCTGTTAAATGTTTCTGAGCGCAGACCAGTGACGGCAAGGACGAGAGATGCATGGGAGAATTTCCAGAAGAGGTCCACCATTCTGATGTCTAAAAGGAGCCGCTCTGGCATAGAAGGGAAACGTTTATGAACGATTTGTGAGGAGCGGCATGGGAGTGAGACGTCGCCGGTGAAGGATGAGCAGAGATGAGAACGATCCGATGGATTAGCGGAGTGTCACAGAGGAAGACTCGGCGTGGAGGAGACACGGGAAACGGTGTGGAGTGAACGGCAGAGGGGTGAAGAGACGCAGCAAGGTGGACATGGTGGAGATAACGCAGAAGCCGTCGTTGAAGGTGGTGTTGGATGAGATGGAAAGAAGGGGTCTCAGCCCAAAGGCCAGTCCAAGGCCAGTGGAAAGAGAAGAAAGAAGGCTTAGGGGGCAACATTAATCCAGTGAAGAGGAGGAAATTACCTCATTAATTTGTAACCTTTTTGCAACTTCTCTCCCACTCCATGTCATTTATTTTGCACAAAAAAGGGATAATTAAATATCAAATCACTGCCAACCATATATCAAAACAAAGGAAAGCAGGAACGAATGAGCGCGAGTCAACAGACCGACGGTCCTCCTCCATCACCAGACTCCTTACCCTGCGAGCTTCCAGCATCTTCAGGAAAGTCATGCAGTGCTGATGGAAGTTCTGGGCCGACGGCTTGCGTAGAAACTTCAGGAACTCCGTGAAATCGGCCGGCAACTTGGTACAGGAAGCTTTGGGTGAGTCGGCGTCGCCAGATTTAGGATCTACAGCTAAGAGAGAGAATGACGGAAAAAAAAATGAGTTGTGGACAAGAAAGAGGAGATTTAGGAGTCAAAACAAACAGAATCGAGCGTTGGTGCATCTCTGCGATTCTTGTGGATCAGTAGGGCGACATTTCTCCTATTTATCCAACTAACACGTAGACTTCCCCAACATATAGCGCCTTCTGAAATTCTTCAGCCCACCTTCACTTTTCTCATTTTGCCATGTTGGAGCCTTGTCCTTACATCACTTCAATTCATTGTTTCCCTCATCAAGCAACACTCAGTTCCCCAGAATAGGGAAGTTTTGTAAATTTATTAAAAATAACAAAACTGAACTATCACGTCCACAACAAGTAATCAGACCCTTTGCTTTGGCTCAGTTTGCACCCCGGTCCATTATTTGTCAGAGTTGAGATGTTCTGACACCTTGCTGGGAGTCCACCTCTAGCCAATTTAGTTGATTGACGCAGTCACACCGGTCTATAGGAGAGAGCACACCAAGCCATGATGTTAAGAGGAGAGGAGAGAGTGTGGAGATGGGACTCTGTTGAGGAACATATCTGGGAAGGGTTCCCAAGAGCCAGAAGACATTTAACAAAACCATGTCTATTCCTACATTTAGAGGCCTTGGGAAGAGAGGTTGCCCAATGGTCACTCTGAGCTCCACAGAACCCATGTGAAGATGGGAGGAACTCACACAAGGACAACCATCACTGCACTACCCCACTAATCGGAGCTTTATGAAGAGTCACCAGAGAGAAGCATCTCTTTAGACAAAGAAACATGGAAGCCCACCTGGAGTTTACAAAAAGGCAACAAAACGACTCCCAGACCGTTAGGAACAAGATTCTCTGGTCTGATGAAACCAAAATCGGTGCCATGTCTGAAGGAAACCAGACACCGTTCATCACCTGTGCTATAGCATTCCAACGGTAGACCATGATGGTGGCAGCATTAGGGACTGGGTGACAAGACTGGGTCCAGGCAAAGCTAAATGGAGCAAGGTACAGAGATACCCTTAATGAAAACCTCCTGTCAGACCTTCCACAAAGGACACAACAAGAGTGGCTTAGGAACAACTCCCTGAATATCCTTGAGTGGCCCCGCCAGAGACCGGACTTGAACCCACTCAAACATCTCTGGAGACACCTGAAAATAGCTGCCCACTGGTGGTCTCCATCCAACCTGACAAGAGCTTTAGAAAATCTCCAGAGAAGAGCGGCAAGAAAATCCCTAAATCCAGATGGGTGAAGCTTGTCGGGTCGGACCCAAGAAGACTCAAGGCCGGGATAACCGCTAAAGGTGAGGGGTCCGAACTCTTGGGTCAACGTGATGTTTCAGTTTGGCAAGAATTCCCCAACTCCTGTCCTCGCTTTGTCATCCTGGTGGTACTGAGTGTTGCTTGACGAGGTTAAGAAACAAACTGAAATGATTTGAGCACAAAACTGCAACCTAACAAAACGTGTAAAACGTGAAGGGGGTCTGCAGAGTTTCTAAAGTCACCGTGGGCCGCGTATCTTTGACTTGGAATACGGGAGATGCAGCCCTTCTGAAAAGCAAACAAAATAAGATACGAGTTGACGTGAGGGGACGGTCGGGTTAGAGAGGTCAAGGTGGAACGCCAGGCCGGTGTGGAGCTCTATGGTCGCCGGTGGATAGTGTCCCGAGTGATTGTAATTCTCTGATGGGACATCAGGTGGCGCTGTACAATAATGTGCTCCCTTTTCTCCCCTCTGACGTCACTTCAGGGGTCCAATCACGAAGACCCACCTCTTCCTCCAAGAATGGCTGTTAAGTTAAAACGACGCCATCTTGTGGAGGCTGACTTAGAAATACACTAAGATTTCTCTTTTTTTGTACATTTACACTTTTTTTTCACGCCTTACGTGCATATAACATACGGGGGTTGGTCAACAGAGTGCCCCCCAAACACTTTCTCTGTGTCTTTACAATGGTGAGTTCCTACTCTTTATAACGGCAGAGGGTCACGGTGGGTTTCCACACCATGTGTGTCTGCTCCCAGCTCTGACGCGCTGAATTCACCTACAAACCGAACTGCTTTGCCGATCGTCTTTGATTCCCCCATCCCACCAACAGTGGGGTCACGAAGACGCTCAATACATCAGGAAGTGGGTCACATCATTAAAACTTCTGAGCAAACGTTGCTCTGTGGTTTACAGGACTAATTCTAAACAGCAGGGCAGACGCACAAGCCATCTGTCTCTCTGGACGCCATCTTGAGGGAGGTGATCAGGCCGCCTGCCCAGCCTCTACTCACAGATGGCACCTCGCCCGGGAGACTCTCGCTCCGATTGTGGACTGACGTTTTTCCAATGTTTTGAGTGTCTTGTCCTCGGACGTCTGCTTGGAGGTCTATGTGGGTTAGCGTAATCATTCACAATACCTAAGGATTGCACAAACCGTGTGCTGTGCCATTTCCCTGCTTTGGCGCCATCTTGGTACTGCTGAAGAGTCCTCTCACGATCTTCGCCTTGTTTTCTCTCTCGACTCCAGACAGAGACACAATATTCTCCGCTTCTGCATTAGTGCGTGGCCTGGGCAGGAAATGCAGAAAAAGAAATAAATTGTACCACCACTGCAACCGGCTCCATCCAGTTGGGCCAGAAATGGCCATGTCGATCTGTGGCAGCCCTTACCTTGAGGCCGGCTGCTTGGCCTTCCTCTCGCGCCAGCACTTGGAGCAGTAGCCTTGCCAGGCGGGGTTGCCGTAATACCCACAGCCATCTCTGCAGAGCAGCTGGGACTGGTTAACATGGATCCGGCGCTGCTCCACCCACATTCTCCTGTGGAAGTAAAACTGAAAAGAGAAAAGGATCAGACAACGGGAATGTACGCGGAGTGAAGAATGGGGTGAAATGAGCTGAGGAACCAATGGACACCAGAGCTCCACTCTATTGAGGAGGTTGTCGCCTGGCCACCCTACAGTTACAACCGCAAGAGAGCGCATCTGCACGTCGGATATCGAACTACTCAGCGTCGGACTTCGTCCATAATGTCTACAAGTCAAGTCAAGTCGGGGAGCCGCACCCATCACACGACGAAACAGCTCGGGATCCCAGTTGGCAACCCCCCAGGCAGACACAAGGTCCAGTGTCATGTGGGCGACCCCTTGGCCTGGTCTCTGTCTATTATGAGAGTTTAATCAAATCTTTATGACCTTCTGGACCTCCAAGGGGCTCACAGACCTGCCGTCACTCAGCCTCACACTTCACTGCTGCACCGCACGCCTCTCACAATTTGCTGTTCTGTGCCCACAAATACAACCACTTGATGGCCGCCTCCGCCACGTCCCGCACCCTACAGCGAGGACCTTATCTGTGAATATCCGCAGGTCTCACGAGACAAACAGGTAACACTTTTATAATAGCGGATGAGCGAATATGTGGGAATGGGTTTCTTCTACCTATTTTACCGATACCACGTCTCACGGTTGCCCCAGTTCGGTTTCCTCCTCACGTGATGCCAGCCACGCTGGTGTTGTTCCACATCACATTCCAAATCCTTTTTTTTAATTTGTCTCAGACATTACCTGCCCTGCTATTTGTGGACATTTTTGCATTTAGTTGGTGTCTTCTTAGGTGAAGAATTCAGTCCTTTTATTGACTTCCACTTCTAGATCCTTAATCTAACGTTATTTTCTTGTTTGGTTGTGACGCCACTATTGTCCTAATCGGGCTTTACTGCCGTGTTCTTGTTTCTTTGTGTGGGGGTTGCCAGGACCACACAGCATGGCATGGCACCGTAGTGTCGGGTTTAAAAGAAGCCCCCACAAACTACTGGAACATTCGAGATTAGACGAAAAGAGCGTTTCTTACACCGCAGGTCGCTGCTGTGCTTAATGAGAATGAGGCGCCAATGGTTGGTGAACTGGGCCGCGATGTTACGCCGGCGAGTCCTCAATACTTCCACGATTCCCCAAGGGAGGGAACTCTCATAATCGGCGTGCCTGTCCGGGGATTTAACAAGGACCAAAAAAAAAGAAACTGCGGATTAAAACAACCCGCTAGCGTGTGGCCTGCCTTCCTTTGATCCGTTTCTCTAAATGCTCACTTGGTGCTTTGGATCCGGACTGTCAGCTTCGATGATTGACCTCTGGTCGTGAACTCACTTGAAAGACCCTTACGTCCCATCCTCCGGTCCCTTTCACGATGAACTGCAGCTTTTCTCCAGCAGAGGGAGATGTAGTTACAACCTCTCGACGTGTGCCATCATTTAAGATGGCAGGCAGCCTGCTAGCCGCGAGGTCCAGACTCGTAGACACGAAATAAATTACTGCGAGTTAGAAGATTCAAAGCCGCACGCTTTTTGACTTTTGAAACCCCGGTTTGGCTTTTTATTGGTCTTCCTTTTTTGAACCCGTTGCTGGGCAGGTTTTCTTACTCCTGATGTGTGCTTTTTATTCCACCACAGGCCTACCAGGTTCTCAGTGATGGGTTACATGCTGTCCTCTGTGGTCACGCATCTTACACACCAACCAAGTCTGACGAGTCCCACCCTGTCCGCCATTTAGGCTTCAGCATAATAATTTCACAAAGCTGTAATGCACAGGGGATGGAAGGGACGTCTGCAAGCCGGGCTGGTGTGCGGAAAAGTCAGCGAGAAAACAACGAGTGTTGTGGCAAAACCAGTGCCCAAAAGGCACCAGCCGCTTCCTGTTGCAGCACCCCCTGGTAGTACCTGCAGAACCCAACAGGGCTGCACAGAACTCCAACTCCCATGAAGCCATGGTGGAGTCCGAGGCACCGCTGCAACCCAAGGAGGCTGCCATCTGGCATCCAGGGGGAGATACTGGACTATCCACCCTTGTCACCCTGGCAGATGTGGTGAAGGGGCATACCCGGCCAGGCATGGATCCTGGCCATCCATCACAATATACATATATATATATATATATATATATAATATAAAGATAGCTTTTAGCAAATTAAATACACATATCAATGCATCATGTTTACAATTACAGAAATAATCTAAATATTTTAATACTTTTCATTTTAAATATTATTTACATATATTTAACATTTGAATGTTATGTAAATATTCATCTTCTTATATAATATGCTACCTTGGGTGTCCCGTTTGTCTGTCCAGGATTTTAAATATCTTGCCAACCGTTTCACCTATTGACTTGAAATTTGGTACACATGTACTACGTGACGTCTACTATCCGCTTTCGGGGTGATGATTTTTATTCCTCTTTTTATTTTATTTTATTCCTACCACCTTCGCCGTCACTTCCCCTGTCTTTTTATATCTTAAATTATTCTTGAGGCAGTTTGAAGACTTAAGTGCTAGGTTAAGTGAAAAAATAAAGAAAACGTACTTAAGTAATTACAACACAAACACTGACTTGATCAGTTTTAACGATAAAAGACGCCGACGAAAGAAGAGAAGCAGCGGGCCGCTAGGGTGGAGCAAAGAAGAGCTGCTCAGGAAAAAGCAAACGCATCAACCTCTGAGCAAACGAATGATAAACAGAGACAGAGAAAGAAAGAGTCTGAAAACTAGGAATGCTCAAGTCAACTGGATTCACTCCGCCGTTACTGGTATTTTTATATTAATACTCCTTTTCTAATCAGTACAAAGCAGACTGTGTACGACAGTGTGTGATACACTGACCTCCTGTGGCAAAGCATGGCAATTACAAGACGGCACGCCGCAGCCTCAGCGACTTCAGGCTTTGCTTTACCCGATTCTATTCATCGCATTGTCTGTAAGCTTAATGCAATTGCTAGAATAATAAACCATAATGAAGTTTTTGAATTAATTGTAAAGAAGTAAGCGGGGCGCGGTAACGATTCAAAACTGACAATTCTACTTGATGTAAACAAGCCTATGTGCTAATAAACCACCGTGACTGTGCAGTTATTTAAAACAGGCTAAGACAGTACAAAAATAGGAGCAGTAAGGCGGACATTTGTGTTAAGGTTTAGCAACAGACATAGATCGCCAAAGTGAAATTCAAGCCCACCTGCACACTTGTTTGCTTTGAATTTACCACCAAATGACTTCTTTCATCCTGCCTGACACGGGCAATAAAAAGACTCCACCCTTCTCTGCACGCCAGACAATGAGGACCCGATAAAACAAACTCACAGCGCCACCCAGTGGGCCAAAATATGAGGTGCAGGACAGCAAACGGCTTCCAGATACAGGAGATAAGACATGAAAGGCACTATATAATAGACAAATAGAACCGAGCCTCGACAGACATCCATTTCATCCTGGGGAGCCGCTTTGGCATATGAAGTCCATTCTATGGGATTTCAAAACCAACCTAACAAGTGGACAAAACGGGAATCTTGAATGTGTCGTGGGCAGGATACGGAGGGATCAAGAAAACCGGACTGTCCGCAGTCGGAGTCCTTTTAAATTCAGGAACCTACTGAGATTTCACCGATCTTTACTCGACTATTCATGGAATCCGTTACAGAGATAAATACGTAAATGGTTCCCCTATGGCGTCACTCCGAATTTGATATGCAAGATGGGCTGACTGGAGTGCATGTATTTAAGTGACACACATGCACCAAACTGGTGCTCAGTAAACCCACCCAGAACTTTTACGGGGCTACAGATGCCATTTTGGCTGCCTGTCATGCGGTCCCCAGGGTTCTGAGGAGCCCCCAGTATTTCTGACTGGACTTTTTTTGAGGAGAACCTAAAACATGCAGTTCATTTAATGTGCTGCCCCTTCAAAGATCTCTCAGCCAAAAAAAGGACAGGGGTACTCAACAGATCCACCCGTGTGTTACCTGCTCGAGCCGAGCCCCCCGGAATGCTGAAACTGACAGGCCCCCCACTGCCTTTCTACGGCTCACTTGCGGAACCTACCAATGTGTTAAAAGGGGTACACAACGATGCCAGTTTGGTTCAAAAGGTGTTTATTTTGAATTGTGTGCAGCCGTAAAAGCCGTTCTGCTCTGGGAGCACCGCCCACCCCACCGTGCAGCGCTCCCCGCTTCTTTACGACTTCAAAATGTCACTGTCACCCTTCCGCCGAGGTGGAACATCCGACACCCCAAGCCGAGAGCTGCAATCCCCGCGCCGATGCTGTGTCACGTCGACAGCCACTTTTCGGTGTCGCGTTTATCTGATATGACCGAAGCTGTAAACCACAGGATGACAAGCACCCCGCTGTCACTCATCTGTCAGTATGGCAAGTACAACTCTTGCTGAAAAATGCTCGATCGCCATTAGCGAAGCTGCAGAAATCAACAGGATGTCATGAACAAGGAAATCCGGCGGGCGACACGGTGACAGCCCAAGTGCTAGGACCCGATGCCGGCACACGCGCACGCGATGACACCGACAGACGGCCAGGTGACTGAACGCAGCACCGGCGGACTCAAGAAGACGAACTGACCCGGCTGCCCAACCCTCAAAGCTTACCACTGTCAGCCGGTCCGGAAGTGACGCCACGGCACGCGCTTGGCGGTTCTTTAACTGCCGCGTGACTCCACCGGTGTCCAATGATGTATCGCTGCAGCGAAGATGCTTCTCCCTGGAGCTCCAAGTAGGTGGAGTCGACTTTTTTGGGGCGGGGCTTCAAGGTGCGCGACTTGTCGCGCCCCGACGTCCGATTGGTTAACGTCATTTGTCGATAGATACCGCCTGTTTCAACGCTTACAGCCGCAGTATGAACTTTCTGCCAGGTCTGTACTAAATTTTATTTTCAAATAATCCAAACAGAGCGATGACAGCAGACAGACACGCGCAGGTAAACGTTGATGATGTTTTTTATAAGGAATTCACACGCAGCCTAAACCAGTCCCGCTCACAGCCTACATGGAGCCCTACGGCCATGTTGCCTAACAGAGTGACAGGCTCTGTCCCGGAGTCTCATCACAGAACGCGTTTTCTTTCCATGTACTTACTGGTTTGAGTGGATCGATGTTTCTACTTTCTTGCCACCTAACGAAATTCATCCCCAGCTTCGCTTACCGGGAGTTCACTTCTACGCTCCGTTTGTGAAACCTGTTGGCAAAATCCCTGAGGGAAACGTTAAGTCGAGGCTGAGGTGGGGGGTAATAACGAAAAGACGACTCCGGGTCAGCACACAAACACGGACCTCCAACTGTATAAAGAAAATGTAAGGAGCTGGGCAGGTGAGGGCGACTGGCTGTGTCCCGTCCACGTTCAAATGAAGTGTCACCCGGACGGAGCACTCATCCTGCGGGGCTCGTTTAGGTCACCCGTCTGTGCAGGCACCCAAATGAGGTACAGGGAATGGCTGCTGCCTCACAATAAAGACTTCACGGATCACAATGTAGAGCTTGCATGTTCTGCTTGTGTGCACGTGGGGTTCCTGCTGGAGCCTCTCACCATCCAAAGATACGCAGGTTAGGTGAATTGGCACTGGTGCGTGTGTGTGATCACTCTGCAGTGGACTGGCACCCTCTCAGCTGTGGCTCCTACCTGGCACCAGCTGACTGCTGAGATCGGCTCCAGCTGCCCTGTGACCCTGTCGTGGATAAGCAGGTTGAGAAAATGGATGGGGACTTCTATATTCACAGTATTTGATTTAATTCTTAATCTGATGATGAGCAGAAAAGGCTTATTTAAAAAAGAAAATTGACAGTACACGCAATAAATTCTTGCACTTACTTAAATTCTTGAAAGTTGGATATGTGAACCTTGTTAGCATACCCACGATTATTAGAACTCGTTTTATTTATACCTGTGCCTTTTTTGTCTGCCGAAGTAATCCTTGCCTTTTCCTTCAGGATTAAAAAGAGTTTTTACATATTATATAGTGCCTTATCTGTTTATTTTTATTTATTAATATACTACCTTGTTTGTCTGTTTTTATCTGCATCATCTATATATATAATTGTATGGTGCCTTATTTATTGTATACAGCCTTAGCTGTCTGTTTTTTCTCTTTCTTTCCTTTATATAGTGCTTTCATATCTATTTACTATATAGTTCCTTATCTATCATATAGTGTCTTTCATATTTATTTATTATATAGTACCTTAGCTGTCTGCTTTTTCTCTATTATATAGTGCCTTATCTATCATATAGTGCTCTTTCAAATCTATTTATTATATAGTGCCTTTCCTAACTATTTCTCTGCCTAGCAGATCTGTGCAGTGCTGTGGGCTTACTAATGGTGAGGACAGTAGGGGGAGCTCGTGCGCCATCCCAGAACTCAAAAGCGTAAGAAATGCCAAAATGAAGACACAAGTGGAGAGTTGCGTTTGAGAAAAAGGGTGACAGAAAGAAGAAAATAAGAAAAGAGGAATCAAACCGTCATTGTGGATCACCATGCAGGGTGTCCGGTCCACACATCCTTGAGCACAAAGGCTTCACATCACATGGGTCTCTTCACTCCCGGGGCCACCCAAAGCTCCAGGTCAACAGAACACCTGATGTGCCGTGTAGGCAGACAGTCAAGGATTTTTGGCAGGCCTCCCTCAGCCCACATATGATGAGGTACGCCGGGCTGACTCGGGGTCACTGGGCCATCTCTGCAACAAAACCAAGGCACCTGAAATGGGCAGGACGAGCACTCGTGAGAGCACACCATTGGAAGGAAGGCCTAAACAAGACCACCATAGGGTCCAGAGAAGGCCTAGGAACGCTGCTTACTGTGAGGGGAAACCAAAGGAGGGCACGGCCAGCAGTCAGGATTTGAAAGAATAAAAGCATTTCAGTTACGGCTGAAGGTCCTCCTCATTTCATTCTTTGCATAGTTCCAAGTACTCTGATGTCACATACAGTCCATTATTGTAATATTTATGTTTATTTTTTCCATCTCTTGAGCTTCTGTAAATTTTTAATTTCCTGTATCATATCTGACCCAGCTGAGTATGGAGGCCGGGGTCACATTTGACAGGTGACACTTGATGTCCACGGCACCAGGCAGGATCATTACTGTGTGCTGGTTTGGCACATGACAATAAACCTGGACTTGGCATGGGGGGCACGGGGGCTTCACATACCAAAGACAAAAAAAAAAGAGCCGCACTGACCTTAAGTCTCGTGCAGAGCAGCAAGTGTCCAGCAGATGGCGCTGCAGCCCTGCAGGTTTCTTCTCTTCGTGTCACTCGGGCTCTGCTTTACGTGGACGGCGTGGTCCATAAGAAGAATTAAATACAGTACACAGATGATGTGCACTTCACACAAAATACCAACACCATTAACACGTATAAAGGGGCACACAGACACAGTGCGAGGATGATACTGAAATGAAAAAAGAATCAAAATAATAAAATAAAGAGGCAGTCCTTCACAGCGCTGCTTCTACGAATCGGCCTTTCCATCCAATCACTGAGCACTAAGCGCGGCTGGAATGGGCGTGGCCAAGCGCACTCCCTCCCTCCCTCTCCTCCCCTCTCACTGTCACCCACTTTCTCTCTCCTCTCACTCACTCACTCACTCACTCTCACGCTCTCACTCGCACCCTCACCCCCTCTCACCCAGTTTCCAGGTGCCAGCCTTTCTAACCCACTCATGCCTGACGTGCCCTCCCTCTCAAGGCTCTCCCATCACTCCTTTCCATTTGATTTTCAGTGTGCGGCGATGAGAAGCCTCACTCTTTCTAGATGGGATGCCAGTCCAAGGCAAGGTCCACCTGCGCTGACAGGCATGGGGTGGGTATGAAATTTTCAGTTCATGCACCGTGAGCAACGCTGGCACGCTGGAGGACAGCGGAGTGTGGAAGAGAAAAGCCAAATGGCGGACGAGTGCAGCCTCCAGCTGTGGGCCTCTCGTTGTCTCCATGACCCCTTCAAGTGAGAGACCTCCAGTGGCAAGTGCCCCTTTCTCTGTGTGCCCTCAGTTAGCTGCCACATGAAGTGCCCAAGCCGTGGCTGCATTCTAGAAAAAGAAAAAGAATGTGACAATAAAGCCCTGAAGAGCGAGGGATGCAGTGGCCGTCACCGACCATGGAGCTCACATCAGCACAGAGGACACGACACATGCCAGGCTAGTTACCAACCTGACTGGGCTGAAGGGGGGCATAATGAACAGGAGCAGGTCAAAGACAGCATGGCACGTGATGGCACACCAACAGGCTCTATACAGCTGGGGTGGAGTGCACTAGAGGTTACCCTCCACAAGTCATGGGGGCACAAAATGAGGAGCATGGCATGGAGCGGGTGGGCCGACTTGAACTTCCTACCCCACAGCCACTCCTCACGGCACCAGGAGTGAGACATGCTGCATGTTGGTCATCGGTGTGCGCGCTCCTCTGTACACGTACCAACACACCAGCTACAAAACACATCTGCTACATGTCGAGTTGTGTGACGACGGCTGCCAAGATGCCAGGTTGGTGCCCTCATGAGACCCTCACGCAGGCTGAGCTCCTGGTCAGAATGAAGGGTCCCTTGTTTAGGCCAAACGGATCTCAAATGTTGTGACATTTTATTTCACAAACATTGATGCTAATTGTATAGCGCCTTTCACAACTACAAGGTGATGTCCCTGGGCACACACAAGATCCTCTAGGCACGTATAGCCTTACGTGTGGCACACTGCACTGCAGCCTTCACACTGTCTGGGATGGCACATGCCATGAAAAGTCACTTTATAGAACACTTGGTCATTTTCTGGTGGGCTGCATTCACACACACACACTGGGGGAGCTGTCAAGCCTCACAAACTTGATGATAAAATGGCACTAAGGGACTGGCACAGTGGATGGCACTGTCACCTTATGGATCTCAGCATCCCGGGCCCTGACATGCTCACTTTCTCTACTGACTGGTGAGCTGGATCCGGGTTTGTGTGTCCTGGAAGGCTCTGTGGCAGACTGGCACTCAATCTAGCATTGTCTGTGTGCCCGCTGCTGCCAGGAGTGGCTTTGTGGACAGCAGAGAGAGTGACATTAAGTGCAGTAGTGGGATGTCATTTCCTGAATTGGACCAAGTGGGTTTGAGCATGTTATTAGTGGTGGGCACCCTCAGGCCCAAAGGGGTACCCTTTACGTGTCTGTTTTCAAGACCCTCGTCCTGTGCCCCCCCCCCAATCACCGCTCAGTAACCGCCTTGCCCTGATGCCCCCACATCTCGGGGCGTGAGAATGGTTCCCCTCACAATCCCTGGCTCCGGCCCGCTGTGCCATCACAGGCCCCTCGTTGTGTTGGCCGTGTGAGCCGAGCAGCAGCTGCCGCTTTCTTGGGCTTCGCCCCTCCAGATCGGCCCGCTCTCTCACTCGGCCCCCACACTGCTGCTTTGACAACCTGCCATGTCGGCACTGGAGGTCCTTTCATTAAAGACACCTGTCAGGAAGGCAGAGGGTCTGGGCTGGTGGGGGCAGGGCAGTCGGCTGCCAGGCTCAGATTAGGCTGAGAACTCTCCATCTTTGAATCGTGTCTGATGTGACCTGAGATGGGCGCTACATGCCCCATGGCCTCGCCTCTTGTGCCCCTTACTGCTGCTCGTTTTGTGAGAGTGAAGGCCACAAGCAGCCCAAGCGGACTTGACTTCAAGCACCGCCGAGAATGCCAACTTCAGACCCTCACACAGATAGTCAGAGTTCACCCCATCGGGCACTGGGTGATGCCAACTGAAAAGTGAGCTCAGGCTGAGGTGGGGGGCACATTAAGTCCCCATCAGAGGGGCTGAATAAAGCACTTTGGTGCTTGATGGTCTGCTGCTTTAGCCACTGGGCCACCTTGCCTGGGCACATACTGGGAGGCTGAATCAGACCAAGCAGGCATTAGGGGGCACAAGTGGCGTTAAGTGCCACCCGTGTCTGTGTGCCATCTTCCAATTAGAGGTTAGCTGATGGAAACATAAGACTGGCACTATATAACAGACAGGTAGATAGGAAAGGCACTATATAACAGTCCGACGCACAGCTGTGAATGGCATTACATAATTGATATAAAGATGTAAAAGGCGCTATATAATAGAGGGACAGACAGATAAATGTATAATACACAGGTATGAAAGGCGCTATATAATTGACAGATGCATATGAACAGCACTATATCATAGACCACTCGATACGAAAGGCACTATATAACAGAAATGAATGGCACTTTATAATAGTTATACTGATGGACATGAAAGACTTTATAATAGACAGATATGAAAGGCACTATATAATACATACACAGACAGGCAGATTTGAAAGGCACTATATAATAGATACCTAGACAGACAGATATGAAAGGCGCTATATAATTGAGAGATGCTTATGAAAAGCACTATATCACAGAAATGAATTTCGCTTTATAATAGTGATACTGATGGACATGAAAGACACTAGATATGAAAGGCGCTATATAATAAAGGGCTAGACAGATAAATGTGAAAGGCAATGTGTAAGTGATAGACCGATAGGTATGAAAGGCGCTATATAATACATAGAGAGATAGATTTGAAAGGCGCTATATAACAGACAGGCTGGTGTCCCAAGAGAGCCAGTTTATGGTGTTTGAAGTGCGCCTGGCGATATCTTTTTCAGGAATGGCATATGGCGAGTGCCCATGGGTTACTGTCTGATGCTGGCCCCTTGCCTTTGTTCATCGGGCAGTCCTGCCCTCTTGTGGTCAACAGAGGATGTGACACCAGGATGCACACCACATGTTCTAGAGGCTGGATGGCATGACACCTAGGTGCCCGGCCCACAGTTCATTGTTTTTTGCCAGCCCCGTGCCCTTTCTTCATCAGACAGTCCTGCCCTCTTGTGGTCACCAGAGGATGTGACGCCAGGATGCACACCACATGTTCTAGGCACTGGGACACTAGGACATATGTCCCCCACTGCCATCCCTCCCTTAATTCATCAGCCATTCCTGCTCTTTTGCAGACCCGGTGGCACATTACTCCTGGGCATGGACGCCAGACATTGTATCGCTTTCTTCACAGAGATATATGTGGGCATACGCATCAGACCTTGCCAGGGCGTTCAGTTGAAGACCCGAGGTGAACAGCACTGGTGTGCCCGCTGGGCTGACCATCCCGTTGTCATCGAGTTGATTCCAAGGTCCAAATGAAAGTGAGCTCATTACTTCCACACACACAGGTAGACGGCGGCCCTGTTCAGGGGTCTTAACCTGTCCGCGCTGTGCCAGTGTGCTGACCCTTCGCCCTCTTCCCAATGAGAGCCTTTGGCGCGTCTTTCACGCATGAGGCCTGAATGGCAATGAGCTCCGCAGAGGCAGATAAAGAGCGGATTATGACAGCAGAGCTCCTCTCTCTCACTCAGCCCATTTGTGCTGAAAGCGTCGCCTCACATCTTTGGCGCTGCCATTGAAGGCACCCACCTCTGGCATCCTGCTGCTGCCGCTGCATGAATGGGACATTGACGGAAAGTCCTTTTAGATCACAAACGGGAGCTGACTCAAGCAATGGATGGCACGCCTCACAATGGCCTGAATGGGGCGGCTGTAAAAACATGCCTTTGTGCCCGCACATCCTCCCCATGACAAGAGGCCCCGTGTCTACCCGCCGCGCGTTCCTGGCTCCCGCTCCGTGGCTCAACGCGCGCCCAGTGGAGATTAGGGCGCAGGAAAGGCTCCTTTCTCTCTGGGCTGTCGTTCTCTAAAAGGGGACATTTGTCTCAGGAATGAGAGCCCCCATTGAGCGAAGCCTTCCTGTTCCTGCCTCGTGCCGCCTTCGCCCTCCTGGCATTCTGCCCCGGGAGGTCAGGTGGCAACGTGAACGGAAAAGGTGAGCAGACGGCAGGTGGGCGAGCAACCCTAACGTGGCATAGTCGCGGTGACCTGCGCTAACCGAAGAGCCAGTTGTCACCCTCAGGCATGTGGCTTTCACGTCACAGCAGGACTCGAGCGTTGGCCTGACCCAGGGGCACTCATAGGGGAATGGCAGAGCGGACCCTTACAGCCCACCTCTAGTGGACGTTAAAGGGGGTGACACCCACTGGAGACCTTCCTCCTCCTTGTGGTTACTGTGTGTTCCTTTCACAGCATGTGAGAAAGTAAGTGCACCCCATGGAAATGGCCAGCTTGTTCAACACACTTAGAGCCAGCAAATGGCGGATCTTCACGCCAACAGGGCCTACTTAGAGAAAAACCCAAGGAAGATGTTCCCTCTCGACCATCTGCTCAAGAAAAACGTCAACAGATGTGATGGTCCACCAGGAAGGAAGAGCAAGTCCATCCTTGGGCCTCAGAAGCTGCTATTGCGCCCTCTTAGCAGAAGTGGCGTTCTTTACAATTGCCCGCCTCTCTCTGACATTGACGCCACTCCTCCATGCCAAGATATCTGTGGGTTCTCCTGCCCGTTTCAACATTCCAGGGTCCACCCATTGCCCTCTTTTGGAGCCATTGCCTGCTGAGCGTCAAGTCATCATCATGTTGAAGGGTCCATTTGTGGTTCTTTTGGGCTAATGGCCTCACTTTCTCCTCAAGGACACTTTGAGATGATGGCAAGCTGCCGAGACCCCCGAGACCATAATGCAACCCCAAACCAGCACATGTTCACCAGCATGCTTCAGAGCTGGCGTGAGGGTCTCCTTCTAATATGCCGTTACAGCTCAGCCTTGGATTCATCTCTTCCAGCAGGCCTGGATGTTCAATGGCCAACTGCATTCCTGCTCCCATGTTCTTTCTGGACTTTTCCAGGCCCACCTCACATGCAGGCCACATTTGTCCAGTCTCACGCACTTTGACGCCTGCTGTGTCAGGAGTTAACCTGCAGATCTCGCAATGACATTCTGGGGTCCTTGGAGACGTCTCTTAGCATCAAACCTGCTGGGACAAATCGGCCGTCGTTTGATATCTCCGCCACTTGGTGACGACTCTCCCTACAGTGGTGTGGCTGATTTCAAATCATTTGGCCACCTTGTGAAACCCCTTTGCCAGACTCCTAGGCATCCACATCCTTCTTCCTGGGGGGCCTCTTTGGATGTTGGCTTGATGAACCCCAACACCTAGGAGAACACCAGACCTTTGATATCTGCTGTTTAAATAAGACAGTCAGGTCCACCTGCAAAAGTCCCTACAGGTGGGTCTCATTGGCACCTCACCTAGAACACCCAATTCTGCTTTTGATGGATTGGGCATGAATGGACAGGGTGGGCTCACTTTTTCCATGGGATCATAAGAGTGAACACACCGTGTCCGTTTTGTTCCAGCAGGACCCCTTTATCTGTAGGCTCTGTCGACGTGAAGACCTCCTGTGTGCCCGTCCAAGTATGCTGAAAAAGGCAACTATTTCAAATGGGGTGCACTTACTTTTTCACATTCCAAAAGCACCAACATCCAGGGAAACGCAGGAGCTAAAAGTCTCTCTCTGCTTTTGCCCACAGCCCAGACGAGACAACACAGTGATGTCATGACCCAGACGTCCTGCCTCCCCCACCCACCCTGTGGGGGTCTTTGAAGAACGGGAATCCCCCAAGAGTTCCACTGCGACAAAGACGTTCCAATTAGCCTAAGAGGAGCCCGGAAGGATGCACAACGTCCTCCATAATCGCTGGGACTTTTCTCTTTTCCAATTTTCCTGTCGCAATTGAAATGGGGGGCCGACTAGAACCCCCCCACCCAAGGCTTTTACTTTCACCCCCTTGTTTATTCACTTTGCAGTCCCAAATTTGAACCAGCAAGTGAGCAACTCCCTCAGTGGGGGTCTCAGTGCCGGCTGAACTTGTGCATTGCAGTTGGCCGTCTTAGCCACTAGGGGGCCCCCCACTTGCTATGTGCTTTCGCGTTCTTATCAAACAGCCCAATTCTATATAGCGCCTTGCTGCAGTGGGCGCCACTCAGATGGTTTAATGACAGCAAGTGCAGCCGATGCTTTACATTCCATGCAGTGGTCTTCGGCCAACATGTATGGTGCAGTTGTTGCCACAGGGATGCGCTGGGGGGTCACACTCTGAACTGCATTGACGTCTTTGTACTTCACCGAGCCACTAGGGGGGGTCAGGGACGTCACCATAAGCCTTTTTGGCAGGGCAGCTGTTGCTTTACTGAAATACGCGTCAAGCTCACAGCGCCGTCCTCGCCGGGGGCCATTAAGGGGCTTCCACATCAGCACCGAGGGGGCCTGATCTCCGTCAGTCTGCAGGTGACAGTCAGGTGGCACTGAATGGCGGCATCGGGTTCAAAGTTCTACCCCCCTGTCCCCCCCCACTCTCTGGAGGGTCTCCCATTCTCCCTTTCATCCCACGTGTCGTACATGTTTTGTCATAAACTGCAGTTTGATTGTTCCCGAGATGTGTTTCACCACAACTTGCTCTTCAATCGTTTTAGCATTTTGTCGGTGACTGGCGATGAGTTTCGTTTAACTAAATTGACTCGTCACGCGGGTGGGGGGGGGGTCTGGGGGTTAGGGGTTTACATTTTTGTTCATGGTGGAAGCAAAAGACGATTGCACCCTACGGGTTTATTCCGCAGGTCAAAACAGCCTTCTCCTTCCTCGGGCCGTCCTCACGACGCTGCCCCCCGTCTTCCGCCGTGTGGGGGTCCACACTCTCCCGTGTGCCTCGTGAGCAGTTGCGCCGCTGCTTCAATTCGGGATCGAAGGTGAGGTCAACTGCACTCAGTTTATCAACTCCCAGACAAGACCAGCACGTGTTCAAGCCTCTCCACGGGTGTGCAGACAGCACCGGGTGACACCATCAGGAGGTGCCGTGCTTTTCAAGGGAGACCCTCCTCCGCTCGAATGCCTGTGTGGCATCAACAGCTGGAATGACTGCGCTACACTAAACGATCGGGAAAAGAATAAGGCACTGCACGTGGTGGTCCTGGATTGTAGAAGGCCTTCGACCGACTCCCCCCGTGAGCTGATTTGGCGCGCCCTCCGACTGCATGGTGTCTTAGAAGTTGACGAGCGGTGGATCCAACTCCTCTACGGTGTCCTGAGCGCTGCCACCCTTTCGATATCCGTGTTGGCGTCCCCCAAGGATCGGCCCTCACTGCAGACATTCAAACGGAGACTCCACGGACGCTCCCCTCTATGCCAACGGCATCAAGGGCTGGAAGTCATCACACAGCGATGGGAAGGCTGGCTGCAAGGGAACGGACTTTGGTTTAACATGAAAAAGACGGAATACATGGAATGGGGCCTGCAGACGCCTGGCACCACACGTGTTGACAGACAACATCTCAACAACTTGCTCATCTCATAAGATGGCGACTCTTCTCCCGATGCCTGAGTGAGGGTTAACGCCAACCTGGCTCAAATGGCGTCCTTGGCAACCGTAGAATGGCGAAGATATACAAGTCCGTCGCCCAACGAGTCCCCCTGTACGGTACGGAGTGTTGGCTGGCGACACTCAAGCACTGCATGCCATGGAAATGGCAGACGCTACGCTGGAGCCAAACACCCATGTAAGGCGCAAATGAAGAGCAAGGGGAGTGGCGCCAATCATGTCGAGGATGCAAGAGGTGTGCGGGCGAGCGGTGGTACGGCCACGTGATGCAGAGACGACGACAACCAGATGGTGGCCAAGAAGAAGAAGAAGCGACCTTGGGCGGGTTGGCCAAATGGAGGACGTGAAATATGACGCCGGCACCGCTGCTGAAGAACGATATGCGGAAAAGCGAGGGCTAAACGCTGGGAAGAGGAGTAAACGATCGAGTGCCCACCTTCTGATACGTGATACCTGGCGAAGGCGGCAGTGATCCTGGTCTGACTTGTCTGTGTATTTTGTCACCCGCACCCACCTTTCACCGCCAGCCGAGGATTTGAACACAAAGCGCCACTCCCAGTGCCATCTGAATTTATTCTTATTTCTTGTGCTGTCTTAAAGTCAGTTTCGTCATCGCGCCCGTTTAAACGATAAAAGCGGCGCCTCTGATAAGACCACTTGCTCCCACAAAGAGAATGAAGCCGCACTTCTCCACTCGTCTCCTACACGGGGGTCTGTTGAATCTGCAGAAACGGAGCAAAGGGACAATTTAACAGCCAGCAGCTGAATACACGGAGGCTGCTGATCAAAGGGTCTCGGTAATCCCACTGCCGGCGCTCCGGGATTATCCTGCACATTCATCATCTCCCCCCCCCCGCGCCCCTTTTCCATGAAGTAACCCGTCGGGCCCCACGCGTGCCGTGGCGACGGCGGTGAAGAATGTGAACTACCTTGGCGGAGGTCCACTACAGCAGGGGGCCAAGTCGGGGAGCAGGGGGTCGCCCTACGCCTTCCCACCCGTGTGGGTGTGTTTTTTATCAAGTGCTCAGGTGACCTTTTTTGTTCGACGTTCCCTTAAAATGTCATCCAAGATTCCGCCACGGAATTAAGGAAGGGGATCGACTTGTTTCCATGCTGTCCAACATAAAGTTCATCACCGCCACCTTCCTCAATTCAATTCGGCCTTCAATTCAGGCACGTGAAAGTCAATGGGGGGCCGTCCTGCGCATACTGACCCCCTTCCGGAATGCTCCGGCCATCAGACGGCTCTTAGTTTCCAATGGATTTCCTCCACTTCCTTTCTGTCCACGTCCAAGTCTTACTGGAATTGGCACCTTCTTATTAAGGTGGAAAGGTTGTGAGCCCCCCCCCCCGAGACCCCAACAGTGCCTTTCAGCGCTAAAGAGCTCCTTCTTGTCATCTCTCATAGGTGTCAATGTCAAGGGGGAAGATGCCCAGCAGAGGGCGACGTGTGAAGATGACAGAAGCACAGGAGCGAATCTGAACAGCTTCTCTTGTCCTCCCCCTTTTATGAGGGACTTTGTTTTCCACAAGACCACCTAAAACGAAGCACAAGATGGTGTCACGGTCAGCTCCAGCTCCTTGGAACGGTTGCACCCGCAAGCAGACAAGCGGTTTGAAGGTGCCAGGCAGAAGAAACAAGAGCGTCCAAAACCAGACTCCAAGTGGGCAGGGCCACCCTTGGACCACGCAGTGGCATCAGGAGGCGGGTGGGCTTTTCTGCCGAGCCCATGTCATGTCTCATTCTGTTCTGTTGACTCAATGCGTCATTCTTTGGTTTTTGGTTTTATGTGCTTTGGGGGTGGCACCCCAAGAGGCGGGGCCACCTGCCAATCACCACCAAGGACCTCCCCTGGCTGCCCTAGAAATCCAGCAGGTCTCCCACAGTTCCTGGTGGTTCATTTCAAATGTGCCTGGGAGTGCTGAGCATTCTTGTGTTCATTGTTGGGAGGGCTGGCATTTTGACTTTCGGTTTTGTTTTCGGACCACTTGCTGTTCTGGGGGCTTGTTTGATTTGGATTGCCGTTGTGTTTCAGGCAACTCCATTTTGCCTTTGAGATCCACGGAGCATCATCGTGACAGGAATATTTTTTATGGAGAATACGTCTTTCAATTACCTTTATTACTAGCCAGGGTTTGACGGTGAAACACTCCCTCTATTGGGCGTAACCGTTCTCAATTCACAGTGGCAGCATCATAGGTGGGTCGTGACCGATAGCCCCCCCCCACCCCGACTATGACAACTGTGCTTAGTCCACCACGGAGGTGAAGCCTCAACAATCACACGCGATTCTACGAGCGCTCTGGACAAGCTCTGCCGAGGGGGACCACCCCACTCCCCTCACTCGGACTCTCACGTTGAATTGGCATGTGAAAGAACCAGCTGGGTCATGACACCACTTTAACGCCCAATAACCCATAATGCCAATGGGATTTGCAGATTTGTCTTCTGAACTTAAAAGCCTGCCCCCCCCCCCCATTTTGGGGGCTGGATAGGCCAAAGCCCCGCAGTTGCTTTGGGTCAGGCCTTCTGTATTCTGGTGCAGGCCAGTGAGGTTTTTTGTGGGTCTTTGTGAAGGCCTAAATCATTCTGCTACTTTGTGGTCCCAGAATCATAACAACAGCAATTTAACACAATAATCATCATCATCATCATCATAATAAGTAGAAACGAGATGCATGCAGTTTACAGTACATGAAAGGTTATGGGACTGTAAAGCTCCTTGATGGTGCAGACCACCATGAACCCAACAATATGAAGTGACTGTGATGGTGGTCTGCAGGGCACTACATTACCTTGGATGTATTGAAGGGGGTCATCCATGGCTCCTCGATCCCCGACACCGTCTCTCTCTGTGGACCACTCAGCCTGTCCTCGTCTTCTTGCACGTCTGACTGGCACCAATGAAGGAAAAGCAAACACAGAATGAACACGCGGGCAGGTGGGCACCGACCACTATAACTGGCAGACCCCAACCCATCCCCCTTTGAAAAACTGTGCCTTCTTTAACAAAATCAACAGAAGACAACGAGGGCTGTGGCGTCATGTGGCACTCGCCATTATCACCCAAAGGAAGCCGCGCCATCAAAGGAGAAGGTAACTCAAATCAAAGTGGCCATCAAGCTGTTGTGCAAATACAAAACCCGAGCGCTGGCCACTGCAGGGGGATGAGGCGGCCACAGCTCTAATCCCTTAAGACAGCGCAGGGCAGGACCACCATAATGAATGGCCACCTCTCATGAGGGGATTACAACTCTGTGAAATAAATAAAAGAGCGAGCTTACACAAAATCCTGTTACTGGGCTTAGATGATTGACGCCTGCTATGAGAGACGCTATATAATGGAGAACAGAGGAGGGACGCCGAGAGAATACAAACAAGGGTCTGTGTCTGAACCGCACAGTCGCAGCAAACGGCTAACAGGAAATAATAGGCCTTGTCACTCCACTTACTGAACACACCTCCGGTGGGCCCCCTGGGTCACCCCTCAGGTAAGGCTGCCACCCCCCAGCCCTTGGCACAGCACTGGCACATCGGGGGCCTCTCATGTCAGGCTGAGGAGTGTGTGGCCCCCTAGTGGCTGAGATCTGCTCTACTTATGTACTTAACTGTCTATTATATGGTGCCATTCATTCATATCTCTCACTACATTATATAGTGCCTTTCATATTTATCTATCACTATTTTACAGTGGTTTTCATATTAATATATAGTGCCTTTCATATCTATCCACCAGTCTATTATATAGTGACTCTTGCATATATTGCTAAATTACTTACTGCTCTTCATCTCTATTATATAGTTTCTTTCTTGTCTATCGCTGCATATTGTGCCTTTCACATCTATTATATAGTGCCTTTCATAGTTATGTATCAGTCCATAATACGGCACCTTTCATATATATCATTACATTACATAGTGCCTTTCATATCTGTCACTACATTTATAGTATCTTTCATATCTCTCTCATTATATAGTGCCTTTCATAGCTATGTATCAATCTATTATATAGCGCCTTTCACATCTAGTAATTCATAACCAGCTCATTGTATTTTCCTGAGCAGTCAAATGTGCTTTTCCAGGTCAGACCAACAGACGTTTGGAGCTCAGGTGGCCCCGCCGACTCATGGTAGAACAGCAGGGTGGTGACGTGTCACCTGTTATTTAACACATGCATGTTAGGATTGCCCGTCCCTTTGGGTGCATTGCAGTTGGGTGCTTATGCCCACCATTGCTATTCCCACCACTGTTACTACAGCTCTTACCAAAGGTCTGCCATGAGAGGTCCGAAGGGCCGTGCTGGGTGACACTGTGGATCAGAAGGTGTCACCGTGTGCTCTGGCACCAAGACGCCAGGCTAGTGCCCTTTGTGTCTTTTTTTTGAGTGTTCCTGTTGGTAAGATGGCCAGCTGTCATGTCGCCGTCCTCTGCACATGTGACGGTGGCAGCACTAGCTGCTGTACTGACGTTGTCACCGCGTGTTCAGATGCGGCTGCCACTTTCCTTAAACAGCCATTGAAGAAGCCATCAGTCAATCCACCTCTAAACACACCTGGTCTTCTGCCACTCCACAACTTCTAAGCAGTTTGCCTCCCCTTGATCCCCACCACCCCCTCACCCAATGGTCGGTGGTCAGGTAGCTTAACCGCAGCCCCCCTACAGAGCGTGTGATCCCACCTAAAAGATCATTAGAGCTGATTTAATTATTTTTTAAGGAGACAATTAGTGGCCAACAATCGGGCACAGATGGTGTCTTAGGAGGACTTCAAACGCCAGCCGCTGGGGGGCCATTTTCACACTCGGCCTTTACACGGACTCAAGGGGATGTCCATCATCGCCACTTAAAATGACCACAGGCTTTCAAGTCAGGCAGCCATCAATTGTCACCCAGCAGACGGAGCTCCTCCAAAGTTCACAAACGTGATGTGCCAGCTGAACCTCAGGTAACATCTAAAAGATGCACCAGGGTCTCAAGAACTTCATCATATCTGCACTGGGAATTGAGGGGCACAAGTAACAATCCACAAGAAAGACCACCTGCAGAAACGCTTCAGTTTGAAAGTGCTGGTTCAAACGAGTGGACTCTGGCACTGCCACCGTGTATCCCTTTTGCCCGCAAGCCTTCTCTGGGAAGCTCTTTAACTGACCAGGCACACAGACCACCCATCAAGATGGACGGTGGCCCTCAGCAACACCAATCTGGACAGGGTGGGCTATGAGAGGGAAGGACGTGAGGGGAGGGTGTGGGGGGCTCAACTTAAAATCATGGAGGGGCACTGGAGTACCTGGTCTGGTGGGACATGAACCCACCTTCAGTGAGAAGCCTGCTAGGGGGATAAAGTTGAAACCTGGACCAGCTGAGGGCCCTCGGTGGAGAATGGGGGTGACCTAGCAAGGACACGACCGGTGTGACGATATCAGTGAGTGCAGGACGAGGTGACACACAGCACAGAAATACAGCGAGCCTCACCGACAGGGCAGACATCACATGAAAGGCGCTATATAACATACAGAGCCGGAGTGCCCTGCGCTCTTCTGTACTGCCAGCAGGGGACGATGTGCCCACTCCAAGCCCCGCCCTGGGTCATGTGACCTCTGATGTCTTTCCCTCTTTTATGTTTGTGTCCCTCAGTCACAGCACTCAGTGGGCTCTCCGGTGAAGACCTCCCTCCTGCTCCTCAGGATAAGTACCTGTTAATGACGGGGGGTCCTTCCTGCTAAATGTGAACAAATTGTGGCCACTCCCCCTTCCCCAATCTGGCTGGACTGCTGTGACCTTTTTTGAAGTCGGCCCACAGGTGTGACGGCCCCCTAATTGAAATTAAGCCTTTGCGTTGAGAAGCCGCTCTCCAAGGGGGCTGCCTTTGATGTACCATTGGTGGGGGTGGGGGGGGCAAACAACTGCTAACCAAGCGTGCCGAAGCCTCGTGTGCCAGTGTGTCTGTCTTCAGCCGTGTGTCCCAAGTGCCACCAGCTGGAGGACTTCAGTTTCATGTCAGGACCAGCAGCAGCAACGTGACTGACGTCCATCTGTCGGGAATACTCTGGAGACCAAAGGCCGCGCTGGTCGTGTGGGCCGTCTGTGCAGTGAAGTAAAAATGACACAGCAGGATGACATGACGGCACGCAAGCAGGTACAGTGGCAGAGCGGGGAAGGCAGCGGACCACTGTGAGCGAGTCACCTAACCTGCCTGTCCTCCAGGATCTTGTAAGTCACCTAGGAAAAGGGCAACTGTGAAATGTAAGAAGAAGAAGAAGAAGAGAAGAAGGAGAAGAAGAAGAGCGACAAGAACCAAAAGAAGAAGAAGAAGAAGACAAACTAGGAGAACCAGGAGAAGAAGAAGAACCAGGAGAAGAAGTACTTTCGCGACTGATACAATATTAAAAGACACGCCCCTAATAACGGGACCTCAAAAATGGTGGCGGAGACGTCAAAATATTTCATAACAAAAATCTAAGCTCTAAAGGGATGAACTAATATTGTCATCCAAACCTCTAGGGTAGAAAAACACCCAAATTTGTACCAAAAGGCCCAGAGGAATAAACAACTAAGACAAAATATAATTAAAACCAAACTACAAAAGAGAGAGTCGCACGTAAACCGCCGGCAAATTCACACAAACTCGGATATTTTGAGGCTTACGACAAGTGACCTTTATACTCGTGTCTCTTAACCTTTCTGGTGTCGCTACTCACTTTCTCAAGTGTGATTCATTCCAGAGTAGGACCCCCCCGGTGAGTCGATCGTTACCGGGTGAGGGTGACCAAGCGACCCGCCAAGACCCAGCAGCGGCGGCCTGCGACCCACTGGTTGAGAAACACTGATTTATAGCACTGCTCTGAAAGACGACCTCAACACATACTCCCGGTGCATGATGGGAGCGTTACCGAGGCAAACACTGCAAACGCTGAAACAAGATGGCATTGAAAAATAAAACATTAATAACAACGGCTCGGGAAAAAAAAAAAAACAAAAACATGACCTAAAAACGTAGTCAAAAAGTCGAGAGACCCCCAAAATAACCATTAAACTCCACAGAAATTCTTTGTTGCCCTTGAGAAACGTGGACAATAAGTGCGACGAGTGACATCACAGGCCATGACTGATTGTCGTGACGTGGCAGCAACAGGCATTGCACCCACAAGACAATGCAACGGCAGCACAATAGTATATCAATAGTCTTTAATGAGCTCAAAAAGAGCCCACTGTGACCGGATTGTTCTTGAATCGTCTGGCGCACTTTCCTAAAGTGACCCTGAGCTCTTCTGGGTGTCCGTTTTCAAACCCAAGGACTCCATTTCTGTCGTTCGTTTTTTTTTAACCCGGAGGCTTTAATAATTTTTTACGTTACCATTTCACGCCATTTTGTGTGGGCAATGTGCAACGCTACTGGGTGGATTTTGCCCTGTTGGTTACCTAGATGTTTCCCACAATTCACCAGGACAGCGTGATGACGACGACTATTTAAGGATCACCGTTTTAATGCTAACGTATCCGAGACTGGATTTAAAAAAAACCCGTAAACTCTTTGTCAATCGTTTCTAACCTTTGGGTTTACCTTCTGGTTAACGAACTTTGCGCGTCTCTGACGATGTTCTCTCGTCTGCTCCTTTTCAAAATTCTTTCTGTCACGTTCAGGTAGCGCGGACCCCAAATTAAAAAAACCTAGAATAGGAACAGATTCCATGAATACTGAAACCGTTAAGAAGAACAGAACAAGGCAGAAATACACAAAATATTCTCGCATTCCTGGTCATGATACCTGCAAAATTCTACTGCTCTGGGGCTCGGTTTGTGTCTTTGTACATCGGAGAACATGGACGTCGTGTTTGTTTATAGATTCAGAATGCTTCTTGTGAATTTAAAAATCTTACTGCGTTGCCATTACCGTTCATCTCTGCATGTAGCCATTTTATTTACTGTTGGTGGAAATGAAGAAATCTGATCATTACAGGGACTTTCTGCCGTGAGCTCACTGACGAGTTCGGTTTCTGTTAGGGATTTGGTAAAAGCTGCCCGGGCAGACAACACCAGCTCCTCACGAGCTCCTCATGAGACTCCACATACATTCAGCAGGTACAGACCGACGGGTACACGCCACACAAGTTGCCTGTTGGAGGAGGAAGAGGAGAAAAGTGAACATCTGGGTGTCAGTCTGCTGTCCTAGTGAACCAGACCCGGACCCTGGCATTCCATAGCCCTAAAAAAAAAAATGAACAAAATGATAAAATAGGGCACAGAAATCCTAACAAGTGGCAATGTGCACAATGCATGCCAGCCAGGGCCAACTCTGACCATGGCTCAAATGGCAGTCGGCAAGCGACATACGTGGGCTACAGGGCACATAATGCAGTAGTGACAACACGACCAGTGGACGGGTGGACCAGTGAGTACCGAGTACCCCCTGCTGACGGCCAGCGCCGGCATCACATGGTGTCACGTGTGACGTCTCTGAGCCTGGTATGTCATGTTGCGCCCGACACTTCTTGGTGGGGTGGTCTTCACTTTGATCCTTATTGTTTTGCACTCATTTGCTTAGCTGTTGTGTTTCCAGGTGCCCAGGACGGCTTTGCCATTCTAAAAATAAGCAAATAAACAAAAGTGTTCTGTGAAGTTGCCCTCTCTCTTTCAGTGGTCCTGTCATTATGGTCCCCCCACCCCCACCACTCCCTGAGTTGCAGCTGCCCCCTAGTCAGCAGGTATAAGCTCCCAGACTTACTCCCGGGGGGCTCTGCTCCTTAACTTGCAGCTGGGCTGAGTGAACAAGCCCACCCCCTCGCCTGCCGTCGGGAGCCAGCCACCCTCTCGTCTACTGACAGCGTCATCTGAGCCCCCGTCCAGACTGTCTCTGCTTGCTAAGCTGCTTACCCGGCGGCCTCCTACCAGCCTTGCTCAGTTTTAGGGGGGGTTGAATGCCTGACCTCAAATTGCGGATCTTTTTCGGGACAAACACCACAGGATGGCGAGGCAGCCGATGGCGTAAAAGTGCATGTGACGTGACGGAGCAGACGGAAGCAGAATTTTAGCTGTGTGAATAAGTAAGTGCACCCCCATTGGGAACTGTTGGCTTTCTCAACACACTTGGTCAGGTCCACGGGAGATCTTCACGCAGACAGAACCAAACAGATGAAAGTGGTCTGCTGGAACAAATGACCCCTCAAACTGACACGGTGTCGTCACTCTCATGATCTAAATGAACAAAAGTGCAGATCTGACCCGTGGGAAAAAGTGAGCCCACCCCGCCATTCAGAATCAGGTATTCCAGATGAGGAGCCAATGAGAACCTTCCTTAGGGGGTCTGCAGGTGGACCTGACTCTCCCAATGAAACTGCAGATATGGAGTGGCAGCTGTTCTCTTTGCTATTGACGTGTGTGGGGGGGTCATCATGCCAAGATCCAAAGAGGTCCCCCCAGAAAGAAGGATGTGGATGCCTAGGAGTCTGGCAAAGGGGTTTCACAAGATGGGCACATGATTTGAAATCAGCCACACCACCGTTGGGAGAGTTGTCGCCAAGTTGTTGATTTGTCCAGGACTGGCTGGACCAGCAAATTCAGCCTGAGAGCTGACGGTTTGAAAACTAAAAGAAGTCAACAAGGACCCCAAAATCAGATCTGAAGGTAACTCTTGAAACAGCCGGCGTTGAAGATTACATGCCAGGTGTGCCAGGAAAAAACCTTTGCCGTCCAACAAGAACATCAGAACAAGCCTGACTAATGGAGTCCTGCCGAGATGTTTGTCCTTCAAAGACGTTCTCCCATGTCAGCAGAGGACTTCTGAAGTTCCATTAGATGAACTTCAGATGGGGTCACCCTACTGAAGCTAAGCATAGTCCGGCCTGGTCAGTACTTGGATGGGAGACCCTCTAGGAAAAGCTGGGGTTGCTGCTGGAAGAGGTGTGGGTGAGGCCAGCAGGGGGCCCTGACCCTGTGGTCTGTGTGTGGATCTCAACAAACTGATGCACCAATGGGGACACAGTGTTACAAAAATGGCTCCATTCTTCAGAGGAGAGGTCCTGACTCTCTCTGGTCATTAAAGAGAACAGAAAGGGCTTTCAAGAAATTAGAAATTTAAATAATAATTTAATAAGAAATTGACCACATCCTGGTCATTCGGGCCCCCTAATCATCCCCTGTTCCTTATTGGCTAACTCTCTCTCGATCCTTTCACCGCTAATAGCTACTGCCACAAAATGGCTGCCATCACATCGTCCAGGTGTGTGCTGCACATGGGTGGTGGTTGAAGTTGCTCCCCACTCTCTATGTAAAGCGAGAAAAAATGTTATACAGTAATCCCTCCTCCATCGCGGGGGTTGCGTTCCAGACCCCCCCGCGATAGGTGAAAATCCGCGAAGTAGAAACCATATGTTTGTATGGTTATTTTTATATATTTTAAGCCCTTATAAACTCTCCCGCACTGTTTATAAATATTCCCCGCAGCGTTATACAGCATAATCCCTTTGTATTCTCTTAGATATTAGGTAAGATTCATTGAAATTATGTATATAAACACACACTGTTTATATACAGTAAAACCTAAATATTATTTTAAAGATATTGAGTGTCTCCGATATCACATATGTTACAGCCATTACGATAGACAGGTCACCAGCAATAAATACGTACATTGCAAGAAAAATAGTATACAGTAAATGTATTAATTATTTATGGTTACTCACCAACAATGACACGATGACTTGTCCGATAACAATGAGTTTAATTTTACTGCACAACAAAGGAGAGCGTTACAGCCCTTGTAAAGGAGCCACTTCAGGCGATTGTGTAGCACTGCCGTTGTTCTTCTGGCAGTCTTCAATCCAAATCCCTAAAGCAGATTCCATCCAGACTACTGCCTTATTACATCCACTTACAACTCGTTTTGCACCCTGGTTAAAAGGACGCTGCAGCCGTAGATCTTATATTCCTTTCCTACTTTTTAAATAAAAAGAATCGTAGCCTTCAACAAATCCAAAACGTTTACCTTTTCGGCAATCGTTAACATCTTCTTCTTGCGCTTGGGCACGGCACCTGAAGCAGTAGCAGATTGTTTTGGAGCCATAATGAAGGGCTTGACTATGCACAAAGATAAACACTAAAGAGCACAACTCTTTACACAGCGAAACACGTTGATGCTGAATGAGCGAGACGAGACTTCCTGGTTAACACTGCATTCAGCACGCAGGAGCTCAACTGCGTGCTCTGATTGGTTAGCTTCTCAGTCAGGAGAACTTAACTGCGTGCTCTGATTGGTTAGCTTCTCAGCCATCCACCAATAGCGTCCCTTGTATGAAATCAACTGGGCAAACCAACTGAGGAAGCATATACAGGAAGTAAAAAGACACATTGTCCGCAGAACCCGCGAAGCATCCGCGTTATATATTTAGTTATGCTTTCATATAAAATCCGCGATAGAGTGAAGCCGCGAAAGTCGAAGCGCGATATAGCGAGGGATTACTGTATAAATGTAACATCTTCTTCTTCTTCTTGGTCACCTGCCCAACCAAGGCTGGTCTCGCCCGGTTCCTTCCTCTAGGAGGTGTCCTGGTGGTTTCAAACATCTTCTTCCATGTCCCCCTTCTTGAGACCACTCACAGCTTTAGAAATGGTTGGATGCCCTCACCTTGAACATCACTCTAACCCTGCTATTGAACATCCAGACCTTCTGGAACAACGTGCTCTAGTCAGATGAATCAAAGATAAAGAGTTGCAACAGTGGCTGGCAGCCTTTCAGGAGGAGAACCTCCAATCGGATGGTCAAGCCTGATGGTGGAAATGCTCTGCTTTGGGGTTGCTTTGACCCTTCGTCCCTGAGTCAATTATGAATTCTGCATCATCTCAAAGTGTGCTTGAGGAGAACGTGAGGACACGGTTGAAGCAGACCTGGAAATGGACCTTTTACCATGAGGCACACTGGTGAATCCACCTAGGAATGGCTCAAAAAAAAGACCATGGCGGACTATGGACTAGCCCTGATATGAATCCCACTGAAGCAGGTAGGACATGCAAGAAAGTCCACCAAGAAATCTGTTATGGACGAGTGGTCCAGAATGTCACCAGGTTGATCTCACAGACTTGTGGGCCTACAGGAAATCATTTCTGGTAAAGGGGTAAGTGTTGGACCACTGCTAAAATGCTGATGTTGGCATGGATACCAGCTTTTGGAACTCAGTACCAGAAACAAAACGGATCAGAAACAAATAACAGAGAACTCCAAGACTCCCCCGGTCTTACTTCAGCCTCCCTGGTGCACCGCTTTCCCTCTTGTGGGGGGTGTAGGGTGCCTGTGAAGTTCTGATTGTGTCGCAGCAATGGTGGGGGTGTCCCCTGTGAAGTTCCGATTTCCGATTACAAAATAGACGTGTTGAGGGATGGATGGAGAGGTTCAGATCAAAATGTACTTCCGGTACCAAAAATCCCAAAATGCAGGTTCCGTATCGTTTTTAAAATTTGGATTCCAGTACCGGTATACTGTGTGACGCTAAAAGGGGAGAAATACCAGCTTCAAAGACCAAGGGTGGGCTTCTTCTTCCCCAGTGGACCATTCCAATCTTTCGATATTTTTGTTAAATAGCTGATGCAAAAGGCACATTTTCCTTGTGTTTTGTTTCTGGTGGGTCACCTTTACCCATAGGTACTGTTAGCATGAAGATCTATGGATGGACGGCTCCAGTAGGTTCAAAAAGTCAGCAATTTACTTCTTCATGTGACAGTAAATGGCAGGAAGGTTGGGGGTGTCAAGGACATGAGGATTTTTGAAAGACACGCCTGATCCCAACCCGCACGTCAACTGGCAACATGCTGTGACACATCAAGAAAACAGAGGGCACGAGGTCACGCTGTCATGTCTGAGAACGCAGCCCGGCCACTTGTCCCTCGTAACTGAAGGATGGTGACTATGTCACACACACGACAGAGTGTTTAGGGGGAACAAAAAAAACACTGGGGTGATCTGAACCCGGCTGACCTCTTACCTCGTCAAAACTGGGAACCAATTAGCTGCTCCGTTACCTCGATGGAAGTGACGGCCGTCAAGCAACAGAGAGGCAAGAGAGTCCAGCTGCATGCAAGACAGTGTGAAGCCTCAGGCCGATATAGCGACCTTAGACATGTGGAGGCCCCTGTCTCTCTCAGACTCCGCCCACTTTCCATTAGCCACTCCCCATGTTTAGTCTGCATTGCATACCTGTTGTATCGATTTCACTTCCTTTCAGTTCCATGTAAAGTCGGTTGTTTAGAGGCCTGTGTATTCAGCTATTTACTAAACTTCTAAACTATCGAGGTCTCTCAGTTCTGTGTCCGAAGCAAAACCACAGAATGGATGTCAGTCGGTCAGTCAGTGTCCAACCCACTATAAGTCGCTCCAGAAATTTCTTTCTTCCTAAGACTTTTTAATAAGAAATATCAGAGAAAAGGATTATGGCTTGATACGTGTCCTGTGACCATCCATCCATCCATTATCCAACCCGCTGTATCCTAACTACAGGGTCACGGAGGTCTGCTGGAGCCAATCCCAGGCAGCACAAGGAGCAAGGCAGGAAATAAACCTTGGGGAGGGAGCCAGCCCACCGCAGGGCACACACACCCACACACCAAGCACACACTCAGGACAATTTAGGATCGCCAATGCACCTAACCTGCATGTCTTTGGACTGTGGGAGGAAACTGGAGCGCCCGGAGGAAACCCACGCAGAGAAGGGGAGAACATGCAAACTCCACGGAGGGAGGACCCGGGAAGTGAACCCTTAAGGGTCTCCTTACTGCGAGGCAGCAGCGTAACACTGTGCCACCGTGCCGCCCAGAATGGATGTGTCTTTTGTTATTGGCTTTTAATTTATTATATATATATATATATATATAGTGGTGGACGGCCGGGACACCTCCGTGCTGGGAAGACCAGGGGAGCAAGCGTGGCCAGAGCATTACCTACCCCGGAGCACTAGGTGGCCGCCCCCCGCGGGTTGCGGCAGTGCCACTTGCACTCCCGCAGGGCTTCATGGGAGTTGGAGTTTGGTGCAGCCCTGTTGGGATCCGTGGGCACCACCAGGGGGTGCTGCAGCAGGAGCTGCTAATCCCTGGTTAGCAGTTCTTCCTCCACACCCGGAAGTGGGTCGACAAGCACCTGCAGCACTTCTGGGGCTCTTATAAAAGAAGCCAGACTCAGGAGGAAGGAGACAAAGCTTGCCAAGGAGGAAAAGAAAGAGAAGGTGAAGGAAAAGAACTGGTGCATCGTGTGCTGTGCTTACTTGGAGTGTGAGAGAGAAAAAGAAATAAAAATCACGTGTGCTTTTGCAAGTGTGCCTCCTGCGTCTGTCTGTGTCGGGTGGGCTGGTTGGGACGCCCCCTGCTGGTGTCACAAAAGTGTTATTTTTTCATAAGACAAAGTAACTTATTTTGTGTGAAAAACTTAAATGAATCCTTTTTCTAGGTAAAGCAACACATTGCATTAAAAATGTCTACTGAATCCAGTTGTACAGTTAGTTATACAAGAGGTCGTGTTTTCTGAGGGTCCGGGCCTCATAGTGTCTGAGGTGCTCGGAGGTCTAAAACTGTCCTGACTGCAGCTTCTCCAGAGAGGAGACAATTAAGAGAGGCAGACGCCCAGCGCTGTTAGGTTTAGGGACCTCCAGAAATGTTCAACTAGACCTCCAAAAACCTGAAGGGCGGGGGGGCCTCACAGCATTACAAGTCCTGGCCCTAAAACTCCAAGAGGCAGCCTGGTGCTTTAGTAGACAGCAGGAATGTCACTTAAATATCACGCTGGGGTTGGCTCAGTGACTCCTGCTGTTAAGCTGACATAATAAAAGAGGAGAGGACGGTGCCGTGTGACACCAATGAGAGCCGCCGACAGGACGTTTACCGTCTAATTTGGGCACGTGGCATGGGCAAAGTGCTGCAGTGAAAAGCTCTGCCTTCTTCGTCCTAGGCTTTGGGGTCCTGCTTTATACAGTGGGGGGCAAACAATGTGGATGGAGTGGGAATGCCGACCAGGATGGATGGACCAGCTGAGGGGCCCACCACGGATGGACGGGCATGGAGCTCTCAGACAGACTACAGCAGGGGGCACTAGAGGTCTCATTTTGGGGGCCCACTGATCAGATCCTAAGCCCCCCCCCCCATGTTTTTCAGACATCTAGACATCCTCCCACATCCCAAACATGGGGAAGGTCAGGCCAGGCGTTGACTCCAAGTTGACCCCCCTATGAAGGAAAACTGTGGATGTTTGAGTAGGTGTGACCAACGCTGTTGGGATGCACTCCAGCTCCTCGTGGGGTCCGAGATACTCGAATCAGTTTGGTAAGAGGCATTAGAAATGCACGGTTTGATCTTCTTGCCAAAGTGGCGTACACTCTGGACGGTTTGAAGACCACATCTCTGATGCCCACTTGAACTCCTTTATCGTGGAATTCAGTTTTTATTTGTTTTTATTTTTATTAAGGTGCTCAGTTTGAAAACAACTACACAGAACAAGACACGACTGACTAAAACCTTCCGATGGGTTACAACATCCACCATCATGACACAGCAGGGAAAGCCCAAAGGTCTAAAAGGTGGGCCGGTGGTTTGAAATGGAATCCGACATCAAAAAATCATCAGGAAGGAACAACAGCAACAGCAACACGAAATAAAAAGGGAAGGTGGGAGATCTCGGCCCACCCATTCAAGCCTTCAACTGGAAACGTTCTTCTCAGGTGGGATTGATCAGCTCTGATTACCGTCGTATGCATTGCTTTTTTTTTATTGTGTTTTTATTCCCTTCCTGTGGAGTACGAAGGAACAAAATCAATTGGGGGGCCGTATAAGCAGGAGATGAGCTGCAGGATGAGCCCACATCACCTCCATGCAGGTGCTATCAGCGTCAAGGGGCTTCTTCCTTTCCAAGGTGGTCAAAGCAATAAAATGAACACCTGCGGCCCGTGCAAAGGAGGGGCCGACTCCACTGCTGAGTGTCCGCCGAGCCCTACAGAGACCCTCTATTTCAGTAGCAATTTAGCCCATTGTCTCCATTTTTGTTCTGCAACAGTGACACGCAGCCTTGTGGACGACACAAGCAACAAAGCAACGAGCTAGGGGGGCTCAAGACGGGGGGCGGCCACACTGGGATGAAAAGAATCAGATAGAGAGACAGACATGAAAGGTGCTATATAATACATAAATAGATAGAAATGAAAGGCACTATATGATAGATAGATAGATAGATAGATAGATAGATAGATAGATAGATAGACATGAAAGGCGATAGATAGATAGATAGATAGATAGATAGATAGATAGATAGATGGACATGAAAGGCACTATATGATAGATAGATAGATAGATAGATAGATAAAAATGAAAGGCACTATATAATAGATAGATAGATAAAAATGAAAGGCACTATATAATAGATAGATAGATAGATAGATAGATAGATAGATAGATGGACATGAAAGGCACTATATGATAGATAGATAGATAGATAAAAATGAAAGGCACTATATAACAGATAGACAGATAGATTGATAGAAATGAAAGGCGCTATATAATAGATAGACAAACAGATATGTAAGGCACATAAAAGACCCAGAAACACTTGGTGGAAGCACTTCTGGCCCATTAGGAAGCCCCCCAGTGTAGCGGTAGTGTTCCCCTGCAGCTCACCCTGGCGGCACCCAAGCTTCCCAGTAGGGCTGCCCATCAGGACTACATCTCCCAATATGCCCTGCATGTGCACAAATAGAATTTCTCCCAGAGGGATGCTGCCACCTTGTGTATAGGAGGAACACATGGTGCAAAAACACCATCTACCTCTCCTTTTGTTATGGCCTTCTGAATGAGAGTGGTACCAGCATAGCTGGGCCCATTATGACATTCACAGTAGCTAGACCAATTTGTACTAAAGGCACTATGTGACAGACAGACAGATATGACAGAGTGCCATGTGCCTCTCTACAGTAACATGAACGCCATCGCTACACAAGTACATCACACACACGAATTACGTGAAGCACATTTTTATGGCCACCGTCCCTCCCATGTGCAGCAATGACATACTTTTGTCCTTTTTTATTTTTTAACAGGTGGAGTGGAGCAGGGACAAAGGGACTCCCTCAGGGTCACACTGTGAGACATCCCTGGATCCTAAGCTACGATTTACCACCTGACAGAATTCCAAAGCTTGTCCACAAGGCTTCAGGTGCACTGGTTGGGGTTTCCTGCTAGATAAAATGGAGGCCTGTAATTGATCAGATTCCCATTCACAGCTCAATGATTCATTCACGGACAGACGTGTGGCTATTGTCCATTCCTATTCATTTTGTTTTCCGCCCATCTTTATTTGCACCAGTTCAGGTGTTATACTCAGAGAGACAGCTGGTGTTGTACTTCTCATGACACGCCAATGACGCCTGGACTTCAGTACACTCTGCGCTTGTGACAACACACTGACTACAACCAGGACTGCGGCCATCGCCACTGCACCACCCCCCCGCCTGCTCCGGCCAGACCCCATCGTCTGAGGTGAAGGCCAGCCCAAGGTCCTCGTCACCTGTGCCATTGTTTCCTATTGCCACAGTTAGGAGTCGAGTGACACGCTGGACCACCTGTGGTTGTCTCTGCTGCCCTTCTATGGTGGACACCACAAAGGTGGGCTTCAGAAACAGCAGGCTATAAACCCATTGGGAACGCCTCTGTTTTCAAGGCTGCTCTTATTTCAAATTTGAAAACCCCACTTCTGTTCATTTACACTTCTTAACATTTAATGTACAAAAAAATATGAACAATTATTAAAATAAGCAGCGTTAGACTGTCTGCAGGATGTCTCCAAAAGACGACGACACTCCCCTGAGATCGTGTGTCAATGCGAGGCGTTCTTGGGGCTTCTTAAAAGACCCCAGGCGTGAGCCCCCTATGGATAAATGGAAGGCTGGCCAGGCTTGCTGTGTGGGCCGAGCCCCCTGAACTTCGTGTTGTGCCTTCATTCCTTCGAGGTGGCTTTACCAAACACTGGAGCGTTTTCACTTTTGATGTGTCCCGTATGGGTAAGACCACCTTCTCAGAGCACCGACGAAAGGTGCCACTTAAACAAACAAATCAAGCGAAACTGGAACAAACACCAACACGAGGGTCTTATCAAGATAGTGCTCGGCAGGACACACGCACTGAACTGAATGGCAAGCGAGAGGTGAGGAGACGCCCGCCTCATCGAATTTCGTGCATTTTGTTTTTTTTTTTTTTGTGGTTTGTCACGTGTGTAGGATGTAGAAAATTTCAAAAGAGAAATGCATGACTCGAGTTAAATACAGGGGATTCGGACCCCTACACTCTTTTGGTACACTTTACCGTGTTGTTCATTATAACTCAATAAAGGGGCCATTTTTGCCCATCAGTCTCCAATCGATATCCCATAATGACAAAGTGAACACGTGTGACCAGAAAGGCTTGCTGATTGCATGAAAGGCAAACACTGAAACCGCTCCTTCACAGAAAGATTCAGACCCATCATTCAGTAGAAGCCCCCTTGGCAGCTAATCCTGTCCGAGTCTTCTGGGCTAACACTCTACAAGCTTTGCACTCCTGGATTTGGGCAGTCGATCCCATTCATCCTGGCTGATCCTCTCAAGCTCTGCTTGACTGGATGTGAACGGCCATCTTCAGGCCTCTCCACACACCTTCTATGGGGTTGAAGCCCCCCCAGGCTGTATGCTTTGGGCCATTGAGCCATTGCCCCAGTCTGAGATCTCAGCTTTTCTTCAAGGATCTCTCTGTATTTGGTTGCACTCCTCCTTCCCTCAACTGTGCCCAATGGACCCCGTGATCATCAGAGGTGACTGTGCAGAGGGTGCAGACCTATAAA
>JANRMT010062838.1:4382633-4395961 GCA_026402145.1 Polypterus bichir lapradei | reverse complement strand
CGTTGTGTTTATTGTTAACCGAAGATTTCAAGTTAATGCTATCAATTTTACGTTAAACAGTTTACTTAGTAATTTAGCTGCGTTTTTTTTCAATATCTTGGGGATTCTTGCCACTTTATTATTGTTCCGTAAGTGCCACGTAGTAAATTTTTCACCTTGAAAGTCAGTTGTACAGAAAAAATCGATGGCTATTTAAATGGTTATCTGTAAAGGTAAAACTAAAAGCCGACCCGCAGGCCCGGCATGGATGTTTAGAATTTTTAAAATCCTCGACAGGATTCTGGTCTATTATGAAATTTAAATCGTGGACAAATTTTTACCCTCAAAAGCCTGAACTGAGTCACTTTGACCCAATGTCTCTGCAAATTCATTTTTTTCTTACTCTGTTTTGTAAGAGAATTGTGAAAGTTTGTGTATTTCACTGTTAGGTTTTCTGCATTAACTGCACTTTTCAGACAATTGCTATTGAATGTTGATGTTTCATAGTTTGATGTTAATCTCGAGATGTTACGATACTACGTCGTTATTATTATTCATGTTCAGTAAAGGCTGGCTGCTTGCGTTGCAAGTAATTAAGGCTCCTTGGTCGGTCTGAGTGCGCATGTGTGGTGAGTGTCGAATGCACCAATGCCGAGAAAAAATCGGCCTTTTTTGCGCTGAAGCATCAGGCCCAATTTCATCCTAATCCAGCCCTGGTGAGCAGTGCTTGGTTTTTCGGACTTCTGACCAAAGAGTTCAAATTCATCTCATCAGACCAGAGAATCTTTTTCCTCAGCTGCTCTATCGTAAGCGCCCTTCGGGACCCCAAGCGTTTTATGATCCGTCACGGTCTTCATTTTAATGGGGTATGGAGAGTAGAACACACAGATGGGGACGTAGTTCCAATCGCAACGTAAAGCTTTTAAAGATCGGTGCCCGTCAGGTGTTCTTTTCTGATTATCTCGGAAACCGGATCAGAAACCGCATCCCCCTACAGAGATCCTAATGAGCGCTCGACCGTAAAACACGCATCCCCATCAAGGAGCCTGCATTAGTAACTGTAAATAGGAAACCAACCGCTGCACATCAAAGCATCTTTAAACGCTGCTTGTGTTACAAAAGTCGGCTCTTGAGGGGAAACAAAACTGCAGCGCACGCACCAACCCTGACACCATTGTGCCCTGGGTGGTCTGACCTTCGCCTAAAAGGCCCCAAAGTAGCCATCGAACTTGAAAATGGTTGTTAGTGGTGAAGTGTGAAGCACTTTGAGGCGTTAACACCAGAAGTTAAACGTGCAGGCCCTTTCCCAGCCGGGACGCCGTAATGGGAGGACAGTATGGAAGGAGCCATGATCCGGCTGGGATGGGATTGAAGCCTGATCCCACACAAAGGGAGAAACGGATGAGTAAGGTGGGGTTGGGAGTTGATGCATTCGGGGCAATTCCTCCCTCAGTACCACAGATGGCATTGCTCCGCTGGCATGGACCCAGTAAGGACTCCCGCAGGCACGAATGGGAGTCGTAAGTCTAAGGGACAACCCTGTGGGGGTCCTTGGGTAAAGAGAGAGGGAATCCCTGCTTCAGGGGTTCATCTGACCTGGAAGTGGTTCTGTCGGGCTGTGCCCCAGTACCAGAAATACTAAAATACTGTACACCTGGGGTCTGACATAAAAGAGAGCCATCCAGCATCACCCAAAGGGTCAGGGTCTGGATGTGGAAGGAAGAAAACGAGGAGTCTTTATCGCACAATTGTGGGACTGGCCTGTAAAAAAGGTATTCTGTGAAAATAAAAACCTTTATTTAACACCTGGGACTGTTTAGTGTGGTGCATCTGGGAGTTTTGGGGACCAGTCGCACCCCGTTGTTTACAATATATACTGTATATAAATAATCTGTGGCAACCTTTCCCGGCTGGGACGTCTTCCTAATGGAATGATTGGGTGAGAGAACATACCCAGGGCTTCATCTCTCCTGGAGCGCTAGACGGCAGCGGTGCCTCGGATTCCAGCAGGGCTTTCTGGGAGTTGCAGTGCGGCACACAGATCTGTTGGGTCGTGCGGGTGCCGCCAGCCGGTGCTGCAGGGACTGCAAAGCCGTACTTTGTCTGCTTCTGGACTACGCTAATGAGTGTGATTGACGGCCGGCGTTTCAGTCTGGCGGGGATGTCCCTCAACACAAAGAAGGAGGAAGAGCAGGCTTTTCAGGGCACTGCATCCCCCGGGATGTTAGGTGGCAGCTCCCCTGGACGGCAAAAGCATCCTGGGATGTTGAGTCTGTTTCCTCAGCCCTGTTGGGTGCCGTGGGTGCCGCCAGGGGGAGCTCACAAAGAACCTGGGGACTCCTACTATTACGACAACCCGAAAGTACTTTGGAGTCACGAGGAGGGAAGCCCGCGGTACTTCCGGGCTACATAAGGAAGGATGATGTGGCATTGACCCGGAAGAAGAGATGGAGTACTTCCGGGTCATGGACCATTTAAAAGACTGGTCATGACCCAGCAGAAAGAGCCGGAGTTGGGAGGTTGGGTGACTAAGCTGCTGGGAGTGGAGGATTGATTATTGTGTTTATTGTCATTATTGAATTATGAAGTGTGGGGTGCTTTGTGCACTTTATTTAAGAAAAATATTAAAGAAATTATTCTTGGTGCTTTTAAACTTGTGTCCTGGACGTCTGTCTGGTGGGTATAACGGAGCAACAGAGACCCTAGCGTTCACATGAGCCATATAAGTATTCCTCGGTGCGGGACAAAAGAAACAAGCTGCCACTGCTCCAGGAGTCAAAGGGATGAAGTCTGCTGGAGGAGGAGTGGAGGCAGAAGGAGAGACAGAGACAGAGAGGAGGAGAAGAAGAAGAAGAAGAAGAAGTGCGGTGTGCTTTATAATTGGTGCTTATTGCACTGTGTTGGCTAGTGGGAAACGAAAAGGGAAGAGTTTCCCACAACTGTATAAAAGTCTGTGAGTGTGTGAGCCTGTGTCTGTGTCTGCCTGTGAGGCGCCCCCTGCAGTCCACTGTTTATATACATAGTGTATATACACATGATATATATCTGTGAGGCAGCTAAAGGGCCTGAAAGAGAGCAATTCCACGCCAGACCAGGGGGTGGCACAGTGTGCTAACTCTTTCTGTCACTTCTCTTTAGACCTGTTACGGGAAATTCCACCCACCTGGCCCTGATGACGTCACTTCCAGCCCCAACGACACTACTTCCGGTTCCAGCCCCTCTGATGACGTCACTTCACCCGCTCTCCTTTAAAGCCGCCCCCTTTTTAGAAGCAAATCGGTTCTGTTCTGGACTCCAATCTCTGCACTTCAACGTTAAAATTAATTCAATTTTCGCAGCCAGGAAATAGCACATGGCTGGCTGCCCCAACCCTTTTTGTGGCTTTTTGTCAAAGTTTGTGACCATATGTAGAGCACGTTTTCTGGGAAGGTTCCAGAAGTGAGGCTAGGCTTTGGCCCTCAGAGCTCTGGATGGACAGGGAAAGGCCGCAAGCGGTGGTGCCCACCCTCGTTCCCCTTGGTGGAAATAATTACTTCACAGGTGCCCCCTCTTAATAATAATAATAATACATTTTATTTATACAAGGCACATTTCTAAGCACTTGAGGACACCGGACAAACAATAAATAAAAAAGCACATTATAAATAAAACTTAAAACATCAGAAAATACAGAAAATATACAAATTAAAACCAAACAAAGCCACTGTAATCATAGAGAAAAAAGCCATTTTAAACAGATTTTAAGTTTACATTTGTAAGTTGGGAACGATTCGATAGTTCTAAGCTCAGTAGGTAGCGAGTTCCAGAACGGCAAAATGCTCTCCATGGAGGTTAAACGGGCGAGAGGGACAGTCAGGAGGTTGGAGGAAGAGGATCTAAGGTTATGGGAGGGAACAGCAACATGAAGAAGGTCGGACAGGTAATTCCTTAGAAGGCTGGCATCCTTCAACATCTGCAATAAGATGCTGCAGATGTTCTATCAGACGGTTGTGGCGAGCGCCCTCTTCTACACGGTGGTGTGCTGGGGAGGCAGCATAAAGAAGAGGGACGCCTCACGCCTGGACAAACTGGTGAGGAAGGCAGGCTCTACTATAGGCACGGAGCTGGACAGTTTGACATCCGTGGCAGAGCGACGGGCGCTGAGCAGGCTCCTGTCAATCATGGAGAATCCACTGCATCCACTGAACAGGATCATCTCCAGACAGAGGAGCAGCTTCAGCGACAGACTGCTGTCACCGTCCTGCTCCACTGACAGACTGAGGAGACCCCACACTATGCGACTCTTCAATTTATACCCGGGAGGGTAAACGTTAACATTATACAAAGTTATTGTCTGTTATACCTGCATTGTTATCACTCTTTAATTTAATATTGTTCTTTATCAGTATGCTGCTGCTGGAGTATGGGAATTTCCGCTTGGGATTAATAACGTATCTATCTATCCTGCCAACTATGCTATCTATCTATCTATCCTGCCAACTACGCTATCTATCTATCTATCTATCTAATGAATGGCCTTAAATGTTAACAGCAGAATTTTTAAATCAATTTGAAACTCAATCGGGAGCCAATAAAGCTTCTGCAAGACCGGAGTAACATGGTGAATAGATGAGGTTCGAGTAATGATGCAGGCAGCAGAATTCTTGACCAGCTGAAGCTTATGAAGAGATTTATTAGAGAGGAGTCCAGACGAGAAGTCACAAGACTATGAACAAGAATGGCAGTGGTATGGGGAGTGAGGGAGGAGTGGAGGTCATTTAATATTACGTAGGTGGAAGTAAGCAGACCGGGTGATGTTATTAATGTGAGATTGGAAAGACAGAGTACTGTCAAGGATGGCACCCAGACTCCTGACCTGAGGTGAAGGGGAAACAAAGGAGTTATCAATAGCAAGTGAAAGATTATCGGCTTTGGATAATGATGATTTTGAGCCAATGGGGAGAAACTCAGTTTTGTCACTGTTTAATTTAAGAAAATTTGAAGAAAAACCAGGATTTGATTTCAGCAATGCAGTCAATAAGCAAAGATGGTGGAAAAGAAGAGGTGGGTTTACTAGCAAGGTAGAGCTGGGTGTCATCAGCACAACAGGGGAAATGAATGTTATATTTACGAAAGATATTGCCAAGGGGAAGGAGGTGAATAATAAAAAATAAGAGACCCCAGGACACAGCCCACCTGAAGTAATAGCGGTGGGTTGGCATGTGAAAGTTTTAAGCTGAATGAACGGAGTGTGGCCTGAGAGGTCGGATCTGAACTGATCAAGTGGAGTGTGGGTAATGCCAATCAAAGATAATCTATTAAGGAGAGTGGTATGACAAATAGTACCAAAGGCCACACTCAGGTCAAGGAGGATGAGAACAGAAATTAAACCGGAGTCAGCAGCCATAAGAAGGTCGTTAGTAACTTTAACAAGTGCCGTTTCTGTACTGTGAATGGGGTAAAAACCAGACTGGATCTTAAGCACATGCGTGTGTGTGTGAGACTGCCACGACACTTGAGCACCATTTTCTCAGACTTGGATTTGCGGGCGGTCGAAAGTTCCATTTTGACCTCCTGTTAACGAATTTGGACTTCATGCCGTTCACCTCCTGATTCTCTGTCAGCATGCTGCCTCTCCTCTTCGAGTCACTACATGGTGCTGGGGTGATGATGAACTGGCTTAAGCCACTTGGGGACTGATATACTTCTGCATCTCCTCAAAAGCGCCGAACCCTATGACTCTGATTGGCCAGTTTGGTAAATATGCATTTCCTGAAACGTGTTTCTGTTCGCTTTTGTGGTTGGGAATGTGTGGAAAAATGTGAGGGGGAAAAACACATTTGCTTACGGAAGGAAATGAGTGGTGCGGTGAACCTGGAAGGCAAAGACCACCAGCAGTTTCACTTTTCTTGTGCACAGCAAAAAAACACCAATGAGCATTCAGGGATGGTAAACTGGAAGTGCAAACTGTCTCCTCCAATCGTAACAATTTCATTTCACCACTACATAAGAACTACTGTGTCACGGGTTCAAACTAGAAGAGCGGGACCTACGGATTAGGAGAACACCTTGAATTCAATTTTTATTTACCTGGGAAGTGCAGGCGTCAGCTCCTCCTGGATGCATGGTACACAAGTCATAAATTATAAATCTCGACAGACAGACTTCTGCTCAAGTCTCACAAAAGCCTCCAAAGATGAATATAGTAATAATAAAGACCTTCAAATAATCCGCCACATGCCTGACCCTCATGACAAGGCGGGGGTAATTGCTTAGGAATGCCTTGAAACGCACGTGCTACGAGTTAAAAATATGGAGAAAGGTGTCAGGAGACGTTCTGGATGGCCGGCTGAACAGGGAGGAAAGGCCGACACATCAACTGGCTGGGCACGCCAGGTGCACAAGGGGGGGATGGGGATGCAGGGGGTCTGCTTGTAGTGCAGCAAGAGGCCAGAAAGGAAATGGGAGGAGCTACGTGCTGAATACGTCACAACTGGGGTAGAAAGCAAGAGATGCCATGTAGGTGATGGCGTAGTAGGCAAGAAGCCAATGGAGAGATTACAGAAAGGTGGCAAGAGGATATAAATGGCCGTCTGATACGGGAGCTGGAAGACGTGGAGTGGAAACACAAAACCCACGTTAGGGCGTGGGGAGAATGGACATCTCGAGTCAAGGATACGGGAGACTGTGGGGCGATGGGGCAGAGTGTAAAAATATAACATGACTGTGAGAGAGTGGCGTGAGCATCAGTGACACCAAGGATGAGCCTGATAGGGAAACGGATCACCCCCTCAAAAAAAAAAGGAAAGTGAGCGACGTGAAAGCAGGAAAACAAATAAAACAGGAAGAGCCATCCGAGTGTAGATGTAGCACAGCCCACCCGCCGTCCGTTTTACACACCTGTGCCCTCCAAAAGGGAATGTGCAATGTGCAATCAGTGGAATAAATGAAGAAGAAAAACGAATATTCAAGCATAGGGGGTTTACTAAACAATTATTTATGATTAGATTCCCTGCTTGACCATATGGCTGGTCATTAATTATTGCTGCCCCCGACGTTTACAGCTCCTCATGACCCCGGCGTGAGCGCATTAAGGAAATGGGTGGACGTCTGCGTTCCTTGGATCCTTTTTTACAATTCTGTCAACATGGACCCCCTTTAATGTAGTGATAACATCGGGGAGCAGCCTTGTGGTCTGCAAGTTATAAAATAAGTATTTTAGGTATAACTTTAAACGGCATTTAACAAGTCAATGAAAACAAGCAATAAAATCAGAGCTGTGTACTTTTCCTAAAGTGTCCCTAGTTGCGCTTCTGAGGGTTTTCAAAATGATTTTCAGAATGCAAACTATGGGGACACAAGCACAAAACGCTCCACAGTCCAAGTGTCTTTGTTTAAAATCCATCCATTATCCAACCCGCTATATCCTAACTACAGGGTCACGAGGGTCTGCTGGAGCCAATCCCAGGCAAACAGGACGCAAGGCAGGAAACAAGCCCTGGGCAGGGCACCAGTCCACCACAGGGCACACACACACGGGACAATTTAGGATCACCAATGCACCTAACCTGCATGTCTTTGGACTGTGGGAGGAAACCCATGCAGACAAGGGGAGAACATGCAAACTCCACGCAGGGAGGACCCGGGAAGCAAACCCACAGGTCTCCTTAATGAGAGGCAGCAGCGCTACCCACTGCGCCACCATGCCGCCCCTTTGTTTAAAATGTTTTAGTGAAATTACAAAAAAAAAAAATACACACAAACAAAATGACAAAACAACTCGGCTATGATTCTCCTATTTAAGGCTTAGTTACACACCTTTAATTTTCGATTTATTATCACATACGACAGGACAGGTGTTTGCAGTCAGCGCTTGCTCTTTGCTAACAGACCCTCGAATCGACTCAACACTTCAACTCTCTGACTGCCGGTCTATCAATCCGAGTTCATCCTGTGGTCACACCAGAAAGGTGACTGAGTAGGAAGAACATTCCATTAATACACGGGATAGGCTCATGGGGGACAAAAGAGAAGCTGCCGTTATATCGGCGTGGCTCCGTGACGTGTGCATCCTGCACAAATGAAGCAAATGCTTGTGTGAATTTATCAAAAACTTGAACTCTCCATGAAAGTCCGTCCTCCATATCTCAGTCATTTCCTGAACCCGCTCTATCCAGTAAAAAACGGGCGGGAATTTCCTGAGATTTATTGGATTGTTATGCTGCATTTGGAAAGCATTCCAGATCCAGATTTTATGTTGTTTTAACAAATTTCTTGAGGTCTGAGTGCTGCTTGATGAGGAGAACAAATGAACTCAAATGTTTTTAGCACAAGGCTGCAGTACAGCAAAATGCGAGAAACGTGAAGGGACTGAAGACTTTCTGTCTGGTACTGTACACAAAAACGAAAGGCACACAGGGGTTGATCTTCATATTCACTTAGCCAGCCCTTCAATCTGACCGGCCTGAGGCAGACAATAGCACCCAGAGTGTGCCAGTCGGGGTACCCGGTGCTGCCCGAGCTGAGGGCATCAACTCCAAGAGCGGCGTTTGGGGGTGACAAGTGGGGCGACCGCCCCAGGCCCCGTGCCTAAGGGGGCCCTGCTTTTGAGGTCCGTTCTGATTTGTCAAGTTACAGTATATTCTCCAGCTATATTTTGATCAAGTCCGCGTGTTATCAATGTATCTGAATACTGTAATGAGAAAATCCGGTGTATGTTAACATTATTTTTTATTAAATTCGCATGCAAGTTTTTACAGTCCACACATACGGGCAACAGCATTTGATGTAACCGGCCCTGCGTTGGGTTGGTCAGCCCTCGGCCTCGCACACCCTTAGGCCACCCCTGACCAACTCAATGTTATAGGAAATGAAAAATATAGAATAATTTGCACATTTAATAGAATGTATTTTCTCTGTCTTTGTACATATACAGTTAGGTCCATAAATATTTGGACAGAGACCACTTTTTTTAAATTTTTGTTCTGTAAATTACCACAATGAATTTGAAATTAAACAACTCCGATGCAGTTCAAGTGCAGACTTTCAGCTTTAATTCAGTGGGTTGAACAAAACGATTGCATAAAAATGTGAGGCAACTAAAGCATTTTAACAACACAATCCCTTCATTTCAGGGGCTCAAAAGTAATTGGACAAATTAAATAACTGGAAATCAAATGTTCATTTCTGATACTTGGTTGAAAACCCTTTGCTGGCAATGCCAGCCTGAAGTCTTGAACTCCTGGACATCACCAGATGCTGGGTTTCCTCCTTTTTAATGCTCTGCCAGGCCTTTACTTTCAGTTGCTGTTTGTTTGTGGGCCTTTCTGTCTGAAGTTTAGTCTTCAACAAGTGAAATGCCTGCTCAGTTGGGTTGAGATCAGGCGACTGACTCGGCCATTCAAGAATTTTCCACTTCTTTACTTTAATAAACTCCTGGGTTGCTTTGGCTGTATGTTTTGGGTCATTGTCCATCTGTATCATGAAACGCCCGCCGCCCAATCAATCTGACTGAATTTAGCTGGATTTGAGCAGACAGTATGTCTCTGAACACCTCAGAATTCATTCGGCTGCTTCTGTCCTGTGTCACATCATCAATACACACTAGTGTCCCATTGCCACTGGCAGCCATACACACCCAAGCCATCACACTGCCTGACTCCACCGTGTTTTACAGACTTTGGATAATGAGCTGTTCCACGCCTTCTCCATACTCTTTTCTTGCCATCATTCTGGTAGAGGTTGATCTTGGTTTCATCTGCTTTTCCAGAACTGTGATGGCTTTTTTAGATGTTCTTTAGCAAAGTCCAATCTAGCCTTTCTATTCTTGAGGCTTATGAGTGGCTTGCACCTTGCAGTGCACCCTCTGTATTTACTTTCATTCAGTCTTCTCTTTATGGTAGACTTGGATATCGATACGCCTACCAAGCCCTGGAGAGTGTTGTTCACTTGGTTGGCTGTTGTGAAGGGGTTTCTCTTCACCATAGAAATGATTCTGTGATCATCCACCACTGTTGTCTTCCGTGGACGTGCAGGTCTTTTTGCGTTGCTGAGTTCGCCAGTGCTTGCTTTCTTTCTCAGGATGTACCAAACTGTAGATTTTGCCACTCGTAATATTGTAGCAATTTCTCAGATGGGTTTTTTCTGTTTTCGCAGCTTAAGGACGGCTTCTTTCACCTGCATGGAGAGCTCCTTTGACCGCATGTTGTCTGTTCACAGCAAAATCATCCACATGCAAGCACCACACCTCAGATCAACTCCAGGCCTTTTATCTGCTTAATTCATAATGACATAATGACGGACTTGAACACTCCTGCCCATGAAATAGCCTTTGAGTCAATTGTCCAATTACTTTTGAGCCCCTGAAATGAAGGGATGGTGTTGTTAAAATGCTTTAGTTGCTTTACATTTTTTTATGTAATCGTTTTGTTCAACCCACTGAATTAAAGCTGAAAGTCTGCACTTCAACTGCATCTGAGTTGTTTCATTTCAAATTCATTGTGGTAATGTTCAGAACCAAAATTAGAAAAAAGTTGTCTCTGTCCAAATGTTTATGGACCTAACTGTATATTTATATATATATTTATACATATTGTAAGGGATGTGAAGGATGGACAGGTAGCCTGTCTAGTTTTATGCCTGGTCAGTACGTCATAATGGAAAAATAACAAGAGTGGAGATGCAGCCCATCCAAAATGACTTACAATTTTCATCCCAGAAGGTAAAGAAGGATAATGGATGGACTGGATAAACATGGATGCTGGATGAAGGCAGTTCATTCTTCCGCACAATAGGTAGCAGTATCCCCCACAGGGTTGAATGGGAGTTGAGAGTGCCCTGTCAGGGTCCTTGGGGGCTGCAAGAGGGCACTGCTGGGTAGGGGGAGGACTGTATTGGCTTCTGTACAACCTGGAAGTGCTCTGGGTGACCACTGGTGTGACACTAGGTCCGGCTTAAAAGTAGCCTGCCACATCACCTCAGGGAGTCAAATGGGTGGGCCGCAGGCAAAACTCATTTGGAGGAAGAAAGGAAAGAGAGAAGAATGTATAAGTTGTGTGTATTCTTGTGCTGATTTGGCTGGTGCTCAATTGAAAAGGTGCTTGTGGACAAAAAAAGTCCTGCAGTTTTGGGCTCAGCAGCGCCCCTTGTGGTCTCTCTCTCTCTCTCTCTATCCTATATTTATAGAAGTGAAGGTCTTTGATACAGTTTGCATATTAGTAGGTAGAAATCCACAAAGGGAGAAAACGAGTCACATATCTTAAAACAGCTTTTTATTATTAAGCTTACGACAACCTAGCAGGTGTCATCATCAGAGGAAAATTATTAGACATACAGGAATCAAAGGCAATCTATAGAAATTTTGGGGTGGGGGTTGGATTAAATAAACACACACGTATGTATATACAAGCTGCAATTGGTAAGTATTTAGTCCCTTCAGTGTCAATGTGATGTGGGTGTGTGCATATTATATATATATATATATATATATATATATATATATATATATATATATACACACATTTGTATTTGTGTTCATGTTGGAGGATCAACTTCAAAGCTCATCAGCGCTATTACTGACATTATGTCCATATTTTTATATCAGTTTAATCGTAGCTTGAAAATAAAAGGTATTAATTTAATATCAAAAAATATGGGTGTGTCCAAACTTTAAACAGGTACTGTACATATTGTATATCTCCACTGGAATAAAAGGACTGTGTCTTTGTAAGCCTGTCCAATTGCTTTGTCTCCATTATTCCAACATAGCATCACAAACATTCACAATGCTTTTATGAATCCCATTCCGAATGGCATACAATGGAGAGATATGCATTGCATTTGTCACTCCAACAGATGGTGCATCATCAACATGTGTAGTAAAGCATTCCATTACTACAAATGTTGGTGAATTGCAATCTTTTGGAATGATAGGTGCAATGCATTTTATTACTATGTACATTACAAAATACATTCCAACAGATGGTGCTTTGCAAACATTAATGCTGAGGTCTATGCTGATTACTTAGATTTCAACTCATCTTAAATGGGTAGCACAGCCAGTATAAAATATGAAGTAGCCGGCTAACAAGGCAGTGCTCAGGGTGGGGGCTTCAACTAAATTTTATATATGCAATACAACTGAATGTGCTTTACACAATACAAAAATACAATAAAATTGGTAGATTGACAGACAAGAAATTTATTATATGAAATATTATATATATCTGTAGATAGATATGAAAGGCACTATATAATAGATAGGAAAGGCACTATATGATAGATAGATATGAGGGGCACTATATAATATAGATTGATAGATAGATATGAAAGGCACTATATAATAGATAGACAGAACACATGTTAAGCGCCGCTGCCTGGGGTGGGAGGCACTGACCACAGCTTATGGTCTTCCTTTGTACAAACAGGTAGTCCATGCAAAGCCTGGCAGAGCAACACTCTTACAAATCCTGGTTCCATATATTGCCACTCTACTGGATTGTGCAGTTCATCTTATTTCCATTGCATAACAAAGCACCATTTCATTCTCAGTAGTTAGTCCTTTTGACTTACCTAAGGTTCCTAATATGTGGACAAAACAAAAACCTCCAAATATAGAAGGCCACAGCAGGCTACTAACAGATGAAGAAGACCCAGACTTCACCAGTGTGCCTGCATGTAGTGAGAACCTTGTTAAAATTAGGACCCCACAGGGATGTGAGAAATTTCATGGCTGTTACCGATCTAAATAACAAAAAGTTTTTTCTGGAATCTTCATGTGGATGCGTCTTCTGCACACCAAGAATTGCTCCTCTACGGCACCTTCATTTTTAAGAGCTTGAGGTTTGCAGTTTGACAGACAAACACACGCTCAGCTTTACATTAAAAAGCCCATAAACGGTGTCCGTTTGCAGAATAAACGTTGCCTTAATCTGTAAATAAGTTTATCCTGAACTTTGGTTTTCTTAAATCTAACTTTGTAACGTCCCTCACCTTTTTGGGTTTTATTAGGAGAGCTGGTAATGCCAACGGCCGCCCTTCACTCACTTCACCCTTACCTGTTGGCTGTCAAAAGCACTCAGCTGTTTCCATGAATTGTCTTTGATCCTTGTCGCCCCCCCCCCCCCCCCTTAGTTGTCCCATTTGACTGTTTTACGGCACCGGTTTGGTATTCATCAAGCTGTGAGATTTATGAGTAAACCAAATGGGAAGAAGCCATTAGAAGTGGCAGAGGGACACCTGCAAAGGCAATTGAGATCAACTTTGAAATCAAGAGGAGGAAAAACACAAGTCTGAATTGTCTAAAGGGTTTATTGAATATTCACGTGAAAGTCCTTGTACTGTATGGTTTAAAAACACACACTTTTCATATT
>JANRMT010062838.1:4351035-4374966 GCA_026402145.1 Polypterus bichir lapradei | reverse complement strand
ATAAAATAACAGAAAGGAAGCCCCCCGGACACAAACCAGTGATCATTTAACTGCGAGTCAGCAATCTCACTCTTACCACCACCTCTTCCTGTTAGATAGGCGCATTATAATTTTAAGCACTACTTTTGTTATTTTATACTGTCATAAACAAATTATATCAAAAAGGTTTTTTAAAAAGCCAATTTGAAGCAAAGAGGGTAAGTAATAACTATTTTCTTTTGTAAGTCAATCAAAAATGCTTAAGCCTAAAAAAAGATCGTCCTGTCAAAATAAGAGACTCTTTCACCTTGTTGACGTGAATCATCTTTAAATTAAATGCTGCCAATAAGGAATAATAGAAATCACCGCGCTGCTTTCTAACTTTGACGAACTAAAGTTTTATTGGGTGAAAAAAATGATCGTCCATGACAGATACACTTAATCAGTAGTGTGTGCGACCCACGATTTGTGAGTTTGAGTGTTTGTGTTGTGTACGCGCGTTTGTGTGGTTTTCTCGGTTTTACAATAAAAACAGACATCAGTTATTTGTGAACCAGGAATATTCTGATCATTCTGGTCCCTGATCACTGATAAACATTCAGAAGAAACAGCGCTATTCCAGTATTTTCCTCCATAACATCCTTTCAGCAAACAGGACTAAGTTCCTTGCTGAAACATATCGCCCAATATGGAATAACAGAAATCACCGGGCGGCTTTCGGTCAATGTTAAACCAGCGTTTGTTGAGGTGAAAAAATGGGAGGTACGGCGGTTGCTATCAATGATTCCTGGTAACTCAGCTTTTGAGAAGAATCTGTTTTATGGGGTGAAAAAATAATCGCCCTTGACAGATTCGCTTAATCAGTAGTACGTGCGACCCACGATTTGTGAGTCTGAGTGTGTGTGTGTGAGCGGGTACGTGCTTGTGTGTGGTTTTGTTAGTTTTACTATAAAAACAGTTAAACATCAGTTATTTGTGAAGCGGGAATATTCTGGTCATTTTGATCCCTGATCAACATTTAAAGAAACAGAGTAACTCCAGTGTTTTCCTCCATAACATCCTTTCAGCAAACAGGACTAAGTTCCTTGCTGAAGCAGATCGTCCTTTAATGAAATGCTACCAGTACGGAACAACAGATATCACCGGGCGGCTTTCCACCAATGATAAACCAGCGTCTCATGAGGTGAAAAAATGGGACGTACTGTGGTTGCGATTAATGCTTTCTGGTAACTCTGCTTTTGATAAGGATCTGTCATGGGTGGGAAAAGAGGGAGTGAGTGAGGCGGGTACAATGAGCCGGGGCGGGACGGAGCGAGGCGAAGAGGCGGGTATCTGTGCGAGTGTTTTAAATAATGAAAGGGAAAATAGTGCTTTGAAATCGAGGACCCCCAACCAAGAGGGCTTACAAAACAAAACGCGACAGACAGGCATATGCTACTTGTATAAAATGTGCACAATAATTACAACAGTGTTGAAGCAATGATGAAGCGAAAGGGAGCTGCTAAACATGGGTGGCCGCGTTGTGCCTGCCCATAAATCCCAACCAATGTATATATCTGAACGGATCTATCTGAACCAATATATATATCAGAACGGATGTATCTGAACCGATGTATATATCTAAACCAATCTATTTTAACCAATATATATATTTAAACCAATGTATATCAACCAATATATATATCTCAACCAATGTATATATTTGAACGGATGTATTCAAACCAATGTAAATATATCAGAACGGATCTATGCAAACCAATTTATATACTGTATATCTCAACCAATATATCTAAACCAATGTATATATCTGACTGGATGTATTCAAACCGATGTATATATCTCAACCAATATATCCCAACCAATGTATATATCTGAACCGAAATATATATCTGAACGGATGTATTAAAACCAATGTATATATTCAAACCAATGTATCTGAACCGATATATATATCTGAACCAATGTATATATTTACGAACCAATCTTTTTTTCCTGAACGGCCCCTCATAATATGTATATACTGTATATATATATAAAATACCTGCACTTTGCAGCAGAGAAGTAATGTGTTAAAGTAGTTATGAAAGAGAAAAGAAAACATTTTAAAAATAACATAACATGATTGTCAATGTAATTGTTGTAGGCTTATTTTAGTATTGAGAGTGAATTTGATGATTGTAACGAAAAGGCAGGAGTCACCAGCAGGAAGACATGAAGCAAGGCCAACAATAACAGGCTTGAAGTATGGGAGTAAAGAAGAAGGGAGCAGTGAGTACGACGAACAACTGAGGAAAGTAAGGAAGCGAGTGAGGAGGCACATGAGCGCAGGATGTTGTTAATGTATACAGGCAGGGAAAGTGGGAGAATTAGTGATGAGTCAGTGAGGGCTTTGCCTTTTATATGTGTAGATTGCAATCTGATTATTAGGTGGTTACCTACCAGGTAACACTTGTGGTTGGTTAGTCAGTCGGCAAACATCTGCCATTTCCTCTGAGTTGTGAGAAGCAAAGAGTAAGGGGAGTAAGGAGGTGCAAAAGTGTGTACATCTGACAAGCCCCAATAAGGTGAAAAATATGTTGTGTACTCTTTGTATTATTTGCCAGATACTGTATCACATATCTATGACCTGCTTCACACAACTGAGAGGAAATGGCGGATGTTTGCCGACTGGCTGACCAACCACAAGTGTTACCTGGTAGGTAACCACATAATAATCAGATTGTGATTCAGACTTTAAAAAGAATGTAATACTCCAATCTTCACCCTGCCAAATAAGTGTACTAGCCAATGTGGCTCTTATATACATACATACATACATACATATACACATACACATGCAGAGACAAAGGGCATTACATTGATATTTAATAATCCAGTACAAATAAAGTACAGGAATCTTAACCTCAAAGCAAAGGGTCCAGAATTACCAGAATTGAACTTCCAGTGCATAAAACATATTTTACGTATCAGTTTTGTGGGTCAAAAAATGTTTTTTATTACTCTATAAAAACAAACTTGCTGTCTTTCTTCTTTGAATTCTTTGCATAACAGGAATTATGGAACTTCAATGATACTGTTCCTTGGGAATTATTTTTTTTTTTACACAGGACAATGAAATTAAGTATAGAAATTAAGAAGATACACTGCAGCTGATTCACTTTGACACTAATTAAATTAGTGTTTAACACCTTCTCACCTAGCAGGCATGTTATTCAAATATATCAGCAGTATATTAGATTGGAATTACAGGGAGTGGTGATAAAGTTTTGTCATCCATCATCAGTATACATTACTGTACAATCTTGTACATCACTGTATGTTCTATTGGTGGTGATTTTCCTCTCTTTCATTTAAAAGCCTACTCCTACACTGACTGCGCATTAAAATCCAATCTACAAGCCAAATAAATCTCTAAAAAATAATTGAAAGAAACTGTGCCATAGGTTCAGAGCATAAGGCTGAAAACTGACACTAGTGCCATATGCATCTTGGACAAAGAATGACATAAAGTCACTTCCTGCAATGCGTAACTATAGCATCCACTTTGTTTGTAAAATAGTATAAGTGACACATCTGGGATTGCAACAGAAACACATAAGCTACCTCACTCTCAATTTGGACATTCTCTTTTTCCTATTAGCTATTTTAGTTAAAATTTTATTGTACTGTACTTGATTTTTAGTATTTAACTTCCCTTAAAGATTAGTCTAAAATAGGAACCTGGAAGTCATGCACAAATTATGACTATTCTTCCCTTCGGGTTGAGCCTTTGTGAGCAATCATGCATGACCACTTGCACAAGAAAGTAGAATAGAGCTGCAATGGTGGTGGTGTTGTTTAGAATACAATTCCACAGAGCAAGCAAAATATGTGGATGTAGTGAAGATGTCTAGTGTGAATCAAAAAGTTTTTAAAAAAGACAAGACAAATTAGCTCAAAGAACTCTTGGGTGAGATAGAAGATGTTACCATTGTCTAGTACAATACAGCACAAAGTGTGTAGAGAAGGGAAATGAAAAATAATTGAATAGTAAGAAGAAAACAAAATTCATCATTTCTTATTTAAATACAGCATCTTCATTTGTTTAAAATAATTCCAATTATCTGTATATCTGTTTTGGGGCAGAGCTTATTATCTGTGGAAGCAGATTTTTGATACTTTGATGATCCTTATAACACTTCTATGGCTAATAAATGATGCTTCCATAAAGAAAGGTAAAAGCTTCAGTTTCCTTTTTTTACCTCTCTGAATCACCCTGGCATGCTGTGCTAAACAACTCTGCCTGACCAGTTAGTGTTATACTTTTATTCATGAAGTTTTTTTTTTTTTGCTAGTTCAGGTCTATGCATCAGAGACAAAAGAACACCATATTGAGAAATGTAAATGATCTACATTACTGAGTTTAAGGATCCTAAACTAACCGTCAGTAATATCACCCCTTTTGTCACATACCCTTGCTTTGGGGAAATGGACAGGTTCGAGTAATTTCAGTGCTTCCTGACATTCTTAGATTAGACAGAATTGACATAATTGTATCAACCACCTAAGGTCTTACTTATTAATATAGCACAATGAAGCTGTGGGTATAAAACACTTCACTTAAAAAGAATGGCCCTCAAAAAAGGTGAAACAGTTTGCAACACCCTCTGTGCAGCAGACATCTTTCTGTCAGCTTTAAGAAAAGCTCAAAGAATACAAAACACACTGGCAATGTGCAATGTGTAGATATGTTTCTACAAAGCAAAGGACTTATTTATGTTGAGCTGCTCCCTGCTGTTTAATGAGCACATCAAACTTTTTTCATTAAATAGTTAATGTGGCTGCACTGAGAGACTTTAGGATTTTTCTGCCTAATTGATAACGGCTATTTAATACTAATTAAGAGCCTATTAACAATTAAAGCAACCCATTGTTCTAGCAGTGTAAAGCAACGAAATGACTACTGTATGTTTCATTTGACTAAGACCCTTTCCTCCTAAAAGCTCTGAGTTATTAATTTGACATGTACACAAGCTATAGTATGTAATCACAATTATCAATTTATTATCTGGAAAATGAATTCCATGCTGGAGCAGGTTATTCTCTATATGCTTCTCTATATGCTTATGCTAACATCATTCGGAAATGCAAGTTTCTAAAGACATCCTGCCTTGCACCTGCTGCTTCTGGCTCTGGTATCTTATGCTTTACACAGGGGAATGCCAAAAATTGATAGTCTCGTAAAAATAATTCTGTGATTTCATTGCTAATCATAATGATAAATACTGAAACAAGTATATGCAAACTAACCTAACACACAAGTCTTTGGAATGTGGAAGGAAACCAAAGCAACAAATTTCATGAAGTTATGGCAAGAAGGTACACACTACATTGATGGTGGCCAGGATTGAAATTCAGCCAAAGTCCCTGAAGCAGCACAGCTAATCAGCAAATTTGCATCGGAATAAGAAATAACACTATCTTCTCAATTCCTGTGGACCATGGTAGTGTCTACTGATTTGTGGAACATTTCAGTAATTCTATGGTAGTATGATCATTAAAATGGTAAGAAAAAAAAATACACAAAAAAGTATATGCATATATCACAACAGAACTGCATTTATACTTTAAACATAATTAATTTTGTTAACACCTACTGTATAAATACAGTAAATATATATTTAACAGACAAAATTATTTACAAATATAATGAGAATAAAGCACAGGGCAAAAAAGCAGTTTAAAAGTAAACAATTTATATAGTAGTTATCACTGCTGTCTTTGTTTGAATCCTGTGGTCAGATGTTGTCTTTGTGTAGTGTGCTTGTTCTCCATTTGTCTACATGGGTATTATAACACCAGGTTCGCTGGTTTTCTTCCCACATCCCAAAATGTGCAGGTTATATAAACCGGAAGCTCTGAATTGTGTGGGTGTGCGTGTTAGTGGGTCCATCAATGGACCTGTTCTGGGCCAATTCCTGCCTTGTGCCTAGTATATTACTGCAAGGATAGGTGCCAGCTCACCATGACACTGAAATGGATTTAGCATGGTTTGAAAGTTTTATTTATACTATTCACTTTATAATGTTCACCTTCATAATATGTAGTATAATACTATAAAGAAAATATTTAAATAATGTTTTGTATAAAGATTTTAAAAGATACATTATTAAATGCACTGCACAAAAAAAGAAATCAACCTAAATATTATTGTCAGAATTTATGTTGCATTGCATTGTCATAGTGGGAAAAAACTGCAGTGTTACGGTTAAACATAATTTACAACTATACAGGCCCTTTTGTGGTGCTCTCAAACAAAAACTGTGAAAATGCCATCTAGAGACATGCAATATTGAAATCAACCTTTGTAAACAACCATTCACAAGGGACATTTTCAAAACACATTGTGCAGAGGATCAAAAGAATGGTTATTGAAAAAAATGTTAGTTTATCTTTAAAAGCACCATTGCTAAGCAATTTCAAAATCAGTCAGTTTTTCATTATTACTGCTTCTGAACAGAACTGCATTTAATAGAGATCACTAACGATTAGCACAAGAGAAGGAAAAAGCATGTCTATAAATGTATACATCTCTATAGCTACGTTTCCAGCAAAATATCCAAAATATGTCAACATTTAAATCCATAAATGAAAAGAATTCAATAGGTGTGCAAATATGGAAATTAGGAGGAAAGAATAAAAGAAATAACAAACCAGTACTAAATTACTGAACTGTCTTCCTCTTTTTATCTGCAAGAATAATGTGTAACATTCTACACAAAAGCAGAAGGAGATTGAGAGATGGGAGTGCTTGTTTAATCAATCTCTTTTTATTTAGACATTAAGTATATGTGAACAGATAGCCATTATTTTTGGAATTTTTCTCATCCATCCAGAAGTTTAAAAAGTTCACAGATTACAATCACTTATCTATTCTGAGCCTTGGTCTTTGTTTCTCCTTTTTGAGTTGTCTGTCTTTAACCTCCCTTCTTTTTGCACCTTTTGCTCCTCTCTCTCTCTCTACCTTTAAGCATGTTGCTTGGCAACTTCAGGTGTTCAGCAGACATCTTATAGGAGGAATGATGGGAAGAAAGATGAGCACTTCCTCTCAGTCAGTGATTTTGCCTTGTATTCCAATGCCTGAATGATTTTCATGTTCTTGCCTAGTCTTGATATGCTATATCTCAAATGGAAGGGACAATGTATTAAAAAGAAGGACCAGGAAACAAGATGTAGTCAAAACAAAATGCATAAGAATCAAAAACTGGGAGATCAAGCTGAATTTTTGTCAAGACAGAAAATAAAAGTCAAAGTCAAAATGCTGTTGCTAAACATTTATTACTTAAAAAGTTTTGTTTTTTTTTAATAAAGAAATAATGAAGAAAGTATTCAAAGATCTTTATCTACAAAACTCCACAATGGCTGCTGAGTAACCCCTCATGAATTAACCCCCAGAGACTGTGACCTTTGAAACTACACCCCTAGAAACCAGGAGCCATGTTATGACAGCTGGACACAAAATGATGGAGCCCATAATAAAAAACTAAATGGCCTCCAAAACATCACTAATTATTTTTAATAATATAAAACAACGTTCATATAATAAAATAAACCAGATGAACAGAATCTCCACATCTCAAATTCTTCAATGTATACAAACTAGGTAAATAATGTAAACCAGAGGCAAAAAAAAAAAAAATTAAAAACAATTTGTGTTTTTGCTGTAACCCATTTTTAGCCACTACTTCATTTTGACCATCTGCCTGTTTTATGGCTTCTGATGTTTTCTTTCATAAAAATAAAGCATCCTATAGACCTCTTGTTTCCTTAACTCCTATAGATTGATTGGTGATTCTATTGTATTAGTTGATTGGCATGTTGTAATTGTGAGTGTTCATGTGTGGGTCCTGTGATGGATTTGAGCTCTATTCCAGAACATGCATGCATCAGGTAGTCATCTGTAAAGCAATGTCCATCCAATTGCCCTCAATGTCCATTGAAGAAAGTAATAAAGATAAAAAAAATAAATAAAACTGTAGTGAAAACAAAATTGGATGCTGCACCTGTAACTATAACATGGACAGAATTGTGTATAGTGTAGACAAGAAAATCCTTAATAAAGAAACTTTTAATTCAGCAATTAAATTTTACTTCCACTTCTCTTTAAATATCTGCAGTATTAAAAGGTTGAAAAAGTACAATGAAATGGGAGAAAGCAGTTAACAGCAGTTACTGTAAAAAATATACTAGATTCATATCTACCAATTTTAACTGATTGAGCATTTAGAGGGAAACCATATTTAGAATTTTTATTTTGTCTAGGGCTTTGCCAATGTACATGAATGTATTATTAACCATTTTAGACTCCTCTGAGATGTCAATGAATGTCTTACACAACAGGCAAGTCCTTTTTGTAGAATGAAAATTCTAGGAATTTTAGGAATGTTCAGCCGACTTGAAATAAAAACATATGTGACGTAAGATATTTGTTTTAATGATATCATTATCTCCTTTGGTACTGTGTCTCTTCGGAGAATCCTTGGGTACTTCTGGTTTGACTTTGTGTTGAATGAGTGGTTGCTCATGGAGTCCCGAATGAGACACATTACCTGCATTGTGAGGGAGCGTCAGTTACAGCACCACGGCCATGTGGCACAATTCCCCAAGGGTGATCCGGCTCGTAGGATCATCACTGTTGAGGACTGAAGTAGCTGGACCAAGCAAAGGGGATGCCCATGTAACATCTGGCTGAGTCATATGTAAGGTCATTTCTGGAGGTTGGGACTGGATCGTGTGTCTGCCTGGGGGGTTGCCAACCAGGATCGCGAGCTGTTTCGTTGTGTGGTTGGTGCGGAAATACGCTGTACCAATGTATGCTCCCCGACCTGACCTGATTTGTGTATAGTTTCATTTAATGATCATGTGGAAGCTACACTATCTATTTTCCATTACAGCTATAAGCCAACAGCCACAAAAATCCAAATGAAAAGTATTCACATGTTTTCATTCAGTATTGTTTAAATAAAGTTTTCATACTCATCCATGAAAGAAGGCTCTAGCACACGGATGGCTTTAAGAGTCAATAAAAGGGAACTGATATCAGAAAGATGTGAGATGTATTTTGAACTTATTAAATGTAATCTTATATAATGTATTGCTGCCTCAGGTATCACCCTATCAAAGTTTCAATAATTTGCCCAGTATTGTATTGAAATTTTCCTTATTTCTGCAGATGCTCCAGTTTTCTTCCCAGATCCTAAAAATGTGTGTATTATAGTGCGAATGAGTGAGTGTGTGACGACTGATGCCCTGTCTTCAGCTGGTTCTGAATTTGTTCTCAATGCTGTCAAGAAAAACTCCATCCTCCTATTACCCTGAAGTGGAATTACCAATTAAGAAAATGTTATGTTATTGCTCAATCCACAATTTAAAAAATCATTTTTGAAAAAGTCAATTCAAAAGATATAATGATGAATGCCAAGAAATCCTAACAAGGTGAATGAAGTCCACATCCAGCGAAAAATTCTAAAATGGTCAGTGCCTCACGTCCCAGATTTCACATTATTAGGAAAGCAAAAAATCAGATTTACACAGGAAGGCAGGGGAATGGTGAGTCAATCACAAATCAATCACTGCAAGTTGCTATTGGGTCTTTATCTTTAGCTGTCAAAGACTGAGGAATAGTTTCTGCTGCAGGCAGGGATGACTTGAATATTTAATTAATGTCATCCATCTTTAAGGAAGAGTCAAAGCTCATGATTAACATATTCATTTATGACAGACAATTTATTCCTTTTCACACTGGGCCACTCTGGCATTTCACTGTTTACTCTGCTGAAAAATTTCTTTGAGGTATCCAACATTGTAATTAGGCAACTGCATCCCATATAGTACATACCAAGCAAGTACAGTAAAGCAGAGTGGCTGTTTTGTATGCATTGTTGAGTTTCTAGATGTGCATGGATTTGTATCAGGCCAGTCAGCGACTGATACTTCAATGGGAGATATTTTCAGTTTAAGGGTACCATCTGGTAAGGTGGTACAGTCATGAAAGTAACTTTATACTATATGTCATTACCAAAGTGAGCAATTACCCTGTCAAATTTATTAAAGAGAAAACTAAGTTGATTTACTACAGTTACCCATTAAAATGCTTATGCTACTCCAATTCCCCCCTTGACCCTGATTTAATTAAAAAAAGTCTAACCTAGCTTTAGTGAAACAAATGCATTTTCAAGAAGATATGCCCATCTCTTCAACTGTGCAGCACTTAAGTTTTTCTCCAACTTTACAAATCGTTTCTTTAAAGGTTACACTTTAAGGTGCTAGTGTGGTGTTATGGATTTAAGCCACAAGCTTGCAGGGTCAGACTTGCAAGAAATGGGACCTTTGGGCAGTTTGTGCTCTATCATCATTGCAAAATTATGTTCAGGTGTGTATTTTAAAGTTGATGATTATGAAAAGTTACAAAAACAAAGACTGGTGGATGAGACCATCAGTGTTTCATGGACAAGATGATGCCATTAAACAATTTGAGAAGGAAAAGCATTGACAGAAGAGAACCATATTGGTGTGTGAGCATACTGCAACTGAGTAGTACAATTTAATTACCACCTTGTACTGAAAAAGGCTAATTGTAGATCCATGCAGCTTCTCATACTAAGTTAAAGGTTCTAGTCCTGTGGGCACTGATTGAAACTAGAAAGCCACAGCCTTTGACATCGGTGTTAAAATGGAATAGCGGTTTGCTTAGGATCCAGTCATCCATCTATCCATTATCCAACTCGCTATATCCTAACTACAGGGTCATAGGGGTGCTTAGGATGTCTCATTTAAATATTGGATAGTGTAACAGAACACTCATCACACTGAAACATTAGGTAATAGCACTATGCCACACTGAAGAAGAATGATTATACAATTTCTCCAGGCTGCAAGAACAACTGTTTAGATCATTGGGCTGTGTTGCTTTTTTCTGTTTATTCACATGGTTGTTTTAGCCTGAAGCTGAAAGTTCAGGTCCAGAGGGACAAACCTATAAAAACTGTGGGACAAGTTGTTACATGGGTGGCAAAAGCAGTATTGCTATTTACTGAATATAGAATATTCAAGTAGATAAGTGTAATGAAGAAAAAAGCCTCTTATATTAAGCAATGCTACAATATCATCACCTTGTACTAGAAAATAGTTACTGTAACTTCCAGACCTGTAAGAATGCTCATTTAGATCAGAAAGTAAATCTGAAGTTGCAAGTCCTGGGGGAAACATGCCTGTAGCTCAAGAAGCATCATTTTTATATTGAATTTGGAATAGGGTAGTCATAAGGCAAGGATTTTTAATTTAAAAAAATTAAAACAAGAGTGCAACAAAATTATACAGTTGCATCGAGGACAATAGTAACATACCCTACACCACACTGATGTAGAATAACAATGCACCTTTAGCACAGCAGGCTAACCGTCTACTTTCTCATTCTACTGCTAAGAAGATCTACATGAAGTAGCAGGTTTTAAGTGCAGGATGGGACCAACCAATATCAAACAAACTGTAGACCCATTATGATTTGAAATTACTCTATACCTCTAATTCCATTTACTGTTATTATATCTTACAGTACAGTAAAAAGTATTTGTTGCTAGCCTTTGTGTGTTGGCAGTGCATTGTAGAAGGATACTGCAGACACTAATTAATAAATACAGCAATCATATTTAAAAATAAATACATATAAATAAACATGGAGTCATTCCAAATTAAATATATAAAAATAAAAATCAGATATAAACATGCACTGTATCAGACGGAACAAGTAACAATAACACAATGAAATGGAACGGCTTGTGCAAACTGATTAAAAATTCAGGTGTACTCTTAATTGATTTTTGTTTCACAAGTCAAACTAATGACTGCATAGGAATTAACAATTTAATGGCCTGGGGACAGGTAATACTGGCGATTATGGTGGAACGAGACTGAACTCCACAATATTGCTTGCCATCTGTCAGTGGGCAAATGTTTTGCTGGTAGGGTTTAGTGTCTGCCACAATGAAAGGGACTTTCTTTAGGCATCTTTTTTAATAAATGTTCTCTGAGGATGCTGGCTAGGCACCAATGATGAATTGGGCCTTTTTAACCACCCTTTACCAAGTCTTGTGGTCTTTCACACTACAGCTGCCATACCAGACTGTGCTGCAGCTAGTCAGCAAGCTACCAGCTGTGATTCTGAAAAAGATTATCCAGGGAAACAGATGGACTTTTGACAGACCACTCAGAAAGTGAAGGTGCTATTGAATCATTGGTGTGCTGAGGGACCTTGACTGATCTTCAATGAAGTGGAGGAACAAGAACTTAAAATTACTCACTCTTTCTACAGCTGCCTCATTAATGTAAAGAGTCACATGGTTCCATCCAAGGACACAACTGGTTATAAAAGTTTTCTGACGTTTGGGGATATATTGTTATTACACTGTTCAGTAGGATGTTTAACCTCTTGTCTGTCCTTGAATGGCCATTGTTAGTAATGAGAACCACTACTGTGAATTATCTCATGCTTGGCAACACAATCACAGCAAAATGCTAAGCACACAGTCCTTGTGTCCTCCAGTGTTCAAGTAAAATTCCTCAAGTCTGACAGTTGGAGGCTTACCAGTCAGGGAGTTCTTGATTCAGCTGAATAAGATGGTGTTTACTTTAAAGACTCTGAGCTTTGATATTAGTGGGGGGATCAATGCACAGCAAAAGGCAATAAACCATATTCTCATGTAAGTTTTCATTTTGTCAAGGTGGATTAGTGCTGCATGGATGGCTGTTGAAATTGCTTGCTCTTTTGATCTGTTTGCACAGTAGGCAAACTAATGCAAGACCATTGTGTGTGGGAGGCTGAACCTGATATGGGCCATGACCAGCTGCTTAAAGCACAACATGATGATAAGGATGAGTGCCACAGGCGGGTAGTCATGCAGATACATGACTGAAGATTCTTGGCTACAGGAACACCAGTTGTTGTCTTAAAGCCAGTAGGGACTATAACCTAATCAAGAGCCATATCGAAGACGTCGCAAAAGATACCTGCCAGCAGATGGGCACACATTTTAAATATGTCACCAGGAATGCTGTTTGGACCTGCAGCTTTCCATGTTTGTACTCTCATAAGAGTTTTGGCTGTTTGCATGTTGTTTGTTTCAAAACAGCTACTGAAACTTTTAAGCTCATCTGTCAAGGAGGCATTTCTCCACAGGTGATATGTTTCATTCTAATACCTTGACACATATACACCATTGTTTAGAGCTTTTATTGAAGTATTTTTTCACCATTTTGATAGTTGTTTTTACAGTCCTGAAGCCAATACTGAGATAGTTTCTGAAAATTCACAGTGCCTACTTATTGCCATATCACTGGCTTTCTGCAGAGAATGGGCATTACTGATCATCCTTATCTCTCATTAGACAGAGTACTTATTTCTATGATGAGTACATCATCATCATCAATATTTTTCCTGATTTAAGAAGTTACTGTTGATTTGTATTCTTCTGTATTAGTTGGCATTTACGGTACTCAGAGACTGTTGGTTTTAGGATATTTAGTCAATACAAAACAATCTGCACCATCTTACCATATTTTGAGTCTTCTTACTGTTGATTTGACTCACTCCAGAAATAGTCTGTATAACATCATTTTTATTAACTCTTAAAATCATTCATCATTTCCTCACGGAAAAAAGTAACAGCAGCCCGTCCAGAAGAAATCTCCTTCCCTTAGCTGATTCTGGACAACAAAGGTTTGTTTCAAAACACTTTTGGGTGTATCTTATGGATTTTTGTTTGCTGATCACAAAAATCACCTTTAAATTGTTCTATCACATGCAGTTTTATTGTGATCACTTATTTTTGTAATGTAAGAGTAATTTCACTGCGACCATGGATTCAGCTTGTATATATGTTTAAGATTGCTGATCCATAGGCATTTGGCTCCAGTACAGAAAAGTGGCACATGGACCACTTGTTGACTCAAAGATATTTCTGCTTCCTCTTCATATAAAATTGATAAAAAAAAAACTATGTGAAAGCAATCACAAGGATGGTGAAGCATTTCACTATGTGAGACAGACGTCTCCACAAATAACTGATCCCAAGATCAAGGAAAGCATTTTTGTAGGTCCACTAATCAGACATGTCATCCATAGCAAATAATTTGAAGATCTACTACTAGGGACAGAGGAAATCGAATGGAAAGCATTCAAAGCCATTGATTAAAATTTTTTATTTGAGAACTACAGAGCACCAAACTACATCAAACTATGTGACAGCATGCTTCAAGCATACAAAACCACGAAGTGCAACATGTTGCTATAAATTCATGTTCTGCACTCACACTTGGACTTCACGAACATGATGAAAGATTTCATGAAGACATTGCAACAATGGAAAAGCAGTATTAGGGCAGGTAGAATCCTTCAATGCTGACTGACTATTTTTAGATACTGAAATGAGAAGCATCAGATGCTGAGTACTAATGAAAATCAGCAGCACAACATTTTTAGCTCAATTTAACTAATACAATGTGCCAACATCATTAGGCAGTTGAACACACTAAATGTTTCTCCAAATTCCTATGTGAAAATACCTGAAAATACATTTGCGTTCACCTTGAAACTTTCCATCATTATCACCAAAAAAGTTTCAGGAAGCAAAACATTAGAAAAAATGTATTAACTAATGTTCTTTTTTCACTTTGTGGGATGGTTAAGAAGCTGGAAGTTATGGATTTGAGTCCATGAGTAGGGTGATCTGCAGTAGCCACACCGCAAACATGTTACATTACAGTCAGAAATAAATCATGACTTTAAATATATAGAGACTTACTGAGAACCTGTTATAAAATGCATAGTCATGGACCTTGGACTGAAAAACAGACACATCTCAGAAAAGTAACACACTAATTTTTTTGTTTTATAGACGGCCTACTATAAATACTGCACAAGCATATTATATAATGTACATTTGTTTCGAGCTCTTAGTACCCAGAAAGTGTATCCCATTATAAATCAGAAAACTAAAATGTAGATATGCAAACTAAACACATTATCCAAGCAAATCCATTTTTGCTCTCAAGACTCTTTCTAATAAACAATGAAAACTCTCCAAATGTCCTGACAAAAGCTAAGCCATTTAAGTGCTACCCACACCACTTCAGGAAATTGTAGCTGTGCCAGTTTCCTGAAACAACCTCCCCCGCCCCCCTCCACACACTGCTCCACCAGCTTATCTTTTCTCCAACACAATAGAACAGAGAAGGGCATAAAAGCTTTAAGCTTTCAATGAGTGTTTCCCTATTTTTTGAAGGAGATGGACTTTACTATTTTTTAAAGAAAGCATTATGAAGTTTAACAGACAACAGTCAGTTGTCTTTCCAAAACATGAATGCATTTTATGACGTACGCTTAACTTCTTTGTGCATTTTACAGTTCCTTAAGATGATGTCTCATTGAAAGTTGATTAATAAAAAAATTAACTGAATGAATGGGTGGCGCAGGTGTACAGTGGTAAAATATTTTGTCTCACAGCTCCATTTATTTAGGATCACTTCCTGACATGAACATTGTCTCGGTGGCTGGGGAATGCTCACTTCATTCCTACATGGAATTTGGGAGATATTATAGTCACACCCACTTTTCAAAAAATGTGCATATTAATTTAGAGACACCAAGCAGCTTATCTCAGAATTTGTGAACATGAAATGCTATGAAATGAGCTTGTATTTTGTCTAAAGGTGTTTGCTATTTTGTGCACATTGTTGCCAAAATACAGTCCAGTGTCATGTGACCTGCAGTTGGAAAGAGTGGGTTAAAAAAAAAACAGTTGGACAGGCTGACTAATTCACATTCATTAAACCATAAATACTGCATTTTCTTTTACAGACTCACTACTAAAGCTGTGGCCGTGCTTCTACCAATCTTAGGAATATCTTGGATTTTTGGGGTGCTTGCAGTGAATGAACAAGTTCTTGCATTTCAATACATGTTTGCAGTATTCAATTCTCTGCAGGTATGTACAGTACATTTTTCCAGCTTGTTTACTTTGACAGCAGCATTTTAAGGCTACCCAAGAAATCATTCTAATTACACTTTTAAGCAAATACTGTAACACCTGATTAGTTTCACAAATAACAATCTTTAGTTATACCACCCATCTCTTACCTGCTAGATATGAGCTTTACTTGAGTGTGACCTCATCAACTGAAGCACTGGCCCAGACATAACCAATATAGAGAGAATACACTGGGTGAATCACTACAATTCTAATATGAACAAAGCACTGTCTCAACAAACTAAAATAGAAAGATACAAAAGCAGTTGTTTTTTGGATTCCAGTAGCAATGTCTGGAACAAAGCACACCTGTTTAACCTTATCCATTTTGGTAAACAGTTCTTCAACCAATACGAAATTTTCAACCACCAATCCAAGAACACTGCCATTAGCCAAGTATCCATTACTACATGTTATTTGTGAAGCTGCAGGTAGCTTAATAATTATATATGTGTTTTGCCCCCTCATTCACCACACTGAAAAATACTGCAACTGGTTTATTTGAAACAAGCTTAATAATTCACCTGTTTATCAATTGTCTCACATCAAGAAAAAAATGAACTAATAGGCAAAAAAGAGTTTTTTTGGGATGGCATGAAAAATCAGAGATTTGTGGTAGGTGCAGTCTTCAGCTAGCTGGAGTGAGAGGCAAGATGACAGGCAAAGCTGGGAAAACCAGAACCAAGTATGCATGCCCTGCTGATAAGGCAACTGTAAAGACAGAGTACTAATGTTGATACTGACAAACTAACCGGAATCAACATTCTTTGTTTTTCAGGGATTCTTCATTTTTCTCTTCCATTGTCTTCTTAACTCTGAGGTAAGATGGCCTTCTTTACGAAACACTAAGACAGAGTATTGTGTCAGGCTCCATTTTCTGTGTAATATTCAACCAAAGTTTCAGAATGAAGTTTACGGTTCACTTCTGTCATGGTGAAATTAATATTGTTTTCTTTTGTAAATGGTGTCAGTAAAAAAAGCAGGATGTTGAGCTCATACACATGGGTACCCATACCTGGGAGAAGTTGGCTTAAATAGAAAGGACTATGTCTTCCATTTGTTATGCCTCCTTTCTTCTTTTAATGAAAACCACTTATTTAATATAGTTTATGGTGATATCTGGACTGGGATAGGTAGTCACTTTTAAATGTCCTATTGATGCTTATTTAAGTGGTGTGCTCTACCAAGTAAACAGATATGAGACAAACAGAACTAGTCAGGTCAAGTCAAATCGGGGAGCATGCACTGGTACAGTGCGTTTCTGCACCCACCACACGACGAAACACCTCGGGATCCTAGTTGGCAACCCCCCCTCCCAAAAATGACCCTGTATCTGCTACAGCCAGGTCTTATGTGGGTGTCCCTTTGGCCTGGTCCAGCCACTCGGGTCCTCAACAATGAGGATCCTGCGAGCTGGATCACCCTCGGGAAATCTTGCCACATGGCCGTAGTGCTGTAACTGATGCTCCCTCACAATGCAGGTAATGTGCCTCATTCGGGACTCCGTGAGCAACCGCTCATTGGACACAAAGTCAAATCAGTGGTACCCAAGGATTCTCCAAAGAGACACAGTATCAAAGGAGTTCAGTCTTCATATCAGGTCACTGGATATCATCCATTTCTTGCAACCATCTAGTAAGGCAGGATGCACCAGGACTCTAAAGACATAGGTATTGGGAGCGCCACACACCCCTTTCCAGCGACCTCATGAAAGAGTCATCAGAGACATGAATGTCAGAGCTGAGGTAAGTAAACCTCTTGACAACAAGTTTGACACTCTCTCCACAGACAAACACACGGTTAATAAATAAATCAATAAATTGCCATTGTAGAGTAGGTCATTATGCTGTCCAACCTTTGTTGCTTTTCTATAGGAGCAGCCTTGATCATTTAGTTGTACCTCTCTGCCTCTATACTACTGGGGCAACAGCCTTTTGATGTGTCCTGAATTGGTCAACCAAGACAGAGTCCAATTAATATACGATGCTAACATTTTTAACAAGGCGTGAATACACTTTTAAAAAAATACAGCCAACCTATAAAAGGAAGGGTAGCAGTGAAAAAGAATGATGTATTAGTGATCATCATGAAATATATCTAAGGAAGGTGATTCCATTTTGTTTTGCAGGTCCGAGCTGCCTTTAAGCACAAAACCAAAGTTTGGTCTCTAACCAGCAGCTCGATTAGGAATGTCAATGTGAAACCTTTCAATTCAGATGTGGTGAGTTGTTCTTTCTTTGAATGAATTAAGGCAAACATATCAGTGAATTTATAAACACTTACTTAAAGAATAATTATTTTCCTAAAGAAAAATGAGGGTATCACATTAGGTACAATAAGCATCTGATTGAAACAGTGGTTATAAGTATGTGTGCTTGTCTGGGTTTTCCTCATTTGCTTCTGTTTCATCCATATCCCACAGATATACGAGTTATGTTTATCAGTGACTTTATAGTGTGCCGTATAATGAGTGTGAATGTGTTTTGAGTGTAACATGAGCAAACAGGAACTTAGGAACGGTTTTTGCCTTACTGTTAGGTTAAGAAAGTTTATTAAAAGAGTTAGCGGATAGAGAAAAGAGTGGAACAAAACATGCTTATTTAAAATATATACACATATAATATACTCAGTCAACTTCCATAGCAAAAAACTAAAGAAATAAATGTAGCATAAATGACAATAGCATCTGGGTACTGTCATACACTGCTTTGAAAAAAAAAGAAACAGAAATAAATGAGTACCATCACACAAAATGTGGGTTCAATACAGAGTTTACATTAACACTCTTAAAAGTCTAAAAGGGCTTGTGTCTGTGGCAGAATGTTTATAGGTTCAAGCTTCCGTGGCATGCTCTCAGGTAATAAAAAATGCCATTAATTATTTTTTTCCCTGTACAGATGAATGGAAATAGACCAGGTGCAACTCCAACCAAAATGAATACGTGGGATAAAAGCACAAACTCAGCCAATCGTATTGATCTATCTGCAGTGTAACACAGGTGACATCAGGATATCTGCTTGTGGACTTCTGACATAAAAGAAAAAAAAAAAACTAAAAACAATTTGAATGGAAATGGAATCTGGCACTGAAAAGTGTATGTGAAGAAGTACAACTCAACAGCATATGACTTGATTAAATTCCTTACAACCAGAGTTACTGAGAAGCTCTAGAAACACTTTATTTTTTGTAGGCTGCTATCACATCATGGTTTTTACTGTAACAATTATTACTATTACTATTATTATTATTATGTGTGCTCAATTGGATAGTCAGTGTGTCAGTATTCTTTAACAGAGGTGTCTGGTATCTTTTATCCAGATGCCTTCATATTTTTATAAAACGGATTAAATTTGAGGAAAGTACATTTTTACAGGATCGCTAATCACTTTGGTTAAGATGGGAAGCCAAACATGAAAGACTTTTCTAAATGTAACTGACTACAGCTGACATTTCAGCTTTGCCTCCACCTGATTGCTGATTCTGTCAGACATTTTGGTTATTTATATTATAAACAAATTCTAACGTAAATCTAAAGTTCCTTGGTAAATCTCTGAGCCTTTGTTTGTATAGTGTCTTTCATCATATATATTTTTAATGAAAGCAGTTCACAATAAACCAAGTTTAACTACAAATAACACTGCTTTAAACATATAGGATGACAATAATGAACTAATATAACTTGTTTCAATATTACAGAGAAAACTGGGGTAGCCCTATTTAGGATAGTAAAACCTTATTAAAAAAGGGCATCAAAAAGTATTAATACAAGATTTTTGTCAAAAACAAAAGTAAAGTAAAATTAGGTATTAGTAATCACTGTTGTAATTTTAGCTGCTCTAAGAAAACATGGCTCCTTGATGGTTAACAAAAATGGTTAGATTGTCATTCAGAATGTCAGAGTGATTCTTCTAAGTGACTTGGATTTGTTTCCCTGTCGCACGTTTTGTGTAAAGTTTGAAGTCAAGCCTATTTTCTCCAGACACTGTCAGCTCCTTCCACATATCAAAGAGAGGCATGTTTGAATAAATGGAGGATCTAATTTGGGCCAGTGTATGCCAACGTATGTGTGAACATGACCAAGAATAGATAATCAACACTTGCATATGATGAAGACTGGAAAGGCTCAGTCTTCCTGTGTTTCTGTAGTAAGTAAAACAGATTCAGAAAATGAATGGATAGATTAAATAAATCAAGGTAATAATGGTATATGATTGAATTAACAGAATATTATGTGGTTTCTGTATCTAATCAATCAGAGTGTTCTCTCTCACTCTCTGTATATATATGGGGTTTGTTCTAGGACTGCACCAAAGAAAACTGTTAGGTTAATTACATACTATAAACTGGCTGTTGTGACTGTGTGAGGTCAGTGCTGTGATGGATTAGCATTTTATGAAGGCTTGGTTCATGCTTTGTATTATAACCTGCAAGGAATGTCCCTGTACTGCAGTGTGGGTGTAATGGATGACAGGATTTAATAGAATATTTCACATCTCTTTTCATAAAAATGGTTATTAAAGATGTAGTTAATTTACTTTGTAACTCTCAAAATTCCTGGCATCTTTTCCATTAAAATATTACCCTGGAAACTGTTCCACATATAAAAGTCCAGGCAAAGGGTATTTTTTAGAATAAAGCTATATGCTTACAAATTAAATCAAAAAAGGAAATGAAAATGTGCTTTTTTATTTGTTTTCAATGTATGTATTTGGACAAACAACAACAATGAACACTAATTAAGCTTGAGTATTTTTGGAGCATTTTTTGATTATACCAGAAACAAGAAAATAAAAGATAAATAACTGATTTCAGCTGTCAGTAAGGCATAAACAATTGATAGAAATATGCTTATTTACTCTGTTCTCCCCTCAGTGTATTTTTTTACGAGATAACACTATTTCACTTGAATTGCCTGCTGCCAAAACTTGAAGGAAGCTGAAAAGAAGCACACACACTTAAAAACTGTCTGAAAAAGAAGAACAGTGGCACTATTAACTAAGAAATGACCAAGAGTAGCTTGAAAAAACAAAGGCTGAAGTTTTGAAGGTCATTTGTTTTATTCATCCTTTCAGTAACATTTCTACTGCGCGCTACCTTGAGTCAGCCACTAAAGCTGTTTAAGGAAAAGCCCTTTATGAGGGTGTTATATATAACAGATACATTTAAAGTTCACTTTAGATATTCTGAGTATCAGTGCACTGTGAAAAAGGCTAAGGCAGACCAAAACTGCATCTACTGCTGTGTTCACTAGCTCCTCCCACCCTCCAGGCAACTGCAGCTTTCTATTTCCCATTGCCAAACACAACCCAGAAAGCATACACACATAATTAACAGGGTTTCAAAGCAGAAAATGTATTTTCGTCTAATCATTCAGTGGCATTTTTTCTTAATAAAGCAAAATTATTCTTTGCAGCCTCAACAGTATATGAGATATTATATATCCCATATTCAATTTCCGCTTCTCTTATCTGACAGTCCAATAAAAAATAATACTGTATGCATTATTTCATTCCACCCAAGGACAATGCTGATGTGATGTTTTAATTATTATTATTTTTAAATTAACATTTAGTAAGCATAACGAGTTTGGAGTGTAACATATTGTGTGAAAAACATACAGATTCCTGCAAAGTCCCTCTGTGTCTGTAATTATCTACTAGACTACATGACACCTAGCCTTTGTCATTAATAACACTTGCCCTTTGTGTATTGCTCAATGTCACATGGAGTGTGTTTGTTGAAAAAATTCTTTTGTGTAAATATTTACAGTATGGACTTTGTGAAGAACCTACAGGACATTTGTGGAGTCCTACAGTTAATATTGTTTTCATTATCTTTCTGGATAAAATGTGACTGAATTCTCATTATGCGTATTCTGTTAAGTTTGAGTTTTCTGTAATTTTCAGCAATGATTGTAGCATTTTGTGACCTTTTTTACTGTTAATAATGCTATTTAATTCATTGTTTTCTGTATCTGGCAAAACCTCACCAAAAAGAAATGATCAAATAAATTAAATATAATGGCTATGTAATTAATTTATTTAGAATTGTTTAACTTGGACAATGCTACAATGGCTACAACTGAGTATCACAAGTCCTCTCTCAATCTAACTAGATCTACTTGTAATTTCTCTCTCCTTTACAACCTTTATGATTGATGCTTTCTTCTCTAATATTCTGGTAGCAGTTGTTCTGTCTCACTGAGCCTTCAGGAAAAGTTTCCTCCAGATTCTAAAGCCAGTGACCTAATATACTACAGTATAATATACTGCCTCAAGTATTTCTCTCTGTATACAGTTCGGTAAAAGTGTATGTGTGTATATGTTTTGACTAGAAAACCTGCTCTGCAATTAACCCAATTAAGTTTGCAGATTTATTTTGAAATGTAATGACTGTTAGTCTTTCAGCGCATAATTGAGTAGCAAGTAAAACATTTTAAAATAATAAAACATTTCAATTCTTTAGCATTTAAAAACTGTAGAAATCCTTTCAAAGGTCCATTTTTCAGGAGAAAATAACTGGCCTACCCCTCTTTTCAGAAAGAAGAAAAAAACTTAGCTAGTGTCTACTTAAATCCCATATAATGACATTCCATTGAGGTTTAATGTCCTAATGGTTTACCTGAAATATGCCGACATACTGATTTAATAAGAACCAGCTAATCACGATGGGGTTTAGTGGAGCACACACTGCTGTGATCTTTATCTAGTCCCAGCATATTAACTAACAGTCACAAATGCATGCTTCTAGTTTCATTGCACAGTACACTTTATGAAGATTTAGACAGTAAAATTTTGGTATAAAATAAAGACTTATCAATTACCCTTACAAGCAGCAGGCAGTTTACTTTTGTCCAAGGTGTTTAATGTCTCTACACACTTGGCAGATGAATTACTATAATTTCCCTCCTTCAGTATTTCAGCAGAGCTGCTGCCATATTAAGTCCACAGCACCCTAGCTAAACTCCTAAAGCCTGGCAGTACTGTATATTTCTAACAGAATTACCGGAAGATTCAGAAACTTAAATTCAAAGACCTTGGTTCATTATGCACAAATTTATTTGAGAATTTACAGATGCATGCACAAAGTTCTTTTAAATGCATTTCAGAAGGAAAATAAGCTGTGACCATTTCAATTACAAGCAAGCTTCAAATAAAGGCTGACCAAAAACTACCAGGGAAGTCGGGGAAACTTACATTATAGAAGAAAAAATAAGAATAACATTTAACTTTTTGGTAGCTGAAATTCCTTTGTTAAAAAAAAAAACACTGACAAGGAAAACAAAAATATTAAATGTATTTTACACTGCCTTTTACAAAATGTAATTAATTTACAGCAAAAAGATAATCTGATGTCATAGGCTTCTGTTGTCAATTCTGATATACAAGAGCTGAGAAAAAAGAGTTTTGATGTCTACAATCTTTAAACTTAAGTAATTCATTTATAATTTAGTTAGCCCATGGGGGAAAGCATTGAATGTACTGGACTGAAAAATAAATTCATGGGGGACCCAACGCCACCTCACACAGTGACTGAGCTGCAGGCTATGCACGTATATATGTACGTAAGTAGGATTCAGTTAACGTTGGGAACCCATGTACCAAATTTCTTGAAGATGGGCCCATAAGTAACAAAGACTGTTGAAAAGTTCAATATGGTGGCCGACAGTGGCATCATACCACCGAAATAAGTACGTACATTGGTTTCGGTTAGTGCAGGGAAGCCGCCTATAAAATTTCGAGAAGATCGGGCCATAAATAAGAAAGTTCAACATGGCGGACGTTGTTGACCATTATGACCATTACGCGTAGAATTTCGAAATGAAACCTGCTTAACTTTTGTAAGTAAGCTGTAAGGAATGAGCCTGCCAAATTTCAGCCTTCTACCTACA
>JANRMT010062838.1:4322082-4333408 GCA_026402145.1 Polypterus bichir lapradei | reverse complement strand
AAAAAAAAAAACTTGGGAAATCTTGGGAGGAAGACGAGACGTGATCTTCTCAGAAGACAATCTGATGTCCCGCGAGAGACACTTTAGCGTCACATGAGACAAGGCAGTGAGACAAAAGGACAGCTGCTGTACAGGCTTTTAAATGATCGATGCGCAGCGCGACAAGCAGAAAACTCACCTCGGCAGCAGCAGCACAAAGCCAGCAGCTGATCTGTCTGCATCTCCTTAGCGAGCATTCACCTCCCCCTGTTCACAACGCAAGTGGGAGACACGCGAAGTGGCAGGAGCGTAGTACGCCTCCGGGGGGGTTGAGCGAAGCGATCGAGACGTGATCATCTCAAGAGAGACACTTTGACGTCATGCGAGACTAGACATTACAACCTTAGGAAGCAAAACCCGTGAGATGGTGACTTTGGCACGTCACGCCCTACTTACAAACAATTTAAAACAAGTCCACGGACATCTAACCTAGCAGTTGCTGGAATGCTTTTGGCAGACACACTTCATGTGCTCCCAACTCTTAAAACAACAACAAGCGACAAGGAAAACATGCAGCTCACCAGCAGCAGCAAGCCAGCAGATGATCCAACTGCATCTCCTTAGCGTGCGTTCAGCCAAACCCCCCTTCACAACGTGAGCAGCATTATAAGTCCCTCAAGAATGATTTAACCACACCTGGGGCCGGAAATAAAGGACAAATATTGTTTTTAAAAAAGTTTTAAAGTAGGGGTGAAAATAATTCATATGTAACAATTCCCATGAAAATAACAATCTCTTTAAATTATATATCCGGTAGGTGGGCAAGCGAAGCGAGCAGGTGGCATAGCCCCCTAATATTTCTATATCTTATTTATTTTATATATGTTGTGACAGATGGCCGGGGCCCTTGCACCATATGTACCAGGGGAGCAAGCATGGGAGACGCAACATCTCCCCATGGACGCAAGATGGCAGACTCCCTGGGTTGCAGCGCTGCTTCGGACTCCCCCAGGGCTTCATGGGAGTTGGAGTTTGATGCAGCCCTGTTGAGTTCTGCAGGCGCCACCAGGGGGTGCTGCAGCAGGAGCTGCTGGACCCTTCTGGGCACTAGTTTTGCCACACCCGGAAGTGCAGCCAGATGTCGGCAATCAAGCACCTGGAGCACTTCAGGGTACCCAATTAAAGGGAGCCAGCGACCACCACTCAGGCGCCAGAGTCGGGTGGAGGAGGACGAGGTTGCCTGGGAGGAGTGATGGGTGATGCAGGAGAAGAAAGTGTTTGGTGTGTTGCTTTTTTGGGACTGTGTTGTGGCTGGGGGACACGGGGAAGACGTGCCCTCCAGCTTAAGAAAACTGAAAGTCTTTTTATTTTATACATGCCTCCGTGTCCATCTGTGTCGGGTCAGGTGCCCATATAGTGTCTTTTGTTACACTGTTCATATAACACCCTTTATCAGCCACACCATCCCAAAGAGGTCACACTACTCGACAATTCGAGCCGTTCTTACTCACAGCCTTCATTCAAATCAACTCAGAGAGATCCAGTTAATAAAAACACATGCCCATGACCACTAAGTCGTGTTTTGTGAGGGGGGGCAAACTCTACAGAAAAGGGTAACTTAAAAAGAAAACGGAAAGAATGCAAGTGTCTGTGGATTCCTTAAACATGGTTGTAGGCCAGATGAGTAAACGGACACGTAAATTAAAGTAAGAATGAGGCAATGGCTTTGAAATTGGCTGGGATTAAAAACCTGCAGGTGTTGGACGTCCCAATGACTGAACCGGAAGGCCCCGTGTCCCAAATCACTTTCATCACTCAGTGTTTCTGTTGTTCGGATGAAGCTACTCGCTTTGTCCTCCTCCTACTGCCTACCATTTATTTTGTGAAATACTAGTTGGAAAAATGGAGCTAAGAAAGAGCTCCCTGTAATCAGAAAGTGTACATAAATCAATACCTTTAATAACAAACAGGCGTTTAAGACCTTCTGGGTAATTTTCTTCAAACATGGTGAGCACCTGCAGTGAATCAGAAGCAGAGAGAGGAGACCGTCAGGGGCTTCTCAGCAGGGGGGGCTCCACAGTCCTACCTTGTGTCTCTTCTCAATATCTCGTTAAGTTTGATTGTTGTCTTGTTTGACCTGTTAAGTATTATGGATGATGAATAATGTGACCTCCCTCCATTGGTTCAAGGAGGTACAGTATGGGCATGAATTATACGACTGCAGCGAATATCCTGAAACCAGAGAAGGAGTAAGGAAGGCAGGAAAGCAGATCTGAAACCGAATGAACTCGTCCATCCTTTTAGTGAAGCACCATTGGGCGCCAGAGCAAAGGGTAGGAAACGACCCAGGACAGAATGCCACTCCATTGCCAGGTTCTCTAACGTATGTTTAGAGGTGGCATTTATTAGCGAGGAAACCCAGATGAATGGTGAAGAAAATGTAATAATGTGTATACGTTCCATGTATTCTGTACCCCTTCACTTTCTTCACACTTCATTGGGTTGTAGATTTCAATTGAAATGGATACATTTGCCATTTTTACCCATTAATCTTCACTCAGCAACCCATAATGGCAAAGTGAAAATACATCATCAGAAAGGTTTGCAACTTTATTAAATGTTAAAGATGGAAATCTGTATTCACACCATTATTTTGTAGAAACCATTTTAGCAGCAATTCCAACTTTGAGTCCTACTTCGAGTCCTCTACATGGTTTACACAACTGGATTTGGGCAGTTTATCTGTGATGTGTGCTAATGACATTGTGATCTGTAGCGATAGTAGGGAGCAGGTTGAGGAGACCCTGGAGAGGTGGAGATATGAGGAGGAGAGGAATGAAGGTCAGTAGGACCACCACGACAGAATTCATGTGTGTAAATGAGAGGGAGGGCAGAGGAATGGTGAGGATGCAAGGAGTAGAGTTGGCGAGGGTGGATGAGTTTAAATACTTGGGACCAACAGTACAGAGTAATTGGAATTGTGGAAGAGAAGTGAAGAAGAGAGTGCAAGCAGGGTTGAATGGGTGGAGAAGAGTGTCAGGAGTGATTGGTGACAGACGGGTATCAGCAAGAGTGAAAGGGAAGCTCTACAGGACGGTAGTGAGACCAGCTATGTTATATGGGTTGGAGACGATGGCACAGAGCTGGAGGTGGCAGAATTAAAGATGTTAAGATTTGCATTGGGTGTGATGTGGATGGACAGGATTAGAAATGAGGACATTAGAGGGTCAGCTCAGATGGGACGGTTTGGAGACAAAGTCAGAGAGGCGAGATTGCGTTGGTTTGGACATGTGGAGAGGAGAGATGCTGGGTATAATGAGCGATGGGTGCTAAGGATAGAGCTGCTGGGTAAGAGGAGAAGAGGAAGGCCTAAGAGAAGGTTTATGGATGTGCTGAGAGAGGACATGCAGGTGACAGGTGTAACCGAACAAGATGATGAGTACAGGAAGATATGGAAGAAGATGATCTGCTGTGGCAACCCCTAATGGGAGCAGCTGAAAGAAGAAGAAGAAAAAGCTGTTCTAATAGAGGCAGATTAAAGTTGTTTAATACAAGGTCTTCAGATCCAAGATGATGATTTTTATTTTTCAGGATGGTCCCAGATGTCCACTATAGACATCATATGTTTCCCATTCTTCCTGGCAGATCGTCTCCACCTCCTTTAGATTTTAGGGGAAGTGTCTGTGAACTGCTATCTTCTGGTCTATCCACACATGTTCTACAGGGTTTGAGGGATGCCCCCTGGAGATTGGCATTCCAGATCTGAACTATACTGAGATCCTTTTCTGGCCGGGACAGCCATGGTATGGAAGGAGAGGGGGAGACAGTTTGTGTAGTGAATTGACTACCCTGAAATGGTAGGTGGCAGCCCCCCTGGGTTATGGTATCATCACAGATTCCCACAGGTCCGTTGGCTCACCCCTGTTGGGTTCTGTGGATGATAGTGAACTCCACTTCAATTTCACAACCTCAATCGGGAAGAGGAGGATGAAGTTTGCCAAGAGGAGCAGAGGAGAGAAGGAAGAAGAGGTTGCTTAGAGTGGAGAGTGTGCCGTGGGAAATGATTACATGTGTAAGAGTTTCACATAATAAACCTCTTTTCATTGGAACTTGTATCTGAGTCTGTTGTGTTGGGAGTTTGGGGAGCTGCAGTCCATTCTACAGGCCACAAGGGGTTAAGCCTGGGACACTGAAGGACACTCGGAGAATTGTCTCAGAGCCACTCCAGCATTGTCTTGGCTGTATGCTTCGGGTCATTAAACCATCAACCCCAGTCTGAAGGTTTCATGCACTCTGGAGAAAGTTTTCATCAAGGATGTCTCTGTACTTTGCCTCCTTCATCCTTTCCTCCATTCTGACCAGTCTCCTCGTCTCTGCAACCCCAGAGAATGATGTTGCCACCCACCGTGTTCACCATAGTGATGGGACTAGGCAGGTAATGAGGAGTGCCTGGTCTTCATCAGCCACAGTTCTCTGAGTTCTGGCCAAAGAGCTCCGCTTTTGTCTCATCAGACCAGAGCATCTTTTCCCACTCTGTTTGGCAAACTCCAAGTGTGCTGTCATATGTCTTTTACTCAAGAGTGGTTTCCGTCTAATTGACAGAGTGCTGCTGAGATGATCGTCCTTTTGATAGGTCCTCCCCTCTCAGCAGAGGACTATTAGTCCTATTAGAGTGACCATTGGGTTCTTGGTCACCTCCCTAACCAAGCTAGATGACCAACTCTAGGAAAGGTCCTGATGGCTCCAAACTTCATCCATGTCACAATTCTTGAGGTCACTGTACTCCTGGGAGAACTCAGAGGTTTAGAAATGGTTTTATCTCCTGGCCCTGGTCTGTGCCTTACCACAGTTTGATCCAGAGGTCTGCAAACAGTTCCATGGCTTGGTGTTTGTCCTGACATGCAGGACCTTCTATACTCTGAATCTACTCCTTTGTAAACCAAGCTCGTTTTCTTTAATTTGGTGCAGATGACTTAATTGAGTCCTGGCATGATTACCCCCCTATTGAGTTGCCTACTGTGATTAAGTCACCTGAGTTTGTGGGTGGGGCGTGTTAGAAAAGAATCTTTAGGAGTACAGGGTGAGAGAAGAAGGATTTGGGTTTAACAGACCAAAGTATGGAGAGTGATGGGTTGGGTGGTCTGGCTTTGGGTTCTTCTGTGCTTGTTAAAAGAAATGACATTGTTTAAAGCTGGCCATCCAGGCGGGTACTGTGGAGTGTGTCTATCTGTGCGGATTCTGTTTAGCTAGATAGCTAAGTTAGGGTGGTCCTCTTACCTTGCTTCCATTTTTTGTGTAACCGTCCCCACATTTTGTGAGATTTTCTGTTTGAAAATAAGTGGAGCCTGTTCTTTTTTAAATGGTTTAGTGTTCTCCTTTTTTTGTCTTCCCCCCTCTCTCTCATTTGTGTGCGGCTTACTTACGTACCCTTAGGCCTTTAGTAGGCCATGACAGCAGGTCCACGTGTCTCTTTCTAGACAATGTCCCATCAATTCAGTTTACCACAGGTGGACTCCTGTCAAGTGCTCGACACGTCTCCAGGTGATGTGAAGCAAAATGGAAGCACCTGAGCACAAGCTCAGGGTCTGAGTACTTCTGTGAGGGAGAGATTCAGGTGTTTATTTCTAATACATTTTGCAAACCTTTCTGGCTACTTGTGTTCACTTTGTCATTATTGGCGATTGAGTGTAGACTGATGGGCAAAAATGGTAAATGTATCCATGCAGAATTAAAAATGTTGTGTCATTTTCTAACCAGGGTCGCAGTGGGGGGCTGGAGTCTATGCCATCTAGCACAGAGGTCGCCAACTCCGGTCCTGGAGGACCACTGTGGCTGCAGGTTTTCATTCTAACCCTTTTTTTTTTAATGAGTGCCCTATTTGCGTTGCTAATTAATTTGTTTTGAACTAATTTTAATTGATTTGTTCCCCTGAATTTCTCCATCGTTCCTCTAAATTGCTTCATTTCTTTCCTTAAGTGGCACCCAGACACAAATGAAATGTAAAGGGAGTGAGTTGACAGAAGATCAGCCAAGTCAGAGCCTCCAACTGTAACCAGTTGCTTAATGAGGTGCCAATTCCTGTTGTTAATTAAACCCGTTCTTTAATTCCATGGCTTGTTTCTGCTCCCATGGTGCATTAGCAGACATTTCTGAAATTTGTTGACTTTCTCTTTCTAAGAGCTCTGTTTGTGGACCTGAGCAGATCAACACTCCTGAGACCTTCATCTTTCTTTATTTTCAGATATCGTATGATGGACACCAGTTGTTTTGGCTCATTTTGTATCTCATTATTGTTTGGCAGCTAATTAAGGAAAAAGAAACAATTAAGGGGTCTGAGTCTTCAAGAGCAAGTCAAGTAAAATGAATTCCAAAGAAGTGAATTAGCAGCAAAAACAGAAAAGGGTTAGAATGAAAACCTGCAGCCACGGTGGTCCTCCAGGACCGGAGTTGGCGACCCCTGATCTAGCATATGACACAAGGCAGGTACCAGTCCATCACAGGGCGATCACACACCAAACACACACTTGTGCCAATCAGGCATCACCATTTCATCTAACATGCATGTGTTTGGAAAGTGGGGGGGAATGGAGTAACCTACAGAGAAAACATGCAAACATCGCGCAGGGGGACATGAACCCCGGTCTCCGTACTACGAGAGAGCAGCACTACCACTGTGCCCCCCTAGAATTAAGTATGTACGATTCAACTGATTCTAATGCAGCACCACTCTTATAGTAATGTCAAGAACAAAAACTAACAAATAGTATAAAGAACAGAGAGAGCACTAAGCTGAGGGTCTCCAGCTACAGGAATGGGCACCATGACTGCTCTGTCACTGAATTAGATTGGCAAACTGGCAGGCTGCCTTTAGGGCATTGGCTAAATACATACAGACCTGTTTGTATCCTGACTAGAAATAAGAGCTCCAGCATGCATGTCTGAAACGTCATGCTGCCAATGGAGGTCATTCTGTATGGGGAGACCACACACTGGATGTTCAAGGGTCCAAAATGCTTCAGGGAAGCACAAAACTATCTGCACCCAGCTTACTGCAGGGTGTCCACCCTGTTTGTCTTCTCCCCGTTGCTCCTTGATGAGCACGTTTACCGAGAGTCTCTTTCCGCCATGGTGTGCTATACGTCATCATGGGCTCTTGCTATTGTGCCCATCTTAACCCTGGCCAGTTATAAGAGTGACATTTATTTCTGTAAGGACTATGTAGACATTGAAGGTACTCTTGGTGCATTGGGTGTGTTTTAAAACAGAGCCAGTGATATTTTTCCCTTTGGTTATCAATAACCACAGCATATCACTCTCTTGATGACTTATTCTGAACCAGCCTGGACCTCCCTGGTGACAAAGTTGAAAATCGTCTAGCAGCATTAAAAAGTGACATTAATATAGAAAGGGTCTTCTCAAAACAGTTCAGTTCAGGGGTTTCAAGAGTTTTGTTTCCACCTCCTACCTCCCCAAACGCCTCCATAGCTGGCTTCCACAAGTGCTTCATTCCCAGTCCCTCACAGTCATAGACCATGGTGATGGCTTCCACATGCTTGCCCAGCTGAAAGAAGAGATGAAGGAGAGTTCAGTACACCCTAGACTGGCATTTCCTGCTATTTTTCTTGCTTGTTTTGATCTGATTTCTCACCAGAAATCAATCTGTGATCGTTTTTTAGGGGACATTCCCTGTCACCAGAACCCTGTCTGTTTCTTGATGAAGCTTCCCTTTACAATTTTCATCCTCTGGTGGGACAGGCTCAGCATTTTACCTTCTGATCCACCATACCTCTAATCCCGATTCATGAAAAATAAAAACGTTTATTTGTTATTATGGTGCACTTAAATCAGATTACAGGTGCTGAGTGCACGCGGTCAGCTCTGAACGTTAATTTTAAGTTCACGGCAACAAGTGGCCTGGAAGAAGTGTTTTGAACTGAGCTTTCATCTTTTCTTATCCTCATGCGATATTTTTAAGTCCTCTTTTTCAGCTCTCGTGTTCAGCAGGTTGATTGTACACAAGTGGTAGACAAATATGCAACTATTCTTCCCTTTCTGAGCTTTCAGTGTTTGTATAGCTGTTTTTTTTTTTAAAAAAAAAACTCCTAATTGCCCCCTCTTTACAATGAATACTCACTCGGCAGGCTTTTTTCTTTTGTGCTCTTAATGAGAAGCAGTTTAGGATTTCTAGCATTGAGCCCACCCTGCGATCCACACAAAGAGCTCGTCAGGCTGCATTCTTGTGGGTTGTTCTGTTTCTGCAGCCAAAGCCGGATTTGAAATGAAGCAAAAACCTTTCACGTGTGTGTGTGTGTGTGTGAGTGTGAGTGTGAGCAGCTGGTTAATGAGGTGCCATCAGACCCCTTCATCTTTTACACATTTTGTTGTGTTGCAGCCTTGAGCTCAAATCATTTCAATTCATGTTTTTTTTCCCCTCGTCAGCTACACTCAGTACCCCCAGAATGACAAAGCGAAAACAGGAATTTTTGCATATTTATTAAAAATAAAGTGATGCAAGTATTCAGACCCACTACTCATTGCTTCATTGAAGCCCCTTTACAGTCTGACAAATGCGAGAAAACAATGCTACCCATTGTTTAATGATCATTTGAGAAAGGTTATGCTGTAATGTCATTTTTTGGTTTTACTATGGGTGCCACCATTTTAGAGCACATGTATCGGGCGTTTCCATGGCAATCCTACCCAGTCTGTTGCACGAGTGATGTCACTGAAGTACCCTGTGCATTTCTGGGGTGTCCAAGATTGCGGATAATCTCTGATGAAATAGTTTTTGATAATTGTTGTAGCTGCAGGAGTGTAAGTGGCCAGTGCCATTTTTTGGGGGAGCAGCTTGAAAGTGGCAGACATCAGGAGACTAAACAAACTAATTCAGAAGGAGAGAAACTGGACAGCTTGGAAACTGTGGCAGATCAGAGAATGTTGTCTAGGCTTTGGTGTATTATTGAAAATGCTAGTCACCCACTTCATAGTGTTGTGGTTGGACAGAGGAGCTTTTTCAGCAGTAGACTGTGGTATAGCGGGTCCACAGCTTACGTCAAGAGGCCAATTTTAAATAAATAATCGCCGCGTTTGCAGCTTAGGGAGGGGGTGTGGTGGTTGTGTGGCTGAAGCGGTTTCCGAGATGATTCGTGATGTGGCCGTTTCTCACCTAAGTGCACAGGTAAGAAACTATCCACATCTGTGATTGTTCTCGGGGCTGCTGATTTGCCACAACTGTCACGTCCTCTTAATTAAATAGAGGCGCAAGGCGGTTAAAAAAGGAAAAAAGAAGGAAAGAGAACAGAGCTTGCAGGAAGAAAGCAGGAAGCAGCAGCAGCAGGAGAAGAAAGTCGGTGCGGGAGAGCGAGCGAGTAAGTGCAGGCTCACATGCAGCTAAGCAGAGAGCATGGGTGTTAGGCCAACACCCAGGGTGTAGTCGTAGTGGTCACTCCCGCAGAGTTTATTTTAATGGACGGGAGAGACCAGAAGGCGGATGACTCTCCGCGTAAGGCCGCGGGAGTCGGGACTTGGGACGAGGTGTTCCCAGCGTGAGAACCCTGGTCGTTGGGGAATCCCAAGTCGCTGTTCGGTGGAGCCTACCGGAGCCAGGGATCGGTAAGGCGAACTGAACCGACCATTATGAGAGTAGAGAGAAGGCCAGCTGCAGGTAGGGCGACTCCCCTATTGAGGAGCCCAGACGGGAGAAGCAGGGAGGCAGCAGTAGTAAATGTTTTTAAAAGACTGTTTCCTGCGTTATTTTAACCTCATTGTTTTTAGAAAATTTTTTCTAATGGATTTTAACCTCCACTTTTCACTTCTGTTTTTATGGATTATTTATTGACGTTTGAAGCACTGCACTTTATTTAATTTGATCATTGTTTTTGATTATTGTTTTAATAAAAGCACTTTGCACTTTTGTACACCATCCCCTTGCTATGTTGTGCCTCACTGCCTAGCTCATCGGTAACATTACCGACGGTGTAGGGTTTAAGGGCTCCCAGAGGCCAGATGGGAGCGTGGAGCGAACCCGCATCGTCACATAGACTGACTAGTATCAAGTGCTCCACTGTACGTCACAGGAAATCCTTCCTCCCCACAGCCCTCAGACTCTAGAACTCCTTTTCCGGTCACTCACCCACACTTTAAGTTATTACCCTTTTTTCTTTATTGGATATCCAGGTACATTTTTTCAAGTACTTGAAATGTGCAACATACTATCTGTTCTTGTGCAATAAAATGTCTGCTCTTCACATGAGAATAACCTTATTTGTTCTCAAAATGTGAAATATTAACTTAAGGTGCAACACTCTGTACTCTAGTTTGATACTTACATTTATTATACTTTATTATATTGACATGATTACTTTTATACTACATGTCCCTTGTCTGTTGTTACATAAGTAATTTCCTTCGGGATTAATAAAGTTTTGCGGTGGGCTGGCACCCTGCCCGGGGTTTGTCTCCTGCCTTGTGTCCTGTGTTGGCTGGGTTTGGCTCCAGCAGACCCCCTTGACCCTGTAGTTAGGATATAGCGGGTTGGGTAATGGATGGATGGATGGATTAATAAAGTTTTCTGATTCTGATAAGGCGAGTTCAAGCACGGGTAAAACGCGTGCTGAAAGAAATCTCTCAGTCCAAAGGTTCGTTTTAAAATGTTTAGTAAAAATTCAAAGCAAACAATCCACACAAGAATAAAGAAAAAAAGTTGTTACACACATAGAATGAAAGGAAAAAAAAAAGAAAAAAAAGTATCTTCTCTAAACTTAGCTTTTCTTGTAAAACTTTAGTTGTTTCTCAACTTAAAGATTCATAACTTTGTCTTCTGTATGCTTAAACATATGGTGCAGCGCTTACAATTAAGTGTTTTGTCCTACATGTTACTTAGCACAGAAAACCTTGTGCCCTCTACACCTTACACATGGCAAGGCTGATCACTAACTGAAAATAATGTTAAGTCAGAGAAGTTAGAAACAGCTAGAATATACCAATTCAATTCAACTTACGGCGGGGCGGTTATAAGAACCTCCTATAGATTATGCACTTTATCATTTATGTATCTTATGTAATAAGGAAATCCATCCATTTTCCAACCCGCTATATCCTAACACAGGGTCATGGGGGCTCTGCTGGAGCCAATCCCAGCCAACACAGGGTGCAAGGCAGGAACAAATCCTGGGCAGGGTGCCAACCCACCGCAGGACACACACAAACACACCAAGCACACACTCGGGACAATTTAGGATCACCAATCCACCTAACCTGCATGTCTTTGGACTGTGGGAGGAAACCCACGCAGACACGGGGAGAACATGCAAACTCCACGCAGGGAGCACCCGGGAAGCAAACCCAG
>JANRMT010062838.1:4293163-4308878 GCA_026402145.1 Polypterus bichir lapradei | reverse complement strand
GTTAAGGACGGCTTCCATTCCGAGTAATCGCAGTAGCTGACGTTATCAGTATAATCGTCCAGGTACTCGGAGTCCATCTTGGAAAAAATCAGCAGTCCGAGCGAAAACTTGGTAGAGTTAAAAGTGTCTGTCTGAGCGGAGTCGGAGTTTAAATAAACCCACAGACCTCCCGCCCCCTTCCTATCTGCACAAGGGGGTCCTGACAGAGCTCAGCCAGCCCCCCTCCTCTTCCTCGAGAGGAGTCTCCGCCCTCACACGCCGACAGAACGAGCGGCAAATTAAAACAGCACTCAGCACGGTCATCCGCGGCCGCTTCTTCAATTACAGCCGACCCCTGCGGTGGGGGTCCTGCAAAGCGAGATCTGAGAAGGCGGCGAAAACGGACAGATGGAGAAACGCGACTCTTTACATCCAAAACGGCGTATAAAATGCGACTAGACGCTCCAATTCAATTAAATTTGACAACGCAACCGTGTAACACAATGTCGCCTCTGAAAATGGACGCTGACCAGCACCGCAAGTCTGCTGGGCTCAAGGGAAACTCCGATAAGATATTAAAAAAAGACGAGGAGTAAGGAGAGCGCAGAGATCCTCGATAGGAGGCTTCCGGAGTCACAGCAGCAAAAACCAGAAGGGCCATTAGCAGCCGGAGAGCTACATAGTGGGGGAATAAAGACGAGCGCAATCAAAGGTGCCAACTGCGCAACTGAAACACCAAAACGGGGGAGCGAGCGGCATCAGGTCACAAAAACCCCGAAGAAGACAAACGTGCAGCCAAAGCAAGGCGTGTGTGAAGTGAACGGCACTCGTCCACGTCTTCCTCGTTTGAGTTCAAACATTTCTACCAACAGAACATTTTAGAGCAAACAAGCGCTTTAGATAGTAAAGGAAAAAAATGCAAGAAAAAAGAAAAATAAGCATATGAATGAATAAATGCAAGAAATATAAAAAATCGAAAGTAAGAATACACCAATACGCAAGTACATAATACAAACTGCAAATAATAAAAATAATAAATTAGAAAAATAAAATATATGAATAAATATATTAAATACCAACAATAAGAAATAAAAGATCAATACGCATTTGCATAATACAGATACAAAAATGGAAGCAAAAAGAAACAAGTATAAATAAATATACTAATGAATAAAAAATTCAAAAATAGGAAGAGATCAATGGGTACGTATGTAAAACATAAAAAAGTGGAGGTAACAAGAAAAATAACAAATCATAAATACTGTATATGAATGAATAAATACATCAAATGACAAAAATAACAAATACAAATTGTTCACATATAATAATACACTATTTATATAGCGTCTTTCCCATATAAAAATGCAAGTAAAAAGAAAAATAATACATCAGAAATAAGTATATGCATGAATAAATACATGAAATACCAAAAACCTACAATAAGAAGAGATCAATACATACTTACATAATACAGATATAAACATTGGAAGTAAAATTAAAAAGAATAAATCAAAAATAAATGTCTATGAATGAATAAATGTACAATTTGAAATACCAAAAATAAGAACCAATCAATACTGATAAAAAAATTAGAAGAAAAAAATAGAAATGAATGAATAAACAGATGAAATATCAAAATCAAGAAATACGAATGGACGAATAAATAATACAGATAAACCACTGGTGGCAAAAAAGAAAAATAACGCACAATAAATAAGTACGGACTTGCATAATACAGATGAAAAATTGCATGTAAAAATAAAACACATTAGTAATAAATACGTATATAAATGAATACATAAAAATAAATAAGAATAAATCAATATACACTCGCGTAATACAGATACACAAGGAAACAGATAAAGTTAGAATCCTTAATTCTGGATTAAATGGATGCATTATTTTTTGAAGTCTCTCAGGATTATAACGGAAAGTCCGAACCAGCCAAATGCTAAGGAGGGCGTTTGAAACACTAGGGGCAGTATGGTATAAGAAAGTCCCCAAAGTCCAACAAGTAACAGCACACCCGACCACGTCCTTAGGCCGCTACGTGACCCCCAGGAGCCGGGCCAGGTCGAAACTTTGGTCAGATGACCACGGAAGACAGAGAAATAAAAACTCCATTAACACCCTGCGCTTTATTCTCCGTCACTTGCTGTAGTGACAGCTGACGTGTTTTTTTCCCCCTGCGACGACTCAGCAAAGATGCGCACGAAAAAAAGAAAAAAATGTTCAACCTTCCGATCTGTTAAATTAACGTGCTGGAATTAGTAGTACATTCTTATGTTCGCGTGGTTATACGGCGTCCCCTCGAATTCCTCCCAGATAAAGCACTGAAAGTGAGTTAAATATTCTAAATTAAACTAAGAAAGTCAGGATATTACAGGGTGGGAATTGTCAATGGGTCCGCTACTTTATATTAAATATGTTTCAATACCCATTTGAGTCTGGAAGTCGCTTTCCCAATTTGTGACAAAAAATAACGAATAATAAACTTAAAACTAAAAACGATTGATGTTTAACTGTTGTTTGTTATTACTATTTAGTCCAAACCCTGCCCTCGTTTGCCGTCATTCTCTGTCACGCGCACTCGTCACTCCATCCATTAACCGTTTAGATGTGCCGCCGGCCGCTGGACACGCGAACGCATTAATACGCATGCACACCCCTTCTTCGAATCGTCAACCTTGTCTGATACTTTATGTATTTATGGTCTGGACATTCCTATTTCTTCGGCGGCACGGTGGCGCAGTGCTAGCGCTGCCGCCTGGCAACAAGGAGACCAGTTGCTCCCTTTGAGGAGTTCGCATGTTCTCCCCGTGTCGACGTCGGTTTCCTACCAATGACAGGCAGAATCGGCGAATTGGTTATGTGTGTGCGACAGAGAGAGAGTTCAACTTCCTGCTGTGAAAAATAGTTTTACGAAAACGGATGGATGGACAGACTTGTATTTCTGTGCTCTATTCCTACCCTCGAATTACATACACATGGTGTTATGTTACGTTAAACGGTATTAATGTGTCCTTCCTAACGCACTCTGAGAATGGTGCCCTGAGTCGACGGAACGCCATATTTATTGAAAGACAATCGCTTATTATTACCGTTGTGTGAATTCAAACTTGCTTTTCTGCCTTTTTGCACTTGTTTGATCTAACCGATCGTAGTTTTACTTCAATGAAAGCATTTCGAATCAAATAACGTATTTGTTCAATCACGGGACTCCTTTTGAACCCAATGTTGAGCCCTATTCTTGACAGATAAAGGCGCTATATGAATTCGATGGATGCAGATGTCGTCTAAGGCTCTGAATAAACGTTTCTGTAAATATTTTCCATAGCATTTTATATTAACATTTTTTTTTTAGCAGTCTGGGTATGAGCCTCGTTAAATCATCGTTTTCCTCAAAGCAGACTATCGGACATCTGCTGAGCAGGATTAGGACCGCGGAGGTGCACACTTTTTAATCCAGCATGCCGCCACTCCGATGACTCGCTCCTATTCTGACGTGATATCCCTAATAAATACATTTGGTTTTCTTTGCCATACATTTTACACACCTCGGATAAAGGACATCTTGAAATGTCTTTGATCGTCATGGCAAACAAGAGCTAAAGTCTCTTCGCACTTTCATGCAAGCGATTTTCACCTCCCGGAGCAAAACGTGTCAGAAGTAAAAGAAGCGAAGCGACGCGAGAGCAGGCGCAGGTAGCGCCCACGTTGCCCTTACCGTTCCCTTCACACGCGGCTGTTCAAGTCCATCATTTTGTGTCTTTTTTTTTTTTAAACTTCTTTCCCAGAAATTAAATCGACTTTAAAAAACAGAAGGGCGAGCGGCGCCAGAGCAGGTGGGAGTCGCGCCTTTAATGAGAGGGGAGTCGCTTGGGACGCGCCGGCGCGGGGTTCTCAAGCTTTTCTCATTTGTGGCTTCACTTTTGAATCTCTCTATAACTATTTAAATTCTTTGTCTGAGGCACGCACTTCATGGAAGTCATGGTTGGTACACTGATTCTTTAACTGTTATATGCTGGATTAAGGGCAGCACGGTGGCGCAGTAAGACGCATCCCACGTTGAGTTTCCATGTCTTTCCCGTGTCTGTCTGGATTTGCTCCCACGGCCTAAAGACATGGCTGACTGGTGAATTGGTGATTGGTCCTATTGTGTGTGTGTGCCCTCTGGCTCTGAGGCTAGGGATCTGCACTGGCAATCGGTAGGTTGCCAGTTTGAATCCCGTAAATGCCAAAAGGGACTCTGCTCTGTTGGGCCCTTGAACAAGGCCCTTAACCTGCAATTGCTGAGCGCTTTCAGTAGTGAGAAAAGCACTATATAAATGCAAAGAATTATTATTATTATTTTTATTATTGTCCGGGGTTTGTTCCTGCCTTCAGCGCTATGCTATCTGGGATAGACTCCACCTCACCCCATCCCCAAACCCTGGTCTGGATTAAGTGGGTTAGAAAATGACACGAGATGTTGGCTTGATGTGGTCTGTCCATCTGACTATTTTTTTATTTTGTAAATTCAATAATATGGAGGGAATGCTTGCTGTGTTTATTGCCTTCTGCATACATCAATACTAAATTGAGCACAATAAAAATTCAGATTTGTGCAATGTATATTTCACATCATGCACAGACATTTCCTTATCTTGTATTAACGTATCATCCATCCGTTTTCTAAACCCACTAAACCAACTGAGCAGAGTGGCTGGGCAGCTGCAGCCCACCTCAGCAGTCATCGACCACAAGGCAGGAACAACGCTTGCACCAGTGACGTCGAGTGGGAGGGGCTTTAGAGGCTTAAGCCCCTAATATATTGTGCCAAGCCCCAGTTCTTTTTATCAATTTATTTATCTCCCTCCAACAATGTTTATCAGCAAACTTGAAACCCCCATGCCACCCCCATCTTTCAAAATGCCATGGGGGAAAGCACAGCGCCACACAATGTTATATACCATCAATGCTCAAAACCCCAAGGCTGCTTGAGCTCCTCAGTATAACAAATGTATATTGTTTCTACCTAGAAACGAATAAAGGGGGAGCTAAAGATCCTGATACTATAAACCTTAGAAATGTCCCCCGATTTGAACAAAACACCAGTCCATCACAGGGTGAACTACACGCACATCAGCCACCGATTTACCAGTGCCAATCCGTGTAGCCGGAATGTCTCTGGGAGGAAACTAAAGCAAAATGCGGAGAAGGGGAGAACATGCAAACTCCATGCAGGGAGAACCTAGGATGTGAACCTCAGCCTCCTTGTTTCAGGGCAGCACTGTGCCACCCTGAAAGTCTCATTTCATATGTTCAGACCCAAACAGTTTAGAGACAAGTCACGCTTCATTTATACAAAGATATTGTTAATGGGCAAAGATGGGGGGGCCATCTTGGCTACCCCGTTTATTGCAAGACTCCAACAACAAGAGTCCACAGCAACAGAAAACTGGTGTACCAAGTGCTGGGTTAGCCTACATGGCTTCTCTGAATCGAGCGGGTCAGAGCCACCTATCATAAAGTGGGTCTGCTTCCCACCTGAGCCTGCTCCTTCCAGGGATGCCTGTAATTATAGGGCTTGACTGGAATGGGCAGGGCTTCCTGTGGTATTGTGGGTGAGGCCGAGTTGCCCTCACTGGAAGTCGTCTTCTTGGTGCTGCTGAGAGAAGAAAAGCCAATACCATTACTGACAGCACCCCCTCGCACCTTCCCAGAGTGGTACCACAAGCATCAGGGGAGTCCGAAAGGCGATCCTCAGATGTCCCGGCGTGACAGTACCCAAAAGAATTTCAGGCTCAGCATGTTGTTAGGTGCATTGAATGTCCTTATTATCAAGTGTACTGCTTTCACTTTTACTGTTTCTTTTTACTGTACGCATTCAAGTTAGGGTGGCACAGTGGTAGGTCTGCTGCCTCACCATACGGAGACCAGGGTTTGTGTCTCGGGTCCTACGTGTGCGGCATTTGCATGTTCTCCCTGTGTCTGCGTGTCTAGGTGAATTGGCCAAACTGGTGTGTGTTTGCTTGTCCTACAATGGACTGGCACTCTTTTCCAGGGTTTGTTCCTGCCTTGCACTGTATGCTAGCTAGGATGGGCTCCAGCACCCCCGTGACCCTGGTTTGGAATAAGCGGGTTACAAAATGACACGCCATGCCATGCTACTGGATACTTAATGATAGTCCACTGCCTCTTAGGTGTGGTCTTATTCAGTTAAGCCCACCAAGGCATTGTGCCACTTCCAGTCAAAGCAAATTTTATCCTGACATTCATTTCTAGAGTGGTAGTAACACTGGGTTCAAAAGTGCCCACTGATGGATCACTTATGCACAACCTGTAAGGTTTCTTCTTGCATGATCTACCAGCCTCAACCACCACATGTTGTTTTCCATCATAACAGGGTCCAACCCTGCCATGATTCCATTTTCCAGAATTTTACCCTGCTTTACTTAATAAGCGTATTAGGCTGAGTGTAGTGCCAGCCTGTATGCCACAAGGCCTTCCAAAGTGAACACCATCCTTCAAAACTACTAATGACATTTTATTGACAAGTAATTGAACCCGTTTGTGAAACTCCCTGGAATGCTGAGGGGAAAATAAGGAAATGACAGATCGGGGTCAGCACACCAAAACAGACCTCCCGGTTAGGCAGCCATGAAGGAGGTGGGCAGATGAGGGTGGGCCAGGTAGAAAAGCATGCAGGATGAGTGAAATGGCAGAGTTCTGTTTCACATTCAATTTTGTGATCATAAAACTAAATCAAAATACCGGAGCAGTTCAGATTGTCTGTATTTGTATTCTTTTAATGCCTGTTTTAAAAGCTGATATCCCCACCAGAATAATAAATTATTTATTATTCTGCTTGTTGTGATGATGCACTCCATCGTCACAGCATTGTACCGCAACACGCATTGTGTGTGGATAACATGTAAGCGCGTGATGCTTAGTATGGACATCTGGTTGGCCGGGAAAAAAATGTCCCTTTACCTCATTTCTGTGCCACTTCACAATGCAGACACCGACGAGTCCACAAAGGTGCTCAGTGGTAATCTTAAGCAAAACGTCCATTTTTATTGTGATAAACACTGGCAGCAAAGCGGTTCGGCCTCACAACAAGGGGACCAGGGTTGAAGCTCAGTTAAGAAGTGAGGTGATGATTAGTGAGTAGCAGGAAGGTTTCATGCCAAGAAAGAGCACCACAGATGCGATGTTTGCTCTGAGGGTGTTGATGGAGAAGTAGAGAGAAGGCCAGAAGGAGTTGCATTGCGTCTTTGTGGACCTGGAGAAAGCAGATGACAGGGTGAGGCAAAAGGAGCTGTGGTATTGTATGAGGAAGTCGGGAGAGGCAGAGAAGTACGTAAGAGTTGTACAGGATATGTACGAGGGAAGTGTGACAGTGGTGAGGTCTGTGGAGGAGTAACGGAGGTGGGATTACATCAGGGATCGGCTCTGAGCCCCTTCTTATTTGCAATGGTGATGGACATGTTGACAGACGAGCCTAGACAGGAGTCCCCATGGACTATGATGTCTGCTGATGACATTGTCATCTGTAGTGATAGTAGGGAGCAGGTTGAGGAAACCCTGGAGGGTGGAGATATGAGAGTAGAGGAATGAAGGTCAGTAGGACCACCAAGACAGGATACATGTGTGTAAATGAGAGGGAGGTCAGTGGAATGGTGAGGATGAGGGAGTAGAGTTGGCGAAGGTGGATGAGTTTAAATACTTGGGATCAACAGTACAGAGTAATGGGGATTGTGGAAGAGAAGTAAAGAAGAGAGTGCAGGCAGGGTGGAGTTGGTGGAGAAGAGTGTCAGGAGTGATTGGTGACAGATAACAGCAAGAGTGACAGGGAAGGTCTACAGGACAGTAGTGAGACCAGCTATGTTATATGGGTGGAGACGGTGGCACAGGAGACAGAGATGGAGGTGGCAGAGTTAAAGATGCTAAGATTTGTGACGAGGATGGATAGGATTAGAAATGAGGACATTAGAGGGTCAGCTCAAGTTGGACAGTTGGGAGATATTAGAAAAAGGATGTTAAGGATAGAGCTGCCAGGTAAGAGGAGAAGAGGAAGGCCTAAGAGAAGGCTTATGGATGTGGTGAGAGAGGACATGCAGGTGATGGGGGGTGACAGAACAAGATTCAGAGGACAGAAAGATGTGGAAGAAGATGATCTGCTGTGGCAAACCCTAACAGGAGCAGCCAAAAGATGACGTGGAAGGATTTATAGGATCGGATGACATTATCTCCCAAAATGGCAGACTACACTCCGGAACTGGGTTTTGCCATTGACTTCCTTCGTCTGTTATGCAGTGTAAGCCGACATTAAGCAAAGCCAAGTTATTTCTCCTATGTGATTTCTTACCGCCGTATCACTAAGGGAGGGGTGTCACCTTTTTAAGTTATATCTACATAGATTCGGGTTATGTAACACACCACAATTACAAAAGAACTCATTCCCAAGGAGCTAACGCCCCCTGCTGGATACATAGGCTTACCTGCGTGCATTTGTCATGTGAAGGACTAGCACCCCATCCAGGTATTGCTCCTGCCTGGCTGGGGATTGTCTCCAGCTTCCCCACCCCCATACCCTGGAGAAGCAGGTTAGAGGACATTAAAAAATGACTACAGGATCCTACTGCTATTATTGGAAATTATGAGTGAGCAAGTGCTGGGTAGAGAGAGCAGTCCAAGGCAGAAAGTGGGGTAGTTATTACAGAAAGGTTTGATATAAAACAAGTTCATTTTTTATTAACCAGTACATGTTTATTCCCCCCCAGTTATCTACCAAATACACCAAAACAAAAAAAAATCCACGCCTCCAGGTAAATAGGCCGGCACCCAGTCTGTGAAGTGGAGTCGGCGCCGAATGCAGCAGCCATTTTAAAGCAGACAGCCCCATGGCAAGATGAGCGAGACTGAAAGGTAAAGGGGACTGACAGCCCGGGCAGCGCTCAACACAACCAACGCTTAACAGGACGTTATTTAGGACTGGCTACGGTTACCCGTCAAACAGGTCACACGACTCATTTGAAACTACTCGATATCTCTAGCCTTGCGTGTCCCATCCGGTTTTGTCCTAGACCTTTCCTTGGTATCCCTCCACGTGTGCGTCCATCTCCCTTGACTGGCACCTCCTGTCTCCACCGTGTTTGACTGAGCCACCACCGTAAAACTGCCCATTCAGACCACAGCCAAACTGACCGATCAGACTGCCTCCCCCCCCACACACACACACGGACACGGACACAGATAGATGTTATCAGCTGTGGACTATGGCCGGCAGCTTGTCCCAGCCAATACCCCCAAGCCGCCAGGTGGAGCCCTCCCTGCGACGTGGAGATGCCCCAAATTCCAGCAGAGCATCATGGACCTTGGAGTTTTCCTTCACAGCCCTGCTAGATACCATAGGGGCCACCAGAGGACGCTGCAGAGAGGCTCAAGGACGTGTATTCTCCATATAGCCCGGAAGTATTTCCCTGTCACGAGGACGGAAGAAATAAAGTACTTCCGGGCTGAAGATAAAGAGGAGTTTTCATCTGACCCGGATCAGGGATCAGAAGCACTTCCGGGTCAAGGACTATAAAGGACTGTGGGAAATCCAGGACGGTTGAGCGGAGTTGGGAGGAAGGGTCACAACGCGTCTGGGAGTGGAGGATTTAATTATTGATTGTGATTATTTATGAGTATTGTGGAGTGCAGGTGCTTTGTGCACTTTATTATAATAAAAAGTCAACATTTTGGACTTTTATCTGGGGTCTGGCATCTGGTCTGAGGGTTCAAGGGGACAACAGTGCCCCCTATCTGTCACACAGCACAACATGATCCTAATAGTACAAAAATAAACCCTAACCCTGAAGGTCACTGAGTGCCTGCTACTGCTCCAAACCTAAAGAAACAAATGGAAGGACATCCTATGGAAAGACAGAGGGTCACAGATAATGCTGGCATTGCAAGCATGGCGAGGTGGGGGGCTCTCCAGTCCACTAGATAGAGACCGCGTGCTGTCCCCTCTCAACAGGCTCTGACAAGCTGCCAACCTGGATTTCCTTGTTTATTCTGTTCAACTTTTTGGAGGCAATCAAAGGCAGGAAATAATCAGCGTCCTGAATGAATGTGCGACTTCCATTAAAGTGAATCAAGGGGAAGGGCACCGGGTTCACACTGCCTGCCGTTTAAACCAACTTCAGGGACCTGGGTTCAGTTCCCAGTCTGGTCAGTCCCTGCCTGGAGTTTCCACGCTAGGATGTCGTTGCCCCATTCTGGGCTCAGTTAACTGCATTTGTTGTTTTTTTTTTAATCTCTCTCTACTCGACGCCACTGTCCAGTTTCTTTTTAAGCCCCTCAAAGCTGAGCACCAGAGGAGGGCACTGCCTGCACAGACTGTTTGCTTGAATTCTACTTGAATTCGTTTTTTTCTTTTCCCCATCTAAGGCGTCCTTTGGTCAAGTTTTGTATTCAAAGGCCACCCCTTTCCCATGTGCAGATCTCTCATTGCGTGTGAGGCCTGTGATCGGAGGACCAATGTACCTGTTGGGGGTTCGTGCACCTCACTGATCGGCGAAGCTCTGCTGGACAGCCAATCAGATTGCACGTTTCTGTCGCTTGGTTTACTTGACTTGAGTCAGATCACCCAAATCTTATCACCACAGCACATCACATAACCTCAGCGATGCACGGTATAAAGCGACAACCTCCTCGATGGTGCGGAGCTCTGGAGGTCCACATCCTGACTCTTATTAGGGTTATTTTGGTTTGGTAATTTGTCAAATTAACGTCCTTGACCATCACCTGTTGGGATCTTTTTCCATTAACGAGCAGAGGAGATGGCGCCTTCAAGTAAATATCTATGGAGCAGAGGAAAGAGAAAAACAAAAGCGTGAAGCAGCAGCTTATCAGCGCTGCACTTGCAGGAGTGTTTGGAAATCTAAATTTGTGCAAATTCCAGTAAGCTCGCTACACACTGGAGTTTACTGGAGTAACAATTGAGTAGCATTACGTGTAATAGTTTTGATATGGAAGGTTTAACAGATATTACAGCGGTGAAAATAAGTACTGAATGCGTCAACGTTTGTCTCAGTAAATATGATTCTAATGGGGCTATCGACATGATGTTGGTAAAACCCAAGTAATCCACACATACAAAGAAATCCAGACAAATAAGTCCATAAATTACGTGATGGGTAATAAAGTGGAATGACACAGGGAATAAGAATTGAACACATGAAGAACAGGAGGTGCAGAAAGGCCTGGAAAGCCAAGAAGGCTGCTGACATCCATCGATCCTCATAGCCATTTGCTTTAGTCCTAATTGATGGCCTATCATGACCAGGGTGTCACACTAGAAGCATTTCATGATGGGTAAAAGCAAGCAGCTCTCTTAAGACCACCAAAAACACACTGATGGCATTGGTGACAGACATATTTCTAAACTTCTCAATGTTCCAGTGAGCTCCAGAAGTGGAAAGAACATCATTTCACCATAAAGCCATATGCCATGACCTGGGGCTCCTCGTAAGATTTCTGTCAAAAGAAGAATGAGAAGAGTCATCCGAGAGCCAAGGACCACTCGCCGAGAGCTTCAGAAAGACCTAGAATTAGCAGAAAACAATGAGTAATGCACTCCACCTAATGCCATGACCTCTATGGACGCTCACCGCATGAGACTCCACTGCTGAAGAACAAGCACGTCAAAGCCCATTGAAAGTCTGCTGGACAACATGTGGACAAGAAAATGACATAACTGGTAGAATACAGTCAGGTCAGAGAAGAGCAAAATGGAACTCTTGGGATGTCACTACACACACCGTGTTGGGAGGAGAACTGGCACTGCATGTCACCCCCAAAAACACCACGGCAACAGTGAAGTTTGGAGATGGGAACATCAGCTTATGCTACTGGCAGACTTCATAGAATTGAAGGAAGGATGAATGGTAGAAATGTAGCGGGACATTCGTGATAAGAATCTGCTGCCATCTACCAGGATGCTGGACATTTCAACAAGACACATGGATCCCAAACACACAGCCAAGGGAACTCTCAGTTGGTTTCAGAGAATAAAGAAAATCAAGAAGCTGCTAGAATGGCCCCGTCAGTCAGTCATCTGACTTGAATCCCATTGAAAATCTACAGGAAGAACTGAAGATCAGAGTTCATAGAGGAGGCCCCTGGAAATTTCAAGATTTGAAGACAGTTTGGGCCCAAATCCCACTTGAGCAATGCATGCGACTCGTTTCTCCATACAGGAGGCGTCTTGAAGTCGTCATCACCAACAAAGGCATTTCTACTAAGTATGAAATAAAGTTCAGTAAGCGTGTTCAATACTTATGAGATGCTTCTAGTGTGACACCTTGGCAATGACAGGCCATCAATTAGGACTAAAGCAGCTGATATTCATTTGCACTGACGGGGGGCTATCAGAATTGACAGACGTCAGCTGCCTTTTTGGCTTTCCAGGCCTTTCTGTACCGCCTGTTCTTCATGTGTTCAATTCTTATTCCCTGTGTCATTCCACTTTATTAAACATCATGTAAATTATGGACTTATTTGTTTTGATGTCTTTGTATGTGTGGATTACATGATTGTTAGCGACATCTGGTGAAAATTCCTTGTCATTAGCTCCATTAGAAATATATTTAAGGAGAAAAAACGGCATGTTCAAAACTTATTTTCCCCGCTGTATGTGATGTTACAGTACCCAGCTGGCACCCGGCTGAGAATTACTTAATTATCACCATGTTGGCCTTTGGGCCACTCATGTTGTTAAAAGCTGCTAACGTTTGTCGACTTCTTCTCGGTACTCAAATTTGGCACTTGGTGCCACAACCCACCTGCCAAGTTATTTTGCCTGCCTAAGGTAAAGTCATTCCTGATGAAGGATCGCAGGAATCGTGGGGTAGAGGGGTTCTGTCATCGGATTGGCTGGCCCAGCGCTGTTTCAGCTGTGGAATGGCCAATAGGGGATGGTAGCTTGATGGCCGAGGTCTCCAGGACTCTGAACAAATCCAAATCATATTATGTGATAACATCTACTGTTAAATTCTGCTAAATACTTGTAAATTTTTTATTTTTATTCTGCATTGTGGATTTGTTCTGTTCTGTGTATTGTATTGTATTGACCCTCTTCTTTTTGACACCCACTGCACGCCCAGCCTACCTGGAAAGGGGTCTCTCTCTGAACTGCCTTTCCGGAGGTTTCATCCAGTTTTTCCCTACAATGGTTTTTAGTTTGGGAGTTTTTCCTTGTCTTCTTAGAGAGTCAAGACTAGGGGGCTGTCAAGAGGCAGGGCCTGTTAAAGCCCATTGCGGCACTTCTTGCGTGATTTTGGGTTATACAAAAATAAATTGTATTGTATGTTATTTGAGGCACGATGGCGCAGTGGTTAGCACTGCCACCTCACCAATCACATCACGCTTTTGGTCACGATAATCAGTCTGGCATTGTAGTCCTCCATTACACCAATACAAGCCACATAATGCATTTCGAGAAGTTCGGAAAAGTTTGCAAAGTTTTCCATAATTTGGCCGAACTTGCGGTGAAGTGAACTCTGCAGGGGCAGCTCATCACTACACCAGTGCCACCCGATTAGCAGCAGTAAGCCACAATAAGGAAAAAACACCACATGAGCTTCTCAAGTGTCACAAGAACACTGCTGAAAAAGCGAAGGTCCAACAATAGTGGAGAACGGAGAAGGTCTGGTGGTCCGCAAACTACCTGGCGAAGTCACCACCCTAACCCTAACTTTACAAGTACCAGACGGTCTAAAGTTGCCCCTCAATGCTGTAAGGAAGGCGCCACTAATATCCTCGGCCTCGCACAGCCAGAATCAGACTCAGGGTCAGACTGCAGATAAGACCCCCCACCCCGAGATGCTGTCTGTCTTTCACTCCAAAGCAGCTGGCGTGTCTAACAAAGGTCTGTAACTTTATTTCAACCCGATTAGCGAGGATTACCACAGTTGTTGATCTCCTCTCTTTGATTAGCGCTGCGGGGTTTTACCAACTAGCGGAGGCTGCAGACCCCCAATTACTTCTGCCTGTGTTAACGCTAATTAGCCCCTCGCCGCGCACTTATTCTCGAGTCCGCTCCAAATGGAAAATACTTTGGTGTCACCGGGACGTCAAGTCACACGTCAAAACTGAACGTCGGGCAGCTCTCACACTTCACTCCAGGACTGAGGGTGCCCCCCCCGCCACAACATCAAGCTTACTTCCATATCTTTGAAGTTACCTTATTAGGCTACATGAAATATCTGCATCAATAAATCAGACGGCTTGGTCATCCCCAGCGTGGTGATTCATTTCCTCCCTTGTGGCACCCTGGCATGAGAACAAGGCCGGCTGAGCCAAGGTAAAGTGACAAGGGACCACTTTCCTCTTTTAAGTGTGCTAACTAGCATGCACCACTCTGTCAGATGTCCCCCACGTCATTCAAACATAACCTGAACACAAACAGGACATGTAAAAACTCCAGCTGCCTCTGAAGAGCAAGCAGGATTAGTTAAAGACCTCGTCCGTCCTGTACAGTCACTTTTCTTCCTGCTTCAGCACGGGATTTGGGGCAGTTGTTGTCCGGGGGTCATAAAGATACTCAAAGGGGTAAACGTGTGACCACTTCTCGCATGTTCAAGGCAAACCCTTCAGACCCTTCACTTTTCATTCACATTTTTGTTATGATGCACCCTTCTGCTAAAGTAATTTAAATTCATGTATTCACTCATCAAGCAACACTCAACAACCCATAATAACAAAGAAGAAACAGATTTTCAGACATTTCTGCAAATAAATAAAAATAAAAATTGGACTTTCTCATATATTCAAATATGGGGATGGATATTTGACGAGTAAACCGCAAGACAAGTATTATATTTTTATATTATGCACATTAAAGAACCATCAACATGAAATCAAATTAATAATACAGTGAACAATTATTATAAAAGTAAAGTTGAATAAATCGGACTCTGCAGCTGCCTGAATAAAAAAGTACTACTTCTGGTGAGCGGAAATAGCCCAAACTTTGAGAGAAATGTACGTTTTGTACCAAATACTTGTATGCAAAATTTGGCTGACCTCAGTAAAAGCATACTGTAAGCCACTAGGGGGCGTACTGCCACACGGACACAGACAGACAGAACACAGGTTCAATCATCACCCAGTTTGTGCACACATTACCAACACCGCAATACACCAACATACAGTCCATTTCCTTCCTTGCCGCCAGTCCATCCGCCTCCACTCCTCCTCAGGCTTTGTCCACTCCTTCCTCCCCAATCTAGCCCCTCAATGGAGTGAGGCGGCTCCTTTTATTCAGGTCCCGGGAGTGTTCCAGATGGGCTCATCACTATTACCTGGAATCACTCCCAGGTGTGCTGGAGATCCTCTACAGGGCTCTGCAGCTCCCCCTGGCAGCCCCCACGGAACCCAACAGGACTTCACCAACTCCAGTTCCCAACATGCCCTGCGGGAGTCCGTGGTGCCACAGCCACCCAGGAGGGCTGCCCTCTAGTGTCCCAGGGAAAGTATTGCCTCATCAATGCCCTCTCCCCTGGTCCTTCCACTCTGCTGGCGTCCTGGCCAATTAGTCCGTCCAAATCATATTATGTGATATCATCTACTGTTAAATTCTCCTCCGCACTTGTAATATTTTTATCTTTATACTCTATTGAGGATTACTTGTGTTCTGTTCTGTGTATTGTATTGTATTGACCCCCTTCTTTTTGACACCCACTTTGGTTATATCTTTATA
>JANRMT010062838.1:4266407-4281217 GCA_026402145.1 Polypterus bichir lapradei | reverse complement strand
GGGCACTAAAACACAAAAATAGTCGCTTCAGGTGCATAAGGGGGCACCAAAACACAATAGTCGCCTCAGACGCAGGGGGCACCAAAGCACAATAGTCGCCTCAGGCGCAGGGGACACCAAAACACAAATAGTCGCTTCAGGTGAATGAGGGGCACTAAAACACAAATAGTCGCTTCAAGCGCAGGGGGGCACTAGAACACAAATAGTCCCTTCAGGTGCATAGGGGGGCACTAAAACATAAATAGCCGCTTAGGAGCAGGGAGCACTAGGACACAAATAGACGCTTCAGGTGCATTGGGGGACACTAAAATACAAATAGTCACTTCAGGTACAGGGGGCACTAAAACACAAATAGTCGATTCAGGTGCATAGGGGGGCACCAAAACACAAATAGTTGCTTAAGGCGCCGGGAGGGTCAGGGGGCTTTAGAACACAAACAGTCGCTTAACCAGTGCTTCATTATTACCTGATGTGACAGGGAGCTCCGTCCTGCTGAAGGTGCACGTCACAAGTGTGACGCCTTCTTCCAGGGATAACCATTTTTACATGCTCAAGACTGGTATAGGTGGGACTTTCAGAGGCGATGGGGGTCTGGTCAGTCGGTCCCTTGGAGTGTCCTGAGCTGTAGAGGAAAGAGACAGGACAGTTGGTGACAGCACTCCCCTCTCATCTTGGGGTGGTACCACTTACCTGACCAGGGCTCGCAAGGTGGTCCTCAGATGTGGACCCTATATATATATATATATATATATATATGGCCAGGGGCTCCTTTACTAGTCCAGGAGGTCATGATGACGGACGAACATGCCAAGGACATGGAGTGCCATTTCTAATAGCATGGAAGAACAATATACTGTAATGGATGGACAGACATCCTGTCCGGCTTGAATGTTATCCCCTTGACCAACCAGGAGGCCAATGGCTGGGTGCTGCTGGATGGACAGAGGGAGGCTGCAAACCCAGAAAACCACTAAGTGGCAATGCTGCTCTGACATGGCTCCAAGTTTTGACTCCATCAGATCTTCATGGGACGTGAACCCTGGTGGTTTCTGCCAACACTACTGTGTTTTTGGCACCAGATGTACTGCGGGGTCCAGCATAAAAGGAACTGTCTCACCTCACCCTGGGAGTTGGGAGAAGAGGAAGACAAAGGTCACCTGGATGGAGTAGACTAACAAATGGGACAGTAAAGGTAATGCACCGTTTATCATGCATTGTGAAGAAGCCCAAGTAATGTAAGTTCATCTGAATCTCAAACTGTGTCTGTATGGTTGTGTCTGGGGTTCGGGTCTTTGAGAGGCCCCGTACACCAGACTCAGCAGGACCAGTGCCAGAGGAGATCTGCAATGCATGAGCAGAGCCAGAAATTAATTACATGACTCTTAATCCCACCTACGATCAGCCCCCTAGAACTGTCATGAAATATACTTTGGGAAACCCAAAGCTTCCACCCCACTGCAGGCTGCAGCAATGCCTCTAGGGTCTCCACTGATGGTCTCAGTTCGTCACTTTTTCTTTTATTTGCAATCTACCCCAGGCAATGCAAACGAGAGTTAGAGCAAATCTGTGAGGCAAATATCCATAAATGACATTCTGCACCATCTTAGGTGATTCTCATCAGAGCAGCTTTATCAACTTTACTTAAAGGGCACAAGATGATAAAGAAGCCAAAAGCAGGACCAGACTGGTGCATCTCCGCTTTCTCTTTGCTTGTTTATTCAGGTGTGGCAACCTTCACTCGCCTGTCAAAATATTTTTCAAGTAGGATTAGCAAAAGGAGGGTGAAATGACTGATGCCCAAGACAAAGCACCCAGTGTGAAGAAATATGAGATGATCAGAGCATAAGGGAGTCAAGAAGCAGAAAGGGTCAGTTCATGTGGTCAGCATACACATCTGTATGGGCAGGAGGCTCCAGGGTGAGTAAGATGGGTCACCACTGCTGAGGCCCCTCAGCACCTTGGGAATATTCAAGTGGCAGAGGCCATCTTTATCGTGAAATTGATATCTCTGGGGCATTTTTGCTTGAAGAGACCTGCTCGGTGTCGTCATTAATACTACCGGGTTAATACTGGAGCTCAAGCCCATCGCAGCGGCACTACTGGGCACACAGCAGAAACCAGCCTTGGATAGGACATCAGTCCACTACAACACCCACCCGCTCATTCTGGGGCCAAAAGGCACTCCCAAAACACTCAACGCGAAGATAAATAGAGTACTGGGAGGAGAACCCATAGGGACCTGGGGAGAACATGCAAACCATTGTGTCAAAAGGTGACAAAATGTCAGGAAAAAGAAGAAAGGTGGCAGAAGAAAGAGTGTCGACCTATGGTTGGTGTTTTGTGTGCCATAAAGCCCAGATCAGTGGAGCGTTGCAGTGATGGTTATCCTTCTGGACAGATCTTCCCATCTCCACACAGGTTCTCTTGAGCTCTGCTAGAGTGATCATCAGGTTCTTGGTCACCTCTCTTACCAACGCAAATGCTCACTTCACTATGTGGCCAACTTTAGGAAGAGTCATGTTTGATCCAAACATCTTGTACTGAAAAAGTATGGAGGCAACCATGCTCATGGGAACCTTCAAAGCTGCAGAAATTTGTTTGTGGCCTTCCCTAGATCGGTGTCACCACACAATCCTTTCTCTGAGCTCTGCAGACAGTTCCTTCAACCTCATGGCTTGGTGTTTGCTCTTCTGTGGGGATGCCTGTGCCATAAACCCAGATCAGTGGAGGGTTACAGAGATGGTTATCTTTCTAGACATAACGGCTCTGTTAAAATCAATGGCTGTAACAAATTACTAGCTGTGTCATCTGTCCAATGTGGGATGAAGTCTAACTAATCAATGGAGACCAGCGTTAACATTAGCAGTTCACCATCTATTGGAATGTATCATGTAATGTATGTAGTAATGAAAGACGTTAGCATTTGTCATTGCTACAGATGGCTAATCACTAAGATTTATAATAATAAAATTCATTTCTACAAAGGTTTCTGATGCGCCATCTGTTGGAATGACAAATGCAATGCAGATATCTCTGTTATATGCCATCTCCACACAGGTTCTGTGGAGCTCATCTAGAGTGACAATCAGGTTCTTGGTCACCTCTTTTACCAAATGTACCCCCCCCCCCCCAAATTACTCAGTTTATCTTGGTGGCCAGTAGCAGGAAGAGTCATGTTCCTTCTAAATTTCTTCTGTTTAAGAATTATAGAAGGCCAATGCGGTCTTGGGAACCTTCCCCAGATCTGCGCCTCAACACAATCCTGTCTCTAAGCTCCGCAGGTGATTCCTTTTTCTCATGGCTTGGGTTTTGCTCACCTGTAGGACCTTCTATAGACAGTCGTGTGGCCTTTTTCAGTCATGTCAGTCAGTTAAGTGGGCCACAGATGAACTCTAAACATCTCAGTGGTGATCAACAGAATGGGATGCACCTGAGCCAAAGCAAAGGGTTTCAGTGTGTTGTGTTTAATCCAGGGGCTGATGATTACATTTCTTTATGTCTTTTAATTTCAGTTCTTTAATTATTATTGCTTTTGTTAATTTTTATTTATGCTTATTCTATATATAATTACAGTATGTTGTTTCACTGGTCAGTTTTGTTAATTATTTAGCTTCTATGTGTGGCCACTTGTTCTGCCACAGCACTTGTGAGTTTTGGGTGGTTCCCCAAGAGGTGGGGCCACCCTGTCAATCACCATTGAGCATCTGCTCCCAGCTCACTAAAGGCTCATGGGAATTGCAGTACGTCTGTAATGCATTGCATGCACTTGGTGGTTGTTGAGTGTCTCCTTTTAGTGATTGCTTATTTTCTGGATTTACCGGCTTTTTGATATTACAGTTTTCCATTTCTGACTAATGAATTCGGGATTGTTTATTGTAATATTGTTTTTTTAGGCTTGCCTTTTAGGTAACTCTTTTTTGTTGTTTTGAGGTTTTTTTTTGCCATTTATGTGAATAAATCTCCTTTTTAGGGTAGCATGGTGGTGCTGCTGCCTTGCAATAAGGAGACCAGGGTTTGCATCCCGGGTCCCTCCTGGGTGGAGTTTGCATGTTCTCCCCATTTCTGTCCACAAACATGCAGGTTAGGTGACTTGGCGATGCTAAATTGGCCCTAGTGTGCATTTGGTGTGTGTGTTCGTCCTGTGATGGACTGGCACCCTGTCCAGGATTTATTCCTACCTCATGCCCTATGCCAGCTGGGATAAGTTCCAATCACCCAACAACCCCAGTCTGGATCAAACGGGTAAGAAAATGACCGAAAATTACCTCATTTTTATAAAGAGTCTGTGTTGTCTTGCTCTGTAGTACCCAGGGGTCGACGGTTTTCCCCTCCCTTGTAGGGCATTTGGTGAGCATTTTGGGACATTTCAAGGTATATTTTTGAAACTTTAAGAGTTAAGCGCATTTTACCAAGCCAGCTACTCAAGTGGCCTTTTAATGTACCTCTTCTGGGCAAGCTGGCTGGATTCAGTCCTGCTTCACTGCCTGTTTTTGAAGGCCTAACACCTTTTGGCTGTTTTGTGCGAGTGAATCACATCAATGCAATATTTCAGTATTATATTTTTAACAAATTTTCAAAAATTCTGGATATCCCGCCCTCACTTTGTCATTCTGGGGTGTTGAGCGTTGCTTGATGTGGGGTAAAAACACATTTAAATGACTTTAGCACAACTTGCAGAAAAATGCAGAAGAAGTGAAGGGGTTAGAATGCTCTGTGAAACCGCGGAATATGGGATGAGGGCGATGCCAAAGGAAGTTTTCAAAATGTGGACCTGGTGATGACTGACAAAAATCAGATGGATGGAAAGGACAAAAAACAAAGAGGACTCTTCAATCGAGGTAGGATTGGGTTCTGTGCTAAGGAGGAACCTCCTGAAGGTCGCAATCAAGGGAAGACTCCTGCAGAGGAGACCAAAAGGAAGGATAATGTGAGATAATGTTCAGATCCAGAATTCATTCCTACCTCATGCCCTGTGCCAGCTGTGAGAAGTTCCAGCCACCCATCAACCCCGGTCTGGATTAAACAGGTTAGAAAATAACCTGAAATTACCTCCTTTTTATAAAGAGTTTATGTTGTCTTGCTCTATAGCAGCCAGGGGTTGACGTTTTTCCCCTCCCTTGTGGGGCATTTTGTGAGAAGTTTGGGACATTTCAAGGTTTATTTTTGAAATTTAACAGTTAAGCGCATTTTAGGAAGCCAGCCACTCAAGTTGCCTTTTAGTGCACCTCCTCTGGGCAGGCTGGCAGGATTCAGTCCTGCTTCACTGCCTATTTTTGAAGGCCTAACACCTTTTTGGCTATTTTATACGAGTGAATTACAACAATGCGATATTTCAGTATTATATTTTTAAAAAATTTTCAAAAATTCAAAAAATCCTGCTCTCACTCTGTCATTCTGGGGTGTTGAGTGTTGCTTGATGTGGGGTAAAAACACATTTAAATGACTTCAGCACAACTTAGCAAAATGCGGAAGAAGTGAAGGGGTCTGAATACTCTGTGAAATCGCGGGATGTGGGATGAGGGTGATGCCAAAGGAAGTTTTCAAAATGTGGATCTGGTGATGACTGACGAAAATCGGTTGGATGGAACAGGATTAGAAAATAACCTGAAATGACCTCCTTTTTTATAAAGAGTCTGTGTTTTCTTGCTCTGTAGCAGCCAGGGGTTGACAGTTTTCCTCTCCTTTGTGAGCCACTTTGAGAATATTTGGGGACATTTCAAGGTATATTTTTGAAACTTTAAGAGTTCAGAGCATTTTAGCAAACCATCCACTCAAGTGGAAGCTAGGCGGCCTTTTGGTGCACCTCCTCTGGGCAGGTTGGTGGAATTAAGTCCCGCTTATCAGCCTGTTTTTGAAGGCCTAACACCTTTTTGGATATTTTGTGCAAGTGAATCACAACAATGCGATATTTCAGTATTATATTTTTAACAAATTTGCAAAAATTCCCAAAATCCTGCTCTCACTTTGTCATTCTGGGATGTTGAGCGTTGCAAGCCAGCCACTCGAGTGGAAGCTAGGCGGCCTTTTGGTTCACCTCCTCTGGGCAGGCTGGTGGGATTCGGTCCTTCGCCTCGGCCTATTTTTGAAGTGGAAGTTTTCAAAATGTGGATCTGGTGATGATGACTGATCAAAATCATCTGGATGGCAAGGACAACAAGCAATGAGGAGAAGAGTGTGGGTATATTCTGTCAGTCATAGAGAAGAAGAAAATATGGATTGGGTTCTGTGCTAAGGGGGGAACCTCCTGAAGGATGTGATCGAGGGAAGATTGCTGCCAAGGAGACCAAAAGGAAGGATAATGTGAGGTGATGTTCAGATAAATCAAGAAAGCAGCTGAAGACGGAGCCAAGTGAACGGCACCTTGGGCTTGTCAAAGGACACCACAACTGATTACCACAACCCTTGAAAATGACCAGCATTCTCTTTTCATTCTCTAATGTAAAAGTCGGTGGGAAGGTCTATCGATTGACTGACATCGGTGGATGAGGCCCTATAAGAGAGACGGACACTTTGTAGAGATGGGGTAACCTGCCATTGCTGAGCGACTACACTAAGCATGACAACTTACTGGAATGTGTCACTCATGTGCGCCTGGGAGACAACTTCAGGGCCTGTCGACTTGTAATTCCACCCCGAGCCATGGATTGGTGCTGCCAGGTAACGCTTCCCTTCTTCTTCACGCTGTAGATCTGGAAAGCAACAAACAGAGGGCATAAGACATCACTTCCACTTCAGAGGATATTGGACCCACCGTCTTCATTGCTGCCACCACCAGCATTTTATTCTAGACTAATACTTGTCAAGACATTTCCCACACTACACCTTGATAAATATAATATGGGGTTTGCCTGAGGGTGCCCCCAACCTTTACCTGTTATCATCAACTCAGCATGTGACACAAATGCACTTTGTCAAGCGTGTGTGCCTGTGGACAACCCTGCAGGCTCATCACAGGTAAATAATACCGCTTTGTGTTGAGGGGAGGCGCTCACGCTAACATCCTCCTCTCTTGTTCCCACCGCAGCACGGAGAAGACACCCATTCAGGTCAACTGACTCCGTCCCTCCGGTCCCCACAGCTGACGAGAGGAGGTGTCCAGTCCTGCTCCGAGCCCAAGAGAGGATGGAGTTCCTACCTGAGAAGCGTGTATTTACACGGCCTGACAGCCATCTTCTTTAGAAGCTTTTCAGTTGGCACACATAGGCGGCTCTTCATTCTCTGTGCTGGAATTAAATGGGGACGACAGGTCTGGCGCCCCTACAGTTCCCACTGGCGACTTGCAGCTCCTTCCCTCCATCGACCGCAACTTCTTTCGGAACCCGAACCTAACTGCCTGTTTTGCTATCGCGCGGCTCCTCTCATTTCCAGGCTGTGCTCTTTAATTATCTGGCAGCACAAGACAAAGCCACAACGGGCTTAAGACTGTGGGAAGGATCTCCGCCTGCCGTTTGTTCTGCTTCCAGGCACCGCGCTACACCGTAAAGACCCCCAGGCGGCAGGTTATCCCCACCCAGCTAATGAGTGTTTTTAAAACTTCAAAGCTTCTGTTTTGTCTCTATTAGGATTTGGGAGTCATATTTTACTAATCGCTCATAATTTGTGCATAATAATACATTACCTTGATGCTTTGTGTTTTGTTTCATTCAGGTTGATCTTTTTTTCTTGCGCCCAAATTTATTTTTTTGACATTCTCAGCCTGAAAGGCGCTGTCCCTGTGGACAAGCTGGACCTTGGGGCTTTGGGAAATGTAGGCCAGTGACTTTTTCTCCAGTTCAAATATTCAGCATTAGGCACAGGATTGATTCTGCAGGTTTCCGTTTTACATTTCCCTTTAGTTGTACCTCAGCCAGGGTTCAAAGTCTTCTTTCCTGTCGATTTTATGTTCAGTTTCGAGTTGTTGAGGAATGTTAATGTTACTTTGGTTTGCTGTCTACTTTGATCCCTGTGCCTTGGTGATATTCCATGTGTTTTTGTAGGTGGTCCCTTCAAAAAGGCGGGATCACCTGCTAATCACCACCTGGAACTACCCTCCACCCTATAAATCCAGAGGGTCTCCCACAGTTCCAGGCGGTCCATTTCAAATGTGCCAGGGAGTTGGCGAGTGTTACTCGTCTTCTACTGGATTTTTTTTCCGTTTTGCTCTGTTTTTACTTTTTTTTTTACTTTCTTGTAAAGTTAATGAGGAGCAAAAACAGGTCACTAATTGAGAAAAGGGTTAGAATGAAAACCTGCAGCCACTGGGACCTTCCAGGACTGGAGTTGGACACCCCTGCTCAACAGCCTTCTGTGGTATTTTTTTTCTGGATTTCTTCCCAGGTAGCAAATCTCTCAATTTTAATTATGGGGACAGGAAAAAAAAAGCTTCACATCTATCTATTACATAGTGCCGTTAAGATCTATATATTGTGGAAGATCAACCTCGGCACAGACAGGCAGACACCAATGTTCAACTCACCACACGTTTACTTACAATTATTTACAAGTTCATAAAGTCCTACACACAACCCAGTGCCCCTGCACCAAGCACCCTCAGTCCAGGCGTCTCAACAATCCTGTCCTCTCTTCGCCACCTCCATTCCTCTCCTCCGAGCTTCGTCCTCTTCCACCCGACTCCAGCTGACGACTGGAGGGAGGCAGCCCCTTTTATGTCCACCCGGACGTGCTCCAGGTGCCCCCTGATGAGCTTCCTGCGGCACATTAGCGCCCAGAAGCACTCTGGGTGTCCCTGGTAATACTTCCGCCAGCACCTCTGGGTGTGGGGGAAGTGCCGACGTCCAGGGCTTCAGAGTCTTCAGGGCACCCCTTGGCAGTGGCCACAGTCCCCTATAGGGTTGGGCTTCCATGCTCCACTGCTGTGGCCCCCACACAAACCAGGGCGGCTGCCCTCTCGTGGTTCGGGGGAGGCATAGTCCCTCTCCTAGTCCTTCTCAGCGTCCTGGCTGGGCACAGCCCCTAACTGCCCGCCACACTATCTATTTATCCATCCATTATATTGTGCCTTTCGTATCTATCTATCCATTGTATCCTGCCTACTATACTAATATTCACATCTGTCTATCTATTATACACTGTCTTTCACATCTATCTACCCTATCTATCTAATCCTGCCAACTACACTATCTGTCTATTATACTGTGCCTTTAACATCTATCTAATCCTGCAAACTATGCTATGTGTCTATCTATTATACAGTGCCTTTCATATCTATCTATCCATCCATCTAATAATTTAATATTGTTTTTTGTATCAGTATACTGCTGCTGGATTATGTGAATTTCCCCTTGGGATTAATAAAGTAGCTATCTATCTATCTATCCATTAGATTTTGCCTTTCGTATCTACCTATCCAACTACGCTATCTATCTAATCATGCCAATTACGCTATCTATTATATTATGCCTTTCACATCTATCTATCCATCTATCTATCATATAGTGACTTTCCTATCTATCTATTATATAGTGCCTTTCATATCTATCTATCTATCCATTTATCTATCCATCCATCCATTATATTGTGCCTTTCGTATCTACCTATACATTGTATCCTGCCTACTATACTAATATTCATATCTATTATATTGTGCCTTTCACATCTATCTAATCCTGCCAACTACGCTATCTGTCTATTATATTGTGCCTTTCACATCTATCTAATCCTGCCAACTACGCTATCTGTCTATTATATAGTGCCTTTCACATCTATCTTTCCATCTATCTATCAATCTATCCATTATATTGTGCCTTTCGTACCTATCTATCTATTGTATCCTGCCTACTATACTAATATTCATATCTATCTCTCTAATCCTGCCAACTACACTATCTATTTATTATATAGTGCCTTTCACATCTATCTATTTATGTTACCTCACATGGTCTGCGGGGGAAATGACTTAATCTGCAAATGACCTCATTGGTTTGAAGGGCGTTCAAAATTTGGTGCATAATTTGAGAAACGTTTGGTCGTGACATACCCACGTCGCTCTTGCAAAGCTGCAAATTACTCATAACTTCACCAACACTTTCATTTTGGCTGACGGCACATGGCTTCTCCGTGTAGACAGAGCGATTGCGTAAGGTACAAGACTGGTTATGAATATTGCCATCTTCTGGCAGCTCCTAGTGAGACAGGACAGTTCACAAGTTCTCGTAAGTCCTGGTGAAGTTAGGAGTAGTTTTCTAAAATAGGAAATTTGACACAATATGTTTTGACTCAGAACTCCTAAGAGTAGAAGCAGATGTGCATCACTCTGAAAGTTTTGAGCCCGTTAGGACTGTTTTCCGACTCTGAGACGCTTGATAAATGCAGGCATTGGTTGCAGTTCAATATTATGCTTCTGTTTGTTAAACTAAGGATTGCGAGCCAATGTGGGTCGCGGGTTACCGTCATTTGGGTTACGCAGAGCCGTCACTCACCATTGCATTCACTGACAGAGTGGCATTCAGCCTGAAACGTGTCTCACAATGGGTTGCCACATTGCTCCATTATGACTGTCAGCGGCGACTCTCTAAGAGCCTGTCCGTGGCATTTCTCCAAGGATGACACTCCTCTCCCTGGTCTGATGGTCTCAAAGACGCCAAGAACAGCGTCACAAAAAGAAGTTTAAGAAACGCTGCACTAAAGAGTTCCAAACAATTCCACTAAAGGGGGGGAACCACCGTAAAAACCTGGCACATAATAAGGGCAAGCACCAAATCTTTGTGTTCTAACAAAATGCTCTCCAACAAAAACAAGGCACTGTGGAGCACACGAATCAAAGGAATTGTCCAAAAGCACAACAAAGTCCCAATACAGTAATCCAGAAACGTAATTCAAATGGCGAGCATGAAGGTCAAAAATTCCAGGTAAAAAACACAAACAACTCACCAACTCCCAGTGAACCACCAGGAACTGTGGAAGACCCCATGGATTTATGGGGCAGTGATTGGCAGGGACCACTCAAAAAACACATGGAACTCAACATAGGCAGCCAATATGCAAGCATACATAAACAAAAAACAAAAATAAAGAATGAATCATGTGAACAATATAAATCAAAGAATACAAAATGAAACGTAGATTTGAACTCCAGCCAGGAGAGGAACCCTGAGTGAGACATGACAGCTGCCTTCATTTAAAAATACATAAATAAATTAAAGGATTTTCTGGGGCAAGAGATAGGAAATTGTTTTTCTAAATATGCTTTTCATCCCGTAATATAAAATTGGCCAAAACACATCAATTACAAAAGCACACTTCCAATGTGGGAGCGCAATTATCATCCCTTCCCGGATGTCGTTTGGGCTCTTTACATGTGAGTACACGGACGCGTTACTGAGGAGGAGAGCGACACCTTCTGGGACATTCCGGGGCGGATGCGCAGTGTCAGGCAGTCGCCGTCTGCCCCGCTTCGACGTGGAGGTGGAACTCGAGAGCGAATCCTGGGGTCACAAGGTGTTTCCTGCCCAGTACCCTGGAGGGCGCCTGGTCGCACACCTTGGACGGGCACACGGAGACACCAAATGGCCCCTGGACGGAGGCAGGATGTTTTCTATTTGCAGCTCATTGTGCTGCTTGGGCTTTTTTAATGGCGCACAGGTCAGCCAAGGTGGCGCGGACCATTCTGAGCTACTGTACGCAGTGGTGGTGGTAAATGCTTCACTCGACTTGATCTGAGGCACCTTTGACACACTACCATGTTGTCAACATGCACCAGGAAGCAGAGACAGATCACCAAAGAGGAAGTGTGGATTCATAAAAAAAGAAGGGGGGGGGGGTTCACCAGCCTGAAGGGGTCACATGTAGGATCAAGTGAAGGCTTTTGCTTTAAGTCCAATAAAAGATGTGGGATGCTATCACCCTGAATGATCTGTCACCCCAGGAAGAACGTTAGGCCCAAGGGACAATCAGAAGCCATCAGTCATTCATTCCAAAGAATGAAGGGCACCCTTGCTGGCACTGTTTGCCAGGGTTATTTGTCATCCATCTGTTGCCATGCATTTGGTGGTCTTGCCGTTGATACACAGACTCAGCTCCCCAGCCCTTTTGCCAATGTGGTTGTGGTGAATGGCCGGCCCTTTATCCCGGCCAATACCCCCAAGCCCAGGTGGAGCCCTCCTTGCAGTATGGAGGTCCCCAGAAGACCAGCAGGGCATCATGGACATTGTAGTTTTTATACGCAGCCCTGCTGGATGCCGTGGGGGCCACTAGGAGACGCTGCAGGGAGGAATAATGGGTATTTTCCCTACGCCCCGGAAGCCCACGTGGACAAGGGGAATGACGTGCTTCCGGCATGAAGAAAAGAACTTTTTACCTGACCCGGAAGTGAATGAGAGTCACATGGACTGGGGTTTAGAACGCTTCCGGGTCAGGGTATTTAAAAGGATTGTGGGAGCTCCCAGACGGTGAGCTGAGCAGCGTGGAAGGGTGGCAACGCGTCTGGGAGTTGAAGGATTGTATTTGTGATTAATTATTGTTTATTGTATGAGTATAGTGGAGGAGAGGGTGCTTTTTGCACTGTGGCATTTAAATAAAGTCATCATTTGGACTTTTACCTGGTGTCTGGAGTCATGGACAGGGGTTCAAGGGAGCGATAGCGCCCCCTATCTGTCACAGTGGTCAAGTAGCTTCTGTGCACTTGCAAGCTTCTGATTTGTCCAGAAAAGCCCAGGACCAGTAGAGCTAAGGGAACATGGAGAGTTATATATCTGTGAAGAAGGTGGGCAAGATCTGTAGGTGCGAGACTGTGCAAAATGTTAAAAGAGCACCAACTGACATCTGACTGGTTATGTGTTTTTTAAAATTCATAGAAAATGCTTAACACATTTTCACATAACAAATGGTGTGAAGGATGGCCAGCGTCCTTATCAGGCCATGGAACCTTCAGGATGGAAGGAAAGAGGGAGACAACCTATAGAGAGCTTTATCTCCCCCCGGGACGCTAGATGGCAGCAAGCCCAGGCCAAGATTCCCACAGGGCATGCTGGGTATTGTAGTCCTGGAGGGCATCCCTGTTAGGTCCCGTGGGGGAGTTCCAGAATCGGGGAGTCCCTATGTCTTGGGATTTCCACCTCACCCGGAAGTGCTTGCAGACCACGAAGATGCTTCCTGACCCCCACTGGTGAGCCGGAGTCGAGAGGAGGCAGTGACCTGGGAAAGAAGGAAGAAAAAGAGTTGTGCATGTGCTGTACTTGTGCTTATTGTGTATACTTGTGGCGATAGGGGGTGGGAAACGCTTATCAGGAAGAGTTTCCCACAAATAAAAGACTCTTAATCCTTTTAAATTGTGACTGTTGTGCTTGAGGAGATGGAGCCACCCCTACTGTCCACAATGGATATATGCCACGTTCATGAAGAAATCACGGTGACTTGAAAAATGCTGAACGTATCCTTTAACCTACCAGCATTCGGTCTTTACAACACCTCATTAATCGAAACATGCATTTGAACGTGTAAATAATGTTACGATTGTCTGCCTTCACTGAGAACGTGGATTTTGCTTCAGAACAAGCTGTCCTTTACAGACGGCGCCTATTTTGTCAACGCTTTTCTTTGGTTTGTGGCAAATGAGCAGATCGCTTGGACGCTGGAGATTTTCCCTGGACGGGAACGTACAGAAAACCTCACCTGGGCCCAACAGCCACACTGCCAGTGCAGGATTAAACTCTGCAGCAGCACACTGGGAAAAACGTCAAGACGTATGTCGGCAGATATCAAGCAAGCATTGTGTCTTCGTTTCAGGCTGACACGGGGCTAAGCGAGTGAGAGGAGAGCAGGTGTGTTTGCTTAAAGCGATCAGATTCATGGCACACCTCTGGGCGAAAAAAACACATCACTTAATCCTCGCCAAAAAAAGAAAAGACCTGAAAGATATGTTAAAGAATTTGAACCGAGGGCGAAAAATGTGAAAAGCCGAAGTCGAGCATGAGAGCTCAGAGGGAAGCCGCACACAAAAAGAGACACTTCTGAAGGCAAAAATCCATTAGACGCTGCCACACTGAGCAGCTGGCTGTCAGACATCCCCCTTAGCAAGAAACACTCCGAAAAGAATTCTCTTTTGCATGGAAACCATTGAGTGAGCCTTACGGCTCGTGGGGGAAGACGCCTAGAGTGCTACGACCAAAGAGAAAATAGTACGTCTACTATGGGGTTTTGACACTTTTTTTTCTAATTGTTACATTTATTATTAATTATTTTTGACTACTTTACTCCTCATATAGCACAATGAGTCAAGTGAATGAGTTAAGAGACAATTTCAATGGTCAGTAGGTCTCTACTGCTGGGCCAAGACAGAAAAAATGAAGCAAAAGAAGAGGAAAAGGATCAGGTGAAGAAACGTGGCTGAGAGGGGCTGAGAAGCAACCCTGCTAGTGCGCGGCTGACTAATGGAGTTTCTGCTGTTAGCTCACTTTGTAGGATGGCTACTCCCGAGCCAGGCATTGTGGGTTTGCAAACCACCGGCAGTTCACTACAAACTGAGATGCTTCACATTGGGAGTCGACGGCAGTTCACTTGGTGGCGAGGACAGGATTTACACGGAGGACGGGTGGAGTGTTGTAGCAGATAAAGATCTCAGCTATTATCACCAGGTAGCACTCCACTCGTGGTGTTCAGAAGTGGTGTCTGTGTGGCTGACTAATGGAGTTTCTACTATTAGCTCACACTGTAAGATGACTACTTCTGTCCACAGGAAGTTAACTACAAATTCAAGACGCTTCATGTTGCAAGGCTCCCGCTCGTAGTGTCCAGAAGATCTTCTGTGCAGCCCAGATAAGGAGTTTCTCCAATACGTTCACATTATTAGTCCGATGTTAAGGGCTCATGGCTGA
>JANRMT010062838.1:4202990-4266307 GCA_026402145.1 Polypterus bichir lapradei | reverse complement strand
GCTATCTTTATCTGCCACAACACTCCACCCGTCCACAGTGCAAATCTGCAAACTGAGATGCTTTGTATTGTGAGTCTACAGCAATTCACTTGGTGGTGAGGACGGGATTTGCACTGAGGACGGGTGGAGTGTTGTGGCAGATAAAGATCTCAGCTAATGTCACCAGGTAGCACTCCGCTCGCAGTACTCAGAAGTGGTGACTGCACAGCTAACTAGTGGAGTTTCTAGTATTAGTGCACGGTGAAAGAGGACTGCTCCAGAGCCAGACATCATAGGTTCATAAATCACCAGCAGTTCACTACAAACTGAGATGCTTCAGGTTGTGAGTCTACAGCAGTTCACTTGGTGACGAGGGTGGGATTTGCATTGTGGACAGGTGGAGTGTTGCGGTGATGTTAGGCAGGAAATGTAGGGCAGAAAGAGAGAGAGAGAGAGCAGCTGACCTCACCATGAATTGTCAATAATAATAATAATTCTTTTCATTTATAGAGCACTTTTCCTAGTGAGGGTGAGCCACTTCAACCACCACTAATGTGTACCACCAACCTGGATGATGAGAAGGCGGCCATTTTACACCAGTATGTTCAAAACACTTGAGCTATTAGGTAACGAAGCAGTGAGAGAAATAGCCAATTAGAGACAGGGAATGATTAGGGGGCCAGAATGACTAGGCCGTGGTGGGCAGTTTAACCTGGACATTCGGATAAACCCTACTCTTTAGTAAGGATATGCAGGGATCTTTAATGACCACAGAGTGTTGGGATCTCGGTTTTAACATCTCACCTGAAGGATGGCACCATTTTTACAATACAGAGTGTCCCTGTAACTACACTGGTGGCATTGGGACCCACATCCAGCCCTCTGCTGGCCTCACCACCACCACCTCTTCTAGCAGCAACCCAAGCTTTTCCTAGAGGGTCTTCGATCCAAGCAGCGTAGTAGTTTCCGAACGTAGTGTCCGAGACAGGGAGTTTCTCCGATCCGTTCACATTGTAGAAAAGACCACTTCTGAGTCAGGTGTTGTGGGCTCGAGGCTGACCAATGACAATTCTCGATAATTTCTCATCTGCAAACCGACACGTATTGTGGTGCAAGTCCACGGCCATACAGGATCTGCACTCATTAGGGTAATAATCCGCTTCTTGGGTCCCAGGATGGTTCTAATTCTTAAGTTAAAACTTTTATGAACACCTGCTCTGAAGGTATCTAACATGTGTGTAAATTTCACTCTCTTGTGTGTGTGTCTTGAGTCTCCAACAGACATGGTGGGATGTAACAGTGCATGAGGAGAAAGAAGGAAAGGCAAGGATGACGATGAGAGGAGTGCGCAGCTGATAAAGCATCACGTTGTGAAAATGTAAAACCAACACTCAGACAGACAAAGCACAGAGCGTCTGCGGGATTCATTTCAAATTCAGATGTGCCATCGTTTCAGTCATCTGGGTTTAATATTGCGTTCTTTGATACTTGCATGCGACGTGAGGCAAACGGTCGTCTGCCGGCCAGCCCTGCAATGACACCTCCACGGTGGATTTCGACTCTTATGAACACAACTTGGCCGAAGCAAACTCCCTAAGGTGCGACATTCAGCCGGAGAAGAAAGGCTGCTTGCAAAAAAACAAAAAAAATGGATTTCTTCCACCCTGTCGTGCTAAAACAGAACAATGTGGCACGCTGAGCAAAGCAGGATTTCATTCATCCGGACCCTCAATCTTGTGAGCCGCGAGAGGTTAAGAAAACAGAGTGTGGGGGTTGTGTGTTAATGCAGCTTTCGGAGCGCTGTCCTGAAAGGGAACTTGTGCTGAGCTCGGGTGACAGGTAATGACCTCTGATCTCCTAACGCCTGCCTGGAAAGAACAACAGAAAGGGCTCTGTGCTTTAAAGCCCGGGCTCCCACATGGCATTGTGCTGACTGCCGACAGTAAGTGAATCCATCCACGACAACACCAGAAATTGCTTATTGTCAAAGGCTCTTGTTCCTCCTCTTTTTATTCTGTTTTCTTTTTCTTGAATTTCCCTCTGCAAGGATTTTTGGGATGAGCCTGCCTGGCCACAGATGTCAATCCTGGCCGCTAGAAACCACGGGGATCATCCTTGAGAAAGGCAGAAATGAATCAGAAGGACAGTCGGGGGCAAGAATTTGAAATGGGAGACTAACAGAGAGGTTATGCTCCATCTTGGAAACATTAGGCCAAGTCGGTCACCCCACTTCAATGCCAAGGCCTCTTAAGGTGGGTGAAGACCCTGGAGAATCACCGTCTACACAAACGCCACAAGACAAGAAATTCAGCCTCCCTCGAGCGAGATGCTTCGCTTTAGCCGGTGTCATGTTACACAACCGCTTGTCACACTTAACGACTGCGGTTGCATGTGACGACTTTACAGCACCGTTTTACATTTCCAAAGTACGGGTGTCTGCGCCGCTTAATGTCCACAATGCATTCTGTGAAGCAGGACACTATGCAGACACCTTATACTATACATATGGGGTGGTGCAGGGGAAGTTTCGACTGACGTTCAGTGAACAAATAAACACTTTATAAAATACATTTAATAATGAAATGTACCGTACAGGAAATGCAATTAATGATGGTAATCAATATTCACTTTATGTTTTGAACACAACATTGTGAAGGTGTCATCCATTTCTCCGTACACATTCTTACAGCCTGCATTGTTCAATGTCACACGTCAAGAGGAGTGCCAGCGATTTCCTCTTCAATCCTCCTTTTCAGTTCAGCGATGCGGCACACTTGGCTTTTAAGATGAAAAAAAAATCACAAACAGTGAGATCCGAGGATGGAATGTCACCGTTGCGTAAAATGACGCGCCTTCCAAACAATCATCAAATAGCTGCCATTGATTGTCGGGCAGTCATGTCAAGTGGCTCCAACTGGGGACTTCGTTTTTAAGGCTGAACTTGTTTCTTTGAAACATTTCCCTGCGCCACCCTGTACAATACTTGTCAAAGCTGTATGCCAAGTTGTTTGCCTGCTTATGGTAAAGTCATCCCTGATGGAGGATCGCAGGAATCATGGGAAAGAGGGGTCCTTTCATCGGATTGGCTGGCCCAGCACTGTTTCAGCCGTGGAATGGCTAAATGGGGGAGGCAGCTTGATGGATGAGGTCTCCAGGACTCTAAAAATATCCAAATCATATTATGTGATATCATCTAATGTTAAATTCTGCTCCATACTTCTAAATTTTTATTATTATGCTGTATTAAGGATTTGTTCTGTTCTGTGTATTGTATGGTATTGACCCCCTTCTTTTTGACACCCACTGCACGCCCAACCTACCTGGAAAGGGGTCTCTCTTTGAACTGCCTTTCCTGAGGTTTCTTCCATTTTTCCCTACAAAGGTTTTTTTGGGAGTTTTTCCTTGTCTTCTTAGAGAGTCAAGGCTGGGGGGCTGTCAAGAGGCAGGGCCTGTTAAAGTCCATTGCGGCACTTCCTGTGTGATTTTGGGCTTTACAAAAATAAACTGTATTGTAAAAATAAACTGTATGGGATACAATAGTGTACCTGTATTGACTAAATAGCAAAGCTACTGTATACATACACACTTTGAATACAAGGGGCTGCCACTGAGCCCCAAACCTCAGACACAGCGTCACCCAACAGAGTCCCGGGTTCAAAGAAAGGATTTTATTTCACAAATATCTCACCAAGCAGGTGAATCTGCAGTCTCCCACCTCCGACTCCCTGAGGTCGGTTGGCGGGCCCCTTTTAAAACTGGACCCAGGAAAGCTTCTGGAAGCACGTCTGAGTCGTGACAGTTATCAGTTCTGCTGTATAATCTCATAACTCCAGGCGGACCGCGAGGTAAACATTTTGTTTAAATGCTACTGACATATCATTAAAGAGAGAAAAAAAAAGTGTGCTGACTTTCTAAAATGTCTACCACATCCGCTTGAAAGGAAGTAGTGAGCCCAACACTCCCGAGGGCTACAGGCTGTCCACTTCCTGACCAACATCCTAATTCCCTCAATCCGGGTTTTCTCTTTCCGATTGGAGACCCCAATCTGCTGACAGAGCTTCAGAGGGGCATCTCTGCTCACTGCTGGTGGCGTGCTATTGTCATTCTGTCACAATGGTGGGACAAATTGATTCAATTTTTTCTGTCCTCCCAGCCATCTAAACTTAACATCGGACTCACATTTAGAGACTAAAAAGCCAGTTGAATATATAAAGCTCAACATCTAGAAAAAAAGTGATCTAAATCCGTTAAGTAGTTCTCTCATTCGCTAGCTAAGTGGAAGCAAGTTACACTTCAAAACGCAGAGGTAGACCGGCTCCCCACTCCTGACTTCACGCTTCCCCCTCCCCTCGGCTCACAGCCTCTGTCTCGGATTAGCGCGAATAAATCGCTCCTGCAAGCGAACTATGATTCTTGAGAGAAGACGCAAAATCAACCTCAATGTTCAAGCAAATTCTAGAAAAAAACCCGATCTAAATCCGTTAAGTAGTTCCATCGTTCGCTAGATAAGTGGAGGTAAGGTACACTCACCGAGGCTGATGCGTGAGTGAGGAGGGTCCCAACCCTCTCCTCTCAGCCCGCATGCGTGTCTTTCGGATCCGCTCGAGTAAATCAGTACCGCAAGCGAACTATGACACTTAGTGTGATGAGAGAAATCGCAAAATCAACCGGAATGTTCAAGAAAATTATAGAAAAAAAAAACAATCTACATCCGTTAAGTAGTTCTCTTGTGAAAAGTGGACAGACAGACAGACGTTGGATTTTATATACTGTATACATATATCTATATATACAGACACCCATATCTATATAGGTCTAGTATGCAAATCCACCAGTCTCTGTTCCCTCGTATGATCAGGGGAAGACTACAGTCGATGTTCCAACCCAAACTTAGGACTCAATATTCCAGAGTAAAACCTGTAGCTACGTTAACATTTAATGACTGTGTCACGTTGGGAGGGGCATTCATGCAAATGAAGGGCGTGGCACCAATGACTGCTGGGTCACATGAACGGCGTGGATGACTAATGGCGACGCTGGGGCGATGTCCTGGACAGGAAACAGGAGACAGTATCACGTGTGGGAAGGTAAGGAGAAAGGTCAGTGCAGATCACGGAATACAAGACCACCTGAAACCTCGAACCCTGCAGGTGTCGCATGCTGTGGCTGTGAGTTCCGGGGTTGCTACACTAGAAATAAATCGGGGTTAAGGGAAAGAGGTAGAAAAAGAACTGTCCACAGAAATTTTTTTTATGCATTTCTTTTGTTTCCTGTTTAAGTCCGTTTACATTCCATAAGCTCTTAGCTCTTAATTCCAAGCTATCTGCAAAGACAAGAGGTGGACTTTCTATGGTCGCTCGCCTTTTCCTCCCACAAGCCGATTTGTTATAGAGTAAGCAGTAAGCGCCTACAGTTACAGCCTGGCCGAGCCCGTGTTGTTCTCCTATCTCCTCGATAGGCACATACAGGGCAAATGACCACCGGCGTCAGCTTTCATTGCCTCCTGGGGGGTCTGTGAAACACTGCTCTGCTCAGCACTTCCGGTGTTACACCTACAAGAACCACGCAGCAACCACTCTCACGTTGTTCAGACCCCCAAGCTGACTGCTCCAAACTCCTAACACCATTTGGAAACTCCTAATCCCAAAAGCTAGTGAGCTGCTTGCCACTTCAATAGGGACATCGCCCTGCATTTGTGACCACTTTGACCTCCTCCTGTCCCCGCACAATCAATAATATACAAAAAAAAAACAAAAAAAAAAAAAATCAGGTTGACGGCACACAAAACCTTGAAAGCCACCAGTGCACATGACTCATGGGACACGTGCTTTGCCCGTCAGCCATGACGGACTGGTACCGATGTCAAAATCACACCAAGATTGATTCTTTACCATGACTCACTTTATTAATATACCCGGACAACGGTGGGCGCGTTGGCTAGTTCTGTATATAAGGACTCGGCTTCTCTATTAATTATATATGTTATATAAACGTGGATTATTTATTTTTGTGCCATTTATTCATTATTATTCAGAGCTAATTTGAACTTGCTCTTCTTTATGTGTAACTATTATTTTAGCTTCTTGTTAAGATCGTGTTGTCTCCAGCTCTGGGATCAACGCTCCCATAAAGTGCAGAGAGATTTATAATGGTGCTTAATCAGGTCAGATAGAACTGCCAGGTAAAGATTTACAACCCCCCCTGGCCTTCTGCTTTTATCTCAACCTCTGTTGAGGGTGGGGGTCTAAAAAACGTAGGGGGTCACTTACCCTGGCTGACCCCCTCAGATAATAGCCAGACAGGTGATAATTAGCAGCGACACAGGGCCTGGGAGGCAGCCACGTGGACGGCTGCAGAGTGCCATGCAATCCTCTGCCTTCAAACATTGGGGGGGGGGTGGTCGTTTATCTGATCTTTGGTTGGCAGGATAACGTAAGCTCAATAAATCAAACGGAAATTCCTTCTGCTGGGATTGGGGGAGCACAGCCGTGAGCCGACAACAGGAGCAGAAGCACACGACTCTCAAAGCAAAGAGCAAGGTGCTGGCTTTGAGGACAAAATACATTTCATCTCCTCTCATTCAAATTGTTTTTTGAAAGACTATATGCGTAGCACCTCAAAAATGAGGAGAATGGAGGTCCAATACACCACTGGGAGGGTAAAACGCAGGCCTTTAAAACCACTCAAGGAGTCAAGCTCAAAAGGCACCACAGTCGTCCTAGTCATTGTTCTGCCAGACTAAATGTGTTATCCCAAAAGTACTTCCAAAAATGCCCACTAGAGGGGGATAGGCCCATCAAACCCCAGCGAATAATGAGGACAAACACAGAATCATGCAAAATAGAAATCGGGAGTGATCTCCCCGGGACTCGTATACTCAGACATGGGGATGAATAGCTGATGAATGAACCGCAAGACAATGGTTATATTTTTATATTTTGTACATTAAAGAGCCATCAATTACAAATCAAATCAAATTAATAATATACAGTATTGAACAATTATTATAAAAGGTAAAGTACCACTTCTAGTTAACAAAAAGAGCGCAAAAGTTGATAGAAATCTACCTTTTGTATGCAATACTTGTAGATAGATAGATAGATAGATAGATAGATAGATAGATAGATAGATAGATAGATACTTTATTAATCCCAAGGGGAAAATTTGCATGCAAAATTTGGTTGACCAAAGTGAAAGCATACTCGGGTTATCGTGTTTACACACTGTGAGCACAGGTCCGAACACCATCAGACTAACACCAGCATTTTATCCAAAACACACGTCCCACACAGCACACAGTGCCCCCAGCACCAATCACCCTCTCCTGCTCCCGACTCTAGCTCCCTGATTGGAGTGAGGTGGCCCCTTTTATTCCCACCCGGATGTGCTCCAGGTGCCTGATGACACTCTTCCGGGCAGCACTTCCTGAAGTGGCGGAAGTGCTGCCCTTGCATCCACAGAAGCACTCCGGGCATGCCTGGAAAGTCCTTCCTCCACCCTCCCAGGTGTGGCAGAAGTGTCGATCTCCCGGGCTCCATGACGTTTGTGGCACCCCCTGGCGGTGGCCATGGGCTCCACTGGGCTTGTGCCTCCTTGCTCCTTTCCCTCCCGGTCCTTCCAGGCGTCCCGGATGGGTCTGACCCCCAGCCTCCTGTGACAACACACACAGACAGATGTAATTCCAAAAATGGTATTTTCAGACTTTAGGAGGTCTAAAACGTTACAATTCATCAAAATTTCGATGTTGAATTTTTAGATGATTCTAATACTTTTCCCTATACTTCGTATACAAGAAAGTCAATATCAATCCACAAGAAAAATGCTCTGTAACGCTGAGAAGATCTGAGGAGAACAAAAGGCACACAATGCCGACATAAAAGTGGCTGTCTCACCTCACCTGAGGAGTCAGAGTTTGGCAGGGAGAGGGTAACTAAGGAGGGGTAGAAGGAGATGGAAAGTTCTGTGCTGGACTGAAGCTGTTCAAGTTGTGCTTATTTTGCCCTGGGACTGTGTCTGAGGTCATTGTGTCTGGTGTTTGAGGCTCTGTGGCACCCCCTTGTGGTTAACGACAATGGAAAACAAAGCTAGGAGGCATACGGTTGAAGTTTAGATTAAACTAGCTGACCCCTGAGGCTCCGCCCACGTAGTATGAAACAGGATAAACTTTAAAGATCAATAAACACAAACAGACAAGTTACACTCCAAAATGTGGCCAGAGATAGACCGACTCAAACAGAGGGCCCCGCCCACTCCCCCCTCCCCTCCCACAGCCTCTCTCTCAGATTTGCACAAATATATCGCTCCAGTCAGTGAACTCTGATTCTTAGTGCAATGAGAGAAGTTGCAAAATCAACTGGAATGTTTGAGCAAATTGTACATTTTTATAATTTATAAATAATTAATAATTATAATTATAAATCTTTCGTTCGCTAGCTAAGCGGGTGTAAGGTACATACCCCGAGACTGGCACGTGAGTGACAAGGGTTCCGCCCCCTCCCCTTAGTCCATAGCTTCTCTCTCAGATTCGTGCGAATAAATCGGTGCAACCAAACTCTGATACTTAAAACAATGAGAGAAGTCGCAAAATCAACTGGAATGTTCAAGCAAATTACAGAAAAAAAACCCAATCTAAATCCTTTAAGTAGTTCTCCCGTGAAAAGCAGACAGACAGACATTTGATTTTATTATATATATATATATATATATATATATATATATATATATATATACACACACACAGTGGGAAAAGAAAAAATTCCCCCCTTAAAAATATTCCCATCATTTTGGTTTACAGCCTTAAATGAAAACACACAAACTACTATTTCTTCCCAGCTTTACTTACTCAATGCCACGTCTAACATCCAAGTAAAGGTATCACAGCTACAGTTCAGAAGCATTATCCATCCATTATCCAACCTGCCATATCCTAACGACAGGGTCACGGGGGTCTATAAAAAATCAAAAACAACAAATACTGAGATTAATAAAGGATCACCCCCTAATGCCATTTTGTTGACCCCCCTTCTGCTTTAATGACAGCCTTGAGTCTGTTGATTCTTCTCTATCAGCTTTGCACACCTAGATTGAGCCCATTCAATATTTGCCCCCCACTCTTCTTTCCAGTTTAACTCTTCAAGTTCGCTCAGATTAGATGGCGAGCGTTGGTGGTCTGCTATCTCCACAGATTTTCAGTGTGATTTAGGTCTGAGCTCTGACTGGCCACACCAAGACACTCACTTTCTTCTCCTTCAGCCACTGGGTGGTCAGTTTTGCTGTGTGCTTCAGGTCATTGTCATGTTGAAAGGTGAACATTCTGCCCATCTTAAACTTTCTGGCAGAGGGTAGCAGGTTTCCCTTAAGATTTTGCCCCATCCATTTTTCCTTCTAACCTAATGAGAGCCCCAGGCCCCCACAACAGGACGCTGCACGCTCCTTGCTTTACTGTAGGTATGGTGTGTTGTGGATGGTTAGCTGCATTGGTGGACCGTTTAGTATTGAGGCCAAATAGTTTGATTTTGATCTCATCTGACCATAAGACCTTTTCCATTTGGCATCAGAATCTTCAAGGTGCATTCTGGCAAAGCTCAAACGAGCCTTAATGTGGTCTTTCTTGAGAAGTGCGTCCCTCCTGAACAAGCCACAATGGTGGAGCACTTGTCAAATTGTTATCACATGCACACCATTAATGACCACTCCTTGCCATCAAATCCTGTAACTCCTTTAAAGTGGCCATTGGCCTCTTGGTGGCATCTCTTAACAGTTTCCTCCTTGCTCTTTCATTCAGTTTGAAGAGTCCTAGTAGTACCAAACACTTCTTTATGATGGACTTTACCGAGCTTCTTGGGATTGATAAAGCCTTTGAGATGTTTTGGTCTCCATCTCCTGCCTTATGTTCGTCCGCAACTCTATCCCGGAGATCTTTTGAAAGTGGCCTGCCACCCCTAGTCAGTTGTGTGCTGCCAGTTGCTCTACCAAGCAAGGGAATGAATGGACCACGAACAGCTTCACTAATCACACTCATTACAACTGATCACAGGTGGAAAGAAACCAGTAACCGCAATGGGAATGGTGGGCACTTACACTTGATTGAGTTGGGGGGGGGGGTGATCCTTTATTCATCTCAGGATTGTTTGTTTTTATTTTTTAAAATTCTTCTGAACTGTAGCTGTGATCTCTTTCACTTGAATGTTAGAGATTGCATTGAGTAAGTAAAGCTGGAAAAAATATTGGTTTGGGAGTTTTCATTTAAGGCTGTAAACCAAACAAAATGGGAATATTTCGAGGGGGGGGGTCTTTTCTATACCCACTATATGTAGTGTATAATAAAACACAGGTCTGTGAGAATGTCCAGGCCCAGCAAGCAATCTGATTGGTCAGTTTGCCTGTGGTGCGATTGGGGAGTTTGGCTTTGCTGACATCGTCGAAAGAGGAAATACGGGTGTGAGAGGAGGAGGAGGAGGAGGAGGAGGAGGAGGAGGAGGAGGAGGAGGAGGAGTAAAGTCCTAGGATCCCCACTGAAAGGAGCAGGAAAGCATTAAAGCGGACCCTTTAACTTTCCTATTCTATTTCTTTTTTATTTTTGCCAATGTCTCCCAAACCTAAATCTGCCACCAGTCCTACAGAAAAGGTACCAATAAAATAAGCTTTCTTTTCTGTTCTTCTGCTTTTCAAGCTGTGGCGATATTTTCTATTGTCTAAGCCCGCTTAAACCTGAGCTGGGGTCGCAGGGGAGATGGAGCCTATCCCAGCAAGCAGAAGGTGCAAGGCAGGAACAATCCCTGGACAGTGTGCCAGTCCATCACAGGGTAAACAAACACAACAACAACATTTATTTATATAGCACATTTTCATACAAAAAGTAGCTCAAAGTGCTTTATATAATTATGAAAAGAAAAATAAAAGGCAAAATAAGAAATTAAAATAAGACAACATTAGTTAACATAGAAAAGGATTAAGGTCCAATTGCCAGGGTGGACAGAAAAAACAAAAAACTCCAGACGGCTGGAGAAAAAAATAGCACACACCTCCAATGGGCAGTTTAGCATTGACAGGCCACCTAACTGGCATGTCTTTAGACTGTGAGAGAATCAAGAGAACAATCAGGGAGAGTCACTCAAAAGAGGCCCCCGAATATTCTGGAATAACTCTCGCTAGGAACAACGTGCAATGTGCTCCTCTTTTCTATACCCACTATAGTTAGATAGGAATCAAGTGGAACATTAAAAATATTTCTACCCTGACAGTAAAAGGAGACTCCTACTACGGGATATGGGAGAATGGTGCACCCCAATCCCATTACGGGAGCCCCTGCTACAGCGTGGCCCAAGAGCAACATCTGAAGGCATAGCCAATTTAGACAATGCCCTTGTCAATCGTGACATGTCCCGCTCTGGCCCGATCACTCACCACGTCGGTGACGGCACGGGAGGCAATGGTGTCCAATTACCCAAGCAACCCAGGGGGCCTGCGGGGGAACGTGGGCGGCCTGATCAATGCAGCTTTCTAAAAATGTTTGCGTTTTGGATAATTTCATGCTCCATTACTACCAAACAGGGGTAAAAAACAAAATGACATGTTGTGTCTGTTGTGACCCCGCGGGGAAGCCTAGCATGCGATGGCAGAAGTGTGGCCACCAGAGTCAAATGCAGGTATTATGGGGCTGACAGATTCGTCTTGTCCGGGTTAAAATGGCCAGAATTGATACTGCTGAGCTGCAATGTCTGGACATGTAGCAGCTCAAGAGAAAATAAGTTGAAGTCAGAAGTTTCCACCCACTTAAAATCTTTTAAACTCACTTTATAAGCCCCCCAACAAACTATACATTTGGCACATCGTTTAAGACGTCCACTCTGTGTAGGGCAGAAGTCTTTTTTTCCACCAATGTCACCAGACCTCCGAGTGTTTCCATTTTTATTGACCAGATCACAATTCCAGGGTTCTTTTCTATTCCAGGGGGTCACAAGTTTCCATACACTTTGTTAACTGGGCCTATAATAGAGATATAAATGACGTCATGCCTTTAGAGAATTAGAATTCTGATAGCCAATTAGCCTCATTCGAGTCAACATGTAGATGGATGTTCAGGCCGACCATCAAACTTCACCGCCTCTTTACTTGACATAATGGGAAAAATCAAAAGAAATCAACCAAGACCACCAAAAAAAAAAAAAAAGGTGGACCTTCACAAATGTGGTCATCCTTGGGCACAACTTCTAAATGCCTGAAGGTTCCACATTCATCTGTACAAATAATACTCAAGCATAAACACAGTGGGACCACCCAACCGTCAGGAAGGAGACACATTCTTCTAGAGAAGAAGGGACTTTGGCATGAAAAGTGCAAGTCAATCTCAGAACAGCAGCAAAGGACCTTGGGAAGATGCTGGAGGACACAGGTAGACAAGTCTTGATATCCACAGTAGCATGAGTCTGACATCGACATCACCTGAAAGGCCGCTCAGCAAAGAAGAAGCCACTGCAATAAAGCCACCATCAAAATGCCAGACTGCAGTTTGCAGTGGCACATGGGGGCAAATATTTGGTCTGATGAATCCAACAGTGAACGGTTTGGCCATAATGACCATCGTTATGTTTGGAGGAAAAAGGGTGAGGCCTGCAAGCCAAAGAACACCATCCCAATTGTCAAGCATGGAGGTGGGAGCATCATGTTGTGGGGGCTGCAGGAGGGACTGGTGCACTTCACAAAATAGATGGCATCATCAGGAAGGAAAATGATGGAGAGACACACTGCAGTAACATCTCAGAAGCTCAGCCACAAATGGGTCTTCCAAATGGATTGGGACCCCAAGCAGAAATGGCTGAAGGTTGAGGTATTAGAGTGGACATCACAAAGCCCTGACGTCAATCTGAGAGCAAAGGAGACCTACGGACCTGTCCCAGTTACACCAGTTCTGTCTGGAGGAGTGGGCCGAAACTCCAGCAACATATTGTGAGAAGCTTGTGGAAGGCGACTCAAGCTCAAGTGAAACAATTTAAAGGCAACGCGACCAAATATGAACAAAGTGTACATAAACTCGTGACCCACTGGAATTGTGATCTGGTCAATAAGAAACAAAATACTTGGAGGTCTGTGGAAAACTGGGGTTGTAGACGTCTTAAACGATATACGAAATTTATAGTTTTGTGGAGGGCTTATAAAGCGAGTTTTAAAGAATTCACCCAAAGTGTAAGAAACGTCGGACTTCAACTGCACATCAATTACATAAAAATGAGAAATTTGCTAATACTTCAAAACAAATACTTAAAAAAGCGAGTGCGAGCAAAGGACGCCTACGGACCTGTCCCAGTTACACCAGTTCAGTCTGGAGGAGTGGGCCGAAACTCCAGCAACGTATTGTGAGAAGCTTGTGGAAGGCGACTCAAGCTCAAATGAAACAATTTAACGGCAACGTGACCAAATATGAACAAAGCAACCTGCTGGAATTGTGATCTGGTCAAAAAAAATAAATAAAACAAAATACTCGGAAGTCTATGCAACATGGGGGTGGTGGGGGTAATGCCTTTTGCCCTGCACAGAGCAGACACCTCAAGCGATAAGCCCAGAATTTAAGCACATATCAAATATGGCGAGTTTATATGTTTACAGGCGTGCACCACTTAACGTCCAAACTCCACTTTATATTTCAGAATGTGAACTCGGACAGGGACAAGGGAGGTGGTGCCAGCCAGGACACGAGGGACCACACTGCGTCTGTGACTAGGGAAGCCCCGCCCCCACAAACAGGACCCGCGACCGAGGAGGGCGGAGCTCCACCTCAGAAGTCGTTTTTTTTTCTTTGCCATATTGCACCGATCGCATGCTATTCATTTTTCAATCCGTGCCACATACCACCATCAAAACAGGGCCTGTACCTCCAATCTTTGGCTTTTATTTTACAACGCATAAAGCGAAATGCAGAATGGTGACCTTCTAGGAGAATCTGACAGCCATTTTGAAAGATGTGCATGCCACACCAGTAAACTGTGCTGGGAGTCCACACACCCACAGATTCCCAAATGGCCTGGGAGGAGGAAGACTCCTCGGTGATGAACTGTGATGGATTATCGGTGGATGTTCTGTACAGACCCTGAAAGTCTAGACGTGGTGGAGTGGCATGACAGCCATGGCCAAGAATGGTTTTCAGTGCTGAATTGGCCTCTTTATTGTGGACCGCATGGAAATATTCCAAGAGGTGCTCCGATCCAAAGGGGAAACAGATGGCTAGCTTGCTGCACCTCGGTAGGAAAAGATGATTTATTGAGCACAACGCTTTGGGCAAGGTGGGGGAAAACATAATAAAACCGTAAAAGAAAGTGGTGAGATGAATTCACTTTTCCACCAAAAGTCTCACTTTGATTGCTGATCCGCGGCGCTCTGCAGGCAGCTGTGCTAATTTGGCTTTGATCTTCGGGGGCTTGAAATCAAAGTGCGCAGCAATGTGGATGACAAACTGTAACAAAGCTCCACAGATTATTTTTCAAAGGTCGGTTTGTCTTGCAATGCCCACGCGGTGCGTAATCTCTGCCCACCATTGTCCAAGTGCACAGCGTGTAATGATGTGATATGTAGAACAACACCGGGTTGTGTGCACAGAGACAAATGTGTGACCGGCCCCCGTAACTCTATACGCCTCATAAACGAACGACACGACTTTTTGTACATTCCACGTTTCTCCGATGAGCCGTTTTGTTTCCTTTTATTGAATTCCATCATCTCGGCCTAATTTGCAGAGTTTGGCATACAGTGCAGCTGAAAGAGTTCTTCTGACCCCCGAAAGCACAGGTCACAGCCATGATGATTGCTGCTGGTCCACTCTGAATGAGTTTATCACAGGGAAGAAAACTTTTTAATGAACGGTTCATCTTACAGGTTTGCCTCAACATGTCAGAGGAGAACAATAAAAATAAAATGTTGACGTGATGACGGATGACATGGTGGTAAATAAACGGCTCAAGCAATTACAGGGCCCGAGTGAAGTCTTAGAAGGACTAGAGGGCTCCTCTTGGACTGGCCACACTTTAATGGATTAGAATATTAAATGTTAATGTATTTTATAATGGGGGGCTTCTAACCATTGTGAAAGGCGCTATATAGGCGCCAGACGCAACACAGACTGACAACGGAGGCATGTGTAAAAAAAAACCAAAGGAAAAAGGACTTTTATTTTTCTTTAGCCGTGGGGCACATCTTTCCCGTGTCCCACCGGCTCAACACAGTCCCGCACAAGCACAGCAAAGTGAAACAAAAACACAACAAAATTCTTCCTCCACTCCTCCTCCCAGGCAGCTTTGTCCTGCTCCTCCAGACTCTAGCGCCCGGAATGGTGACTGTCGGCTCCTTTTATAGCCCACCCGGAAGTGCTGCAGGTGCTCGTTGACCTACTTCCGGGTGTGGCAGTGCTCCCGCCCAGGTGGGCTCATTAAGTCGTGGGGGGGATCCATAGCTTTCATCAGATTCTTAAAGGGGTCCGTTAGTAAACACTGCTTTAGACCATCCTCAAGAAACTGTGACATACACGCACACACACACGCATCATCAATGTTTTTCGGTATCGGGGGACCCTAAAATGTTGAGAGCCGTCAAAATCTGGAGATCGAAATTTTGCACAAACCTAAAGCGTTTGCTCCTCCGCCAACAGACGATAAGTGATGGGCGCAAAGCAAAAAAAAATGACATTCAGCGTCATCAACCCGAGTGGACACACACACATGCCCACCAAAGAAATCCTGGGGTGCCAACCGGGTCACCCTTTATGGTAAAGTCCAAATATGAAATAAACACTTGCACAAATGTATAATTAATTCAAAAAAAGAAACCGCTCTATTTACGTGTTGCTGTCAACGAAGTCCAAATATCAGTCGGTACAAAATAAAAACATTTGCATGCATGTGTGCGTTTCAGCATGGTGTTTATTTCACATTTGGACTTCACACGTTCTACACTTCACGCCAGCTGTAACATATGAAAACATTTTCTTGCCTCGCATTCCCTACGTCATCATCCTGCATTTACACAAAGCGATGTAGGCACGCAACACACATGACATGGACGTATTTCAAATAACGAGATATCATTCACCTGTGTCTGTACAACACAGACTTGCACTGCGAGAGTGTTTGCTCCGTGATGACTTCAGCTGCCGGAATGGAGGACGGGCGAGTGCGGGCCGCGTGCTGCCAACTGACACATTTATAAAACAAAAGCGCTTACCGGGGGCATTTGGTGCAGTGATGATGATAATAATACGCTTTATTTGAAGGCGCCTTTCTAAAGACCCAAGGACACCATACAGATAATAAAATCATAACATATACGTACACACGTGAAGAAAAAGCCAAGGGTCCATCCTCTGTTTACGTTCTACAGGCAACAACGACCAACACCAAGCGAACCTTACTGGAGCTTCCATTGGTGCACGATTCATTACCTGGCTGGCAGGCCGCTATACTAAAGGGCCAACCAGAGAGGCAGGCAACCTCTGAGTGAATATGTGGACGCCCCAGCAGGGATGGACCGAAGCTCCTTACCTGGCCAGGGTGGTCAGTGTGATGGAAGGACAAAGGCAGATAACCTGTTAGGACACCCACAGGGAATTCTGGGACCTGTAGTCCCATAGGGCAGTCCTGTTGGGATCTGTAGGTGCTTTGTGGGGCTTTCGGTTAACCCAGAGGTGCTTCCCAGTGGCTATGCCCTAGCAGCGGAAATAGTCCCTAGTCCAAAAATAAAGGAAGCTGCTCTACCACATCCAGATAAGAAAGAAAGAAAGAAAGAAGTTTTGAGTTTTAAATATACCTTTTATTAACACATTCAACAAATCAATACAAAAATCAACAAACCATCAAAAAAAGAACATCCTGTGTAACCTATGAATGAGTATTCTGCCCTAGTTCCATAATAATTAATGCACAAATAGAAAAAAAATATAATAATTAATTCACAAAACAAAAACACACTCCTCATTAACAATTTTACAAATGTTTGCAAATTGTGGGCCGCCCTATAAAACTTGAAATCTAAGAAAATTAAAGAAACCCACCACGTCAGACTCCCTGTCACTCTCAATGTTTTCCTTCCTAGTGATATAAATGGCAAGTTTAGCCTGCTGGCTCAATAAAACATTTGCTAACCTGCTAACATTCTTTTTTGCTCTCACATTAGCAAAACCATATATAAAAACCTGATTGTTAAAATAAACACCCAAAACACTAAAAATACTGTCAAGTACAGATAAAAGAGGTTGAATCCTAAAACAGTAAAGAAAACAGTGAAAAACAGTCTCTCGTTGTTGGCAAAAAGGACACATCTCTGAGATGCTGGAGTTAATTAAAGACAAGAAAGAATAACTGCCACAATCCCGTGAACAATTCTCTATTGCAGATCGTCAGTTCTCTTAATGGAAATAACGCTCAAGCAATATGAAAATGTCTGCCCAGAAAAAAACATTTATTTCTCACACCATGAGCATGCAGTCATAAACAGACTGTACATAAGGGAAATCAAGGGGGTCCGGGACAGTGAAACTGTTCGTCGGCTTCAAGGATTCTAGTGGTTTTCTTCTTCTTTCGGCTGTTCCCATTAGGGGTCGCCACAGCAGATCATCTTCTTCCATATCTTTCTGTCCTCTGTATCTTGTTCTGTCACACTCATCACCTGCATGTCCTCTCTCACCACATCCATAAACCTTCTCTTAGGCCTTCCTCTCCTCCTCTTCCCTAGCAGCTCTATCCTTAGTACCCATCACTCTTTATACCCAGCATCTCTCCTCTGCACATGTCCAAACCAACACAATCTCGCCTCTCTGACTTTGTCACTCAACCGTCCAACCTGAGCTGACCCTCTGATGTTCTCATTTCTAATCCTATTAAGGTACTAATATCGTTCTGTCACATCCAGTTGGCAACTGAGTGTAACCAATAAAGTGAAAGTGCAGTGAATTCCTTGGAAGTGTAACCTGACTGATAAAGTGTGTAAGACAGCATGGCTGGAGCTCCTCCTTGGTATCACAAGCTCACTGCCAGCTTGGTGTTTCTCTACTATGCAAGACTTACAAAGATTAAAGAAGACTAGCAAATTGTGCTTGTGTCAATTTCGCAAGAATAAAAGTGTTAACGAAATGATGAGGGAGAGAAGAACATGACACGTTAAGAGTAAGAAAGGAGATTATTTGAATAAGTAGTGACTTGTGACTATTAAATTTCATCCCGTGATTAGTTATTGTAGTCACTTCTTTACAATCCAAAGTGTCACGTGAACAGAACACACTGGATAAGAAGGGAAACGCAGTGTGTGTGAGTGTGTGTGTGTGTGTGTGTGTGTGTGTGTGTGTGTGTGTGTGTGTGAAGTGTGGCGGTCAGGTCATGTGGTATACCGACGTCTATAAGAATCGTCGAAAAACGCAATTTGTTGCATAAACGTTATCGTCAGTGAAAATAACCCACAAGTACCTGTACGTTTAACTTGGGTTACAACGTCACCCCGGAAAATGTGTCCAGGGGTAAAAACAGGGCCTGGCAAATAAACTCTGACGTTATCAAGCATTTGTCGTCATGACCTGGTGATAGTCGTACAATACGCTAAACGAACGGGGAATTCCCTACGCCGTAATATAAAGGGAATGTCTTGTTTGGAGTCATCAGTGTTTTGGAATCCCTGTAGTTTTTCTGTCGTAATGTTTCTCGTTGTCTGTTCTTCAGAAAGGTTGTGCGTGTAATTCGTTTTTTGTTCACCGTCGAGGTGTGAGACTTGCTGCCACTGATCTTCAGCTAATGTCGCTCTGTGCTTTGTCATCCGTTGTCTTTGTTGTTCTGAGGCCTGTGCTGGTTGGTCTTTTGTGATGTCGATGTTTCTGCTTTTGTGTGTTGGTGTGAGTCTGTAGGCCGGCGAGGCCGTTTGTGTTGGTCGGTGCTACGCTGTGTGTGCCTTTTCATTTTATTGGGAGGCTGACGTTGAAGTGATGAAAGAGGAGGTGCAAAATGGTGGTGTCGCAATGCAGTTTTGTTCAGTAAACAAAGTGTGCACCAAATAAACAGTCGATAATTGAAAAGAATTGAAGACTTGAAGAGAAGCCGAAGAGCAGAACTCTGCCAGGAACACGGACTCCTCTCTATTGTTGTGGGGGGATAGAGCAGTTGTGACAACCATTGTTTATATCGAGCACAGCCGGACACAAGCGAAATTATAGAGGGACTAGTTGGCACCTCGTTCTGCCCATGTCTACTGGCTCTCAACTCTACATGGGGAACAGGTCACCCAGTGGGGGTGCCAGTGCACTTCATCCACAACTGCCAGGGAACTGTGGGAAACTCTCATCTTTATAGGGATGAAGGTGGTCCCTGGCGGTGATGGGCAGGTGGGCCCGCCTCCCGAGGAACCACCCACAAGACACACAGCTCAGGGATAGAAAACAAAGCATACAAGTAAGCTAAATAGATGAGAAACAGGGAGTTGAACCCCAGGAAAGGGAGGAACTGGGGCTGAAATGTAACAAAAACAGCATCACCATATAACAAAATAAAAAACTTTTAATTGAAGAGATAGAAAAATAAAACGACTTCAGAAATTAATTCTACGGGGTGAAAACAAATTTAAAAAAAAAAACTAAAAGAGATATAAATTATACCTGTGAAGACATGAGGACAGGTAAGTGAACAAAAATCCTAAACCAGGACCAATTGGCCCTGCAGTGTACCTGGTACACTTCCAGAACTTTCCAGACTAGCGATGAGGGTCTCTGCCTGTGTTCAAATGAGACCCGCCTGTTGTTGTTGTTGTTGGTTTTTAATTTCAATTGCGCGTTTTTTCACTTTTCAGTACGAGCTTCTCCTCATCGAAGCCATGCACACCCATGCCAGTGAACAGGTAAGAGAAACCCACAGCCGTTTGCTCCTTTAAAGGTGCCCCCAGTAATCGATGTGAGGAGACACGTCACTGCATCTTGACCTGCACTTAACCATAAGTGCTGACCCCTTTAAATCTCCAGTTCTGGGGGCCAATTGTGATTCAATTTAAACCTTTTCTCCGCTTGGTCCAAATTAACAGGAGCATTATGTTTTTTTTTCAAGTTTTAAAAACAGTGTTCAAACTGAGCTATAAATACGACGCTCCAATTGCATAACCGACGTTCTCCCCAAAATAACTCCGAAAACGTCCACAGTTTGCAGACTGCCTCTGAAAATTCCAGGACGATCAGTGGGAATGACGGCAAGTTTGGCAATGAGGCACATGTCGCTGAATGTCAGAGGAAGAGGAGCTCCAGTGTTTTAACAGAAAAATCTGCTCACTCTCAGATATGATCAGAGTGGCAGAAATCCACATGCAGATGGTGAAGAGGTGGATACTAAAGAAAAAAAATAAATAATCAGGACACACCAAGAGAAGAAAAGAGCTGGGGGGGGGTGGTCAGAAGATAAAAATGAACCAACTGACAAAGCTCAAAACGTCTTCCATCCATCCATCTTTTCTCGACCCCCTCTGCAGGGTATAAGGAAAGGAATGCCCAGATGTCCCATTTCCTTGTTGCATCCTCCAGGGGGGATACCAAGGCATTCTCAGGCCAAGATGGGTGCCCCCCGTCTCCTCCCGGATGGTCAGGTCCCGAAAACAGCTCCACGTCCAGGAGGCCCTTGAACGAGCCTGGACTCATTTCTACCACATGTATCTGTGATCAATACCCTTAGCTGGTGGAACATGGTTGACACTAGGCACGTAGATTGACTGGTGTCATAAGAATAGACGGGAGACATCACAAAGGTTTGGGGGCAGCCACCCGTATATTATGCCCAGGCTGCAAAAATGGGTTTGTTTTAGATGAGTAGTGTTCAGGTTCAAGTCCAAAACAGAACTGATTTGAGTGTGTAAAGATGGCAGCTTTAAAGGCCTGGAAAAAAAATGAGGTCATTGAGACCTGAAGTGACATCTTCATGGGCACCAGAACCAGAAGTGATGCCATCGTGGGAACCGGAACCGGAAGTGATGTCATCGTAAGCGCCAGGACTGGAAGTGACATCTTCATGGGCGCTGGGACCGGAAGTGATGTCATCGTGGGCACCGGGACCAGAAGTGACGTCATCATAGGCGCTGGGGCTGGAAATGATGTCATCGTAGGCACTGGGACCAGAAGTGACATTATCATAGGCACCGGAACTGGAAGTGACATCATCGTAGGTGCCATAACTGGAAGTGACATCTTCATGGACACTGGAAGTGACGTCTTCATGGACAATGGAAGTGACGTCTTCATGGGTGCCAGGACCGGAAGTGATGTCATCGTAGGCGCCGGAAGGGACATTGTCGTTGCTGCCAGGACCAGACGTGATGTCTTCATGGGCATCAAAAGTGATGTCATCATAGGCACCAGGACTGGAAGTGACATCTTCATGGACAATGAAAGTGAAGGCTTCATGGGCGCCGAGACCGAAAGTGACGTCATCGTAGGCCCCGGGACCGGAAGTGATGCCATCATAGGCAACAGGGCCAAAAGTGACATCTTCATGGGCATCGAAAGTGATGTCATCGTAGACGCCAGGACCGGAAGTGATATCTTCATGAACACTGGAAGTGACTTCTTCATGGACACTGGAAGTGACATCTTCATGGGCTCCAGTACCGGAAGTGATGTCAAAGTAGGTGCCAGAACCCTGTGGGATTTCCCTGTGAATGGTCTGCAGAGGATCGAGAAAAACAGTCGGTGTACCTCGCCAACCTCTGGACTGGCGAGGAATTGTTGTTATTCAAACCCTTTCGCTGTCTCCCACTAGCACGTGTGTGACAACTGGTTAAGTCGAGAGCTTTACCTTTTGCCTCTGCTCCCTTTTCACCACGACTGAGCAGTACAACGTTGGCATGACAATGGCTTGGGTGGTGGTCCAATGCGTTGGTGGACCGATCGCAGAAAAGCAAAACTGACTCTAAGGGGTATTGACCAAAAATCACATGCAAAGTCCAAAACCCCCAAGTCTTCTCATAGTCATCTGTAATGACTGTGCTTTAATCAACTCTTTTAGGGCAAATGTCGAATTGTGTCAACACAAGGGGTTGAGGGCGATGATCAGTTGTAAACGTCGATGACAGTCACCGTTACGCTATAGGCAGACCCTCTTTGCTTGGAGAACTCTTAGACTCGTTGACTTGACGTCGAATCCCTGCATGCGCATGAGCAGCAAAGAGGAAACAATATCTAGAATGGCATCGGCAACTGGCGAGAGAGTGAAACGAATACACAAAGAAAAATACTTGACAACATTTTTTGCGTAAATTTTATTATTCTGACTTGCACTCGTAACTTGTTGGACTCCGATTTTGGCACAAGTGATCTGGAGATCAGGATACGAAACGCACCGGCGTCAGCTGATCTGCCAGCACCGTTCCTGCTTGCGCCCCTGGGCAGCTGCTGCCACTGCTACAGCAGCCAGACACCTCTAACAGGGCATTGCACGCAGCAACAGATGTTTTATGTGGAGTTATGTGAGATACCATTGCTTTGTGTGCTTTTCGGTTAACAGCTCGCCGCTCACTGCTCCTGCGCCCCCCAGCACTGCCGCTGTGACAGTCAGAGACCTCTAACCTGCACCATGCAGCAGCAAACATTTTATGCTAATTTATGTGACAAACTAGAAAAAAATCAGCCCTGAGAGAAAAGGAAAAAAAAATCAGCCCTAAAACAGTTAAGGATCAGGAGATGGGGAGCACAAAAATCAAGCAGAAGTCGATGCCAGCAAGTGAGAAAACGAGAATCACACAGAGGCCAACACGCAAGACGTAGTTAAGGAACAGAGATCTAGAAAGCAGATTAACCCAATAGCCCAGAATTGAAGTCAGGCAACAACACCGAGTCAACGCCAAGAGAACAAAAAAACAGAACTGTCAGAAATTAGGAGTCCAAAAGCAACTACTAGAGGGGGAATTCCGACCAAAAAACCCTGGCTAGATACAAAAAGAGCTATGTTGAATCATTATAAAATAAAAAGTGTTATTTCCACAAACTGCTTGGTGGCACCAACAAATGCTGTATGGAGCACAAACGTGGAGCAAAATGGAACTGCACAAAACTCCAAAAGCACGGTCAAAACACAGAGCAGAAGGTCAAAACAATCCAGAGGTTTACAAAAAGTCAGCAAAAGACACACAAAGTCACCAACCCTTGGGTACATTCACAATGGACCGCCAGATTTATAGGTGGGACAGTTCCTGGCGGTGACTGGCACATGGCCACCCATAACAATCATGGAACACCAACCAAGGCACTGAAACATAAACACAATCAATAGCAAATAATCATAAGGAAAACCAATATATACAACAGAATAAAAATAAACAATGTGTTACGACAAATGTTTGTGAAGTGTCACCTGTTGGAATGACAAATGCAGTGCATAGGCCTTTGTTAGGTACCATTTAGTATCGTATTCGTAAAAGCAGCGTTAATGTTTTTGATGCACCATCTGTTGGAAAAGCAATGCATTTTGTTACTACAGATGTTTGTGATGTGCCAGGGTCGGTTGCTATGATATGTCAAACTGATGCTTACGAAATGTAGACCCGGAAGTCACCCACCACAGAAAGCCAATATTATATCTGTTATAATCAATGGCAGTAACAAATTACTAGCTGTGTCACCTGTCCAAGACGGGATGAAGTCTAACTAATCAATGGAGACTACCAGTGCACCATCTATTGCAATTTATCATGTACTGCATGTAGTAATGAAAAACATTAGCATTTGTTATTCCTACAGATGGTGCATCACAAACATGTGTAACAATAAAATGGATTACTACAGAAGTTTGCGATGCACCATCTGTTGGAATGACAAATGCAATGCAGATATCTCTGTTATGTGACATTGTGTATGGGATTCATAAAGGCAGTGCTAATGTTTGTGTTGCGCCATCTGCTAGAATTAAAAGTCTAAGTGTACTCAGCATTAACATTTGCAGTACACTATCTACTGGAATGTATTTTGTAATACATGTCATAATAAAATGCACTGCATTGGAATGACAAATGCAATGCAGATATCTCTGTTATATGTCATTGGGTATGGGATTTGTGAGAGTAGTATTAGTGTTTGTGATCTGCCGTCTGTTAGAATGACAAGGCTCAGTGTATTTAGCATAAACGTTTGTAGTGCACCATCTGTTGGAATCTATTTTGTAATGTACACAGTAATAAAAGGCACTGGATTTTTTTATTCCAACAGATGGCGCATCACAAACATCAGCACTCCTGTTAAAGATCCCATATTAAATGGTATAAAAGAGAGACATAGTAGCAAGATTGACAGACAGAAACTTCTCCTGTTATTAAGATGAATGTTTGCCTGCCCCCTTTCTGTTTTAGGCTCATGCGAGATAAATGCTTGAAAGGAAACAAAAAAAATTACTATTTCTTATTCAATGGCCATTGTTTTTTTTCTGCTTATGACTATTTTGTCATTATGGTAATACTCCTCTCCTTGGGTCCCAGTATGATACAAATGTTCTTTTCGGGTGCTCAGATTAAAAGGTTTAAGAACCCCTTGGAATAAAGGGGTTCAAAAAAGAAAATACTCAAAAAGGTAAGACTAATTGGAGATGAAAGGGTTAAGGAGCTACCACTCTCCGTAGTCTTCCCCCCTACCCCACCCCCGCACTCTGGTGGGACATTATCTGCAATTTGTGTTCTTTCCTGCAGTTCAAGTGGAGAGGTTTACTATTAACAAAAGAAATGAAACAATTGTTTACTTACACTAGCGAAAATGACAGCACCAAAATAAACTGAAAAAAGAAAATGGACTTCTCAGCCCATCCTGTGATTGTGCATCTCGGCTTGAGGTGGTGCCAGCAGCCCATAATGTATCAAAGAGCTGTGGCAGCCGTTACCCAGCCTGGACATCTTTTAAATGGGAGTACCAGACAACGACAAAAAAAAAAAAAAGGCCACCATCACAACACAAATAGACCTTGTTTTTAAATGTCAGAAATGAAAATCATGCGGAGGTCCGATGGAGGAGCACATGGGACTAGCAACTGCACCGGTTTAAGGGCCTGAAATTGAGCAAAACCGTTAAGTGGCTAAAAATGACAAGGACCCCCCATCGTAAAATTACACGGACCAGTGGAAAGGTTTCAGATTGACAAGGGGGGGGAAACAAACACAGTGGATTGAGAAAGTCTGCACACTTTATTGTCTTCCTTTCAAATGGAGAAATTTGCCTTTTCTGCCCAACAGCCCATAATGACAAAGTGAAGCCACATTTTTAGCAAGGTTTGCGCATTTATTGAAAAATCTCACTCATACAAGTATTCAGACCCTTTGTAGAAGCCCCTTGGCAGTAATTTCAGCTTCAGGTCTTCTTGGCCAAGTCTCTACAAGCTTTGCACCGCTGGATTTGGGCAGTCGATCCCATTCATCCGGGCAGATCCTCTCAAGCTCTGTTTATTTGGGTGGGAAGCGTCTGTGAACGGCCAGCTTCAGGTCTCTCCAAACACATTGTGTGGGGTTTAAATCTGGGCCACACAAGGACCCTCACAGACTTGTCCCCAAGTCACACCAGCGATGACTTGGCTGTAAGCTTTAGGTCATTGAGCCATCACCTCAGTCTGAGGTTACAGGTTTTCTTTAAGGACCACTCTGTATTTGGCTGCATTCCACCCCACCCCCCCAGTTCTGACCAGTCTCCTTGACCCTGCACTACCACAGTGTGATGCTGCCACCACCATGACTTGTCCCCAAGCCATCTCAATGTTGTCTTGGGTTGAATGCTTCAGGTTATTTAATCATCGCCCGAGTATGAAATCTACGGTTTTCTTTAAGGACCTCTCTGCATTTCTGCATTCATCCTCCCCTTGATTCTGACCAGTTTCCCTGTTCCCTATAACATGATGCTGCCACCATCATAACTTGTCCCCTAGCCACTCCAGCACTGTGTTGACTGTATGCTTTGGGTCACCGAATCGTCACCCCAGGCTGATATTTCAGATTTTCTTCAAGAGCCTCTTTGCATTTGCCTGCATTCTTGCCCCCCCCACCCCAATTCTCTTCAGTGTCCTTGTCCTGCACCACCACTATAACTTGTCCCCAAGCCCCCCCAGCGTTGTTTTGGCTGAATGTTTCAGGTCATTGCACTGTCGCTCCAGTCCGGACCTCTCAGCATTTGGCTGCATTCACCCTTCTCTCAATTCTGACCTGTCTCCCTGTCCCCATAACATGATGCTGCCACCACCATATATCATCGTAGAGATGGCATTAGACAGGTGATGAGCAGAGACCCACGGCAGACACAGTTGTCAGTTTTTGTCTCATCGGACCAGTGAATCTTCTTCATGCTCTCACAGTCCGTTGCCAGACTCTCGCCTCAGTGAAGGAGAGCTGCTGAGATGGCCATCCTTCCAAACCGGTTCTCCCACCTCAGCTAAGGGTTTCTGAAGCTCTGCCAGAGTGACCGTTAGATTCTTGGTCACCAATGCCTTTCTTGCCCAGTTACTCAGTTTGGCCAGATGACAGGTTCCAATCTTCTTCCATTTCACAATTCCTGAGGCCACTGCACTCCAACCTTTGAAAACGGTTCGATTCCCCTCACACCCTGATCTGTGCCACACCACAGAGGTCTACAGAGAGCTCCTTGGACTTCAGGGCTCAGTTTCTGTCCTGCCATGCAGTGTGGATGGTAGGACCTTCCACATACAGGTCCACTAGGTTCAGTTTGCAACAGACTATATGACTCCACTCGAGTTCTAGACCTGCCTCCAGGAGAATTAAGGCAAACAGGATGGCACCCGGACATCATTTGGAGGAGCTCGTGTCTCCTTTTCTGTTCTTTCACTTACAAACATCACGGTCTGCTCCACTGGTGGCAGTGCACAGCTAAGTAGATTTGAGCTTGTGATGTTTAATGTTCTTCGCTCTCCAAAAGATGAACTGTGAGTGTGGCCTGTGAGAGAATGGCATTCTGTCCCGGGTTGGTTGCCCCCCAACGTTGTCTGCTAGCGAGTAATTTTAAAAAAGCCACCGGCTGCAATGTCACTCACTGAAGCTGCATACTCGGAAGGACACCAAGAACTGGTCACAGAATGTCACTCATGTGTGACTAGGGATTGTCTCCTGGGCTCGGCTGAAATAAGCAGTGCCACTAAAGAGCGAGGGGGGGGTGCTGTCGCTAGCGGTATCGTCTCTGTTCCCCCACAGCCAAGTGTGGGCACTCATCTCGGACTGGTCGGGATGCCATAGAAGGCCATGGCCCCGGAAGGTGGTGTCTCCTCTGTGTGTCCCAAGCAAGAACACGGCAGCTCTGAAGTTATCAGTGTCTCTTTCGTTGTGTGCCATTTTGTTTTGTTGAGGACTCAGACTCCCTACCACCAGTCACAAGAAATTTAAACATCCATCACGGCGTCGACAAGCCAGCTGGACGGAGAGGGCAGCGAAACGAGCAAACACAGAGCTGCCAGATCACCGTTCCAGAGGAAAACGCCTTCCTCCTCCTCCTCAGGACGCCAGACTAGCCATTCGTCTAATGCTATCTGCTTTCGTGACAGAACGGCTTCACAGACAAACACAGAGATGTATGTTTGCGCGCACGCTTGAGGCCAGCTTTATCCAAAAGCCCCTAAAACCCCCTTGACATTTTGGCTCGGAGCTTCTCCTCACTTCACTCCAAGTGTCCGATTTCCTGAACAGGCACATGGCAGCCTGACGTTTCCTCCGCCTGCGCCAGCGAGATTACTGTACGCTACCATCCATCAACAGGCCTTCTTCTAAAGATGGACAAGTCCCAACAAACACAGACTAAATAATGTCACCCTGTTAAACGGATGATTACAGCGCTGAAAGGGACACAAAGGGAGAACAGCAGCGCAGTGAAGTTCTGCAATGGGAAACCCGTCAGCACCTGTCCCAACAGAGGACCGCCCGACCCCCAGGCAAGTCCATCAGACATGCAACGGAGCTCACACGAGCGCCATGAGACCATCGTTTAGGTGCAGCTCAAAGAAAAGAGCAATAAAAAACAGCTGATAAAATGTGTGGAGGTCACCAACAGAAAAACAAGATCTGCAGTGATCAAACCTAAGTAACCAGTGTTATATACTGTTTGATGTGGTAATGTAATGTGTGTGAAGATGCGCCATCAGTTGGAATGCATATGTCTGTGCTATATGACACTGGGTATGGTAGTTGTAAAAGCAATGTTAATGTTTGTGATGCACCATGTGTTGGAAGAACAGATGCAATGCATTTTAGTAATACAAACATTTGTGATGTGCCAGTGTCAGTAGCTATTATAATGCTAGCAAACAAAGCTCATCACAGAAAAACAATATGGCATTGGTTATGATGAATGGTTTTATAATTACTAGCTGTGCCACCTGTCCATGACTGGTTGAAGTCTAATTAATCAGCGCATTCAGTGTTAATGTAGGCAGAGCACCTTCTATGGGAATGTATTTTGGGATGCATTTTGTAATAAAATGCATTGTATTTGTCATTCCAACCAATTTTGAATCACATACATTAGCACCATTATTATGAATATTATGAGTTATGAACCAGATGGCACATAAAAGAGACATAAGCATTGCATTTGTCATTCCAGCAGATGGTGCATCACAATACATTAACACAGCTCTTACAAATCCCATACCAAATGGTATATAACTGAGATATATGCATTGCATTTCTAATTCCAACAGACAGTATATCACCAACAGTCTTATTAATAAAATACATGGCATTTGTCATTTCAACATATGGTGCATCACAAATATTAACATTACTATTATGAACCCCATATCAAATGGAATATAACAGAAACATATGCACTGCCTTTGTCATTCCAACAAATGGTGTACCACAAACAATAATACTGATTTTACAAATCCCATACCAAATGGCACAGAACAGACAAATGCATTGCCTGGTGCACTGCAAACATGAATGCTGTGGTGACAGCAGCATATGTATTGCATTTGTTATTCCAACTGATATCACAAACATTTGTAGTAATAAAATGAATTGTATTTGTCATTGTAGCCAATTGTGTATCACAAACATTAACAATGCTCTTACGAATCCCATACCGAATGTCATATAACAGGGATATAAGCATTGCATTTGTCATTCCAACAGAATGAAAAGTCAAGCAAAATGACCCCTTTTATTGGCTAACTAAAAAGATTACAATATGCAAGCTTTCGAGGCAACTCAGGCCCCTTCATAATGGCTAACACGGTACAACACCCTAATTTTATGAATAAAATCCATTGCGTTTGTCATTCCAACAGATGGCGCATCACAAACATTAACAATTCTCTTACAAATCCTGTACCAAAGACAGACACATTGCATAGTGCACAGCACGTGTTCACTCTGTGGTCTACACCGATTACTTAGATGAGTAGCACAGCTTATTTAAAGTAAGTTCTTCAGCACAAACATGGGGATATTATTAGGAATTATTATGGGCAAATAATGCTGAAATGGTAGAGAATTTTTCGCACAAAGAACTACTGACATAAAATAAATGAGTGCAGTGGACATTAGGACTTTACAGACGGTCAAATCCAGACTTGATGTTACTTTGCACTTTGCACATCAAGGTAAATACGCTGGACGAGAGAGAAAGGACACGGAGAGAACTGCAATTACAGTGGATTCAGAAAGTCACGGTCAACGTTGAAGTGGCTTCAGGACAAGCCTCTGGGTATCCTGGAGTGTCCCAGACTTAAACCCCACAGAACCTGCGTGGAGAGCCCTAAAGATGGCCGCATACAAACATTCTCCGCCTAAGTCCAATGTCCACATCCAGGAGTGCAAAGACCTACCAAGAGGACTCCGAGCTGGAATTGCTGCCAAAGGGGCAACAAAGTACTGAATTGAGGTTCTGAATACTCCTATGAAGGAGGGATTTCAGTTTCTCTCAAGACGTGTTGTCACTTTGTCATTATGGGCCATTGAGTGTAGACTGACGGGAAAAAAAAATGACCAATTTCTCCATTTCAAATGAAATCTACAACACAATCAAGTGTGCAGAGAGTGAAGGGGTCGGAAGACTTTCTGAATCCACTGCATGCACACCAGGATAAGGGGTGAAGGCCACTTAGGTGACTTCTGGAAAGTGGACATGATGTACAGCTAAGCAGGACCGTCTACTGTCGAGTTTGTTTTGCTGAATTGACACTCCGTGGCTGCGTAGTTGCAGATCGGAGTCGCCAACGAGTTAATCACAGTTTTATATCAGAGGAAATACTAATGAAGACAAACAACGTGACATGGCATTAGGAGCTCCATCTGCAGAAAGGTAAACAACAGCACCAGTCTTATCTCCATTCTTTAATGAAACGTTACAGAGAATAAGAAAGTAAATAAAAACAAACTCATACATCAGGTTTAATTATTCATAAACAATCAAGCGATGTCAAGGTGAAACAACACAAAACGAGAAAATGACATTCATTCGAAAAAATGTCCCAGGTCTGATAAAATCAAGCGCCAACGCTTAACACTGGGCTCCCAGTCAGGAAGCCTAATTTCCGCCACTATCCCACACAGCCCAATGGCCACTCGGTGTGTTTCACAGGGTGGTGAATGGTGTGAAAAGACTCGCCCGGGCGAGCAACGTGCACTGCCCTGGTAATGACCCTCGCCAGGCAGACCAGCAAGGCCATGTTTACTCAGGCAGCTCAACACATTTCCTTAAGAAAACAGAAGGGCTGTGGAGTGGCGACTCGACTCCGACTCCTCCATTTCTGCTACCACCAACTCCAATTCCTTACTTTCCGATACTACCAACTCTGACTGCCATTTCTGGTACCACCAGCTTCAACTACAGTTCCTCCAATTCTGGTACCCCCATCTTTTACTTCTCTTTTCCTGGTACCACCAACTCTGACTTCCCCATTTCTGGTACTACCACCTTCAACTACAACTCCAACTCTGATTCCACAGCCCTGGAAAACACTCTCATGTATCGCAGCACAATCACTAAACTTTTCATCGGTGGGCATGCACCCTGACCCCCGACCAGAAGCCCTTAAACATCTCAAAACCAGGGAGAGCATGGCAGTCATCTTGAAACATGTTAGCTTGAGATGCGCCCGGTTATGCTGTAGTAGCACTGAAATGACACAAGGCCCTTGAAGGAAAGTGCACCAAGGCCCGAAATATGTCCAAAGTGCCCACTAGGGGGTGATTTTCCATCAAACCCTGGTTTAATACAAGTGCTAATACAGCATCTTTATAAACTTTAAATTATTGTTTTAAGTAATTTTTGTTAAGTTTTGAATCATTTACGAATAGTAATGTTTCTTTGGTCTATTATTTGCATTGTGCACTATGTCATGTGTTTAGTGGGTGGTCCCCCAAGAAGCAGGGCTATCTGCCAATCACCACCTAGAACTGCCCACCACCCTATAATAACAATAATTCATTCATTCATTACATTTATAGAGTGCTTCGTAGTACTTAAAGTGCCTTTTTCATTGGGAGTAGGGAGCTACCAGCAGTGTGTAGCACCCACCTGGATGACGCAACGCCAGCCATGACTGCGCCAGAACGCCCACCACACATCAGCTGTTAGGTGCTGAAGTGACGACAGGGACATCGGGATAATTGGAATAGTGTGACAGATTGTGTTTATTTTTATATTATATATATATATAAAACCTAAACATATGTAAATTGAGTGTACTGTGTCTATATATATAAATATATATATATGTTTAAATATATGTAAATAAGAGCGTACAATGTAAGAGGTAAAGATTATAATAGTTTGTAACGTATTATAGTTGATTGTAATTGATGAAATGGATTGGTACAGATTGAAATAGAGTATCAGATTTTGTTTATAAATATAGATAGATACAGTATCTCACAAAGTGAGTCCACCCCTCACATTTTTGTAAATATTTGATTCTATCTTTTCATGGGACCACACTGACGATATGACACTTCGATACAGCGTAAAGTAGTCCGTGTACAACTTGTATCACAGTGTCAATCTGCTGTCTCCTCAAAATAACTCAACACACAGCCATTAATGTCTAAATCACTGGCAACAAAAGTGAGTACACCCCTAAGTGACAACTGTCCAAGCTGTGCCCAATTAGCCATTTTCCCTCCCCGGTGTCATGTGACTCGTTAGTGTTACAAGGTCTCAAGTGTGTTAAATTTGGTGTTATCGCTCTCACACTGGTCACTGGAAGTTCAACATGGCACCTCATGGCAAAGAACTCTCCGAGGATCTGAAAACAAGAAGTGTTGCTCTCCATAAAGATGGCCGAGGCTATAAGAAGATTGCCAACACCCTGAGACTGAGCTGCAGCACGGCGGCCAAGACCATACAGCGACAGGTTTAACAGGACGGGTTCCACTCAGCACAGGCCTCGCCATGGTCGACCAAAGAAGTTGAGTGCACGTGCTCAGCGTCATATCCAGAGGTTGTCTTTTGAAAATAGACGTATGAGTGCTGGCAGCATTGCTGCAGAGGTCAGCCTGTCAGTGCTCAGACCATACGCCCGCCGCACACGGCATCAAATTGTCGTCCCAGTAGGAAGCCTCTTCTAAAGATGATGCACAAGAAAGCCCGCAAACAACTTGCTGAAGACAAGCAGATGAAGGACATGGATTACTGGAACCATGTGCTGTGGTCTGATGAGTCCAAGATCAACTTATTTGGTTCAGATGGTGTCAAGCGTGTGTGGCGGCAACCAGGTGAGGAGTACAAAGACAAGTGTGTCTTGCCTACAGTCAGGCATGGTGGTGGGAGTCTCATGGTTTGGAGCTGCATGAGTGCTGCCGGCACTGGGGAGCTACATTTCATTGAGGGAACGATGAATGCCAATATGTACTGTGACATAATGAAGCACAGCGTGATCCCCTCTATTCAGAAACTGAACATGATAACAACCCCAAATCACAAGGTCTCTAACATCCAGCAGCTCCGTGATGTCGTCATGGTGGAGTGGAAGAGGATTCCAGTGGCAACCTGTGAAGCTCTGGTGAACTCCATGCCCAAGGGAGTTAAGGCAGTTATGGAAAATAATGGTGGGCGGCCACACAAAATACTGACACTCTGGGCACAATTTGGACAGTTTTCACTTAGGGGTGGACTCACTTTTGTTGCCAGTGGTTTAGACATTAATGGCTGTGTGTTGAGTTATTTTGAGGGGACAGCAAATTGACACTGTGATACAAGCTGTACACGGACTACTGTACATTGGATCAAAGTGTCATATCTTCAGTGTTGTCCCGTGAAAAGATATCATAAAATATTTACAAAAATTTAAGGGGTATTACCTTAAAGTATATTTTTTCAAAAAAACTGGGGGGGCCATGGTGGACATTTTAGCCAGGATGTCGGGCAACACCCTACTCTTTACGACGGATGCCCAGGAGTCTTTCATGAACGCAGGGAGTCATTTTTACAGCAGAATTGTCCCCATCCCTGTAGTTGGGGCATTGGGAGCCATACACGGTCCACAGGATAAGCGCCTCTCCCACACCTCTTTCAGCAGCCAGTATCCAGAGGGTCTCCCACAGTCCGTTGTGAATGCCCCCTGGAATGGGCGAGTTCTCTGTCACCATGGCATTGTGCTTTAGGACTCTGTTGGCTGGTGGAGATTCCTTTGTATGCAGCACTGTATGCTCTTTGAGCTGTCGGATCTTCTCAGAGCATTTTTTAAACAATAAATATTTCATTTGTAAAGAGTCTTCTAGGTCTTTTATGTGTCTAGTTGGGTGTTCACCCCCACCCCCGGCCATTACTGGAAATGCTTCTGGAACATGCATGCAGTGGAACTCCAAGTACACGACAGGTTTATTTTCACAAAAAAGCTCTGAAGCACAAAAAGAACGCACCATGGAGCACAAAAGGCAAAAGGAACTGCACGTAACAATAGAGGCCATCCAATGTGAACAACCTGAAATTCAAGGCAAATTGGCAAAACGGCCAAAAATCGAGAAAAACCAATGAAGACCCCCACCCCAACCCATTTTTGAGGAGGAGTTTAGTGTCCCTCATAAAATGACAAGAGTCTCGTGTGACGGAACACCAACACCCTGCGTAACTCCAGGTGCCAGGCTGGCTGACTGAAGTCACCAACCGAACGCCAGACTGCTGTGAGCTCAGACCGCCACACATCGAGTCTTCGTCTCATGATGGAGGGGGTGGGGGAAGAAGCGACATCTTAAAATGCTAAAGCTGGAATATTCAAAACAACTCAGATGACATGGCAGTAACTGTCACGTCGCTCAAGAGTCTCAAAGCACGTGACAGTCCTAAAAATGCCCACTAATAATAATAATAATAAATTTTATTTATATAGCGCCTTTCCCATGCTCAAGGCAATTCACAGAGTTTAAGAAAGAACGGCAGGGTATACAGTGTATAGCATTGTACTAAACCAGATAAATGAAGAAGAGTAAGACAGTAAATTCAGAGAAAAATCCTAACAGACAACATAACTGATGGTCCAGCACACACACACACACAGGTTACATGACATCTTGACATGGAGGTAAACTGAGAGAAGGGTAATAAAGTCAAGTAGAGCTAAAAGCCTTCCTGAACAGATGAGTTTTAAAAGAATTCATGGAGTCAGCTGACCTGATTAATTTCAGTAGGTCATTTGAGTCTGGGCGCTATACAGCTGAAGGCCCTGCTGTCACCCATGGAGTGTAGATTAGTGTGGGGCACAACAAGACTGGCAGAGTCAGAGGACCTTAGTGAGCGGGCAGGCACATAGTGATGGAGAAGGTCACTGATGCAGTTTGGCGCGAGGTCGTTTAAGGCATTGTAGGTTATTAATAGGATTTTATATTCGATTGTGTAAGATACAGGTAGCCAGTGAAGGCGGAGCAGGATGGGTGTGATGTGCTCGCTGCTGCTGGTTCGAGTGATGACTCTTACAGCTGAGTTTTGAATAAGCTGGAGCTGCGATATAAGATTAGAAGGGGCACCTGCCGGTAGGGAATTACAATAATCGATGCGGGATGTGATAAAAGCAGGGACAAGGCTCTCAGCGTTAGAAAAGGCGAGGAAGGAGCGAACACGGGATATGTTACGGAGGTGAAAGTAATAAAGTTTCTTAATGTGATTTATGTGGGCGGAATAAGAGAGGGAGGAATCAAAAATGACCCCGAGATTCTTTGCAGTAGAGGCAGGTCTGATGAGATCAACGCAAAGATGGACTGGGAAGGAGCTCATTTTATGAAGCTGCACTTTAGTCCCAATCTGCAGGAGTTCAGTTTTGTTGCAGTTTAATTTTAAAGAGTTCTGCTCCATTCAGGTTTTAATTTCACTGAGGCAAGTTGTGAGCTGAGAAAGCTCTGATGAAGTTCCACTTTTAAAATTGAAGTAGAGTTGAGTACCATCTGCGTAAAAATGATAACTCAGTCCAAAGCTACAGATAATATGGCCAAGGGGAAGCATATAAATACAGAAGAGAAGAGGGCCGAGGACAGAGCCCTGAGGAGCTCCTTGTATGACTGGCGCTGAGCTGGACCTGCTGTTGCCATGACTAACAAACTCTTGATAGGACTTGAACCACTGGAGGGCAGTGCCAGAGATACCCAGCATGTTCTCCATTCTGGACAGTAGAATGTCATGTCTGACCCGAGTGTCAAATGCTGCACTGAGGTCTAACAGAATTAATATGCTGGTTTGTCCAGAGTCTGCTACCATAAGCAAATCATTGGTTACCCTGAAACCAGACTGAAAGGGTTCCATCAAATTATTAGAAGTTAAGTAGTTAGTGAGTTGGGAAGCTACAACACGCTCAAGAGCTTTTGACAGTAAAGGTAAGTGGGAAAAACACTGAAAATTGTTAACATTGTCAGCATCATGACCAGACTTTTTTAAAATTGGGGTTACAGAAGCGATTTTAAAAGTGAGCGGTACAAAGCCAGTGTCAAGGGATGAGTTTCCCACTAGAGGGGAAAACACCGCTAAAAACCCCGGCAAACCCCATCTTAGGCAGTCACGATTAGACTCTCATCTGAAAAGACGTTCTTGACGTTTGTTTTAAAATGCAACCTCACCCCCACCCCCAGCACTTTATGCTGTTCCTGTCTTGTTTCCTACACCAGATTTCGCTTAATAAAGGGTGGTACAGCTAACTCAAAGTAACGCTCTTGTCCAGGTTTCGTTCCTGCCTTACGCTCCAGGCTTGCTGGGATTGACTCCAGCACCCCACCACGACATGACACTTGACCAGCAATGGCGTTTTTCTTTTAGTTTTAATCGGATGAAATCGACACTTTTGTTCTCAACACTTACATTACAATTCTAGAGTAGGAAACAAAACTCTCTTCAAATGTTTTCAGCCATCTGAGCCATCACAAGACAGGACAAGTCCCAGCCTGTGCCCGGGCTGTTTAAGCACACCACCATACATCTCAATAGAGTCCATGAGGGGCGATCGCCACAGCAGGGGGGAAAGCCGCCAGTCCCCTGAATAGCCGCAATTACAGGCCACTTAGAGCGGGTGACATAGATGTTAACGAAGCCATTTACAGACCACAAAAGAAAGGCTTTAGTTGAGGAAGAGATGCCATTTAATTTTAACACAACCATTTAGTCAATGGGGCAAAGAATGGCAGATGAGGGACATGTCGGGACTTGGTCGCCCGCAGGGCCAGCAGCTGGAGGTGCTGCATTACAAGATGCTTCTTGAGACTTCTGCACCGTGCCTGCACTGCTAAATGGCTTTCAACACCATGTCACATGGCATAACGGGTGACAGGGCAACACGGTGTGTAACAAGCAGGACATCTTGTGGTCCCCTAGCATGAAAAACGCCGCATCTAGCAAATTAAGCATTCGCTTACAAAGCTCCCAGTTACGCTACGAGACTTAAGTCAGCCATTTGGGGGTCCGACTTTGGCTAAAAACGGATTGGTTTAGTTAGACTTGTAGAGCGGAGAACATTAGAACACTCTGGACGAGAACAGGCCATTCAGCCCAACAAAGCTCGCCAGTCCTATCCACTTATTTCTTCCAAAAAAAACATTGAGTCGAGTGAGAGAGTGGCGAGGGGTGGTATGTTGATCAGCACTGTAATGGATGGACTGGTGTCCCAGCCAAGGATGGACCTTCCCCACCCTCTTCATTTGCCTGGCCAATAGACTGGCATGAAAGGGACATGGGTGACAGCTGACATACTGAGCTACCAAGACCCACCAGCAATGGATGGACATCCGTTACCTGGCTGTGAGGTCAGGACAAAAAGAGCGGAGATACATCTTGACCAAGATGTTTAGCTGTCAAGACCAGAAGAAAGGAGAGACACTGGGATGCTGCCTGCCATGTTCAACTTGTCTTCTATACAGTGGGGGGCAGCATCCCTTGTGGCGAGGCTCTGTATGGGCACCTGCAGGCCGTGCCAGTCAAAGCCCATATGGACCCCTAGGTATGCGGAGTCTGCATGTCTCTTGAATTACCAAAATGGCTCCCTCTCCGTGTCCACAGTGTGGACGGTTTGGGGTGGAAAATCTGGAGCGTGCACCGCTCGAATTATATAAACTGGGCACAATTAGACACTTTGCCCCCCTTCAGTGTCCACAGCACTCGCCACTTGAGTGACATAAGTGCTGTTCTTTGGTGTCCAAAGTGCATAGTCAGTAATATTAAGAGTGAGAGGACCAAGACGGGGATTGCAGGGTGGGTGGAGGGGTCATGTGGTGGGGGAGTCTCAGAGCACACACTGCTAGAGTTACATAAATGACACACATCCAGTATTATTAGACTTTAAGGACCAAGGAGGATAGTGGGGTCCTGGAGTGGGCATTGCTTGAGTTACATTAACCGCGAACATTCATAGTATAACAACCCCAAACACACCTCCAAGACGACCAGTGAGGGTAAAGGTGCTGGACTGGCCAAGCATGTCTCCAGACCTAAACCCTATTGAGCATATGTGGGGCATCCTCAAATGGAAGGTGGAGAAGCACAAGGTCTCTAACATCCAGCAGCTCCATGATGTCATCATGGAGGAGTGGAAGAGGATTCCAGTGGCAACCTGTGAAGCTCTAGTGAACTCCATGCCCAAGGGAATTAAGGCAGTTATGGAAAATAATGGTGGGCAGCCACACAAAATACTGACACTCATAGTATTAGAGGGGTTTGGGGTCCCAGAGTGCGCATGCAGCATTATTAGACTTCAAGAACCGAGGAAGGAGTGGGGTCCCGCAGTTTTCATGACTTTCAATATCATCAGGCTAAGAGGTCCAGTCGTCCCCTTCGGTGTCCCGAGCACGGGCCGAAGTGAGTTATAGAAACGCCGCCCCTTGTTGCCAATAATGCACATTCAGTGTTATTAGACGTCAAGGACCGAGGGGTGGGGTGGGGTCCTGGAGCGTGCGCTGGTTCAGTTACATAAACGTCACTCCTCAGTGTCTATAGTGCGTTCAATATTATTAGATTTTGAGGACTGAGGTAGGGTTGGGGTCCCCGAGTGTGGACCACTTGAGTTAAGTAAATAGCGCATATTTAGAATTATTAAACTGAGAGGGCCAATTTGTCACCTTCTGATTAAGAAGCATTCAGCACTTCAGTTAAATAAACGTGACCCCTACGGTGCCCATAGCACCCATTCAAGTATTATAAGACTTTGAAGATTAGGAGGGGAGGGGTTATGTGGGGGGGCGGTATGTGTCCCATACAGGGTGCCTCTTGAGTTCTATAACTGTCACGTAATCAGTGTTACTAGACCTCGAGGATCAAGGGGGCAGTGGGTTTGTCCCCATTGGTGTCCACAGCACGTGCCACCTGAGATATATAAACACCATCCTTAGTGCCCATAGCGCCCATTCAAGTATTATAAGACTTTGAGGATTAGGACGGGGGGGGTTATGTGTGGGAAGTTTGTGTCTCAAAGTGTGTGCCACATGAGTTCTGAGCACATTCAGTATTACTAGACGTCGAAGACCACGGGGGGTAATGGGTTTGTCGCCTTCTAAATCCGGGGCACATGCCACTTGGACTGACACGAGGGGGGTGGAGTCTCAGAGTGCGTGCCACTCGAGTTACATAAACTCCACATATTTAGTACTATTAGACTGTGAGGACTGTTTGCCCCCTTCAGGGTGCAGAGGACGTGCTACTTGGGTTACATCAGCACCGTTCCTTGGTGCCCATAGTGCACATTCAGTATTATTAGAGTTTGGGGATTGAGAGGGTACGGCTAGAGTTCTGGGCTGCGCGCTGCTTTAGTTAAGAGCCCCTTAACTTTTAGAAACAACGCCCCACAGATGACGGTGCCCTAGGCGGCCTCTTATGGCACCTAATGGGGTAGTCAGGCTCTGCCTGCCAAGCCACATGAGAACTGCAGATCCATAGGGTAGCCCTGTTGGGAGCTGTCAGGAGACGAACACTCCGATTCCAGGGTGCTTCCTGGAAACAATGGTACCGTAATACTCCCAGTCAGGTTAAAAAGGGAGCCCTCCAGTTTGCCCACGGGTTGGGTGAGGAAGAGGATGACACTCGCCTAAGAGGAGAAAGGAACATAACAGAAGGTTTGTATGGAGTGAGACCCATTAAGAGGTACTGTTGTCAGATAAAAGAAGTTTATTTGAACCCAGGACTGTCTCTGTGTAGCTGTGCCTGGTGTTTGGGGCTCAGTAGCGCCCCCTAGTGGCCACAGCATCAACACGTGAGATCTTCTCAGTACTCTGCACATGTAGGACAATAAGGACCCACTATGGCATTGTATCCTAGCGTGAAGAAATAATTGAGGGGGCAGCGACAACGTGCTTTATTCACACGCACAATTTCCAGATGATATGCGATTTATAAATCAGGAGCATTCAAAGCTTTACAACGCATTCATGTAGAACTTTTAGTAAATAATTGCACATTCCAATTTAGGGTCACTCTACGGTCATTTTTAATACGGTAAACGGGACCCCGGGACTGCAGCTGTGGACTACATGTTACAGGAATACACAACAATGCTACATGTGCTGGAAACGCTGAGGCAGACTACAAACGGGACAAATAACGCCTCAGCGATCCACAGACGGGAAAACATCCACGACGAGGCAGAAGGGGGGTCTGCAAAAGCCATTAGCGTCTGTTTGCTTCCACTAATAGTGTCTGTCATGATTTGTAGGACAGGTACAAGAAAATGACACATCATATTGTTGTATATATTTAGCAGTCGTGACTCGCCCAGCCGCTCCTGTAAACAGACGGGATGGGGGGGGGGGTCTCTTTTTCAGTTGTAGGGAGAAACGACGAGTAAAATCTCCTATTTGAATTCTGCGTTGCCACGACTCTTTAATATCCCAGAGGCTTACGTCACGACGACACCCAAGCCGTTTCTCAGCATTCGATTTGGGGGGGGGTCTTAGTCAACCCTTCCAAATTAGGCCCCTTAAAGTTCAGGGAGAGCACAACACAAGCACAGTTTTTAAAATTTATTATTAATTACTTATTATTTTGGCTGAGATCTTCACCCAAGGCTACTTAGAACATCTTGATACACAATGGGCTCCGTTTCTTTGGTGTTTCCAACTGGAGCCACCGGCAGGTGACGTGACTCACTGAGGGACACCCGCGTGGTGCCACTCATGGTGTGAAGTCCAAAGCCTTAGCCACCACACCACACAGCAAAGCCTGCTGAGATGCAGTTTGACAAACAGTCTGGTATGGCGTTACGGGACACGAGTGAGGGCCACTTCTCGGGATGAAGATTAAGGACCAGCAGGTTCAGCAAACTGGAGACAACGGTTCATTTTGAGGGTTTGCGTGATGGTACTCCCTTAATCCGAGATGGCTTTGGGGTTTGATTACCTCAACTCTTTGCTAAAGTCTGAAGGTATGGTGCTTGGCCCCACATCCTTCGGCAGCTTGAACCCGGAGCTGTTGATAACAAAACAAGAAGATGAGCCGGGCAAAGCAGGCAAACCAAAGCCCAATTTTCGACGTTCACATGGCCATTGTAGGTAAAGGATGAGGCAGAAAACACCATTCACTGCACCAAGTGACCTCCTCCCATTGATCCCAGGTCCAGCTCGGACATTCACGTGCTCACTGTTGGTGCTTTCTATGGTGGACGGAGGTTAAGCAATGGCCACTCCGACTGGCCTGCTGCTCTGGGGGTGCCATGCACAACATAATTTGATGCACTACAATGAAAACCCTGTGGTGGGCTGGCGCCCTGCCCGGGGATTTGTTCTTGCCTTGTGCCCTGTGCTGGTTGGGATTGGCTCCAGCAGACCCCCGTGACCCTGTGTTAGGATATAGCGGGTTGGATGATGACTGACTGACTGACAATGAAAACCTGCAGGCCTCCAGGACTGTGATATCCCCGGCTTAAACCAAATAATAAAATACAAATTCCATTATGGAATCTATTGGGTTAAGGAAAGGAGGACAAAACATGAGTCCAACCAAATTTAAATAAAATTAGAAGTCTAGAACACAGGGAAAATACAAGCGAAGGTCCTGTCTGATCAAGGTCCACTGCTACCAAGCACACATGCTCCAAAGTGATTTTAGTGGATGACCACAATTAAGATGGCACTTTTGATGGCCGCCCAGCGCCCTTGTCAGTATTTGGTGATTTTATTTTTTTTTTTGCCCTCCTACCCCTCAGAGCACAGTTGGGAAGTCCTCATCATGGCTGACCACGAGCGTCCCACCACCATTGCCCGCTTCGGAAATGCTCTGACCCAGTCGTCAGGCCGCAATGACTTGTCCCTTACGATAGTCACTTAGTACCCGCTGTCACCTTACCGTCTGTTACGGCCTTGACCCTGACGTGCGCCCCGTTATGTGGGAATGGAGGCCATTCACTTCATATGCAGAATGTCTTGGCTCATCAGTGTACACACACACACTATACACTTTATAAATATTCCCTCCTTGCCTTGGCAGTGCAGCGTGCCCATATATTTTTATTCTACACTATAAATATACAGTATATTTCTGGGAGGACTATATGTCTATCTAAACGCGTATGCCTATTGTGTTTCTCCACAATGGATGGATTAGCCGTGAGGACCCAGCTTCCTTCCCGACAGGAAAAAAAAAAAAAAGCGCAGGGTGGGACTTTAAGAAGCCCCTTGAGTTCTGAGGTCAACACTTAAGGGTCAGTCTGGCTGGATAAACCCAAGGAATGAGGAGGGGTGGAGGTTTGGAGCAAACAGAAGACGGGAAACGAGGTGGGGACCCCACGGCGTTTACAGTAACGGGTGGGCACAAAACGTCCAACTCAGATGCGGCTTGCACTCCCGGCTGGATGGAAAGAAACTAAACCAAGACCCCCAAGGACTAGAGGACAGCTCTCTACCCGCTACATCACTCTGCCCAATGTGTCAGCAACCCGACAAGATTTTTAAAGGGCAAACCAGGTGAGAGAAGGAGACTCGAGGAGACAGAGCAGGGTCAAAATGAGGGGGGAATCAAGAAAGTGACGAAATAACGAAGGCAAAGGGCAACACCAAAAACGAGGTCAGGAGGGCAAAATGAAAGTCAGGACCCTCAAGAGATTAAATCAGTAAACAAGAGATATACGCAGCGGGGTTCAGCAAAGGTTCTTTTTATCCGCAGTTCAAATGAAGACACGGCGGCTATTTAAACCCTGCAGGTGATGCCATGCCCCCCAGTGACGGGAAAGGTTACCCTGGCAACAGCAACAAGCTGCGGTGCACTCAGGGCACACGAGACGGCCCCCAAAAGAAATAAAATTCAAAACTTTAATATCGCCTGACCAAAAGTATAGTGCCTTCCGTAAGTATTTGGACCCTTCACTATTTACACATTCAGTTGTGTTGCAGCCTTGGGCTAAAATCATTTCACTTATTCCACCCGCCCACTCCACCAAAGTCGAAAAACACTCAATACACCAGAATGACAAAACGAAAACAGGATTTCAGAATGTGTTGCAAATTTATTAAAAACATTCTGAGCTCCCCATCTAAGACAGGTTGAAATCAAAACAATCAAGACAGACCTCCGTGTTAACCTTTGCAGCATACTTTATATTACAATGGATATTGTAATACATGTAGTAACAAAATGCATTGCACTTGTCATTCCAACAGACGGCACATCACAACTACATCACTCGTAGTTTTAAAATGTATTACTACAAATGTGTGTGATATACCTACCCTCTGTTGGAATGACAAATGCATGTCTCTGTTATATGCCATTTTGTATGGGATATGAAAAATCAGTGTTTGTGATGCGCCATCTGTGGGAATGCCAAATGCAATGTTTTTGTTGTTACAAATGTTGGTGACACACCTACCACTGTTGGAATGACAAATGCATGGAAATGTTTCTGTAATCTGCCATTTTGTATGGGATTCTTAAGTGCTGTGCTAGTGTTTGTGATGCGTCATCTGTTGGAATATTAAATGCAATGTGTTTTATTACTACAGATGTTTGTGATGCACCATCTGTTGGAAAGACTAATACAATGCATAAATCTGTTATATGGCATTTAGTATGCCATCTGTTGAAATGACAAATGCAATGCAGTTTATTATTACAAACGTTTGTAATGCTCCATCTGTTGGAACGCCAAATGCAATGTGTTTTTTTACTACAAATAAATGTTTGCAATGTTCCTAAAATCTCTTGTAATGACAAATGCATGAAAATGTTTTTGTAATATGCCATTTCGTATGGGATTCATAAGAGCAGTGTTAGTGTTTGTGATGCATCATCTGTTGGGATGTCAAATGCAATGTGTTTTATTACTACAAATGTTTGTGATGCACCATCTGTTGGAAAGACTAATGCAATGCATACATCTCTGTTATATGGCATTTACTATGGAATTTGCAAAAGCAGTATTTCTGATGTGCAATCTGTTGAAATGACAAATGCAATGCAAAAATTTCACTTACATGAAATTATGTATGGGATTAAAGCAGTGTGTTAAGTGTTTTTCATGTGCCATCTGTTGAAATAACAACTGCAACACATTTTATAACTACAAATGTTTGTGATGCACCATCTGTTGGAAAGACAATTTCAATGCATATATCTCAGTTATATGCAATTTGGTATGGGATTCGTAAAAGCAGTATTCATGTTTATGATGCGCCATCTGTTGGAATAGCACATACACTGCATTCTATTACTACAACTGCTTCTAATGCGCCATCTGGTGGAATGACAGAGACACAGCAACCATACGGACACACAGATATACAGAAACACAGGCACTTGTCCTTTTATTAAAGTAGACTTGTATTACTCAGTTCCTATTAGCCTCTAACTGCCATTACGTGTTGATGTTGTCTAATACTTTGTGATTTACCTTCTGCCTTAGTATTAGATACCATTGAGAAGGTACTGTTGTTTTATGGCTGTGGAGCTAAATAAAGTACTCACTCAAACAAATAAATAAGACACACAATTAGGCGCAATGGATTTAGAAAAAGGGGGCAATGAATTTTATCACTACAAATGTTTGTGATCCACCAACTGTTGGAATAGCAAATACAATGCATTTTACTACTACAAATGTGATGCACCACCTGTTGGAAAAAATGTTTTCAATGCACCTTCTTTTGGAATGACAGAGACATAACAACCGGCTGGACACACAGACACTTACCCTTATGTTAAGGTGGCTATAAAATGGAAATCTACCGTTTATACCTCCCATTTGGCACATTAAAAATCTAATTGGGAATGGTGGCTTTGAGGTATGCCGAATGGTTGACGCTTGTGAAATTCTGCATGCACATTATTGTTGATACAACTTTAAATCTCGCCTTTCAAAAGTTCCATTCAGAAATGGTGTTTTATTGGGGTGGTGGGGGCCATTGCAGCAAACGGTTCAGTCAATAGTAAAGAAGTTGGCAGAGTATTTAGGTTTGGCTGTGCTTACGGTGAAAGTGATCCAATGGAAAAGACGCCAATGAGCTGCAAGCTGCTAATATTTATAATGGTAGTGAGAGCGGGTCAGGAACTTGGTTGTGGCGAGTCACTGCTCCACTTGATGCACTAAAATGGGTCACAAAAACACTTGCATGGAAAAAGTGGGTTGCAACACCAAACTTGATTGAGAAACACCATTTTAGAGAGAACAGTAGTGCTGTTGGTGCCATCCCAGCAAGGAGTTACTGTAATAACGGAATATAATCAGACGTGAAAAGAACAAATTGTGCATTCGCGAGAGGAGAGCCGCTGATAGAGAGATAGTGGAGAAAACGGAAGGGACGGACAGCAATGACAAAAGGGTCAAAATTTAAGGTACACAGAAATACCTGCTATCTTACCTTAACCCAACATACAAAGACACCCGGGCAATGCCAGGTACGTCGGCTGGTACACAATAATGAAAAACAAAACCCCAAGCAGGACTGCAGTGAAAAAAACCTAGAGAGAACGGGTTTGGGTTGGGGGCAAACACTAAAATATCATTGGGACGTTTCCATGCATCACCCCCACCATCTTTGCAGCACAGCGAGCCTCCATCAACAGCTGCTCCACATTTGTTCCGCACGTTTCCACGTTTCATAAAATATGCAGCGTAGCTAGAGCTGTAAAATTTATTTAGTGTGAAAGAACTCTCTTTAGGCTTTTTTAAAACAAGTGGAACATACTAATAAAAAAAAAACAACTGACCTTGCCGACAATCCTGCAGCGCCCACCGTGATTGATGTTCCCCACACTGAAAACGAGAGTTGTATTTCCATCGAGATGGTAACACATCACATCACACTTGTCGGTGCAACTGCCGGAGCTCCACTGAAATTCCTCATTCAGATCAATGGCTGGGACACCAAGGCCCACTAATAGATAGCAGAGTGCACAGATCAGCCCTTCTATCAGACAGCACCTGTTTGGGTGGCTCTGCCAGGCTAATGTATTGTGACGGACCAACCAACGTCACTGCCTGACCAGGGGGTCGGGGGGAAAGAAAGGTCAGCAGAGGCGTGCCATGATACGGACACAGCAGCTTACACCGGGGCTGGCATCTCAGTGACCACAGAGGGATACATTGGTTGGACTTGGGCACCTGGAAGGACAGAACAGGACAGTGGGTGACTGTCTGCTATGGGCAGAGTGCCCACTTTACACAGGGTGGCAGCATCCCATCTGGCAAACTCTGTTAAGTATGCCTGCAGGGCAACATGGCAGACCTGCCCTGCCTAGTTTTTTTTTTTATTTATCTATGGGGTAGCTGTCAGATATTGAAAGCGCAAGGACTGTTGGGGGTCCTGCCTGAGCTGCGAGTGCTTCTCGAAGACAGTAGATTAAAGCACCAGAAGCACTCCCGGGTCCGGAGTTTAAAGGGAGGCCTCCCCTTGGTTCAGACAGTCGGAGTTGGGAGAGGCTTATGACCCCTTTAGGCCCGTGTAGGCCGAGGCAGGCCAGTGGGGCTGGGATTACGCCCATTAGGGTGAGGTCTGGATAGACAAGGGAGGCCTGACGGGCCTGTGGAGATTTTAGAAGGCCTCAACATCATCTCTTGCTTTGGCGCCGACTCCACATCATTACAGTGATGCACAAATATAATAATGACTGGCATTTCAAAAAGAAAAAACGAAATACGGTATTACAAAATGTCCTACTCTCTCACATCGCTTTTGCTCATTTTTGACTCATCTTGTTTAGTAGTATCACTCCCTACGATTACTTTTGTCAATGTGTGTTCGCTGCTTTTGTTATGTGCCATGTGTTTTGGGGGTGGCACCCCAAGAGGTGGGCCTCTCTCCAATCACCACCCTAGAAATCCAGTTCACAGTTCCTGGCAGTTCATGGTGAATGCCCTTGGGAGTTGGTGAGTTTTTATTTGTGTATTGCTGTGCTTGCTCCTTTGGTGTATTTTGGAGCTTTGACCCTCTTGCCGTTTCCATTTGAAGACCATATTGAGTGTTGGCTCGACTTCAACTGCCTCTGTTACAGGCAATTCCATTTAGCCCTTGTGCTCCACAGAGCTTCATTGTTTTGTGAAGAATAAATCTTTCATTTCTTCAAGATTCTGCGCTTGCCCTTCTTATGAGCCAGGGGTTTGATGGCGATTTCCCCCTCTAGTGGGCACTGTTGGAAGTGATCAAGACCTGTGTGCTCTGCGACTCCCACTCCATGACATTGCGTGGTCTTGAATCAAAATGCAATACACTCGGATTAGCCGCTAAGCAACACGTTTGCTTTGCTTTTAGTCTGGCGACACGCAACCCATGGGTGCGAAACAAAATGCAACACGCGCTTGTTCTGCACGTTAAAAATTAACTCAAAGCAAATCGACCGTTTGATTGCCATGTTTTATGCATGATACGATAAAACCGGGCCAAAATGAAATGCACCGGCAGCAATGTAGTTAACCCATCGGTATGAATCATCATCTATCGGTGGTCAACCACGAAAGCCCCCATGAAGAAGCCACCTCCTAATAGGAGAACACGCAGAGTCTGTCTCCGAGTGCTATGAGCAGAATGCTTCCTGGGGACGTCGGCTCCCACCTTCGCCGCACAACGTCGCCCATACACTCCACCCCTGTCGCCAAGTCTATTTGACAGCGCTCCAGTGTGTCTCCTGTTTCATCACCACCCCACCCCACCCCACACGGGCCATTAAGCTCAGACTTGTGTAGCACTTTTGAACGTCACTGCGAGTAACAGAGTAAGGTGACAAGTCTACTGTTTGCTTTACTTAAAATGAGTAACAAGCCGCCGTGACTGACACGATCAATCTCCCGAGGATTGGATCTCGAGTAACTCCAAGCATGTTTGATGGATGATCCCCACCCCTCCGCACATCTCATTATTATCCTATTTTTCCCCCCTTTTTATCCCAATCTCCCAAGACATGCCGTTCCTTGGGCTGGTATGTGCGCAGATTCCAAAGAAATTCTTGGGACTAATGAACAACAGACGGCCTGACGTCACCGAGGCGAGAGAAACTTCGACAGGCACGCCAACCGCACCGTGGCGATGCCACCTCCCTGGAATTGAAAGGGATGACGCGAGTCAAGCAGACAGCCAAGTTCAAGGATTTCTGCATGGCAAAGGGGGGGGGGGGGTGCTGCAGAGTCGGGCTGCGGTGTCCCACCCGATTTCTTCACCAGAGGTCCACTCCTACTGCTCAGATTCCGGACCCCCTAGATCCTTATTAGAGACCGTCCGCGTTTTTAACGGCTCCTTATTAGCTCTTTGTTTATTTAATAGTTTTGATGTTTTTCTAATATTTTCTTTTATCAAAATACAAAGCAAACACTTTAAAGGAGAATATAAGCCATAGGAGTCACAATAAGGTAAAGCTCGGCGACCACCCCATAACACAACTGTCCACCCCTGCTACATTAAACTTGATAGTTGACAACAGAAGAATAAAGAAGCCCAGGAGGACCTCATTATGGAGAAGAGTAGCTAAGGAGTAGGGTTGCTTCAGAGCGGCTGTACCGTATCCGTCCATTTATCAATACAAGAGCCGGAGACCCCATTGATCGTCACTGCTGACAACTCCAGATGAAGAAAGAAAGACACCCAGACAGAAAAGGACAAAGAAGCAGGAGATGTCCAGCAACAGACGTGGCCAACTACAGCAGCAATTGTCCCTAATGCTGGATAACAGATAAAAGGAAGGGAGGAATAGTCTAGAAGTGGGAATATGTGTGGAGACCAGGGGATGCTAACAGAGATTATGGAACTAACAAACTAAACAGAGAAGGACAGTCCCAAAACGTACGCACAAATATACAAGGGGGCAAAAGTGACAATTGTGATCAGATGAAGAAAGGACGACTTCTAAAGCAGAGAATCAGGAGACATCCAGCCACAGACGTGGGCAGCTTTAGCAGCGAATGTCCCAAACGCAAACAGCCTCTGCCGGATGATGGGTAAAGGAAGTGTGGAAAAGTTGGCTTCTTCCTCCACCTTCCCCAATTCTATGTGGGGTCGACATGGCCGATCAACCTCAGAACTGCACCTTCTCCCCTTCAGATGTTCTTTGACGTTATCCATCCACCTCCTTTGCAGCCCCCCCCCCCCCTTTCTCTTCTCCTGAAGTTGCATTTCTCCTTTTCCTTCTATTCTTCCTCCTCCATCTACCTCACCTCTTCTCACTTCTGTTTGGTATCAAATGCGCCTGATCTGCCTTCTCCATATAGTTTGGATGCCCACCTCCTTGCCAGTCAGACCCTTTCCCTTCAGGTCTCCTTTTACTTTAACCATCCACCTCCACTTTAACGTCCCTCGTTTTCTCTTCTCCATTCCTATCACTCCTTTGCCCATATGAGGGGGTACCAAAAAATAACCGGAATCCGGCGCCCAATCTCGAATTTCACCGCTAGGTTTAGCATACTCACTTACAGTATTCTCTGCGGTGGACTGGTGTGCTGCCCGGGGTTTGTTTCCTGCCTTGCGCCCTGTGCTGGCTGGGATTGGCTCCAGCAGATCCCCCGTGACCTGTGTTAGGATATAGCAGGATGGATAATGACTGACTGACTTGCAGTGTTCTGTGCCCAGTGCCGTTGCTCTGTGTTGTTTGTATGCCATTCCATGTTGGTGTTTCTTGGTGCTTATTAAACGTGCTCTGCGATTTTTGTGATCGGTGCTCATTAAGAACAGCGAGTCTGCGTTCAGTTTTGTTTCCTCTTATCTGCTGATACTGTCGTGATGCTTGAATCTCCTTTTAAAGAGGAAGCTGTAAGTAAAACGCAGGTTTACGAATGGTTTTCACATTTCAGACAAGGGGAAATGTCACACGAAGACCTACCGACCCTCCACAATTTGGAATGGCGAAAAGCTTGAAAAAGTTCCCAATGCAATTTTGGACTACTGAAGAGATTTCTAAATTGACTTGTGTGTCTCGGAGTTCTCGCCATCTTCTCTACTTCCCTGATCTTTGCCCAGTGTGACTTTTTCTTCCACCCATCCATTATCCAACCTGCTATATCCTAACTACAGGTTCACGGGGGTCTCCTGGACCCAATCCCAGCCAACATAGGGCGCAAGGCAGGAAACAAACCCCGGGCAGGGAGCCAGCCCACTGTAGGTGACTTTTTCTTGTTCCTGCATATACATTACAATACAATTTTTTTTGTAGAGCCCAAAATCACACAAGAAGTGCCGCAATGGGCTTTAACAGACCCTGCCTCTTGATGGCCCCCCAGCCTCGACTCTCTAAGAAGACAAGGAAAAACTCCCAAAAAAAACCTTGCAGGGAAAAAATGGAAGAAACCTCAGGAAAGGCAATTCAAAGAGAGACCCCTTTCCTGGTAGGTTGGGTGTCAAGTGGGTGTCAAAAAGAAGGGGGGTCAATATAATACAATACAATACACAGATCAGAACAAATCCTCAATACAGTATAAAATTAAAAACAATTACAAGTATGGAGCAGAATTTAACAGTAGATGATATCCCATAATATGATATGGATTTGTTTAGAGTCCTGGAGACCTCAGCCATCAAGCTGCCTCCCCCATTTGGCCATTCCACAGCTGAGACAGCCAATCCGATGAAAGGACCCCTCTACCCGCATACGAAAAAAAAAGAACTCAAAGGAAAGCATTTCGGTACCGTGGAGGAAGTCAAAGAAAAATCTCTGCAGGCCTTGGACACAACGTTCCTCTTCAGCGATTCCAAAAATGTTTCCAGCAGTTTTAAAACCGTTGGGACGAGTGCATTCATTTACATGGAGAGGACTCTGAAGGAGATGAAAGTTTCAGGAAGTAGAAATTATTAAAACAATTTCCACCCCCCCCCAATTCTGGTTATTTTTGGAAGGGGGCAGTCAAAACTTTCCCATAACATTAGATAAGAATATAAGTAACAAGCTGGTTAACTTCGCGGATGATACCAAGAAAGGTGAATTAGCAGATAATTTGGAATCCATTACATCATCATAGAAGGACTTGAATAGCAGACAGGCTTGGGAAGATGAAATTTAAGTAAATTTAAAGAATTACACATAGGTAGTAAAAATGTGAGGTTTGAAAACACAATGGGAGGTCAGAAAATTGAGAGTCCACCTTATGAGAAGGATTTAGGAGTCGCAGTGGACTCTAGGCTATTGTCTTCCCAAGCGTGTTCAGAAGCCATTAAGAAGGCTAACAGAATGTCAGGTTATATAGCGCCTTGATGTGTGGAGTACAAGTCACAGGAGGGTCTGCTCAGTCTTTATAACACACTGGTGAGGCCTCATCTGGAGTCCTGTGTGCAGTTTTGGGTCCCCAGACTACAAAAAGGACATAACAGCACTAGAATAAGTCGAGAGAAGAGTGACTAGGCTGATTCCAGGACTACAGGGGATGAGTTATGAGGAAAGATTAAAAGACTTAGGAGTCGTAGTGGACTCGTCAATATAACAAAATTCAGATTTATAAAATAATAAAATAAAATAATAAAAAATAATAAAATAAAATATGAAGTTTGAATACACAATGGGCAGTCAGAAAATCAAGAGTCCACCTTATGAGGATTTAGGAGTCACAGTGGACTCTAAGCTATCAACTTCCAGACAGAGTTCAGAAGCCATTAAGAAGGCTAACAGACTGTCAGGTTATATAGCGCCTTGATGTGTGGAGTACAAGTCAAAGGAGGTTCTGCTCAACCTTTATAACACACTGGTGAGGCCTCATCTGGAGTCCTGGGTGCAGTTTGGGTCTCCAGGCTACAAAAAGGACATAACAGCACAAGAGAAGGTCCAGAGAAGAGCAACTAGGCTGACTCCAGGGCTACAGGGGATGAGTGATGAGGAAAGATTAAAAGAGCTGAGCCTGTTCAGAGATGAAGAGGAGACCTGACTGAAGGGTTTAAAATGATGAAGGGAATTATTCCAGTGGATCAAGACTGTTATTTTAAAATGAGTTTATCAAGAAGACGGGGACACAGCTGGAAACTTGTGAAGAGGAAATTTCACACAAACATTAGGAAGTTTTTCTTTACACAAAGAACGATAGACACTTGGAATAAGCGACCCAGTAGTGTGGTAGACAGTAAGACTTTAGGGACTATGAAAACTTGACTTGATGTTTTTTTTTGAAAGGAAAAAGTCTGGCAAGTTTTGTTGGGCTGAATGGCCTGCTCTTGTCCAGATTGTCCAAGAACTGTGATATAACGGGAGAGTGAGGGAGCACATTATGTGCACATTGGTGTTCACTTTTTTTTTTTTTTTTTGACTGCCCCTCGTATTCACCTTCTCTCCTCATCACATGTCCACACCACTTCAGCCTCCTTTTGTGGTACCTCTGATGGTCTCGTTTCTTCGGTCCTTTTCTGTAACTCCACACATCCATCTCGACAGCCACAGAAGAAATTTGACAAATGAGAGGAGACCATTCAGTCCATCGAGCCCGTTTGTTCAGCCAATAGCCAAGCTGTCTCAACATCCAAACGTCTTCTCCTGTGCTACCCTTGACCTCATCGCTGGTCTCACCACAGCCTTAAAAACCACACCTTTAACCTTAATTCTTCGATCATCCCCCCCAACCCAAATGCCTCAGGGGACTTGGGTACCGGGACTCCTAGATCACGACAGACTGAGTTATCAATATGGCCAACAAGTTGTTTCTCTGCATCACCTCAAGTGGTTTGCAGTAAAACCCCATTTACCGTATCTCACTGATTCACCGACTTCAAGGGGCACATGGCTTGTGGCCATCAAAGAACACACACATGTGTTTCTGATAGGGAGGGGGGTCTTCCTGAGAAATTCCAAAGACTTGGAAGTGCCTGTTACTAATTAAGGTGGCAGGGATACCCAGAAGGTAAGGGACATTGGAAACTTCAGAAAAAGGAATTTCTGGAGCATTCATCTTCCTGCACAGTTCAGGCACAAGAGAAGCTCCCATCGCTTCCTGTTTTACTTCAATCACGTCTAGGGGGAGAACAGCAATGTGGGGGGGACACGGGAGTGCCAAGGGATTCAAGATGGGTAACTCAAGTTGTAAGAAGAGAACTCCAGTTTCTGATACAGCTGGAGATGTACTGTACAATGTTACACAACAAATTGTATTAATATCCAACACCGATTTTCAAATATCTCTCTATTATGTAAAAAAATCCTGCAATGAGACGAGACTTTTTGGAAGGGATAATTTCAAGTCCCGTGAGTCGAGACTTTGGCCATGAGATTTTTTCAAGTCCCGCCATCCTCTCAACCATATTCAGCCATGCCCGCGGTCTACTCACCTCTCATTGGTGTGAATGCTTTTGTCAGACACACTTCCTGCTCTTAGCTCTTATAAATTATAACATTTTCCTCACTTTAAGTTCCCAATATAAGAAGACGTATTATGTCCAAATCTTATTGGAGAATTTCATCCTGAAGGGTTATCAACAGAAGAAATGAGTACACGGGCAATTCTAGCACCGAGAAACGATGGAGTCAAACGAATCAACGCCAAAATTGTCAATGTGTTACACGGCAAATTGGTGAAATGCGTATCAATAGACTATGATGGAACAGTTGGTGGTGATGGTGCAGAAGATGAAAACATCAACTTACAATATCATGAAGAATATCTACAACCATTAACACCGTCTGGTCTTCCACCGGCCAATTTACTGTAGAAAGAAGGACGTATCGTAATGTTATTGCGTAATTGATGTCTGAGTGATGAGCTATGCAATAGGAAAAGATTAGCTGTATTCAAAATTGGTTGAACATTTCTGACATGTAAAATTTTAACAGGCGACAAGAATACAATACAATATCCTGTAGGATATCTACAACCGTTAACACCGTCCGGTCTTCTACCGGCCGAATTACTGTTGAAAGATGGATGATCCAAGAAAGGTAATGTAATACATCTCCAGGGCATAACATTAGATACCAGAGGAGATCTTGATATGCCATTCATATTAAAACATTTACAGTTTCCCATTAGAATTGCTTTTACTATGACAATTAACAAATCACAGGGACAAACATTCGAAAAAGTCAGTTTATTTATTAGGACAAGATTAGTTGTATTGAAAATTGGTCGATTCTGACATGTAAAATTTTAACAGGCAACAAGAAAAGTAACGTAGTACACCATCACATGAGACACCAAAGGAGATCTTCATAGGCCAATCGTATTAAAACGTTGTGGAATATGGCCGGCCATTCATCCCAGCCAATACCCCCAGGCCGCCAGAGGGAGCCCTCCCTGTGACATGGAGATGCCCCAAATTCCAGCAGGGCATCATGGACTATGGAGTTTTCCTGTACAACCCTGCTGGATAACGTCGGGACCACCAGGGGTCGCTGCAGGGAGACCCAGGGAATATTATTTGCCCTACATCCCGGAAGTATGTCCGAGTCACATGGACAAGAGGAATGACGTGCTTCCGGGGTGAAGAAAAGGGCCTGACCCGGATAAGGAATCATGGACTTAAGGATGGGAAACACTTCCGGGTCAGGGACTATAAAGGATTGTGGGAAATCCCCAGACATGGAGCTGAGCTGGGTGGAAGGGTGGCAACATGTCTGGGAGTGTGGAGGATTGTTTATTGTAGTGTATTGATTATTATTTATGAGTATTGTGGACAGGAGGGTGCTTTGTGCACTTTGTATTAATAAAAAGTCAAATTATTGGACTTTTATCTGGTGTCTGGCGTATAGTCTGAAGGTTCAAGAGGGTGAGAGCGCTCTCTATCTGTCACAACATTTACAAATCACAGGGGCAAACATTTGAAAAAGTCGGTTAATTTATTAGAGAGAAAGAAACGAAATTCACTCCCAGGCAGTTATACGTGTTGTGTCCCGATGAAAGTCCAAACACAGAATCAAAATTCAATGCGGTATTGATGAAAATTTTATTCAAAAAATTGTTTTTACTAAAGTTTTAGATAGATACTTTATTAATCCCAAGGGGAAATTCACACACGGAGCTGCTGGAAAGGCTGCCACTCGTGGCGGTGCCTGAGTCATTTTACAGTAAAAGTGTAAGTTTAAAAAGTATTTGTGTGTTAATTTCAAAGCCAAACAGAATAAAATCGCATTACTCAACGAATATCACTAACACAACATGAAATATAGTAAAACTTAATAATTTGAAAGTAAAATATATTTTACTATGGTTAATTACTTGCTGTAGTGTGAAATAGTTCTATTATGCATATGTAACAATTCCCATGAAAATAACAATCTGATTAAATTGTACATCCGCATCCCCACACACGAGCGGCAGAACCGCAAACAGGCTAGCCCCCTAGTATATTAAAAAAATAAATCGGTATGGAATGGTCCACACTGCACTTCCATGTAAATTTCACTTCATTCTTACCGCAGGAAGATTTTACAATACAATATAACCAACTTTACTGTGCAGTTTGGGATTGGGCCCCACCTCCTAAGGCTCCAGCCATAATAATAAGTAAAAATATGACTCATAATTACTCAAAAGAAACACCAACAACATATATAAAGAGTCAATAATAAGATAGCAACCTTTAACTGCGTGCTCGTTGGTCGTCAGCTCTTGTACACGTACAACCATGCCACTACAACATATAACGATATCAGACTGGTTTGATTAGAGTGAACCGCAGACCGGTCCACTGGGGACATAACGAAAGTGCACCACCACAGCTCCCAATGAAATCTCTGAATGAAAATCGCTGGGAAATTCTTAACTAGCTGAGCTTGCTCGGATGACTGGTTTGAAAGATGTTATAGAAAGGAAGGAAGGAACTGATAGAGACTACACTTAAGAGCACTCAGTGAGAATTAACGTTTTATCTTTATAGAGATTCAGATCATCACCCTTGTCACTAGCCGAGGTTTGGAAGTGATTGCTCCCACTAGTGGCCATTATTAGAAGTGTTTGACACCATGTGCTTTAGAACTCTTGAGACTCCCAGTTCAAATTCTTGTTTAATGTCGTGAACGTCAATGTGGCTGGAAGATAACAGTAACGACCATCGCCTTGCATTCGTGTGTCTCATGACAACATGAAGGCGGTGCGTTTGGCCAGGGCAAGTAAATAGCCATGAACAAGTGTAGTGTGTAGTAAGCCTGAGGAACGGCAGCAGCTTTGTTGTCTTCTTCATCTCCTGCTGCCATACACACGGTTTCTTCTTGAGGGGCGGATGATCGCTTCACTTTTTCCATAAGCACACTGAATACACTTGCAAACCTAAGTAGTTTAATGTTGTGTTTGGCACCGCTGCTGGTTAAGTAGAATGGTTGATTGATTCCAGTGCTCTCTGTTTTCTATAGATAAAGTTACATTATCATAAAGAGGAAAAGTCCAACTGGGAAACTGGCAGCTTAACCAAAAATAAAAGTAGACTGCCATGTAGGTAGTAACAGGGTCCATGTTTGTAACTCAAAGAAAAGAGAGAGCTCAGGAACAAAGACCGAATATCGGCTGGTCGCCCTCGGACACTTGCACCTTTAATGTGGGGTACTGAGCAGAATGCAATCAAGAAGTGTGAGCGGGGCCTTCACTGCTGCTTTAATAATTAGAAGTCATTTACAGCCTTAAATGAAAATTACTGTATTCATATTTGTTAGAATCAAAGCCACGCCTCCCCAAGTTTAAAGTACTTTTCTACTGCTTTATTAATTTCAGTATTATTTCATAATAATAATAATAATACTACATTTTATTTATACAAGGCGCCTTTCAGAGAACTCAAGGACACCGAACAAACAATAAATAAATAAATAAAAAGACACAATTATAAACAACTTAAAACATCAGAAAATCTAAAAATTAAAACCAAACAAAACCACTATAATCAGGAGGAAGAAGAAAAAGGCATTTTAAACAAATGTGTTTTAAGTTTACATTTGAAGGATGAGTATGATTTAATATTTTGGAGATCCGCAGGTAATGAGTTCCAGTGCTTGGGAGCAGAACGGCTGAAAGCTCTGCTCCCCATGGTGGTTAGACGGGCGGGAGGAACGGTCAGATGGGTGGAGGAAGAGGATCTAAGGTTACGGGATGGAGTAGCAACATGTAGAAGGTCAGACAGATATGGAGGTGTGAGGTTATGGATGGCCTTAAATGTTAGTAGCAGAATCTTAAAATCAATACGAAACTTGATCGGGAGCCAATGAAGCTGCTGCAAAACCGGAGTAATATGGTGAAAAGATGGGATTCCAGTGATGATACGTGCTGCAGAATTCTGGACTAACTGAAGCTTATGAAGAGATTTATTAGGGAGACCAAAGAGGAGTGAATTGCAGTAGTCCAGCCGAGAAGTGACAAGACTATCAACAAGAATGGCAGTGGTATGAGGAGTGAGGGAGGGGCGAATGCGATTAATATTATGTAAGTGGAAGTAAGCAGACCGGGTGATGTTATTAATCTGACATTGGAAGGATAGAGTATTGTCAAGGATGACACCCAGACTCTTGACCTGAGATGATGGGGAAACAACAGAGTTATCAATAATAAAAGAAAGATTATTGGTTTTGGATAATGATGATTTTGAACCAATGAGTAGAACCTCAGTTTTGTCACTGTTTAATTTAAGAAAATTTGAAGAGAACCAGGATTTAATTTCAGAAATGTAGTCAATAAGTGAGGGTGGTGGAAAAGAGGAGGTGGGTTTACCAGCCAGGTAGAGCTGGGTGTCATCAGCATAACAGTGAAAATTAATGTTATATTTGCGAAAAATATTGCCAAGGGGAAGAAGGTAAATAATAAAAAGAAGAGGCCCCAGGACAGAGCCTTGGGGCACACCAGAAGTAACAGCGGTGGGTTGGGATGTGAAGGTTTTAAGCTGTATGAACTGAGTTCTATTTACTATCTGCTGTGTATGTGTCTTGTAATTCTCTCATGTTGTTGGTGTTTTGTAGGTAGATGTCTCCAAGAGGCAGGGCCACCAGTCCATCACCATCAAAGGACCACCCCCTCAGGCCCATAAAAGCATGCTGGGAATTGCACTCCAGGCCAGTTCATTTTGCTGGGGCCAAAAGCAGAATGAAGACCTCGAGTAGAAGGTTCAGCAAAGCCTGCCCAGCAAAGGTGCACTCGCTTCCACTAGAGTGGTGAGTTTTGGCTTACATCTGGGCCAGAAATGCACTTCAGAGTTCAAAAAACATCCACAATGCAATGGAAAGGATCGCCGCCATCAAACTCTGGCTTGTATACAAGCAAGACCGTGAAAAAACAAAAACAAAAACTTTCAAAAAGTAGGACTTATTAGTTGGTTGGTTTAAGATGCCCTAATTCAGGGTGTTGATGAGAAATGTCACGATTTACTTTATGTACAAAACAAACAAGAAATATTTAAACGTGTTGATCAATTGAAAAGTCAAAATATTTTCAATTGTAACAGAAATTTGTAATTTTTCACTTTCGATAGCACTCCATGGACGGCTTCTTCTTTCGGCTGCTACCACTAGGGGTCGCCACAGCAGATCATCTTTTTCCATCTGCTTCTGTCCTCTCTATCTTGTTCTGTCACCCCCATCACCTGCATGTCCTCTCTCACCACATCCATAAACCTTCTCTTAGACCTTCCCCTTCTCCTCTTCCCTGGCAGCTCTATCCTTAGTACCCATCGCTCAATATACTCAGCATCTCTCTTCTGCACATGTCCAAACCAACGCAATCTCACCTCTCTGACTTTGTCTCCCAACCGTCTCACCTGAGCTGACCCTCTAATGTCCTCATTTCTAATCCTGTCCATCCTCGTCACAAATCTTAGCATCTTTAACTCTGCCACCTCCAGCTCTGTGCCACCATCTCCAGCCCATATAACATAGCTGGTCTCACTACCGTCCTGTAGACCTTCTCTGTCACTCTTGCTGATACCTGTCTGTCACAAATCACTCCTGACACTTTTCTCCACCACTCCACTCTGCCTGCAATCTCTTCTTCACCTCTCTTCCACAATCCCCATAACACTGTACTGTTGATCCCAAGTATTTAAACTCATCCACCTTCTCCAACTCTACTCCCTCATCCTCACCATTCCACTGACCTCCCTCTCATTCACACACATATACTATTAAAGGATCAAAATTAAAAAATAACCTCATATTTGTAATCGGTGACCTTGACATAGCCTAAAACGATACCCCACATGCTTACGTTTGAAATGTGTCACCTGTCATCCTCTGATAGAGGTCTATGAAAGGCTAGTAAATGATCAATGATCACCTCACTTTCTTCATCTAAAGCAATACCCCACACGCTTATGCTTTAAAGTTTATCTGTTTGCACCTTCTGGAAGTGTCTCTTAGAGGGTGAGGACCACCAGTAAAAAAATCAAAAGATCAAGATATTCGTAATCAGTAACCTTCAAACAACATAAAATGACATTGGACAGGCCTGTTACTACCGATCACCATTTTTAGAAAGTTGTGAGAATAGAGTAACTTTGACCCCTTGTGTCCCATAAGGAGGTTGTCTGTTGATGTGGCCTGCAGAACTTCAAGTCCTTCTGATCATTTTTGCTGAACACACCTATTGGGTTATTCTTTATCATAAGGGTGTCATTTCTGGCACAAAATAGGGCCCATAACTGCCTAATGAGGGTTTTTTTTGGGGGGTTTACAGGGACAGAAATGGTGGTGGAATCCACAAAACGGCTCGACATTCTGCATCACCATCAGTTCAGATGACTCAAATGATAGATGTGGGGGATATGTGATGGTTTTCTCGAACCGAGGAGTAAGAAAGCAGCAGAGGAAAAAAAAACCCTCAAGTGATTTGAAAGCATTATTACATGAAGAGTCAATGTCTCAAGTGGTTTTTATCTGCCCTGCTGAATGCATTTGAAGCCAAGGGAGGCGGAGCCACTGTTATGACAGATACGTTTTGTTCATTTTTTGCACCTTTCTCTTTGTACTTTTTCGTGATCTATGTGTCTAAACTGGGGTTTGTATACCCAGGAAATCAGACTTCAATACTAGTTTAACACTTTAGGACTTCCTTTCGTCATGACTCTATGGGGTCAAATTCCTGTTTGATGTCTCTTTTGGTCAATTTTAATTCTAAGATTTACATTGTGTGCATCACTCTTTATTTTCAGTTTTGTCGCGGTCTATAAACTGCTTTTGCAGTGTTCCATGGCTGGTCCCCCAAGAGGTGGAGTCATCTGGCGATCACTGCCCTCCACCCTATAAATCCGGATGGTCTTCCATATTCCCTGGCAGTTTATTTTGAACTTGCTTGGGTGTTTGCTGAGAGTTTTTTTAGTTTACTTCTGTGCTTTTTTTGGGATTCATAGCATTTACTTTTTTTTTTCTCTCTCTTTTGGATTGTGTATGGACTTGTTCATTTTGGATTACCCTTTCTGGCCACCTCCTTTATGCCTTATGTGCTCTACAGAGCTTCATGTATTTACAGAGTATTTTGTGAAATAAATCACCAAGTCCAGATGTGCCAAACTGATAGACTCTTACCCAAAAAGACTGATTGATGGAATACAATCAAAAAGGACTTCAACTAAGGATTAGTTTATGGAGTCTGCACGCTAATGACTCCAGCTTTTTGTAGCATTTTTTTTTCCTTTTTTCACTAAACTGTTCCTGGTTTGTTTTTACCTTCTTTGAAAAGACTGCAGTTTTGCAATAAAGGTGGAATATGTTCTGACAGGATTTCTCTTGGGGTCATTTTTACTTTCTCGTATACAAAGTATAGGAAAAGTATTGGGATGGTCCTAAATTTCAATGTCGAGATTTTGATGAACTTCGATGTTTTAGACCTCCCCGACTTTCTTGTATACGAAGTACAGGGAAAGCATTTGAATCATCCAAAAATTCAATGTGGAGATTTCGATGAATCTGTACATTTTAGACCTCCCGGACTTACTCGTTTTACAAAGTATAGGAAAAGTATTGGGATCGTCCTAAAATTCAATGAGGAGATCTTGATGATTCTCAATGTTTTGTATCTCCCTGACGTTCTCATTTATGAAGTATAGAGAAAACATTGGAACAATCCAAAAATTAAATGTCGAGATTCATCAAAATCTCGACATTTAATTTTTGGACGGATTCATCAAAATCTCAACATTTTAGACCTCCCTGACTTTCTCGTATACGAAGGACAGGGAAAGCATTCAAACAATCAAAAACACTCATTGTGGAAAATTTGATGAATCTCTACATTTTAGAACTCCCGGACTTTCTCGTTTTACAAAGTATAGGAAAAGCATTGGGCTCGTCCTAAAATTCAATGTCGAGATTTTGATGAATCTCGACGTTTTATACCTCCCTGACTTTCTTGTATATGAAGTACAGGTAAAGCATTCGAATCATCCAAAAATTCAACGTAGAGATTTCAATGAAACTCAATGGTTTAGACATCCCTGAGTTTGAAAATACAATTTTTTGAATTGTGTGTGTGTATGCAAACACAATTACGAGTACGGTTTCACTTATGTCAACCAAATATGCATACAAGTATTACATACCAAACGTAGATTCCTATCAACTTTTCGGCTATTCCCGCTAACCGGAAGTGGTACTTTACCTTTTATTCATGTAGCTGCCGAGTCCGATTTATTCAATTTTACTTTCTAATAATTGTTCAATATATTAATAAATTGATTAGATTTGATGCTGATAGTTCTTTAACGTACATAATATAAACATATAATCCTTCTCTTGAGGTTTACTCCTCAAATATCCATCTCCATATCTGAGTATATGAGAAGGTCGAGGGGAGATCACTCCCAATTATTATGTGATTTTGACAGAGGGGTGTGTAGACTTTTTAATATCCACCGTCCCTGGGCAGGCCACTGAAGGTCCTGTCCTCCACGGTGGGACGTTTAGCAGGCCTCACACCCTTTTCATTTATAGTTTGTGTACTCTAATTACGACTAACAAGGCCTTCGTCAACATGACCAGGGTGCACTTTTGGGGAACCTGAGGAACTGAATTGTGAAAGAATTGAGGGATTAAAAGAGAAAGGCTGTGGCCAGCCAGAAGAAGATAAACAAAGGCTGTGAACATCAGGTTCCTCCCATTTTCTCGTGCGATCAGGATGGCGTTACGCTAAACTCACCACACAAGTCCACATTAGGTTTATGTGAGGGGCGCTACAGCATTTAAAATTTCCACATAATTTTCTTAAGCGGACGTAAAAACCAGCATTCCCATCACACATTTCAGGGGTCGTTGGGGAGGGTCGTTTGTAAGGGATGAAAAAAGAAGTGGCTGTTTGACTTGGACTGTCTCACATCTCGCAGGATGTGAATCTGGAATCCATTATTGCCAGCTGTTAACATCTGCAATGGCTCCGCTAGCTTTTGGTGTTGGATCTGCCACATAGGTAGCCCGCCATTTCCGGGCCAGGTCCAGTCACTTTCGGCTCTAAGAGTGAGTGCCCCGCTGGCTCGTTTTGGACAGCCTAACATCCCAGCAGGTGCTCAGAGTGGATGTGAAGGCCCAGTCCACTCCCCTCTTGCGTCAACGCTCGAGTCCGTGCCAAGGCTGGAAGCCCAAATCTGCGTGCGTTTAATTTTAACTCTCTGATCTACAGAGGCACTCCCAAGGCAGAGCAAGCCAGTTGGGGGGAACAGCTGCAGTTACTCAAGACACAGCTGGCGCACTGACACCAGAAAGATGAGTGAGCGCACGGTGCCAGCATCCGTGCTCGTTTACTAAATACCGCACAAACAGAGACAAACATCTGTCGCGGGTCTGCCACAATCCCCTATAAAATGTGGTACGCAGACATCACCCGATCCTCCACTGGATGCACAAACACCTACACACCATTAAGAGCTGTCTGCTCCTCTAACAACCCTGAGAACAACTCACAGAGACAGATGAAGCGACAGCTGAAACCCACCAAACACCGCACCACCATCCTGGTCAGCTGCAGGCCGCTGTTGCTGATGCCACCCAAGCTCACCCCCTGAGCTTGTAAAATGTTTGCCCTTCTGTCACGCTCAGACCCCTAATGTTTTGCTAAACCATGCTGAGCAGTGGGTGGGGGACAGCCAGATTAAAGAAATAATGTGCTTATCGTGTGCCAAACCGTTCACTCTGACGCCTGTGCAATTAGCCGAGATAATTGCTTACGGCTTTGTGTTAGCAGCTTGCAGGATGCTGCTGAAGAAAGTCATTGGGTCACAGGCAAAGAAACATTTTAAAGAATAACCCAGAGCTTGGCACTGGAGGGCAAAGACATGGTGCTTCACTTTTTTTTTTTTGTGGGGGGACTGCAGACTGCAGCGCTTGAATGGCAGAGAATGGCCGGCTCTTCTGCTTAAGTAGAGAAAGTCGGTGGAAAAATTGGAGCAGAGACCTGCTTCATTTCTATAGCACAATTCATACAAAGTGCTTTATAAAATGGCAAAGAGGTAACCAAGAGCTCTTCTCGGGGTAGGACAACGGTCCTGACGGACTCCGAAATAAGAGTGACTCTTACGAGCAGCAGCAACAGGGTTTTTTATAAACTTTCCTAATTTAGAAAAATTCTCCTAATTTGACCAAGATTTAGGAGAAACAGTGAGCTGAGCCACCTCACTAGGAGCTGCCAGAAGAGGACTGT
>JANRMT010062838.1:4187898-4202980 GCA_026402145.1 Polypterus bichir lapradei | reverse complement strand
TGGCCTCCGCCTTCTTCCGCATCCACCTTTCCACCACAATCCTGCCCTGCACGGAGTCGACCTTCTCCACCAGCTTTTTCTGCCTCTTAGTGTTCTTATCTGTCATTCTGCCTCCCCAACAAATGGCAGCAAAATGAAGACACTCACAACGACTCTATCACTGAACAAAAGAGCATTTGGCTACACATATCAAATAATCCGAGTCTGCCGAGTATAAAGAGACTGCTCTTCTCCTTTCTGTAGAGGACATCTGTGTTCACAGACCAGTCCAGTCTGTCATCAAGGTGGACTCCTAGACACTTAAAAGTCTGCACCACGTCAGTGTCCTGTCCTCATATGTTAAGAGACTGAAGGAAGGAGGGGTCTTAGACCTTAGAGAAGCCAACTTTGAATGTCCAGTTCGGTTTCATTTTTAAAAGGACCCTCCTGACCTTTGGGCCCAACAGGCCTGTTGTGGGAATAATGAATGGATCTGCTCAAAAGTGCACAAAGTTGGGGGCATTGTGGGTGTCAAAAAAAACAACAAAGGTAAGTGACATGAACTCAAGACCTTCATTTTATCTTTTAATAGGAGACTGAATGGCCTCTAGCCTAGTGGATGGCATTTGAAACGTAAAACAACAACGATGATGATATGCCATTTATGTCCCTACTGCAAGACACACATATGGAACTACAAGCACACGAAGACCTGGAGAGCCCCGATCCAAAAAAAGCTTTAAGGAGCAATCAGTGTGGCATCCTGTCTTTCAGTCAGTGGGGCGTCCTTGTGAAAACAATGACAGGAACTCATTGTTGATCTGAAGATGATAAATGAAAACAGGCTTCACTTCGACAGGATCTCATTAGGGGGCTTAGAGTGCTGGCACAGATTTGGCCTCAAATCTGCCTTCCTGTTTGCCACAAGCAGGATCTGCACATCATAAAAAAATAATAATAATAATAAAAATAATAATAAGTGGATGAACCACCAAGGCTGAAAGTTTCCCTCTTGAAGATGGAAAAGTAATTGAGGTGAAGGCCTACTGAACAAATTAGACATCCAGAAAATCTGCCCCAATGCACTTCATTTTCCTTCTCTTCACTTGGGACGTCTTCGTGTTTATCATACGGTGGCCAACATTAGAGATGAGCTCTTAACTCGTCACAAGAACTTAGTGGTATAACCAGAGGATGCCCCAACTCTGGCGAATCCCCAAGCTGAACTATAACGCGATTCCTAGCAGTGTACCGTCTCTGCTCTTTTTATTCTAACAAGGCAGCTGTAAAGATTAAGCCATCCAGTACCGTTAGTTATTCTTGATTTTTTTACGTTGTCAACATTGTTTTGAAAGTTTTCAGGTCTGTTTGAATGACTTTAAAAATGTTTGTAGTTTGTCATATACTGTACTTGCTGTCCACCGCGGCTCCACCCACGTAGTAGTGAAACAGGACAAATTTTAAAAATCTATGTGCCCCAATAAATGTAAGTTATCACCAACAACCCAATTGTGCTTCACTCACTCAGAATATGGAACCAATGTAAGAAGTATTTTAAGACAGAGAAGCTTTTATCTGTGGCACCTCTAACATGATAACCACCGCTTTCCACCCTCGCAAACGTACGCAGTTTTTAATGCCTGGAAAACATTTGGGATTAAATTACTTAGAAATCTGTACATAGACAACGTCTTTGCATCCTACAAACAATTACACTCCAAATTTAACTTCCCAGCAACACATTTCTTTCTCTACCTTCAAATTTGAAACTTTGTTAAACAGAACCTGCCCGATTTTCCTCATCTGCCACCCACCTCTATGCGAGAAAAAATATTGATGAGTCTTGAGGACTCAGACAGCATTTCCGTAATATATAAAAGCATTTTACAGTCCCTCCCTTTTAAAGATCCAAGAGGACACTGGGAAAAGGATCTCTCACTCAACATCTCAGAAAAGGAGTGGAAGGTAGCAATGCAGAGAATTCACTCGAGCTCCATATGCGCAAAGCATACAATTATTCAACTCAAAATTATATAATTGAGCACATCTGTCTCGTTTAAAAGTCTATATTTTATGCTTAATATATGTTATGTTTATATATTTTATGTTTAATACTAACTCATCTAAAAACTAAACCTTGAATATCCAACTTAAAATTATATAATCGAGTGGACCTCTCTCGTTTAAAGTTGTCCAAAATGTTTTCCAACCTGCGAATGCTGCAATCGAGCTCCGGCCTCACTGGGCCACATGTTTTGGGCCTGCGCCAAATTAACATCATTTGGAACCAAAATCTTTAAATGCCTTTTCAGACAGCCTTGCTGTCCCAATCCCTCCTAATCCACTAACAGCTGTGTTTGGTGGGCGCACAGAGGGGCTTAAAGTGGAGACGGACAATCAGACTGTAATGGCCTTTACTACACTACTGGCACGTCGACTTACCTCGCTCAGCTGGAAGAATCCTAACTCTCCTATTCTAAGTCAGTGAGTCACTGATGTTATATATTACCATATCTGAAATTGGAAAAAATCTAAATTCTCACTTAGAGGATCTGTGCAAACCTTTTTCAAAACCTGGCAGGGTCTGATCAACAACATTTTAGAATAAGCTTTTTAAACTGAGGAAGCAGGTTCTCTCCCCATTTCTTTTTCTTCTCCATTTATCTTTATTCACTTATTAATTTATCTATTTACTGTACTTATTTTTTACTAGCTTTTAAGTTTTACTCTGCTGGCCATGTTCTCTTTCTCAGATGTGGGGGGGTTTTGTTTTCGATCCTATTTTTGTTTTAAAATGATCTATTTGTATGAAATGTTGTGTGATTACAATAAAATCAATAAAAATAAATAAATAAATAAATAAATAAATAAATAAAAATCAATTAAAAAAATTTAATAATTTGTATTGAGAAGAATTTATATTGCTAACTTTTGTATCCAAGGTCTCTTGATAGACAATATTTTTGATTTTGCTATCGGGGGTGAACATGTAGCTGTGATCTCTTTGACAATTTTTTTTTTTATCTACTACTAGCTGTCCCCCATGGCCCCGCCCACATAGTAATGAAACTGGACCTATACTAGGTCGGTGATTGGAAAAATATCTGGGGCGAAGTGTGAGGAGCGAAATATGGAGGGGCGAAATTGTATTAGGGTGAAATGTGGGGCGCGACTGCTCTGGATCCCCTTAGCAGTCCTCCATCGATCAGACTAGACAGAAGTGACTCTTGAGTGTACGAAGAAGGATCCTCCAATCTGACGAGTCCAAAACTGAACTCTCTGGGCAGAATTCCAAGCACTATGTCCGGTGAAGACCAAGCACTGCTCACCACCTGCCCAACACCATCCATACGGTGAAGCACAGTGGTGGTGGTGGTGGTAGTGGTGGCATCATGCCATGGGGTGCAGGGACAAGGAGACTGGTCAGAATGGAGAGATGGATGAATGGGCCCAAATACATAGAAGTTCATGAAGAAAACCTGCACCGGCCACCTCAGAGGTGTCATCACGACAATGATGGTGGATGGAGTGGCTTCACAACAAGTCTGTATGCAAGAAAAACCAGGATGAAGCATAAATGTGAGGAGGTCTCATGACAGCATTGGGCCACACCAATGGTAACTGCTGAAGGAACTTTGTGATCTCCATAAAAACACGAGACTCCAAGTTTTTCTCGGCCTTTACTACAAACTAACAAATTAAAACGTGTTTCTTTAAAATACTCCAGACACCATCAAAGTGATGACTGTCCTAGAATTAAACTTAAGCCTGCCCAGCCTTAAGCCTCTTTGGAATTCAGATCCGTCTCTGCAGACACTGGGTGGGTGGAAAGCGGACTGCCCCAGTAGCGTAACTTGGCAAATGGCTGCTTTTTCTTTCTTCGGCGGTCCATTGCTTCATATCAGATTTCACTAGTGGGAAAGAAGCAAATGAAGAAAACCAGAAAGGTCAGCCTAAGAGCAGGCTGCTGATTAGAAGGCCTGCTGACGTTTGTGGTCTCACTGGGACGCGAAAGCCATCCAGCTGGTGGACATCAACAGCAGACGTCAATGCTGGGCCTGTCCTCGGTGGCACATGTCAGCTGGAGGTTTTAGCTCAGCCTGATGAATGACATAAAACAGGGTTGGACTGGAGACGTGGGTCTTGTGGGGGGACGGGTGTTTGACCATTCTTATCTTCCATTGTGTGTGACTTCACTTTACTGCTTTAGGACACTTTTTTTTTTTTTTTGGTGTGCAGGAGAACGTCAGGCTGGCAAAGGCTTACCAAGGGAAAAACATGACATCTAGGTGTTATGAAGCAGAGGAGGGTTCCAAACAGAAAAATGAGCACAGGCAATCAAAGAGTAACTCTCCTTGGCACCGCGGGAATGCATAAGCCACCACAAGCAGGTGGGCACTATGAAAACAGACACTTTAGGGGCATTAAAGTGAGACGGAGGAGTGGGGGGGTTACCCAGAAGAAATGCAGGAAACCAATACACCCCTTTACAGGTCCCACTTTACAGCCCAGAAGAAGAAGACACCTAAGGGGGACAGTGACCTAGATAGATAGATAAATAGATAGATACTTTATTAATCCCAAGGGGAAATTCACATATTCCAGCAGCAGTATACTGAGAAACAATATTAAATTAAATAGTAATAAAAATGAAAAATAAATAAATAAATAAATAAATAAAAATAAAAAAATGTTAGCATTTACTCCCCCGGGTGGAATTGAAGAGTATATATATATCTCCGGTTTACTAGGCCCACTCCCTAATGCGGAAAACATTTGGGTGGCTTTCCGAGTTCAAAAATGCCCCCACAGTGCTTATGGTCGATTGGTTCTACACAGTGCCAGTCAAGGCCCACTTGGAATCCACTTTGCAGGTTGGTACCCTCAATGTCCGTAGCGAGCAGTCTGTACTATTAGATATAACAAACATAAACAGCCAGCAGCACCAGTCGGGTGACGACGCATTGACAGTATTATCAGATTTCAATGAATTGGGGGTCCTCGGTCACATAAACAGCTCCCCACTGTGTACATAAAAATGGTAAAAAATATAATAATAAGACTGTGGTGTGTTGGCACCCTGCCCAGGATTGGTCCCTGCCTTGCGCCCTGTGTTGGCTGTGATTGGCTCCAGCAGACCCCCCGTGACCCTGTGTTCGGATTCAACGGGTTGGAAAATGGATGGATGGATAATATTATTATTATTATGGAGCAAAAGGGTCTTTAAACACTAGACTTGATTTTTATTTACAAGAATTAAGTGGGTAGGATAGACGAGCTTTATTGGGCTGAATGGCCTGTTCTTGTCTAGATTATTCTAATGTTTAAATAAAAAATAATAATAATAAATTACAACAAAAGGGAAGGGAAACAAACTTTAAGAATACAGCTCCTCTATCTAGTGCATAATGAAACTCTAAAGCAGGGGTTGCCAGTTCCGGTCTTAGAGGACCACCGTGGCTGCAGGTTTTCATTCTAACCCTTTTTTTTTTTTTTTAATGAGTGCCCTGTTTGTGCTGCTAATTAACTTCTTGTGAATTCTTTTTAATGAAATTGCTTTTTTAAGATTTGTTCCTTTGAATTGCTTCATTTTTTTTTCCTTAAATGTGTGAAGTGAGTGAGCCAACAGAAGACCACCTGAGCCAGGGCCTCAAACTCCAAGCAGTTGCTTAATGAGGTGCCAATTCCTGTCATTAATTAAACTCGCTCTTTAATTCCGTGGCTTGTTGCTGCTCTCACTGTGCTTTAGCAGACATTTCTGAATTTGTTGATTTTCTCTTTCTAAGAGTTCTGTTAAAATGTTTTGAGGTCCTGAGCAGATCAACATTCCTGAAACCTTCACCTTTTTTTATTTTCAGATATCGTATGATGGACACCAGTTGTTTTGGCTCATTTTGTATGTCATTATTGTTTGGCTTCTAATTAAGGAAAAAGAAACAATTAAGGGGTCTGAGTCTTCAAGAGCAAATCAATTAAAATGAACTCAAAAGAAGTTAAATTAGCAGCAAAAACAGGGCACTCATTAAGAAAAGGGTTAGAATGAAACCAGCAGGCATGGTGGTCCTCCAGGACCGGGTCAGGCGACCCCCTGCCGTATATACTCGCGTATAAGTCAGGTCTTGAAACCTGAAAAATCAATCATAAAAATCAGGCCCGACTTATACGCCTGTTCAAAAATGGGACCTGTAATTTTTTTCTTTTTTTTTACATCTTCTTGCCTCCTCCAATCTCGCTCCAGTTTGTCAGACACATCGAATTTTGTTGCAGCAGCGCAGTTACCAATTTCTTTCACCACTTCAATGACGTTTAATTTAAAACAAGCTTCATATTTCTTTCTGATCGAACGCTCCATCGTAGATAAGGGATGCTCTTACGATAAAGGTGTATGAAGACGTGAGATACAAAAGACACAAAATCAGTGCAAAACGTCTCTATGGAATAGTCCGGGAATTACCAAGTGGTCACGCAGGCACAATCTACAGAATAAGAAAGGCAGTGTGCTCCATGGTTACTCTCTCAGGTGGGCAGCCGTTGGCATATCATAATCTCTTAGACCAATAGCAGGAATTTTCCGCTTTCGACTTATACGACTGACATTATAAAATACCAGAAATTATATAATAAAATCAAGTCCCGTGGGAGAGCTTATCCACAAGTAAATACGTTAAGAGAGAATCGAAGACAATGCCATTCGCCACCTTGCTTGTTTATGCTCAATCCCCCCCCCCCCCAAAAGCCCCAAAATAACAGGGGCCGACGATGAACTGCATCTTTCTGCAGTCGCTTTTAGTTCAGGAAACATTTGGATGGTCCTGGCCTGATTAAGATTAGTGGCACTAGCTAATGTTCACAATCGATGACAGACGGAAGATACCCGAGACAGCACAAACAACAAAGCTGCAAGGTGTTGCTTATTCAAGAAAAACGCCTGGCAAAACTACAGCAAGCTATGAGGGGAATCAAAACATAAAGCTTATTTAGTGAGAATCGAAGATATGAGGGACGGCCAATGAAGTGACGTCATCTGTTTGTCTGCTGTGGATCTGATAGAGAATGTCAATGTCAATTTATTTATATAGCACATTTAAAACAATATAGGAATGCTGTGGCCAAAGTGATTTACAATAATAGAATAAAAGAAAACACACAATTAACATAAATAGAATTAAAATAAATGAACATAAATAAAATAAATAAACAGAAGTAATGTTACACAATCACAATGAGGAAACCATCAGTATTACTGAAGGCGATGGAAAGCAAGTGAATAGAAATGAGTCTTTAATCTCGTTTTGAATTGTCGGCGACTCCTTTATGTGACGAGGTGAAGAGTCCCACAGGCGAGCAGCAGCAGCAGCACAAGTCCTGTCTGTCCCCCTTAGTTTTAGACTTGGTACGAGGGACAACAAGAGACAACTGACCAGAAGATCTAAGCACTCTGGATGGCTGTTGTAAAGCACACAATTCGGATAAATAGGCAGGAGTGAGCCCATGTAAAGATTTAAAAACTAGCAGCAACATTTGAAAATCAATCCAAAAACTGACAGGCAGCCAGTGTAAAGAAGCTAATATTGGAAAAACAGAATCTTACTTTCTCGCCCCAACCAGAAAGCGAGCGGCAGCATTCTGGACCAACTGTAAGCTGCGTATCAGGGATCTGCGGGACGTCTGTTATAAAGAATGTTCTTGATTGTGATTCTATGGAATAGTCACCCACCATGCAGGATTAGAAGAACTGGGGAAAGAAGAACGGTCCACGCCAACACCATGTCAGATAAAAGCACGGGCTTCAGGGTCTTTTTGCGTGTCTGCCAATTCCAGGCGGGCCCGAGTAACAAAACTGAAAAGCTCAATTGGTAAATTCTGATGCCACTCAGAGACTTGCATTTCCACACCTCTTGTGATTTGGAACCAGGACCACAGTGGAAAGGACCTTGGCGGTGTGGGGGGGGTACTTGGGTTCAAAAATAAGCCACACAAGCAGGCCAGGACCACCAGTGGAACTTCTAAGAAGAGCCTCACCCCAACCATGACATCCAAACTTTGGCCTACCCCAGGCCCAAGCAGGGCAAATTGGCATATAAAGGGTCCAGGTTAGTTTAAAAGTCCCACGATATCACAAAGGGAAAGGAAACCTTTAGCTTGAGAAAAAGTCAAAAAAAAAAAAGAAAATTTGTAAAAATGAAAACATTTACTGAAATAAACTAAAACTATAAATCGCAGACCCTTGGCTTTTGTTGATTTACATTCTTAGCTCTCCTTTGTCATTTTCTTATTAACTCACCTCAGAGTCTGTTCCTTTAATTGCCAGTCAGTCAGTCATTATCCATTCTGCTATATCCTAACTACAGGGTCACGGGGGGTCTGCTGGAGCCAATCCCAACCAATACAGGGCGCAAGGCAGGAACAAACCCTGGGCAGGGCGCCAGCCCACTGCAGAGCACATACACCAAGCACACATTAGGGACAACGTAGGATCGCCAATGCACCTAACCTGCACGTCTTTAGCCTGTGGGAGGAAACCCACGCAGACACGGGGAGAACATGCAAACTCCATGCAGGGAGGACCCCGGAAGCGAACCCAGGTCTCCTTACTATGTGCCACCCGGTTAAGTTGATGCGGCCCGCATGTATCTATTCACTTCATTTTAATATGACACGCTTAAAACGTCACTGGTGCAGCCCACCAATTGTTATTATTTTGGTAAAATTAACAATGCGTGGTGAAGACATGGGGGCAACTGACACTGAGCGCTGAATGCTTTGACGCCATTCTACTAAATTTTACTGGACTGTAGCAAACGTTTGTGTATATTATATGGCCATAAATTTAGCATTTTTTTTATTTTGTGTTTTACCATCATCATCTCTTTGATTTTCCTACTACACTGCACTGACGTAGCTCTTATGGAGTTACAAAACGCAGGCAAAGTGGTGTGAGGCCTCCAAAAGCTGCTGCTCAGGCAGGCCAGGGTCTTCACTGGTCTGTCCAGCAGAGCCTCAGCCAGGCCCCAAAAAACACTACCTGCTGGCATCAGCCACAGCAGGCCCAAAAACTATAAATGCCACTAAAATGCAACAAAGCCTGACTAGAGGAGGGATAACCGTAAACCCACGGCATGTAGTAAAACAGCAAATGAAGAACCTTTATAAATGGGATAGTTGCTAACAAACATAGACAAAAACACACAAAAAGAGGCCCACAAAGGAGTTACCTAAATAGTATTCCACAGCAAATACTTCCCAGCATAACATCCAATACTCAGAATCCGTAAAGTAACGGTAGAAAGAATATCCAACATAGAAAACTCAAACTCCTACAAACAAATGACTCCCAACTCCTGAGCCTTCGGAGACAATTTAAATAGCCAGAGGAGTGGCGTAGGAGTGGTGGCATCAGGTTGGCCGAGGACGCGACTGCCTTACAGCTCCAGTGTTATTGTCAGCCCGCTGCCCGATTCCATTTGAAACTTACATGAACCCACTGAAAGCACATCAATTATATCTGGTACTGCCCTGCCTTCTGGGGTCTGTTATTATCTTGGACCTGATTATGCTAATGTCAGGACAGACAATGTGCAGGAAAAGGTGGGCTCCAAAAACAGACGGGTATTCACTTTATACTCAGACACTTTAAAAGTTACACTGACTGAAATGCAGGCATAAATCAAAGAGCCTCGAGCGGCAGGATAAAAACTTCTGACCACAAGACACGACCTCCTCTGCCGGCATCTTACAGGCACAGCATGGCACCCCGACCCGTGTTGTCCTTGTTAGCCACATGAAGGCTGAAACAACACTGGCAAGGTGAATTAATGGACATCTGAATGTGCAATGCGTGCAGAAATCGGCGCACCACTCCAGGACAGAAGTTCAGAGGACGTGCCGAGATTTTTAAGAATGTGAAACGAAGGTTGGGAAAGCTTCTACACAGAGGTGTGACAAAGTGGGCGGCATTCAGATTCTGTTTTAGTGTTTAGAAAGTAAAAGATACTTTTATTCGGAACCTACTTTTTTCCACCATGTGTGACATGAACTGAGAGTCCTATAAAGTACTTCAAAAAAATGCCTACTAGAGGGGGGAATCTCATCAAAAAACTCCGGCTAGACACAAAAGGGGCTTTGTGGAATCTTTAAAAAATAAAGAATTTATTCTTCACAAATACATTCTTCAATAACAGTTATAATGATCAGGATTTCACCCAAAAAAAGGCAATCCAGTACACGAAAAAGTCCCAAAACAAAATTCCAATAATAGGCGCAATACGGAACCAAGCATCAAAAATCCAGTCACCACTGAGTACATTAAACTCACCACTCCTTAGAGCAGATGAAATGAACTGCCAGCATTTATAGGGCAGGTGGGTAGACCCCCCCCTAAGGGGACCACCCATAAAACACTGGGTTTTTTTTTTGCTTTCTGGATTTGTGTTTTTGGGACCTTCTGGGTTTTTTGTGCTGCAGAGCATTTTTGAAAATCAATCTTTTATTTCAGAAAGACTATTGTAGGCATGGAGCTGGACAGTTTGACATCCGTGGCAGAGCGAGAGGCGCTGAGCAGGCTCCTGTCAATCATGGAGAATCCACTGAACAGGATCATCTCCAGACAGAGGAGCAGCTTCAGAGACAGACTGCTGTCACCGTCCTGCTAAAACTGACAGACTGAGGAGACCCCACACTATGCAACTCGGGGGGGTAAACGTTAACATTATACAAAGTTATTGTCTGTTATACCTGCATTGTTATCACTCTTTAATTTAATATTGTTCTTTATCAGTATGCTGCTGCTGGAGTATGGGAATTTCCCCTTGGGATTAATAAAGTATCTATCTATCTCTCTCAAACTTCTGGAGCTGTGACACAGCAGCACTCACTCCTAGGCTCCTCCTAAAGCGTTCATGTGACCTTTAAAAGTGACCAGGTACAAAGAGAGGCCATAATCCTTCGCCCTCCCCGACAACTGAATTGATCCAGATGTTGTGAGGGCCGCTTTAGCCCCCTCAGGCACAGAATCCCACTGGCGTCTACCGAAACTATTCACTGTTTACAGCTCATTAAGCGCTCCAGCTTTGTCATTACAATTCACCCCGTCACAAATATTGACAGCCGGTGACCCCCACGGGACTCCACTGTCCCTTTCAGGTATTTGTTACCACCTCTCGGCTCACAAGTCAGACCCCAAGGTGGAGACACCAGGAGGAGGAGGAGGTAAATGTCAACCCTGCTTCTTTCTAAACAGAGTTCTGGCAGCAGCAGCCCAGCATCCACATTTGTGTAACCGGAATGATTAAAAAAAAAAAAAAAAAAAAAAAAAAAAAAGGGGACACAAGTCCACCGAGGGCACAGCTGCATTGATGATGACGCCTCACACAAGTCCCCTCATGCCACACCAACAAAACAAGAGTGTCAGGATAATGGCCAGGAAATACCAACTGATACCCAAGTAGGCCTATATCTGCCCCTTTCCTCACCTCCACTGTTCTTACGTATTTGGCACCAGGAATGGCCTCAGGGGTTTTAATAAAATGTAATATTGGATCAGGACTCTCTGGATTCAAGGGAACAAAAGAAAACAAAACTCTGTCAACTGTGTGAAAAAGTAATTGCTCCCCATCGTGTCAAGGCTGGGTTGCAGCACCTTCAGCAGCAATAATTGTAACTAAACGCTTCCACTCATTGAAGACAATAATAATAATAATTCTTTACATTTAATATAGCGCTTTTCACAGTGAATGAGAAGCCACTTCAAACAACCCTGATGTGTTAGCTATCCTTAGCTATCAGGTGGTGATGGGGTGAGAAATAGAGAGCCAATCAGAGAATGGGGGAATTACAATTTAGCCAGGGCATTGGGCTGCACCCTAAACTTTAGGAAGGATGTCCCGGAAACTTTTACAACCACAGAGTGTGTCAGGACCTCGGTTTAACGTCTCATCCGAAGGATGGCACCAATTTGTGTCCTCATCACTGCACTAGTGGCATTGGAATCCACATACAGACCACAGGGTGAGTGCCCCCTGCTGGCCTCACCTACACCTCTTCCAGTAGCAACCCAAGCTTTTCCTGGTTGGTCCCACACACATGTACTGGCCAGGCCTGAACCTGTGCATCAAAAATAACCCAGATTACCTCCTTGTGCCAGTAAATTTGTTGTGTGCCCATCGGTCCTCCATGGTACTTGTAGCACTGAATCATGAATGACACCGTTTCAATACATCTTTTTTTTTTAATCACTTCATAAGAAACCCATAGGCCTGAGAAATATCTAACATATATTGAAAATTAACAAAAAGGTAAGCAAATAATAGGAAACAACTGAATTTATATGGAAAAAAGAACCACCCCAGCTGGAAGGCTGGCTACACCCCATTATGTGGAATTTTCTGTGTAATAATCTTCTTCTATAATTCGCTACCGTGGCTGTCCGATTGTCTGTCCAGGATTTTAAATCACCTGTAGCTCGCAAACCGTTTGAAATATTCACCTGAAATTTGGTACACATACACTACATGAAGTCTACTATCCGTTTTCGGGGTGATGATTAAGCTCCGAGGTTATTCCTCTTTTTATTTTATTGTAGAATCAACTCTCAGCAGCGGCCAGCAGGGTGGCCGTGCGACGCATGCGTACGGGCGCCGTTCTCATCCCTACCACCTTCGCCATCACTTCCCCTACCTCTTCATATCTTAAATCATTCTTGAGGCAGATTGAAGTCTAAAGTGCCAGGGTAAGTGAAAAATTAAAGAAAACGTACTAATTAATTGCAACATAAACACCGTCTTGATCAGTTTTAACGTGAAAAGATGCCGACAAATGAAGAAATGAAGCGGGCGGCTAGGGAGGAGAAAAGAGCTGCTCAGGAAGGAGCAGGCGCATCAACCTCTGAGCAAACGAATGCTAAACGTACAGAGAAAGAGGAGGAAAACTAGAAATGCTCAAGTCAAGTGGATTCACTGCACGTTATCGTTATAGCACTATAACGGCATGCGCCGTTACTGGTAATAATAATATTACATTATTCATGTAGCGCCTCTCCCATGCTCAAAAGTACCTCTTTGCTTTCTTCTATTGTGTAAATTGCAGATTATTACACGTCATTTATTGGGCTGTTTTTTTAGCTGTTAGGAAGGGTCCTGAGCTTTGGCTGGGATGCTAAGAGACACTCGCTGCACCCACTGAGGTGCCGACGGCCACCCGAACAACATCGGATACCCTAAAGAACGGGCACTTGTATTTGTATGAGGCGGCTACACTCCAGCTTCTTGTTGGGGCCGACATTACGAGAATAGCTCGGGGAAATCAACACGAAATGAGCGCAGGTCTAACTGGAGCGGACATTGCCGAACGACTTGATTCAAAGCAACACTGAAGCGCTGAAACGGAAAAAGCTCTGGAATTATAAAGGAAATAAAAAGGAAGGGAGGAGCGACACGTGATGAGCCGCACAACGCCTTGGTGGCAAAGGGAGGTTTAATTAGGCCGACGAGCGCGGCGGCAGGTGGCAAGGCGCTATATCGCTCCCCGTCAGCCCACCCGCGACAGTTAAGAATGTTCTGCCCTTTTAGTCTCTAATGACTTGCCAAGCTAAGCTACTCGAGCACAATGTCGGAGGCTCCAACTGTGGACGGGACCCGCCGACACCCCGTCAGACCTTCCAGTGTGTGTATTTAAAAAAAATAACGCGGTTTATTTTCTTACCTTGATGAACGGGAAGTCTTTGCGCCAATTCTCCGTTTTATTTGTTTTTTTCCACTTAATCTTCCATTATCTTGTCTTTTGCACACCACACCCGAAATCTTTAACGTAATACCAATCTGGTCCGGAGCTGAACTTCTTAAAAGGAAGCGAAAAATCTCCACGCAGATCCCTCACACTTAACTGTTTAAGTAACGTACATTTTACTTAAAACATTCTTGCTTGAAGCAATACGGGTGCTGATGTTGTTTTCTTTAAATAATTCAATTTTTTTTAACATCAATTTCCGATTGCCGCCATTTTTAACCCGCGAACGAGAACGTGTCTGCGCGTCGTCGCCTGTGACGTCAGGGGGCGTGGCCTAAGGTTGCACCCGCGCCGTAAGGCTTCTCTGGCGGCGAGCGGTTCACGTGTGTGCCAAGGCTCCCTAAAAAGAACTTTATTGTCAGCATTTATTTATATCGGGACTCATTCGACAACAGATTGTGAGAGACGATCATCCTTTGAAACACGTTAGTCAGCGGGCAGCCACCGACAACAGCAGCAAAACCAGGCAGATGAGTGTTTGGTCCTCAGCCACCGTGTAGTGACGGCGACGACGCGATCGGTTAACACACGAAAGGACGACGCGACCTCTCGCTATAGATAGGGTCCTTTCTGTCGCGTATATGAAGTACTGTATAGTAAATCTGTCACTTGCAACACAATAGTGCAGCTAGTACTAAAAATGAACTTTAGTTATATAGCGCTTATATTCGACCGAATCAAAGAGGATATGCGATAAGTCGACGTCAACCCCGTGGACGCCCATGACCGGAACAAGTGGCAATTGGCATGAATGAAAGCGAGGAAGAAATTAGATATATAGCGCCTTTCCAATGCTCAAAGTGCTTTACATAAATTCAGGAAGAACAAGTCGGCATGTAAAACATTGGGTGCAAATGGTATCACAATAAAATGGTAAAAACAGAGTAATAAAGTAGAGCAAAATACAGAAATACAAAAACAGTAAGCAAACCTTGAACAAATCAATTAAAGTACAAAGACAAATCATCCTGGGCATCTAGACATACAGACAGAAGGCCCAGCATGTCAGGGTAAGTTCAATGCCTTCTTGAAAAGATGAATTTATTGAAAGAATGAATCAAGTCGGCTAACCTCATTCATTTAAGGTTGCTGGTCCAACGTCTGGGCGCTATATATGGCTGAATGCTCAGGTTAACTTTGGGCACAACTAGAGGGCCAGGAATCAGTGGACCTTAATGGGCGGGCAGCAGCAGAGTGATGGAGGTTAGTGATGTAGTATGGCACACGGCCATTTAAAGACTTATAGATGATTAGTGGACTTTGATACTCAAATCGATAATACACTGGGAGCCTATGATACTGGAGCAGGTTGGCAGTGACG
>JANRMT010062838.1:4147307-4187888 GCA_026402145.1 Polypterus bichir lapradei | reverse complement strand
TAGATAATACACTGGGAGCCTATGATACTGGAGCAGGTTGGCAGTGATGTGCCTGCCAGTGCTGGCACTCTTTCAGCAGACTTGTGAAACAACCAGAGCTGCCATAACAGATTATAAGGGGCACTTGCCGGTAGTCCGTGCAGCATGTCAAGAAAGTAGGGACGAGTGTCTCCGCATCGGAATTGGAGAGGAATGGAAGAACACGGAGTATGTGACAGAGGTGGAAGTGTGAATAAGAAAGGGAGGAATCTAAAATGACAGCGCGGTTCCTAGCAGTTGAAGGAGGTCTGACGAGCTTGTCACCAAGGGGGACTGAGAAGGAGCTCATGTTCTGAAGCTGAGCTTTGGTGCCACTTGGCATGACTATGGTTGGGTTGCAGTTAAATTACTTTGAAGGGTTCTGCTCCATCCAGACAAATTGTGAGCTGAGAGAGCGCAGATGGGCTTTCACTTTTAACACTTCAGCAGATCAGATTATCATTTGCATGAACACCACAACCCAATTCAAAGCTATGACTAATATGAGCAGGGGGCCGAGGACAGTGCCATGTGACTGAGCGGCTCTAAGCTGGACCTGCTGTTGTCAAAATGAACAAACGCCTGCCTGTCCATCACATTGACTTAAACCACTGGAGGGCAGTGCCAGAGATACCCAGAATGTCCTCAATCCTGGACAATAATATCGATAATTACATTTATAGAGCCCTTTATATACCGTACTTGTAGACAGAAGGGAACCACTTCAACCACCACCAATGTGTAGCACCCCCTGGATGGTGTAGAGGGAAGCCATTGTTGCGTCAGTACGCTCACCACGCATTAGTTGTTAGGTGGAAAACGAATGAGAGACAGCAGTTGATTAGAGGGTCAGACTGGACGAGGTCACGATGGGCAATTGGGCAGGACACTGGGATCTTTACAGGACCTCGGTTTGACGTCTCATCTGAAGGACAGCGTAATATTTGGTGTCCCCATCCCTGCACTTGTAGACCATGGGGGTAAATGTCCCCCTGCTGGCCGCACAACAACACCTCTCCCAGCAGTAGACTATCACGTTTGTCGGTATCGAATCAGCTGCCACTCGCCTCCAAGAGACTCGGGTTGAAATAATGGCGCAGCCTTTGGGTAGAGTTGCCCTGCTTCACTCATTTTATGTGCCACTTGCATTGCCAAGGTTGTCCTAATGCGTTAGGTGACGAACTGCTGTCCTGTCTGGGGGGGTTTGTTCTCAGAGTGGGTACAACTCCCAGCCACCTTGTGATAAAAGAAAAAGTTCAAGAAGAATGGCATATGAAATTTGCACCTTTACATCTACTACAGTATTTAGGAACTTGTAAAACTGAATTCTACCTGAGAGCTTTGATGCCAAACACAAAATGTGAATGGAGTATAAAAACTGATCCATTTTCTAAATCTGCTTTTCCAGGGCACCCGGGGGTGGTGGGGGTTCAAGTATCAGGCATAAGGTCAGGACGCCAGCCCATCACAGGTAAAGCAGAACGTGGAGTGTGCCCGACCCCCCCAACCTTCCTGTTAACACAGGCAGTCGAGAAGCGGGTACTAAACTGTGTTCCCCCCCCCCCCCGTCATCAGAGGAGGTGGGCCGGTGCTGCGCCTGCAGGCCAGAGCTTGTTGCAAATTACACCCCACAATTCCAAAGGGATAAAATCCTGACAGCTTCCCCAGTTTTAAGGATTAATGAGCAAATAATACCCTAAAGAAAGCTGGAGGGCAGATTCTTGGCCATTTGGTATGTTTGCCAAAGGCAGCGCGGCTGCCAGTTCAACCTCGCTGAATGAGACGAGGAGCGAGTCGCATAACCTGCCCACCTTCACAAGTACACCAGCGATATGGCTGGTATAAATACTGACGTCTGAGCACCTTGGGGTGATCCTTACGTAACCGCAAACGACTTCAGTTCTGTAAAGTCAATCCGAGCAACTCCTTGTAAGGATCTTCATGGTGAAAGGCGCTATAAACAGATGGCCAGCAGCCACTCCACCTACACTTCAGAGCAGCTCACCCAGCTGAAGCTAAGCCTGTTCAAGCCTGGCCAGTGCTTGGATGGGAGACCACCAAGGAAAAGCTTGGGTTGCTGCTCAAAGAGGTGCTGATGAGACCGGGGGGGGGGGGGGCGCTTACCCCGCGGGGACCCCAACGTGCTGTAAATATGCCGCTGTTCTTCAGATCAGACCACCTTGGCCGGGTCATTCTGACCCAAACACCCCACCCCAATCATCCCCGGTCACTAATTGTTTCTCTCTGCTGTAAAAAATGGCGCCATCCGTCAGCCCACCCGCGGCCCTCACTACTAACAGCGACATTTCAGAATGTCCTACCCATTTAGTCTCTAATGACTTGCCAAGCTGCGCTACTCGAGCACAACATTGGAGGCTCCACCTGTGGCCGGGACCCGCTGACACCCCGCCAGACCTTCCAAGTGCGTGTATTTTAAATAAATAACGCAATTTATTTTCTTACCTTGATGAACAGGAAGTCTTTGCGCTGATTCTCCCTTTTATTTGTATTTTCTTTTCTACTTCATTTTCTGTTATCAGTGTTTTGCACACCACACCCGAAAGCTTTAACGTAATACCAGTCTGCTCCGGAGCTGAACTTCTTAAAAGGAAGCGAAAAATCTCCACGCAGATCCCTCACACTTAACTGCTTAATATTTGATTTCTAAGCAAATTTTAAGTTTTGTCTAAACAACGATGTACTGATGAAGTTTGGCAACGGTTTAGATATCATAGGCTCATAGAAAGAAGCAAACCACGTACTTCTTAACAAATGTTAAGAAAATGACAATGAATAGCGGACCTCATCACCTCACTCGTTGAAGGATGCCCAGTCCGCTCCTCGTCTACCCCGATGTCCTGGCTAAATTGTGCACCTGTCATTTTGTGGCTCCTATTGCTCTCACCCCTTCACCACCTAATACAGTAGCTGATGTGTGGTGAGCGTAATGACGTGAGAATGGCTGCCCTCACATCATCCAGGTGCCTGCTACATACTGGTGGAGGATGAAGTAGCTAGAAGAGCACTACGGACATGCAAGGTCATTTTCTAACCTGCTTAATCCACACATGAGGGTCACATGTCGGCTGCAGCCTATCCCAGGTAGCATAGGACACAAGGCAGGAACAAACCCCAGACAAGGTTGCCAGTCCACACACACACGCCAATTTGGCACCGATAGTACTACACCCCCCCCCCCCCCAAACCCCAAACAACAGGCACGACTTTGGACGCAGACACGGGGAGAACACAGAGAGGACTCAGCACAGGAACTCTGGTCTCCTTACTGCGAGACAGTAGACCCAACAGCGAGTCTCCACCACTATATAAACGTACTTAATTCATTATACTAACCCCTGTGGCAGACAGATGGCGCTATAACATGCTAACCCCACACAAACAGACGCTAGTGGCACAAGTCCAAAAAGCACACATGAATTTTATTTACAGCATTCCCGACCGCCCAATCACACACTTTCCTTTCTTTACTTTATCTTTGTCTCTCGGTCCTTTTCTTTCCTCCTCCACACCAAGCTCATCTTCATCATCATCATCCTCCTCCTCCTCCCGACTCCTTGCTGGCCCCTTCTATAGCTCACCTAGAAGTGCTCCAGGTGCTCGTTGCCCTATTTCCGGCAGCACTTCTAAGTGTGGTGGAAGAGCAGCTTTCCAAAGCGCAGCACCCCCTGGTGGATCCCAACAGGATAGCACCCAGGGGGGCCGCCATGTAGTGTAACGTCCTGACCTTGCTTGCTCCACCGGTCCTTCCAGTGTGGAGGCGTCCCGGCTGTCCTCCACACCACCTGAGGATGATATTTTAACATATTTGCCATACGAGTCCCTTCATTGCCTTTCCTTTGTGTCTGACCCTCTTGTCTCTCGAGGGCGTTCCCATAATGTCTGCTTCTCCGACTCTGTCATTGTTTTGTCGGTGCCTCTTGTCCGCTTTTACACTTGCCGTCTTTGGTAGGCGACTCTCAGCGTGCCTCCTACTCCTCCGTGCCTCACCCTCACATGTCTTCTCCCAATTTCAGGCATTAACACAGTAAATAAAAAAAAAAATCCCATCACCACCAAAGTCAAACTGAGCAATCCGATTTCTCAGCAGGAGAGGACGCACACACAGACTTTAGCGGATTATTCAACGGTAGATGAGAAAGGTGATGAAGGTAGAGTGTGGAAACTGATCGACTTGGGATGAAAGGTGCTATCAAAAACACAAAACTCACCGAGGTAGCGGGTAACTCAAGTGTGTTACTCCGAGCGAGTTCTGTCCCCTCCTGGCACTGTGGAATCATCCTGTGAAAGGCGCTATAAAAACATAAAGGTGGCCAATTCTGACCCACCACCGACTCCTAACCCTTTTTTGAGTCATTACAGGAGTATGGAACCTACAACGTCCTGTGAGACGCAGCCCACCATGAAAGGTGCTATAAAAATGTAAAGGTGGCCGATTCCGTCTCATCACCCTTTTTGAGTCATTTGACATTACAGGAATACGGCAAGCGGCCCCAACAACGTCCATTGAGACGTGGTGCATCATGAAAGACGCTATATATCATCAGAACTCCCACCTGCGACCCTCACTTCAACTGCAGTTATTTCCGGCTTTGTATTGACAACAGAAGGAGCTGTGACAGACGGGAAGAAACGCTAGCAGCCCAAGCCCACTTGCCTCCTTAACTTCAAGAAGCCCGGAGGCCAGAAACAGAAATCCTGTCAACTTTCACCGACACAGCAGAGCCATCAATCAAAGACCGAGGCCACAGAGGAAAAGGACAGCGGATCAGACCACCGTCTCCTCCTCCTCGTTGCTCCATTTCCTTGACCTCGCCTAGCCATCCATCGTGGGGACAGCCACAGATTAGATTGCATTGTCCACTCAAATTAATGAGGAGGCTTCCTAAAACGTTTCATGAAGTCCTTAGCAGGTCCGCACCAATTTCTGTTCCCTCATACCTCCATTGGAGTTGATGACATATGGAGCAGATGAACATCAGGGGTATCTAAGGCTACGCCTGCGCTATGACGTTTTCAAGTGCAAAACTATCTGTGTCCATGCTGGTGCTTCCACATCGATTACAGAAGAATCTCCGCCCACACTAAAATGGCCGACAACACATACGACGTAGATGTTTGCTTACACTTCACATGTGTGTAGAAACAGTAAGACGATGCGTCCACGATTGACGTTCACTTGCAGCTTATGGAGAACAGCAGTGGTGAGGTGGGAATGTGATTGAGGGGAGTAGCACATGAATATAAGGTGTGACCTGTAGGGGGCGGTTTAGCACCTCAAACCCCAAACACAAGTCCCACATACAAATCACAGGTTCATTGCAACCGAATTCCTTCTTTATTCCCTGTCTCTATCCTCCGTGAGCTTTGTCTCCGTCCTCCACTCCTTACCGGACCTGGGAGTACTTTTGGCACTGGGGTAGGACCCCATAAGAAGCACTTCTGGGTCAAGCTGAAATCCCAGAAAATGGGGATCACAAACTCCACCAGCAGGACTGCCCCACGGGACTACAGCTCCCAGCATGCCCTGCGTGTGTCCCAGTGGCTACCGAGGGACCGAAGATGCTGCCATCTAAGCGTGTCATGGGAGAGTGCAGTGTTTATATACTGTCTCCTGCCAGTCCCTCCATTAAACTGGCCTCCGCGCTGGGTAAGGGTCTTTTGCTCCACCCTCTCCATGATGCCAGCATATGTGCCGTCCACACCATTAGGTTTTCATTTCTAAACAAAACCAATTTCCATCCGTGCTACTATTTTTGATAGTCCACAAGAATGAATGTGATGCCGACATTCACCTACAAGGGGCACGTGCACATCGTCGGGGAAAATCCTTGAAGAGCCCGTCACAGGATTTATTGCAGCGACCGGTAAATTATTTGCCGTTTCTTTCCACACTGTAATTTAGAGGCATACAGATGGCACTACACGTGCAATGGAAAGCAACTCCTCTTCGTTCCCAATATTGAACTGTGGTTTCCATCTATGAATGGTGACCAATCAGAGAAGGAGATGTTGTCATGAGCAGGAGCCAATCAGGGAAGGGCCATGGAATAAGCACAAACCAATCACAGCGCGAGTAGATACATCTCCATGTTTTAGTCCGTTCACATTACATTGGATTGGATGCGTCTCTGGGGTCAATTTTAAGAAGTTTCCGTTGTCATGGCTTGAAAACTTTGGGGTTGTGTGGACGAAAGGCAAAGCCGGGAGACGAAACGTCTGCATTAGTAGTGTGGGCGGAGCCAAGCGGCAGAGAAAATGTAATCCAATCAGGGAAGGGCTGTGTTAATAAGCAGGAACCAATCAGAGCGCGGTTCGGGCCTGCATTTTCACCCATCCACACCGCCATGCCGAGTTGGCCTTTTCAGAAGCGTCCGGCCTTGGAGAACATTTGCAGGTGGTCTCCATTTTGGGGGGTGGTGTGGAGACTAAGGTCGGCTTTTTTAAAGACGTGGACGTAGGTGAAGACCCTTAGGCTGCCCTGCAGCGCGGGGCCTGAAAGAAAGTTTAACGTGGCTGAAGTGATAAATCGTTAAAAATAAATAAATCAATAATGAGATCTGGGAAGGCGAGCACAAGCCACAATAATGAGACGAGATGTCGCCACCTCCTGAGGCGTTCGCCCGGCTGCCTTCATGTTGTGTTATTTCCTTGAATTCCTTCTGACTCAACAGCCTTAGGAGAGAAAATGAGGCTAAAAATAAGGCCAGGGGACACTGAGATAACCCGATGGAAACAAACAAACAAACCAACAATCCAACACCAGGCTGGCGTATTTGTGTTCAGAGCACCTTAGGTGGGCTCAGCCGGTGCTTACCGATGCCCCTTCTCAAAAAAAAAAAATGGACAGGTGGCTTTCCAGAGCAGGAGGAGAGAGTGACACACTTGGTTTTTCTCCAAAGTGACTTCCACATCATACAGGCAGTGAGACGGATGCCCACCCACCACAATCCAAGGCTGGTTTCTTTTCTCTAAGGTCACAAGTTGGGCCACCTGTGCCCTTGCCTGGCAGGGGAGTATCGACTACATTTCGGAACAAAGCACGTAGGAAAAGCAGGGAATCGATGCAAAATTCCATGGATACAGAATCAAAGGTGTGGAGCTGCACATCAAACGCAAGCCGGGGGCACCGAGTACATTTTAGAACCAAGTGGAGCCTACGGGTTGGGCATTTAAAGGGAAATGACCTTGGTATTGGGGCTGCTGGCTGACCAGGGTTCAAGTCCTGGTGTTAGCCCACTCCAGGTGGGCTTCCTGTCCTAGTCCAAAGATGTGCCCCGGTAGGTGGTCTTGTGATCTTTGGTCAGCCCCTGCTGTTTGTGTGTTCAGCCTGCGACAGACTGGCACCCTCTCCTCTGGGATTGTTTCTGCCATGTGCCCAATACTTGCCCAATCCTAGCAGATTTAGGATATGAATGAGTGGGTGGGTGGGTGACATCCATCTTAGCATAGTGGATGTCCTCCCTTCTCTTCCCCGTGCCCTGTCACCAGCTAGCACCTTAAGGTGGTATAACATTGGCATCTTCTAACCCTTGCTGGTGCCAGTCTACCCACACAAGCATGGGGCTCTGCTGCCGTCAGTCTGACCTTTTCCTTCTATTGCTATTTGGACCCTTGGCAACTTAGTAAATGATTTATTTTAGAGAAAGATGGCACAGGTGCCCACAAAAGCACAACCGTGAAGAACAATTAGCCTGAGAGCAAATTCCACCAAACTACTATTAAGAAGATGATGCGGAAAGTGAGCAGGAGCCGGGGCTTCACTTGGCACAGGCCAGACCAGTGCAATGGCGTCCTCTGCTGGTGGTCCGCAGCACCAACAACAGGCCACTTTACAACTCCAAGCACAGAGTGAGGGTGTGCAAAAAAAAATCAGGGCATCGCCTGAGAATCTGGGCATGGAGCCTGCAGTTTAACTGGGTGGCACAGTGGATGGCGACGAAGCCTCCAACACTCTCGGTACTCGGCCCTTTAAAGTAAAGGCAGAGAAGATCAGTTGGCGTCTTGAGCAGACCGCATGATGGCCTGGCATCCCACTGCTGGGTTAGGTGGGCTCTTAGAGTGGCTGGGTGGGTGGACATTTTAACAAATCCCTGTCTTGCAAGACACTCCCCCTGGGATGAGGGGTGATTTTATTAACCGTTCCAGGATTTTTCTTACATAAAAACTCTGACATTCACTTTTGTAGACTTCATCCATCCATCCATTATCCAAACCGCTATATCCTAACTACAGGGTCACGGGGGTCTGCTGGAGCCAATCCCAGCCAGCACAGGGCACAAGGCAGGAAATAAACCCTGGGCAGGGCGCCAGCCCACCGCAGGGCACACACACACACACACTAGGGACAATTTAGAATCGCCCATGCAGGTTAAAAGAAGTGTTGCAAATCAAGGGGGAGGGAGGGCACATGGGTTCAACTCTCTTGGCTTTTCAATGGTTGACTACCCCATGTTGGGTTAATTGGTGCCCCCCAGTGGACTGGCACACCATTCAGGGTTGGCTCCTACCCTGTCATTAAAGAAGGTGGTGGTATTGGACCGGCAAACAGACCCCCTCAACCAAGACCCCACTCATCGGGTTCAAATTGATCATATCTCAAGCCTCAAAGAGTCAACACAAATACACAAGTGAGCTACAGAATAGAGACCTCCACACGCCGACGACCCTTGAACCCGACAGCCCCTCATTTTTAATCCACTCAAACAGTCCACGCCGGGACTCTGGGAGCCTGCAATGTCTCTAGTCAGCCAGGAGAGGGAGTCAGTTAGAGTTGTTCTGATTAACAGGCAAACTGAAGCTTGGGTAGGGTGGAAAGAATGCCAGGCGGGGTGCCAGTTGGTGCCCTGTGGCCGTGGCACTGTGAAATCAGCATGCTGGGCAAAACAAAGTGTGCAATTGTGAATAAGTGACTTAATATACAACGTATTAAATTGATCACTGTACATAAATTGATGAAACTACACTGGCCTGACAAAGTGAAAAGAGCTAAATAATTTAGTCAAGCAAGGAGATGAAAGACACTATATAATAGAAATGAAGGGCAAATACAGAATGGACAGGCACACTATAATTGGCAGATACCAAAGGCACTATATAACATGTGGTGTCACGCCGCACGAATGACAAAAACAGCTTGAAGGCTTAGGTGACGGCAGTTCTCCGCCAAGACAGGAGGTGGCGCTGCGTACTGACAATCATCTGATGTCACTTCCATTGAGCGGTAGTCAGGACAGTTTTAGACCTCCGAGACCCTCAGAAAACACAACCTCTTGTATAACTAACTGCACAATTAAAATAATTTACTAACTGGATTCAGTAGACGTTTTTAATGCGATGTGTTGCTTTACCTAGAAAATCGATTCACTTAATTTTTATGCACAAAAGAAGTTATGTTGACTTATAAAAAAAATAACTCTATTGTGACACCAGCACGGGCGTCCCAACCAGCCCACCCGACACAGACAGACGCAGGAGGCACACTTGCAAAAGCACACGTGATTTTTATTTCTTTTTCTCTCTCACAGTCCAAGTAAGCACAGCACACGACACATCAGTTCTTTTCTTTTCCTTCTCCTTCTCTTTCTTTTCCTCCTCAGGAGCTTTGTCTCCTTCCTCCGGACTCTGGGTACTTTTATATGACCCCCGGAAGTACTGCAGGTGCTTGTCTACCCACTTTCGGGTGCGGAGGAAGAGATGCTCTCCAGGGTTCAGCAGCTCCTGTTGCAGCACCCCCTGGTGGCGCCCACGGATCCCACCAGGGCTGCACCAAACTCCAACTCCCATGAAGCTCTGCGGGAGTCCAAGGCACCACTGCCATCTAGTGTTCCAGGGGAGGTAATGCTCTGGCTATGCTTGCTCCCCTGGTACTCCCAGAGTCCACCACAATATATATATTGTTGGGATCAGAGCTTAAAACAGCAGCCTGACATCCGGAACATACTGAATGTGGGATGTAGGCGGAGTTGTCGGTGTTTGAGGGGTGGAGTTTTGAATATAGATGGAGATAGATAAGGTGTGGTTGGTTTTTGATTTTGGCTTGTGGTGGGGCCCTCCTGGTTATGGTCTCTGTTAAGCTGAAACAAGCACCTTAAAAGAAAGATTTAATAAAATTAACTCTGGAGCAGTCAAGCCTTGTGCATCACTCCCTGCTGTAAATTAGGACAAGGGAACTCAGGGACAGGGTTTTACCCCAGAGCATGTTGCTCTGGCCCTGGAGCTTCACACCACTGGACACAAGGAAGGAGAAGCTCCCCTGCGTCACCCCGACCACGGTCCGGAGACAGGCAGGAAAGGTAACAATATATATTGTAACAAAGGCACTATATAGGTGCCTGACCCGACACAGACTCACTCTGGAGGCATGTATAAAAATAAGTTTTATTTTTCTTCACCTGTGTGGCATGTCTTCCCCGTGACCCCACAGACACAACACAGTCCCAAAAGACAGAAACAAAACACAACACTCTCCTTCGGCACCACCACTCCTCCTCTAAGCTTCTTCCTCCTCCCGACTCTGGCCATTGAGTGGTGGTTGCTGGCCCCTTTTATAGTCCAGGTGTGGCGAATACGCTGCCCATAAGAGCTCAGGAGTCCCAGCTGCAGCCCCCCCTGGCGGTGCCTGCGGGACCCAACAGGACGGCATCCAACTCCAATTCCCATGGAGCCCTGCAGGAAACTGAGGCACCGCTCCAACCCAGGGTAGCAGCCATCTAGCGTCCAGGGGGAGGTATTGCACCGTCCAGGGCTGCTTTCCCCCCCTCCCCGAGTACAGAGTGAAGGGGCGTCCCGGCCCGGTCTGCCACAGTAAAAAAAAAAAAAAAAAAGCCAATAATAGAAGACACATCCTTTCTGTGGTTTTGCTTCAGACGCAGAACTGAGAGACCTCGATAATTTAGAAGTTTAATAAATAGCTGAATCCACAGGCCTCTCAACCACCGACTCTACATGGAACTAAAAGGAATTGAAATCGATACGACGGGCAGACTAAACATGGGGAGTGGCTAATGGAAAGTAGGCAGACTCAGAGGGATGCTGTCTCGCCTGCAGTGGTCCGTCCCCCTGGACCCGCCTCTTCCTCCCAGAATGCCTGAAATGCCAGTGGAGCGGCCATCTTAGTCAGTCTACCTGAGAGGCCAGTCCAGCCAACTCTTTTCTTGTGTTTTACACTTGTTTTTTTTATTTTTTTCCTTTTTCCTCAAATCTTCAGTTATAAATTATACAGTACAAGGTTCCCCAAATCTTTTTTGCTTGCCCTTGTTTTTTCTTTTACAGTGGACATGAAGAGTGTTGTATCGGAAACACAGACAGCGTTGCATTACGTGACTTCTAGTCGGAGTGGGGGACATCACTGTTCGGAGACAGCACTGGCAGATCTGGCCGCCTGTGGATGTCAGATTACACAACTAGAACATTACAAGGAGTTGGTTGACTTTCCAGCACAGGTTCACGTTTCCCCGCTTTTTGCGACAGTGCCTGACCACGCCTGCGCTGATTTACAGGTGCCACGACTTCAGCCATAATCCCAGACCAATTCCCCGCCCCCCCATTATGCTGTGGCACAACAAACAGGTGACATCAGAGAGATGAGCCTCTGTTCTGCATGAGTGGTCCAAAATGGCTAACCCCATTTCCCCATTTCTACCCTTGGGGATTAATAAAATGTATCCAATCCCCCCCCCCCCCCGTATTATACTGCATGTGCTGTTTTACCAAGGGGGCAGCACAAAACTCTGAGCCCTCTGTGGTGCCCTTCCTCTTTTCATTCCAGGCTTTCAGGCTTCCAAAAGTGGGCCCTGGGTAATTATTAACCCCCCCCCACAACGCCGATGGACGTTACACCAGGTGAGAGCTCTCACCTCCATAAGCCCACCTCGTTCGATCTGGTCGGACTACATGGCCAGCAGTCACAGGCGTGCGTCCTCAAGTGCCACAGACTCACTAACAACAACAACATTTATTTCTGTCGCACATTTTCACACCAATAATGAGCTCAAAGTGCTTTACAGGATGAAGAAAGAGAAAAAAAGGACAAAGAAAGAATTAAAATCAGAGAACACTAATTAACATAGAATAAGAGTAAGGTCTGATGGCCAGGGAGGACAGAAAAACCAAAAACAAAAAAAACTCCAGATGGCTGGAGCCCCCCCCCCCAATATAAATGACCTCAGTCAGTCCTCATTGTATTCAGGGTTGTCATGGTAGGACTTGATGATGACAGTCATGTGGACTTCTGGCCTTTAATCCATCAATGGAGGAACATCACAGTGCTTTGATCAGGTGGTGATGGCGCAGGTCACCACCACAGAAAACCAGAAAAAGAACAGAAGAGAGAGTAGGGATTAGTACGGATTTTAGAGCCACCATGAATATTAATGATAATTAATTGAATATACAGAGCATCAGGATTAAACTAAGATGAAGTTATGAGAAAGCCATGTTAAAGCAATGTGTTTTCAGCAGTTTTTTTTAAAGTGCTCCACTGTATCAGCCTGGCGAATTCCTATTGGCAGGCTATTCCAGATTTGAGGTGCCTAACAGCAGAAGGCCGCCTGCCCGTCCGCCTCACCACTTCTTTTTAGTTTAGCTCTTGGAATTCTAAGCAGACACTCATTTGAAGATCTAAGGTTATGATTTGGAATATAAGATGTCAGACATTCTGAAATATAAGATGAAGCAGATTATTTAAGGCTTTGTAAACTATCAGCAGTACTTCAAAGTCAATTCTGAATGACAGAGGTAACCAGTGTAGTGACATCAGGACTGGGGTGATGTGCTCGGATTTTCTTTTCCTAGTTAGGATTCTAGCAGCTCCATTCTGCACGTAATCTAGTCAACTGAAAACAAAAGCGTGTACTCATTTTTCAACATCTTTCAATGATATAAGAGGTCTAACTTTTGCTATGTTTCTTAAGTGAAAAAATCATGTCCTAGTAATATGATTAATATGCGATTTAAAATTCAGGTCACGGTCAACAGTTACCCCTAAATTCTTTACCTCTGTCTTGACTTTTAATCCTAATGTATCAAGTTTACTTCTAATAATCTCATTGTCTCCATTATTGCCAATCACTAAAATTTCGTTTTTTTCTTTATTTAGCTTGAGAAAATTACTATTCATGCATTCGGAAACACAAGTGAGACATTGGGGTCAGTGAATCAAGAGAGTCGGGGTCATCAGGTGCTACACCAGGGATGTCAGCGGCCGGAAGTGGGTGCCCGAGTTGTGTAGTGGGATACGGCGTTTATGACCATCGGCACAATGTTCAATTCTTTACTAACCACCTGGTTCTGGAATAGCAGACACTCAATGTACACCGTACCAGTTTATTGGTGGGATATAAAAAGGGGGCTCCCTCTAAAAGATGTGGCCCTTAGAGACAGACATCTGGAAGGGGCCAGGGATAGAGCAGCTGACCATCCGCATCAAGGTGTGCCAATTGAGCTGGTTTGGGGTATCTGATACTGAATGCCTCCCTGTGAAGGCCAGCCGGGAAGAGACCCCAGGGAAGACCCCAGGCTTGCTGAGAGGATTAGATGGTCTGCGAACGGGCCAGGGAGAGGGATGTGTGGGCCTCACTGCTAAGACTGGTGAGCAAATGAATGAATAAATAAAAGAGGATAGAAAAATCAACCGACATACCAGGAAAACAGCCAGCCAGATAAACGCATGGACGATACGAGCGCGGCCTCGCTCCGAATTCACATCCAAGTCCCCGCAGGTCTGTCATGTCACCCACGCCTCCCCGGTTTTATTTTCATCACTACTCACATTCCAACTCGCGGAATCCAAAACACTTGTCAAAACCCTGCAGATGGATGGCAATCCCATGCTGGATGGATTAATCCTTGGCCGCTAACCTCCGCTGCTGGGGTACTGGTTTGGGGAAACGGGAACACGCGAGGAAGAACGCACTCCGCATCTGCCGGTGTTTTGTCTGCTTCACACATCTGCCCGAATGACAGATCGATCCTGAGTGGCGCCATCTTTCTGGCGGTATGTATGACCCTCCTCCCTTAGCGATGATTCATTTGGGATTTGGAGACATGGAGCGCGGAACGAGAGCCATGCGAGACGCACACACCGGCGTGCTGAAACTTGCAGACTGATTAACGCATTCAATTGAAGAGGAAATCGTTGGAAAGCAAAGGAGAAAATTAAAGTGTAGGAGCTTCCTGCCAAAAAATAAAGCTACAGCGGCCAATGGGACCCCCATCTACAGTGGATTGAGAACATCTTCAGACCCCTTCAATTGCTGCACAAATGAATAAACCCACCACTTTCAGACATCAATCTACACTTAATAACCCATAATAAAAGTGAAGATGTTTTCAGAAATGTTGGCAAATGTATTAAAAATCAGAAACTGAAATTTCTCATTCATAGACGTTTTCAGACCCTTCATTCAGCACTTTGCAGAAGCCCCCGGTCTTAGTGGCCAAGTCTCTACCAGCTTTGCACACCTTCATTTGGGCAGATCTCCTTAGGCTTGTTAAGACTGGACGGGAAGCATCTGTGAGCAGCCATCTTGAGGTATCTCTACACTTCAAGTCTGGGCCACTTGAGGACACTTAAAAGATTTGAACTCAGAGCCACTCCAGTGTCTTCTTTGATGTGTGCTTTGTGTCACTGTCATGCTGAAAGGGGCGAGATGGCACGAACCCTGGAGGACATTTTCTTCAAAGACCTCTCAGCATTTGGTTGCATTCATCCTTCCGTCAATTCTGACCAGTCTAATGGTCACTGCACCACCCCACACCATGACTTGTCCCCAAGCCACCCCAGACTTGTCTTAGCTGAATGCTTGGGGTCACTGAACTGTCGCCCCAGTTTGAGGTCTCAGATTTTCTTAAAGGACCTCTCAGCATTTGGCTGCATTCATCCCTGCTCTCAATTCTGACCTGTGTCACTGTCCCCATAACGTGATGATGCCACCATCATGCTTCCCCATAGGGATGGTTGACTGGTAATAAGCAGTTCCAGGTCTTCAACAAAAGAGGTACTTGGAGTTTGGTCCAGTTTTTGTCTCATCAGACCAGATCATCTTGCTCCTCCTGCTCTCAGAGTCCTTTAAATGCCATCTGACAAACCCCACGCGGGACACCTGATTGATGGAGGCTCCTGATATAGTTGTCCTCCCATCTATAGCGAGGACTTCTGAAGCTCCGTTAGAGTGACTTTTGGGTTCTTGGTCACTTCCCTGACCAAGGCCCTTCATGCAGGGTTACTCAATTTGGCCAAACGCTCTTACGAAGAGAAACGAAGGTGCTCTAAAATCTTTGACCAGTAGGGTTCACCATCTTTAACCCAAAGTGCTCCTTTACCCTTGAGCATGCGAAAGGCCCTAAATAAATGAAATGGATTATTATTTTTATTTATACTTACCCCACAGCACCCCAACTTGTACCTGCAGCACAGTGACATCAGTGCTCCATGAGTGACTTGTTAACTCCGCAAATGATAAACCAAATGGCAGCGTCTGACCTGAAAGAGAAAAACAAAATGGGAGTCAAGGTTAACCATCCAAATGACAGCAGAGGTAATCTATAAACATTAAAAACATTTAAAAAATAAATAAACAAAATTAAAACTTGCCTGAAAGTTGCTGAACAAAGGAAGCTGTTCTGTGTACATCGGGGTATTCTGACCACTGGAGGAATGAACTGGCCAAGAGGTCTCTGCATTACAGTCTAGTCTTGGGACATTAAACAAGAGCGTCTTAATGCTGCAAATTTCATGGCCAAAATCTGACAAAAACCCACAACATTTATGATTACTTGACAAAAATAACCTAAGAACAGCTTTACCTGAAGGAGCCTCGACATAAAATGGAAGCGTCAGGTTGTCAGATAAGCACAAAACGGAGCTTACGCTAGCAGCACATGACCCCCCTTATCAATGGGGCCAGTGTGGTGGTGTTAGAAACAGTGGAGATGAGCACAGACTTTCCTAAAACAACAAGGCATAAAGCATTGAGAGAACAAGGCCAGAACACACTTAACTTGGCACAGGTGGCAAACGGGTGCCACACCATTACAATCAAAACAAAGCAGGCAGATTACCAAAAGGAAATGAACCGAGTATCAAATTTATTTATGGCAAACAGTCTGTACAGAAAAAAAGTATTAAATACAACATAATTCATTATTGTAAAATAGATATTTATATATATATTTATAAAACATTTGAATTATTTACTCCCCATCAATTAGGAAAGTATGTATGGGGGAAAAGGGAGAACAAAAGTGGCTAATGAAGTGGCTTACTGGAGGGCTCCTCACGCAGCCTTCCAAATACACTGAGCGCCAAGTAAGACGTCTGAAAGTGTGGATTTGGAGGTCTGCAGCAGCCCCTTCTGGACAAGCGTTAAGCTTACAGTTCATACACTCCAAAAACACTTGTGACCAGTGACTGAAAACTCTGCAGAAAAACTGGGCAGTGTTCAAAGAACAGCACTGGCCTTGTGTGTCCAGCAGGGGTCGCTCACCAACACAAAACACACACACACACACACACACACAAATGGGAAAGTGCTTGATACAATCGTGAAAGGCGGACATCTGGGTTAGTGTTAAACGGTTTTGAAAGACAGCAGTCATTCCTTCTAAAGTGAAGAAAACACAATTCCTATTAGTGTCACTAAAGCTCATCTTCCTCCTGCTATCTGCTGACATGCTTAGCACAAGCAAAGCTCTGAAAATTAAGACATTCACTGACTGAATAACAAGCAGCCAGCAGTTACCCACCAACCAACACCTGAATAACCTTTATGACCCAAGTGTGGAGTGCATTACTGCCCCAACGTGCCTATCCACAACTCCCAGGTCCCATTAGGTTCTGTTAGGCAAATCTGTTGTGCTTCTCACTCTTCTTTTGGAGCACTCAAAGCAGTCTCATAACATTCAAGTGCATTTTTGGTTAAAATAGGTCTACATCGATTTTATGTTGTGTAAATACACTGTGCCTTAAGGAGCATAAACAAAATAATTTAGCTAGAGTCGCCCACATCAAATTTTTCACACCACCTCCCCAATCAGATTGCACTTCTGATAAAAAAAGATGCAAGTCCTCCTGGTCCTAAGAGACATCGACAGCCCACTCCTTCTGCATAGTTATACTGCCAAGACGACCATTTCATTTGGATTGCGCCTGTATGGTATGGTGCAGCTTTAAATGCTAAACAGAAAACAAGAGAAACCCCAAAATAAAAATGTCAGGAATAAATAAGATCTGGTTTGCCATATGGAACCCAGCATTTAACAAGAGGCTGGCACTGCCCAGCTCTAAGGCCATGAAGACAGCAGTCTGGTTGCAATGAGCCCATCTTTCTCTTCACTCCAAGGTATCACAGGCACCTCAGATTAAATTAAATATGTGGAGTGCAATGGCACATTTTTATTAAAGCCTAAAAAAAGAGTAACTATTTCCAAACTGTTAAGTTAGTCCGCTGCCACTCATCAAACACAACTGGCGACAACTTTTTATTCAGGGAAAAAAAAAAAAGTGGCACTGACTGGACATACAATGGATTGGCATAAACTCATAATCCTCCCTTACTAAGACCAATGTCTCGCAGGTTTTTCCAATTGCTTGGTTACAAGTAGGTGTCCTGCTCCGTGCTGCTCGAGCTCAAGCTTTGCCTCGAGCCTTGCCATGAAGAGTTTTTCTCCAAACTGCCGACTGCATCAACTGGTGTCACAGGCTCCACCTCAGGCGCCGAATGGCTGCTGTTCTCAAATGAAGCACTAGGTGGCGTTTTTTTACCCTTGTCCTTTTTTTTATTTTCTTTCTTGTTCTTTTTAAAGTTTGAATTTTCTTTCGGGGACTCCATGATGATGGTTGGGGCTTGGCGTAGGTCCTGGCGTGTATGCGGCTCAGCCTCCATGATCGCTCGCGCCCCATGCATCCTGGGAGGTGATTTGCAGTGCAGATCGCCATGTTTCTCCTTCCAGCGCTTCAGCTGAACTTGGTGCTCTTTTTCAATTTCACGCTCCGATATGGGCAGTTCAATCACCTGATGGAGGGACAGAAAATAAATGTCAAAGATATCCGCAATAATTCAAGATAATAAGTTAAAAGTAATTTACTTTTAACAGCAATAAACTTCCTCTCATCAAAAGCCTCTAAATATGCCAAGTTTAACAAGTAGTAGAAGCAACAGTCATGTCATGTGATATGATGTATACAGAGAGCACATAATTCTTACCTTCATGTCTAACCAGCATGCAGTAAGTCGCCACTCTCTGGTGCCATGAGAAGTAAGTATAGGTTACACTTTACACATTAAGTTGCTTAGATTCATTTGTCTAAAAACTTTTGCTCAAATGGAATTGCAGGACTAAACAAAAAAAATGTCATTATTCTCAGTATTGTTTGTACGTAGCATATCTCCCAGAAATAAAAGCTGGCATTCAGTAGTTTAGTCTCATATTCATCTTTTCACCTAGAATACATAATTCATGAATGAACTTTCCCAGCAGTTTTTCTTTTCTATCTGGACAGAATTTGAAGCCAACATGTTAAATAAAGGGCATCAGATAAAGTGCTACCACTCAGTGCCCAAATAACACGTTTATTTCGTATACTGCATGAAGAACTGTTCTGCTCTCCTCTGCCTCCAACTGCAGTGACATGTCACCCTTGTTTCTTGCTCCCACAGGCCACTTTAGGTTTCATGCTCTGTTAAGAGGTTATGATACATCATGGCTTTAAACACATTATGTACTGAACATTCTAATGTAAGACTACATTTGCACACTGATTAATCATATTCAGTATGATGGGGGTTCTGAGATTTCTTTATGGGAGAAGTTGGGAACAAACAGCTGATAGAATGACAGACCAAATCAGGGCCAGCTTGTGTGCACAGAACCACTATCTTAATTTAGAGTTGCCCAACATTGACATCTTTAGGGATTTGAAAGGTTAACTACAGTACCTTCAAGAATGAGAAAACTTACAAAATTCAAGGAAAAATAGCAAATTATGATGAGGACCCAAAGTGAATAATTAACTGGTGTGATGGAAGGCCAGGGCCATTACCTAGCCAGCATGGAAGGACCGAGGAAGAGAGCACATTTGGGACATAATCTGCCCCAAGATGCTAGTGGGCCATCCAATTGGGTTGCTACAGCACCAGCACCATGGAACCCCGCAGAGCATGCTGGGAGTTGAAGTTTGGAGCAGCCCTGTTGGGTTCCATGGGCGCTGCCAACGGGTGCTGCAGGTACACCTGAGCCCTTTATGGCACCACTTCCGTCACACCAGGAAGTACTGCCGGCAGAAGGTCAAGAAACACCTGGAGCACTTCTGGGTGCACTACAAAAGAAGCCGCCTCACCCCCAGTCGAGGAGCCAGAGTCAGGAGGAGGGGAGACAGAGTGTGATGGTTAATTTTCCCCTTTCAGATAACATTTTATAAAAAGATTAATATCCAAAGCTACTCCCAGCAAAACACAAAAGTGAAAACGTAATCCTCATTCCGCCAAAATCAAGTTTAAGCAATGAAGGCAGTCAAGCTTACCTCTCTGACAAGAAATGTTTCCTGCATGTATTTGGGATTGATGGCCCTCAGTAACTCCATGGTCTCATATTGACCTTGGTAAGCCTTTAGCTTCTCAGGTGAACCAAGCATAAGCTTGAGGAGGACCAGCCCCACTCGGAAGATGATCTTGACACCTGCAAAGATGACAAAAAATAAAAAAATGATGCAATGTGAACCAACATCTAAATTAGAGCATTTTTCTATTTTAGTTGCTCCCTTAACATTATTGACAAACTTTGAAATTGTTTTACATGCAATCACTAAACTACATCTTCACACCTTTGATATGAGACTTGTGTAATTGGTTTTTCAATACTTTTTGTCTGCAGTGGGCTGGCACCCTGCCTGGGGTTTGTTTTCTGCCTTGCGCCCTGTGTTGGCTGGGATTGGCTCCAACAGACCCCCGTGACACTGTAGTTAGGATGTAGCGGGTTGGATAATGGATGGATGGATACTTTTGGTCTATTATGTTATTACTCTCCTACTCCTACTATTAATAATTTAATGATCTTTCTTATCTAGTTTTGGCAGGTTACATCATTTTTATTATTTTTGCTAGGTGGTTATTTGTTCTAGTAATATAAAAGTTAACAACAACAAGAGCTAACTAATCACAGAATACTTAATGTTAACTGCTGTGAAGTCAAACCTCAAAGCATGTCAGTTCTAAGATTTGCATTGTGGTGATCTACCAGTGGTGAGCTGCTAACCTGCATTCTCTAGCTCAGAGGCGAGCTAAATGGAGAGCTCCATCCATCAGCCCTGCAGAGCTTGATTCTGATCATTGTGAGGGGTGTGGTCCCCAGGTCATGTCAGCTGATTTATCTTTGTGTCGGCCTCCACTTCCTCTACACAGCGTCACCGCTACACTCCACCCATCCACGGTGCAAATCCCACCAAGTGATTTGCTTTGAACTCTATAATGACAAAGCATCACAGTTCTAAGATTTGCACTGTGGTGAACTGCCAGTGGTGACCTGCAAACCTCTCTGGCTCAGGGACGAGTGCTTTGCGGTGCAAGCTAAACGGAGAGCTTCATTCATCAATTGCAGAGAACCCGTCTCAGGCCACTGTGAGCCATGTCCTTCTCCGGTGACATCAGCTAATCTCTCTCTGTGTCAGCCCCACCCCCGCCCCCACCCCTGTGCAGCATCGCCACTACATAATGTTTTAAAAAACTCATTCAAGTCTGTAAAAATAATCTGTCTATCAATCATTCCTGTTGATCCAAGTTAACTTTTCATTAAGAATTCAAGGTGCAGCATGCACATAGATGTAAAGCTGGCAAAAAAGGGTTAATGGGCAAGTATTTTTTTCTAAATCAGGAAATATAAGATTGGGATCTCTTAGGGGTCAACGCTGAGACTGAGATATAAATGATCTCAATAAAAAAAAAAATACTGAGGAAGCTAAATTCCGTGGAATGCCAGATATTCAATAATCATTGTAGATGGGCTTAGACAGCATTCAGTCTTCGACAGATTTGTAAAGGCAGATACATTTTAACACAAATTAATGTAAGCTTTGATGTGATCCAAGTAAAAATATTAGGCAGGAATACAAAGTGGGATTGACAGCACTCACGCTAGGAGTCAATCTAAACTAATCACTGTAAAGAAGTGATTAAGAATGGATATTACATTATAAGATTATTTGTACAAGAGTACAAATCAAGAGAGACCATATAAACACGTGTGTCCTCATCTGTGTGACACGTTGGTCTCTGCATACAGAAAAAGAGAGTCTGAGAAGACCCACAGAAGAGCCGAATCCAGAATTGTGGGGCATGAATTATAATGGAATATATAAGGGGATGAATTTGTTTCAGTTTACATAAATGAAGGTTAGGAGGGAACATAATGGAAGTATCCATAATTATGAAGGGTTAATGTCAGAAATTGATTTAAAATGATTTCTTCAGTTCATAAATATGATCATGGCTAAGGTGAAATTGTGCACAAATAAGAAACACTGATACATGTAATGAGTTTAACTGTAGTGTGGCATATTTAGAAATATTTAAGAGGATTCTCAAACTTCAACCACTTTAGATGTACAGAGCTAAGCTAAGGTGAATAGCATATTATCATCAAACAATTTATTAATGAAAATATATTCATCACAGTGCCAATATTCCCAGTGTAAGATTATTTATAAAAATTGGTTAAGGTGTCAACTGCAGTACAACTCAAACTAAAACACCTATTTTGATCCTAGGGCTGGGCGATATTGAAAAAAAATCTTAAAATGGTAATTTTTTTATATCAGTCAATATCAATATATATCACGATATAAATCAAATCACCATTTCTGTCAAGCTTAAAGGTTTCTTTTTTACTCCTAAGTGAGATGTAAAGATATACTAAGGTTCATTTTTGTTTAAATATTAATTATTTTCTGTCAGAAGTTGAACATGACTGTTGTGATGTGAGATTTTGTATATAACTTGATAAAGGTTTTGTATGTCTTTATTTATAATTTAGGCAAACCAATGTAATTTAGTGTAACTTTCGTGAGAGGTATTCGTGTTTGCCCCCCTCCCCCCCCCCTTTACGACTGTCTCTTTGTAATTTTACGACAGGATTTGGGGGATGTGTCTTAAACCAGTTTGATGAATTTCTTGCTAAAGTCTTTCTCCCATCCCCCACACAAAGCCAGGTTAGTTTAACATATGGTCTTGGGGAGTGGCAGGTGTTAAGATGTTCTATTTCACCCACTGGTCTGAGGTATGGCTGTTTGGAATTGGCTTGTCTTAGAGGCATCTAAGTACCATGATGTCCTATTGGTTCGAGGGGTTGGAGAGAACATCTATAAATGTACGTGCTTAACCTCAAATTCTCTCTCTTACTAACATCTGAAAGAAGCATCTCTCTAACCAACATATGATGAAGAAGCATCTCTCTTGCTAACCTGTGATGATGAAGACAACACAATGAAGAGCACAGCTCAGCAGCCATATTGAACAGACATGTGGCTGAAAGCTGAGCACCAACGATGCCTTAACTAGAGACATTTTAAGTAACTACAAGTTTGTGTGCCACCTGAATTACACATCACCATTTTATCAGGTTGTATGGTTGCCAATATTCAAATGTACTTTGCATTTTGTTATTATTTATGAATATTATCAGTAATACATTATTTTATGTGTAACTTAACTCCTGCTTGTCTTTTTACTACATCTAATTGCCTGAGGTTATAGATATAGAAGGGAAGGTGGGGATAAGTTATATAAAATAATATCTTATAAACAGTGGTAAATCTGTGAGATTAGGCATTCTAAGGCTGCATATTAATAATACAATAGGGGAAAGTAGAGCAAAATATATATTACTCTACCAAGATAAAACAATGACAAATGTATTGTAAAACATTATACAACTGTATTCCAATTACATAAAATAATATGTATATACAAGTGGGAGTCACGCTAAAGTTAGAAAATGGAGCGAACCTTCACAAAACCGATGCTGTCATTTCTCAATGGAGTCTCCACTCTTCTCAAGGCACTTGCACCACCTGCCTGGCAGTGCTGGCAGAATAAAAGGTTGTATCTTGTCCTGTATTGGTGTGCACATCTGCAGTAGCCCAAACATTAGCACATGTGCTGTTGCCAGCTGCTATGCCCACGCTCAGTGCTGTGGGAATTGACCTAATCTGACGTGGCTTTAACTCCATTCCAGCCACATGATTGGTTTGGCACGGCGCTAGTCTCATTACCAATGTTTTTTTGTATGGATGAAGTGAGTTCTATCGACATTGTATCAACCATGTCTTATATTTCTAATAAGGAAAAGTTATTTCATGATAATTATCTTTACTGTTTTATCTCCTAGCCCTATTTGATCCAAATCTGTTTTCAGCATAGTCTTGGACACCAAAATTCAGCAGAACAATGTAGAATATGATAGTTAATTTATCTGTTCTTCTATGACTTACCTTCACACAGGAACATATCCCAGACCCGCAGCACAGATGACCAGGGAAGTGTCCGGGAGAAGGCACACATGAACCACTCAGTCATGTAGAGGATGGGATCAATCTTATACTTGCTTAGGTGTTTGTGGGCAACAGGTGAAACCTTACGAAGCAGAGCGAAGAGTATCTCCCCATCCAGCTGGATTGCCTCCTGCAGGACATTGTCAAACGTTTAATCAAAGATATTTAAGAATTCACAAACTTGAAACTAGCTTCACTAGAGGACTCTTTTCTGTGTGGGTAGAATTGTATAAAACTTGTGACCTGGAGGAAAACCCATTGAGACAGCATCAAGGAAAAAAAAAAAAAACAAACACAGATAATCACTGGACACAAAGCTTGAAATCAGGACACTTGAACCGGAGGTTAGTGGTGCTAGCCACAGCATCAACATGGGGCTCTTGAGGGTCCACAGCTCACGTCAAAAAGGCCACTTTTTAAAATAAATTATCGCCACGCTTGCAGCTTAGAGAGGGGGTGTGGTACGTGTGGCTGGAGCGGTTTCCACGTGATTCGTGATGCGGTGGGTCCTCACGTAAGTGCACAGGTGAGGAGTCGTCCGCATCTGTAATTGGCGCCGGGAGCTGCTAATTGCCACATCTGATCTACGTCCCTGTAATAAATAGAAGCACGAGGTGGCTGGAGAAAAAAGAAAAAGGAGAGAGAAAAGACGGTCAGAGGTTAGAAGGAGAAAGCGGCAGGAAGCAGGGAGGAGAAAGCCAGTGCATAAGTGAGCAGGACAACAAAAGGCAGCTGGACAGTGAGCCCTTGCGGGATGTTTGGCCGGCACCCTGGGCAGTTGGTAGTGGTTACTCCCGCTGAGCGTTTATGAGGAGCGAGAGTGACTGGATGGAGGATGGCTTGCCGCATAAGGCAGAGAAGGCAGCGAGAGGCGGGACTTGGGATATGAAAGCCCCAACGTGAGCGCCCTGGTTGCTGCGGAGCCCAAGTCACAGTCTGGTCAAGCCTACCGGAGCCAGGAATCGGAAAGGCGAACAGACCAGCAGGAGAAAGTAGAAAGAAGATCAGCTGTAGGGTGGCTCCCATGGTGCATAGCCTGGATGGGAGAAGCAGGGGAGTCCCCAGTAGAAAAGCACCAGGCTTTGTTTTAAAAGATTGCTTCCTGCCATTGTTTTAACCTCATTTTTTTAGGGATTTATTTATTGTTTTTAACCTCCAATCACCACTCGTTTTTATGGATTATTTATATGAAGACTTCTGATGCACTGCACTTTCATTTGGACACCGTTTTGATTTTGATTGTTGTTTTAAAAAAAAGCACTTGACACTTTTGCATCATCCCCTTGCTTCACTGTTGTGCCTCACTGTCCAGCTCATCGGTAACATTACTGACAGTGTCGGGTTCACAGCTCCCAGAAGGAAGATGGGAGCATGGAGTGGAACCCGCAACGTCACAGGATGTCATATTATGTGCACATTTTGAGACCTTTTCATTTATGAAAAGAGAACATATGGAACTTGGAATAAGGAGAATTCTAAAAACTTCAGTACAGAGATGGAGACACAGCACATCATGTTTTCACCCCCATAAACACATTAGCAGCAAACCCTTCAAAACACAAAGTAGCTCATTGCACAAAGGCACTCAAAGGCTAATGCCCTGAGTGGGCACAAAGAAAAGCCGAGCTGCAGCACAAGGGCATCTCAACAGGAGTTTGTTCAAGTGCCAGAGGAAATAAGGCACCCCCCCAACATGGACAAACAATACAGCTGTTCAGATATCATAAGGGGGGAACCAAATGACACAAAGAAGCTGTCATCTACGAAGATAAACTAACAACTGGATACACAGAAAAGTGAAATCCAGTTATGATAAGGAGCCTTTTGGGAACTTGGAAGGAGGATAAGACGGCACTTCAGAATTTGTTCTTTGCCTAGCAGTATTCACTATTTAATAAAACGTTCAAGCAAATCCATTGAAAGCAGGTTTTGATTTTTAATGAATGATTTGAGTTTTTCTAAATGAACACTTCAAAACATGAACAAATAGCTGTGTAATTTTTAACAGTGACATGATTATTAAACATCCCATGTCTGCGCTTGTAAAATAAACTACCACTTATACAGAGTGGGACTTGTCAGTCGTCAACAACTATAAAGGACACCACTCCTCAAATGGAGCCAGTGAATCAATGTCAGTAAATCTAGTAATTTCACAATGACACTCATAACGTTAAAGGACTCCCTTACCAGTCCAGCACTGTAATATCCTGGCAGGTACTTCTCACAGATCTGTACTAGCACCCAAAATGCTTCCTGGTTGCATACAAAGCAAAAATAAAGAACAGTTAAGTAAATAAATGTTCCTCGGCTGGTCACTGCCCACTGCATCCCTGTAGATAAAGGCATAACCTACCTCGGCTGGCATATGCATCAGCAGGACAGCAGCAATGGGAGCCTGGGCCTGGCAGTAGCCCTCCTCTGGGCGGTGCAGGGTGTAAGCTTTCAGCACTCTATGCAGATCCTGCTGTCTGGAAGTGAAGACGGAGCAAACAAGGTCAGGAGGAAAGGACAGCACCACTTGGAACGGGTTAGGCAATTGGCCTAAACTATAATGATGAGCTGTGGTTTAGTAATACTTTTAGGAATGATAAAATGAATTACTGCCTACACGTATTTATCATAAAAGGACTGCTATTTATTGACGCTTAGCAGTTCTGGAACTAAGAAATTTGAGGAAAAACAGGAAGACACAAAATGGCTAGTAGCTGTGTTTACATTTCAGGCAGACATGCACAGAAAATCTGCTTAAAAATTAAACTATATGCTTCAGCCTCAGTTTGTATTAACAACATCAATTCAAACTACTTGAAACTACAGCGTGGTACCAGACAAGGATGCCCCTTGTCACCACTGCTTTTTGCAACTGCCATTGAGCCACTGGCCATTCATTGTCGAAATGGTATTGAAATAAAGGGGATTATCAGAGAAGGACTGGAACAGAACGTTTCTCTATATGCAGATGATATGGTACTGTACATATCAGACCCACAAAATACTGTGCCTGCAGTCCTAACAGCACTTACAGAATTTCAAAAGACTTCTGGTCTCAATCAATTTGAATAAAAGTGTGCCCTTCCCAATGAATTCTCAAGCACACAATATTAGATTGGACACCTTCCCTTTTATCATCGCAGATCAGTTTAAATACCTTGGGGTAAACAAAGTTCTTTATCAATAAAATTTTGACGTCTGTATGGAAAAAATTAAGTAAGACTTGCATAGATGGTCAACCCTTCATCTCACTTTAGCTGGAAGAATTAACGTTGTTAAGATGAATATCCTTCCTAAACTTCTCTTTTTATTTCAGAACATTCCAATATACATCAATAGATCTTTTTTAAGAAATTAGACTCAACCATAACCTCATTTATTTGGAATTCAAAACATCCACGTATCCAAAGGGCGACCCTACAAAGACCCAAGGCGGAAGGCGCCATGGCTCTACCGAATGTTCAATTTTATTACTGGGTAGCAAACATACAAACTATAAAAACCTGGACATGGACAGAAACAGACGAACATACACAGGCTTGGTCCACAATAGAAATACAATCCTGCAGTAATTCTTTATAATGGGGGGGTTGGGGGGAGAGAGATATGCAGCTAAACCTTGCACAATTTACTTGTTATTTTTTTTTTTCATTTTTTCCCCACCCATTCAAACCCAAAAGAGAATATAAAGTGCAAAGTGGCTCCAACTCACCCATGTCCTCCGCGTAACACAAACATCTCATGAAAGGGAAATTGGCGATGGAGATCTTTCTCAATCACATCCAACCACTTGGGATCTCCAGCCTGCGAGTCCAGTTCCTACAAAATTGATGAGAGAATCTGAATTTATTTATTTGTTTATCCCTCCATTTGTAACCCTCCTGCCTCAATTTAGAGTCAATGACTATCGCTGCTGAATTGTGCATAACACAAAGAACAAGGTGCCAGTCCATGGCAAGACACACTTGAACACACAAACTTGCTTGCTCTAGGCAAGTTAAATGCCACTAATTAACCTTAAGCACATGTCTTTGGGATGTTGGAAATGGGGATGGCAAATAAGTGTTCCCAAATGTATAATTAAGTATGAGGGACGTTCAAAAAGTTTCTGCACTTTTATATTTTCGTTGGAAACAGTGAAGGCGGGAGGAGTCCTAGTGGTCGTGTCTGAGAGTGTCATGTGACTAGTTATGTCTGTGAAGACGGCGACCCTTGCAGTTTAGTGTAAGAGTTGTCACCCTGTGGTGAAGATGGCTGAGAAACATATATTGCACCAAAGAGGAACAGCATTCAGTCAAATGCTTCTTGTGGGCAGGTGGTGTGCTAGGAGCATGTGTGCTCAGTATGGGGATAAAGTTCTCTCACGTGGAGTAGTCTATGATTGGGTTCAAATGTTCAAAAATGGGTGCACTAGTGTGATGGATGCAGAGTGCTCCAGATATCCAGCTACAGCCACGTCCACGAGGAATGAAGGAAGAACCCTTATGTGAAAGCAGCGGTGAATCAGTGGCTACGCACTCAACCAAAAACATTTTTTGCTGATGGCATTAAAAAGTTGGTACAATGCTGGGAAAGGAAGGTGACTATGTAGAAAAGTGATGTCATTTGTTTTTGAAATTCTTAATAAATAAGAGTAAACAAAAAAAGAGTAGAAACATTTTGAATGTTCGTTGTATATGGATGACCGAAAATGGGAAGTCCTATAACAGTGGTGACTTGATCCTTACAAGGAAGGGACGCATGGCTGGAGTTTATCATTCAGACCTGGGTATCTGATATGCACCTTAACCCACACTAAGTGTAGGATTTTCTGGAGGATTTGTCGCTCTTATGTAAACGGTTTTATTGTTTCAAATTCAGCATTGGGAAATGAGAGGCTGAAAGCAGCGAGAAATCAAGCCAGGGTGACATCAGGAAAATGGCCCTGGCATAGAACAGCGGCCTTTACTTTACAGCTCCTCTTACAGTAAATATTATCTCAAACACTTTTACAGAAAAAAGTCTATTACGCACACATTAGTTTCATGTAAAGTGAATGCAGGCAGGTTAATATACATGTAACACAGGAAACAACTCACTCCCTATATTTTAGATTTCTAAAATAGATAAAAAAGATATCAAAAGTAGCCTGAAATGTGTTTTGCAAACTGATTGATCCACTTTTAAATGTTTTCTTCTTGGCATATTGGAACATGTGTACTCTTTACCAAAATACAGGCATTTTCCCACAGCAGGAACTTTTTTCAGGAACCAGGGTCTTTTTAGAAACTCTGAAACGTCTGTAGAATTCCCACTCCTACTCAAGGATATGTACTTTTTCCTCAAACAGGAAGTACCGTAGGTGGGGCTCGGGTGATGAATTGTGCTGATTATTGGTTGACCACAGGCACTGGTGCCATATTACAAATCTGTTAGTAGTTTGGACATTGGAGAGCTATTGGTGAAGATGGAGTGGTGTTTATAGCCACCTCTATGGTGCGTGGTGCCATTCACAGTACTGAAGCAATGGCCTCCCCTGTGAAGTGACAATGTGCCTAACTTTGCACTGCCGCACTCATCTTTAAAAGTCACACAGTTTGCATGAAGATTACAGGTACTGTTGTATGGTGAGAAAGGAACAAGTCAAAGTGGTCAGGGAGCACAAGTGGCGCAGGGCCTACACTGTACAGCATTTCATTGGTTCCTGAAAACACCACTCCTGATGTGCCTTAACTCTGGTTAAGGTCACATAGCTCGATTTACACGTGTTGTCCAAATGTGCTTCATAATGCAACTCAAATGTAGACCCATCAGAGAAGGAGAATACCAATTTTTTTACCAAGATATGATTATATACCATTTCCTTAGATATCATAAAACAATGCCTGCAAATGTTATTGCTAAAACTGCATGTTGATTTTTTAATAATACAGTATATTAGATATGTAGCACAATTTTGTAAACTGAGTAGCCCCTTCCTATATTGAGAAGTATTACTGATAAAGCAGGAAATTCTAAAATGCAAGCAACCACCAACTTTGCTGTTGTGAACTCTCTCTGACTGTGTGGAAATTCACAAAAAAAAAAAAAAGCGTCTGAATTTGGTGGGCTTGAATTTTAGTTGGAAACCACCCTCAACTTAGGCATTTTCTTTCCCCTTATTTCACCCTTTCATTTTTACATTTCTACACTTAGTCTAAATCCTCCAAACTAATATGAGCAGCTAGAAAGCTGTTACAACCACAATGCAACTTCATTTCTCTGCACCAGCCAATTACTTTTAAAACTCTGTAAACCATTTTTTTTTTTTAAAACACGACTAAATGCACACACAATGTGTAATCCAATTAAGGAATTTCAAACTTCTATACCAAGTGTACGATGCATGCTGGGCAAATTATGACCCATGACAAAACCAGATGCAACAGCCTGGCCAAATTTTGAGAACTTTACCACAGCCACGCCACTGTTAATGCATGCAGGACTGAGATTATCAGTACAAAGGTTTCATGTTTTTGCCCACCGTTTGCTGATCTGAAGTTGTGTATGAGCCAATATTAGACATGCACTGCTGTGCTAATGCTCAAGATGTTTTACAACAGAGTGTCACATGCTAAGCACAATTTAAATGAATGAAGTCTGCTTCTATCAGTGTCAATGTACAGTATTTCAACTGCATGGTCCATGCTTGTTTAATCCTAACCCGGTTCATTCTCTTGTTATTTAACATACTGTCCAAATGTGAAAATCAAAGCAGCCATCAAACAAAAAAAAAAAAAACAGGAAGACTTAACCACCAGACCAGTGTCTGGTACTCCGTGATAAGCAGAGCAAGCAGAGAAGTAGTGAGCTGCCAAAGATAGCCATAACACAAATCAGCGAGTGCAGCTTAGCTCTTACATTTCCAGTGTCTCTACATGTTTGCAGTTCGTTGACTGAGGCAGACACAGTATTGTCAAGATGAGAAAATGCTAAGCAGAGGACTCCTTGGTCATTTGAAGGCCTGATGGAACAGCTGTTAAGATGATTAAAATGAGGAAAGAGCTTTTGCTCACTATCAAAAAATTATCTACTTCTATAAAAATAACTTATGACAAGAATGCACTGTATCATAAAGACAGATGTCTTTTTTTTATCAATCTTTTGATTTAAGGCTCACCTGGAACTTGCCGTGATTCTGCTCCAGCTTGACTTTGCCTCCTGATAAGTATAACCAGGCACGGCCACGAAGAGAAGGTGGGATCCCCTTCTGACATCGGAGCTTAATCTGCAACAAAGTAAAAATAATGATCTAAAACCACTTTTCAAAAACAAAAAAATAAAACTAATCCTTGAATATTTGTAAACAAATAAACCCACCACTTATTCTTCAAGAGCAAACCTCATCTAGATTATTAAAAAAGTCATATTGGATATTAGCTTTTAATAACTTTACCCTTCCTTTTTCTCCGGTGGTGATCCGTGGCATCAAGGCTATTCTGATCAGGTTTTCACTTCCATTTTTGGAACTGAATCATGGAAGAAAGGCATCACCCTCTCATCAGTGTTTACCTTAAGCCATTGTGTTTATCAATATTTGCACAGATCCCACTCTACAGCTGTACCAGCAATTAATCTTTTTTGTTTAAAAAGAATGAATAACTGATTTCAGTACCTGAATAGTTAACAGTGCTACTCAACGCAAGTTGTGAAATTGTGAACAATGCCATACAACATGAAAACTGAGTGAGTCAGTTTTTTTAACCAACTTTAAAATCTAAGAATTATCTGAAGAGAAGTTATTTTGATAAAATAAGCACTAGAATTAATGGAGGTGGTTCTAGTTGTAGGTCAGTGAACATTAACCTCTCGATGGGCCCAAAGGACTCAAATTAGTAGGCGGTAAATTAGTTAAGGGTGACATGGCGGCGTGGAGGTAGCGCTGCTGCCTCTCAGTAAGACCAGGATTCGTACCAAATTTTTGAACCATGAAATCAATGATTGGCATTGACCCTGAAAAAACCTGATTGAAGCATCCCTTTTACTTTTGGAAGAACAGCATTCTGCTTGGCAGTGCATCATTTCAATTTGATGTTCATACTTTCAAGTGTCCTACATAAACACAGACCTACATAGACTGAGCTGCATGAATACATATTGCATTCTTTGCCCCACACTTCTCACATGTATAACTTACATGACAAGAAACTAACCTGCACATGCAAATCTTTGCATCTTCACATCTCAAGGCCTACTTAAGCTTCCTCCCTTATCTAATCACTGAGCTCTATCAGCTTTCCCCTTGACTGCCAGAGTCCATTCAAACAGTCAAAGATAACCCTGCCTCAAAGAAAACAGGAACCCACACATTAAAATCAGCTCGGCACAGTCAACTGCCTAACTTGTGTTCAAATGAGTGGTGGGGCCTAACGGAAACTCCATGAAACCAGCAATTTCCTCCAGATACGTTTTTTATTTATTTTTTTTCCTTTCCCTTCAGACTTTGGTCTGCAAAACGCAAGTTGACAGTAAAAAAGCAAACAGAGTGAGACTTTGCAATGCAGCCACACCCGTCTGCAGACCCCGTAATCACTACTACTCAAAGCCAAATTCCAGCCCCCACAATCCAAATCTCTCAAAGTGAAAAAGGGCACATATCCAAAGATGAAACTGAACTCTTCTTTGCAATGTTATAGAAGTCAAAAAGTAAGAAAGATCTGTATAAAAATGGGATGGGGGCGCAAATATCTGCTTTGGACAGTGTTAGTTTCACAATAACATTCTGTCACAATGTTAATCTGTTGGATAAGTCAATTCATTGTACAGATGTCCCAGGGGGCTGTCAATTCCTCGGTCAGAGGAAATCTTTTCAGAGGCTACCCCAGGCAACTTAAGGCTGTGCTACAAACCCTGAACAAAAAATCAAGTCCAACAGTTAAAAAAAGCCCTTCGTAAAGCATCACTTACTGTAATTATAGGACAACAAAAACACAAAATAGTCATTAGCCAAATCTGGCAAAAATGTTTAAAGCAGCCAGAAAAAGAAGCACTAAGACGAGCTACAGGATCTGCTTCCTTTTAATTACATCTGTGGGCGTCAATAAGTGAAAAAGAAGAACATGAAATTAACTTGGCAAACCTTAAGCTATTCCCACTTTGATTAAGCAGACATGACATAATTAAAGGCACTGCTAGTCAAACAAGAGAATGGAGGACGAAAAATGTACTTCAATTTTAAAGCTGCCATCAGATGCTTAGTCTTACCAGTTTAGTACTTATAAAAAGGCCAAGTGAATCTACAGGGTAAACAGAAAAGGAGCAGAGCAGAAAGGACTGCCATAATATCCATTCTCCTGTATTTAGACTTGATAAAACATAACCAAAACGTTATAGGGTTACACGTGATCATGGTGCAAAATCCACATAAACACTCAAAAAAACCAAAAACATATCTTATGTTAATGGCAGGAAAAAACAACCTGGGTATCTTGGCAGCAAATGCCCCAAGTAGTTCACACCCTACGGTGTCAAGTAGTTCCGGGGTTTGTCTGCCCTTCTTTGGCTTCACCTTCTTGCTCCGTGTGCGCTTCCTGATTTGATGAAAGAAACCCCAACTTCTACATAGGGACACACACTGATACCATCTTTCACTGCTTTTGTTAACTAAAGCCTATTTCACATTAAATGACATTTCCAGTGATTTTCAGTTTTATCCTTGATTTGTAAGTCTTAGCCAGCGGGCACCAACATTAAGAAAATGGCCTAATGTGACATACTAACAACTCAGACCACATATTCTCTGACTGACTAGGATAAAAATCAAACCAGTCTGACTTTCTCCTTCATTGAAGAGGGGTGGTCTATGTACAGAGGAGACCCGACAACCACATTAAGTACAAGCCATAGAAGGTAGCAACAAGGAACAGTGAACACCATGGTTTAAACATCATAAACAAAAGAGAGGCTTACCATAACAAAATGGTAAAAAAAATTAAAGGGTAGAAATTGCTGCTACACCCACTGCAGCTGTTAACCATCGATCAGGTGACATGCTACTGACTATGAGAAAAAGGGGCGAGCACGACTACACTGGAAGATCGGCCCTCAGTTGGCCAATGTGATATGGCTGCGATTTTTAGTCATGTAATTTGACATTGTGCCGCAGAGGGTTCAGCGACTGATCGATAAGTCTGACATGCCCTATCACAAAAAGTCACACAATGTGACATCAGCTTAAGAAGACTGGCTGATCTAAACAAGCTTTTCAATTTAAGGTTACATTCCATGCGCATGTTTAAGGAGGACAATTACACCAAAGGAGCGGTTATACTATTCCATTAAAATCTGGCAAGGTACAATGTTATATTTTAAGAAAGCCTGCGGCTATGTACTTTATATGTTGTGCCACATTTTGCCAGCATCAGCAGTACTTGCATCCTTAAAAGCAAATCATATACGAATTCCATCTTGATTGTTTGCCTTCTGTAAATTTCTCTTAAATAACACCTGTGACAGTGAACACATTAATTGTAAAATCACGCCAAGTATCTGTAGAGATCAGAAGCACTGCTGTGCCTTACACACTGCTAAATGTTAATGGCTATTTACAGATTCCAGCACATAAACACTTTTGATTACTGCAGTTGTCCATGTACAACAGAAACCAGACGCACATGAATCATTAGCTGAGATAGCGGTTTGCCACTTTTTCTGTATTTCACTCTCTCTAAAAAATGGCATGTGTTGTATCCAAGGTAAAGACTAACTGCAAGTAGGCAAGAATTCCACTGAAGTTAAAAAGTTCCTGAACTTTTTTTTTTTCTTGTCAGATACCAGAATGGAGTCAATCCAGTGAACATTTTCTTACGCTACAAGTTTTACTTATATAAACTTGGCTTATTTTGTTTTTAAAAGGTATCAGTCGGTCATAAACTCCTCATCAAACTGTGCATGTGTATTATTACAAGGAAATTTAAGCTAAACAAACTTAAAACAAAACATTCAGTCTGGCAGTCAGGTTTTTGGTCCTTAAAAAGGAAATGAAACGGCAGAGTCCAGGAACTCAAAAAGCAACTTTCTTGTGACAGAAATGGCATCCCCATCGTCAAAAGCATCAGGCTTTTTTTCAAAGAACATACTATTAGCATTTACTACTTACTAATATTTTGTTGATAGCCAGATACAGAACTCCTAATAGGTACAAACCCATATCAACCCCAGAATTAACTGACACCGTGGGGTGTGAACTACTTAGGGCATTTGCTGCCAGAATACCCTGATTGTTTTCTCCTGCCATTAAGATAAGACTTGTTTTTATTTTTTGCACACAGTGTTCTAAATAAAAGCATTTCAAAATACAAGATGTGAAGAGCATTAGAAACAATGCACTTTAAGAGAACAGCTGCTAACATGTCAGTGAACACTTTATTAAAAAACTGCTATAATGTTCACAAACAAATTATCTCCTCTGATCACGCATCTTCACAGCACAGAGCATTTCAAACTTAACTGTGAGGCGTCAACGTGTGTGGAGGGGATGAGAAGCTAGTGGGGGCCCCAGGATGGTCTGTGCACAAACGTACTGTTTTTGGTAACAGCAACATCAGGAACAATACCCAGTGATATGAAAACATCAGTCATGTGAAGAAGTACTGTGCCACATTTAAAGATCAATAGACACCTCTTTAATGTCCTAATGGGGTACATGACACAATGGTAGCGCTGCTGCTTCACAACAAGAACGCGAGGATTCATCTCCCTGCCTGGAGTTTGCATGTTCTCTCAGTGGGTTTCCTCCATGTGCTCCACAATCCAAAGGCACGCAGATTGATGAGCTGGCATTGCTAAACTGGCCCTGGCACGTGGGTGGGTTCACCCTGTCTTGTACATGTTGCTTGCTGGGGTAGGCACCAACATCCCCACAACCCAGCAGGATAAGCAGATAATGGACGGTTACTTTATTTTGGGGTGAATTGAATGGTCTCCTCTTGTTTCTCAAATTTATTAAGAAATAAACTTCAGAGATTTTACGAAGATGTGTGCATTACACTGTGTATTTGTATTCTGTATGTCAGCAGTCACTGTGACTATGTGAGAGCTACATGTTATTGTAATTAAGTAAAATTGACTAAAAATTACACTCAGTGTACCAAAATTAACCAGTCTTGCAGTCCCATCCATTGAATAAGAGCTTGTGTGTTAAAGTAAATTTTATGAGTGTTATTGAAGACTTCACAATTGCAAAAGCACAGAGGTGAATTCTGGAGAAATTGGTGGGAGTAAAATAGGACTTGTTACTTATGAAGTTTGTTTTAAATGATGTTAAAAGGATATGAAAAATAAGACAATGTTTTGCTTAGATAGACAGACAGACAACTTTATTTCTCCCCAGGGCGAAATTTGGCAAGGACTGAAAGGCTATAAAATATATATTGATTCATATTATCAATATTTCTTTTTCACTTAATTCCTCACAGTGATGAGCATTATGATGTTAGTCACAGTTTGTGAAGGTGATGCAGGATCCTTTAGGACCGTTCCATCCCAGGCCCCCACATCTGTAACGGTACTCCTGCCTAACTGGACTAGAGAAAAACTGAATTTTGAGCTAATGTTTTAGCTTTCCATCTTCACCTCATAGATGTAAAGGGCCAGAATACGCACACTGATTTTGCAATGGTCCTACAGCTCAATGCTTTGTATTTTTGCTTTGAATTTCCATTTATCTCACTGAACAAGGAGGTAGATACAACAGATTACCTACTCCCATGAGATTATGTCTTCCATGTTTAAAAAAGTGCAAGCACAGAGGCTTGACAGGAAGACAAAAAGGAACAGTTAAACAGAGGTTTAAAATGAAAAATAAATAATAGGTCAAAGAAAATGGAGCATGTAGATATATACAGCAGACAAAATATCACCATGGGTGTAACACACGCTAATGCACTCAGTGACAGCTGTTTGAGTATCTATGATTAACGCCACAAAAAATTAACAAACCTTGTTTGGTATGGTGGGTACTGCTGCCACATTGCAGCACCAGGCTTCAAGATCTAAATCGCAGCCTGCTAAAAGCTTGTGTGATTTTTGGATTAAGCGGATGGATGATGAAAAATCCAAAGCTAATTTATCTAGGATCAGCCGCTAGCTGAATTTATCATGGTTTTATTTTTCAGTGTAAGCACTAAGTCTAAAAAAAAGATTTTTTTTTTATTTTAATGCTTTAAAAAAAAAACAAAAAAAAAACAAATGGTCTTAATTTCTTTTTTACTGTATTAATGTGAAATAATGCTGAAAAGGACAAAATATGGGTTTGATACATTCCCAAATAAATAATTAAAAAAAACTGCTAAGTTAAATGCCAGAAAAACAAGCCTTGGTTACTCCCATATAAAGATTAAATCAAAACAGATCTATGTCATTTGAGTGGAACAGGCAGCCCTTGTACCTCAAACCAGAATAAAGTGTTAATGGGTAGGACTGTGAGGGTGGGGGCGAACTTGCGGCCTCACACAAATGAAACAGTGTTTGCTTGAGATTTCTGTAGTCCATAGTAGAATATGCTTATTATTTTGGGTCCCAGAAAAACAGAGGATGAATTCAGCATGATGTCCACTGCACTGCATCATGTCAGGATACCTGTCAACCCGTTGATCTTATGGAAGATGAAAACCCCCATGACATACACTTAGAAAAGGATAAGAGGCGTACTGTGAAAGGGCTATTGGTTGGTCTGGCACCCTTCCAAGTAACAGTACTCCTATTATCAAATATTTCTTTTTCAGTTAATTCCTCAGAGTGATGAACACTATAATGCCAGAGGCACATATTTTCAGAAATGCTGCTTCCTGACCATTATCACACTTCACAAGCAGGAATACTGCACTAGCCAGATGGCCTCATCATTGTCACACTGCCAGATTTGTCTGTATTCCATGCTTTAAAGGGTTCCACCCATCTTGTGGCAATGCTAACACTTTCCCTGTCAACTCCATACACCCAAATGAATTTAACACAGACCTCGCTCAGTGGACTGTGTTAGTAACATGCCAAATACTAGTTTTGACAGTAATTTTGTCACAACAGACTCTGTCCATGTTGCAGTGGTGTAAGCACTTTCCACCTCAGACTGAGTTCAAAACTCATCTTATTTACACAGGAGTTACCTTCATTCCGGCTGTCAATATGTGCATCTTACCAACCTGCTAGATCTTCTGACACAGGATTCTCAAAAATCCGAAGACCTTCACACTTTAAATGTAAGCTGCTGTCTTACTTCTGTGTTTTTATTCATATGTATCCTTTTTTCCTTGTGTGAATTAACACTATATGTGATAACAGTTCATATTCTACAACATTTGGATTTAGAGTACACTACCACTTAAACACAACTTTTGACACAGCATTCATGCTAGAAGTAATTTCAGCAATAACACAAATACTTCAATGTTTTTTGCTAAATCTGTGTAGAAGCACCCCACTTTAACAATGCGAGCGTCTCCTAAAGACAAGGAGTGGCCACACCAAAGCTTTTTACAGAATTGTCTTTGGTTGCAGAACTGTCTCTTTTGAAGAATAAAAAAAAATTCCACTGACAAAACCTTGCCAAATCAGAAAGGCCTTTTCTTGGGACAGCCTGCCAAGTACTTGTTCTCCTAAACCAGGCATAATCCTCAGTACTCAAATGTAAAAACATCATCTTAAAACTGGGAGCGGCTCGGGAAAGTTCTCAAAGCAGCCGCTGTCTAACAAACAGATCTTTGAGGGATTCACACTTGTAGGGATTTTCAAGTCACATGATCACATGGAAATTATGAACTGCTGCCTCCCAAGAGCAGGATATCAGTCTGCACTTAGGACAACAGCAACTTTACACAACACTATCTCCATCTACCCAAGTGTCTCATGGGCTTTGTGTTGTCATTTTCTGCTGTCCAAGCAACAACTGTTTGTAAAGATGTCGTTTTAGCAACTGCTCGGATTCTTTTAACCCAGCAAAGTTCTAAGGTTTGTTATTTGAAAGAATCATAATTAAAAATGTTTGTAGGCTAATAATTCTACTAAAAAAGAACAGAGAAGAGGTACTAGATTGCAAAGACATGATACCCACTTTAGGGCTTAACAGCTTTACGGGTGGCTTCTTATTGTGAATGGCCTAACCAAATGCAAACATGATGGGTAGCCTTTTTTTTTTTGAGTTATCAAAAGCTCAGCTGTGCCTGAGAGAATGAGAGGAAGCAGTTCTATAATAAAGCCTCTGATAAGAAATGTCTCATTTGAATTTACTCAAAGTTACTATATGTAGGATATCACCTTATCTTAAATTCATAAAACAATGTCATCCACAGAAAGACTGGAAACTTTAGATTTAAAGCAGCGCTTTATGATGATTTAATGTAAAAATTTTCATATGTCTATTCATAGGCCTGATTCTCACATACATGCATGCACTAACGCATGTCCATTTTCCATCCATTCATTATCCAACCCACTATATCCTAACTACAGGGTCATGGGGGTCTGCTGGAGCCAATCTCAGCCAACACAGGGCGCAAGGCAGGAAACAAACCCCGGGCAGGGCGCCAGCCCACCGCAGTGTCCATTTTCCATTAATAGTTATTATACCTCTTTATGTGCTACTTCTGTTTGTGTCTGTAATATGCAAAATAAACACCGTGAGGACTGCACAGTTAAAAATTAATGCTCAGTAGCACCTAATGCAATCAACTCAATTAAGTAAAATAACTTAAAGCTGGGGAGGCACCTTTAGACTATACAGAGGTTACAATCCAGGTTTAAAAGACAGTACAGAAACAAAACGATAAAATTTTAACAACATTTTCAAAATGCTTCCTCTTTACAAAAAGAAAGCCACAAACAAAAACTATCACCTTGCAAATTTAGCAAGTTGCCACACAAAACAAATAAAGCAGTAGTTTAAACTCACAAAAATAAAAACATAAAGGAAAAGTGTGACAAAGTTAAATTGGCAATTGTGGAGGTCTTAGACAGATGTACCAAAATGTGACTTTTGTCTTTATTTCAAGGAAATGGAGCTTCTGGCCATTCAAGGACAAAACAGTAATATAAAAAAGCACAGAAAGCAAAGTCCTGAATGTTAACTGAAACCGGTGGACTATTAATAAATTCATCACCTGATGAAGGCATCAGCAATGAAGAAATGATGTGCCACTGGCAAAAAGCACGTCTTTAATGACACTATTTGATAAGGGATTTAATTTCATCAATTTAATTTAATTCATACTTATTCAATTACCAATAAGAGTAATCTGGAACACTACTGATATTTAAAAATGGAGTAAAATCCTAAAACAACATAGAGAAAATATAACATTACAGAATATTAAAAAATACAAATTATTTATCTGACCATGTCTGTCATGTGCAGAGTACATTGTAAGTTTTTACTTTTATGTACTACTCAAGATGCAAAACATCAGCACCATCATCAATGAGTAAAATTAACTTCCTGGAGACACATTAGATTTGACTGAAAGGCTGACAACATTAAATATAAATATTTTCTCTCTCTCTCTCTACATACATATATCATTAAAAATAAAAACCAGATACTAGTAAAATATGCTGATGATATGCTATATAAGAATCACCTTCCATGAATAAAAGTTACAAATGTAAATGTTTTAGATCTACAGTACAGCTCCAATTGTATTATGCTATTGATAAATCAGCATGCTACAGCATAGCTATAGAAACCTCAGAAATTCAACAACTTAATTCTCTACCATATTAACCAGATTAATACAATTGTTGTAACATTAATGCTTAATACTAAAATGTCATCATTAAATAAAGTTAGACTTTAGAAACTCTGAAAATGGCTTTATTTTGACAGCTGATATTTGGCCAATCGAGAAACAAGTGTTTGACGAAAATTATGCACTACAACAGTGTTGCAGTTTTCTGGACCAGTTCAAAAGAAAATGTTGAAAATTAAAAGAATTTACAAAGAGCCTGACATTGCTGCGAAATAAAAAGAGTACCATGGTACGACCATGAAATTATTGGAG
>JANRMT010062838.1:4092536-4143927 GCA_026402145.1 Polypterus bichir lapradei | reverse complement strand
TGACACCAATAATATATTTAAAGATACTGTGGTATATCAATAAAAAAACACAATTTCCCTACCTTGAGATCATAAAAATATACTACATGTTTAAACAAGGATAAATCTTTCTAGCAATATTCTTGTGTCAGTTAGGAATTGTAAAAGCAGCCACCAGGGCCACTGCAGCTCTTGTGACAGTAAAACCTTCACGGCAATTAAACCTAAAGAAAGCTTTCCAGTGATGTCTAATATTTAAAACAGCCATCTAAGAAGCCTAGCCAGCTTTTGGCTCATTCCCAGATGCTGACACTAAACATTCTGGCCAGTGACGTGACAAAGATGTCAAACCTGTCTGTCTGAATAAATCAGAACATGCTCTCCTGGAGACAATTTCACATCAGCCCCTCAAACGCAGCCTCATGATAAGGAAGATACAACAGGACTGAGATTATGTGACAGGAATAAACAAATTATAGTATGCTGGGTTGCTGTTTACATTTACTGGTTTCTCAAAGGAAAGAATAAAAGGTGAGAAATGATCTTTTCTCATTGTCACAGCTCACAATGTCAAACTTGGCCCCAGGCAAAATCAAAGGGCGAAATACATTCTACAGTTAACGACAAAGAAACCTGAGGCATTTCTACTGCCACATAAATGGAAGTTGTGTTGCTTCGCTTTTTTCAAGTTGTCTACCCATAACCTTTTATTTAACAACTTCCACTTAAACCAGAAATCCCCTTGAATCAGCACAACTGCAGCTAAGGCGATTTGAGGACTTGGCGTTCAGCGCTACGTCTTAGAACCACAAAGGAGGGTTGAGCCAGCTTGACACATGAATTTGACGCTTTAAGTGACAGAACTGACTGATTCATAAGCTTTAATTCTGTTATACAAAAATGAGGCGGCCACCCTGTCTACACGACAACGCCAGTTACACACAGAACAATTACCCAAAATGACATCTGAATAATCAGGTTTTCTTTTTCATCTTTCTTTCTATATACACCATATAACACAGCTCCCACCAGCGTTTCAGCAATATATAACCATAGCCTCCCCAGTAAATCTCAACAACTTTGAAAAACAAAAATTTGAATTATAAAAGTAAATTTCTATTATGAGGATTATAAAGAATATTATATTATGCCATAATGTTATAAAAACAGAATGATATTATAGAACAAGCTGTGTCCCTTACAGTCTTCCTCATTTTGTGCAGTCCATTCATTGCACAGTCCAAATACCAAAGCTGCACGGTTGAGTGATTTGCTTCAAAACAGGTTCTAGTGGCAGAAGCAATGTACAAGAACACTTCACATGACTTACACCAGTACACAGTTTTAGAGCACTTTGGCAGGTCCTTTTCTTCTGGATTCGCTCTCCTTTCCTGTTTGTACTTTTCTGTGCAGACTACAAATCTATTCACTTACCGGTGCAGCAGTGAATCACAATATTTCAGATATCCACTACTGCCAGAGAAAGGAGCGCTCGGCTTCTCAGTTTGCCTGTTTTTTCTTATTTGATTCTTCACCAACTACTGCTTTTTTAGTCTCACTTGAATTATCATTTTGGCATGATGAGATAATCAAAACCACACTAAAGTACAACTGAAATAAATCCTTCTGATAATGCATGAGCAAAAACAAAACTGATCAGATTATGACGACAGACAGGTTTAGTGGCCTTATTGAAATATGCCTTTATGGCTGTGGACTGAAAGATTTAGACCATAGTGTGGTGTGCGTTAGGCCGGGTTGAAACTTCACATGACACGACACAGATGCTACTGCTATGCAAGCAATGTACTGCTTATACTTGGGCATGTACTTTATGTAAATCTGGAGGATTCCACCAGGTGGAAGTGCAAGATATCATCACAGCGATCGGCTTCGCCAAGTTCTGAATTGCCCTAAACACCCATTAAATTCCCAGGACACTTTGTCATAATAACTCTGAAAAGGATGGATGTTTAATGATTACATCCATCAATCCAGGGATGCACCCATTCCAGCAAGCATCTGGATGGGGCATCAGCTCATCACAAGGGGAATATGAGCACACACACACAGGTGTCATTTTAGCAACACAAAATCCCCAAACCTGCATGTCTTTGAAATGAAACCGGAGTACACTGTGGAAAACCACCAGAAAAAAATGCAATCTCCAGGCAAGGAACACCTGCGATTTGACTCCCTGCAAGGCAGCAGTGGTACCACTCTGCCACCCCCATAAGTGTAATTATTAACAGTATTAATTATTTTAATTGCATTAACAATTTATCTGTAAAATGTAACAAAAATAAAAAAACTACGTGAATAAAGTCAAATTTTCCACTTTAAGCACAAAATAGAGCTTTTTTCTTTGTGTACCTAATTTTTTTGTCTCTGTGGCTAAAATACTTATAATACATGAAGGTGCAAAAAAACACACCAAACCATTCATCGCACATTGAAGCATGCACACTGATCCTGTAGGATCTGTAAAGCAGTTTGCTGTCACATGTTGATAGTTAACGAATACTCTGGCATCACGTTCCAACTTGAACACACTGCACCCCATGATTTTTTACTGGTACTTCAACTCGTGTACACGTCGTGTTAATTTCTGAGGACGTGCTCAGAGGATACGTCAAATGAACACTCGGAACGCGTGCCAGCCATGATGCGTGTGTGTTCCGAGAGTGAAGTATAAACCGGCCCTAAGAGCTATGTGCAGGCCTTTAATCGGGCCAGCAAGGATATGACAGTAAATAGGTGCCATTATACCAGCCTTTCAGGCATATACCGTAATGTGGTTCCCCCTAAAACTGGCTTGCTGCGTTCAAAGACATAACATATTCCATGTTTGATGGATACACAATGTGCACACCTTAGTGTTGCTTATATATGCATTTTTAACACATTACTCTATCATATGATACCAGAACAAGTAGCAGTATGTGGGTTCAAAAGTATTAAACGATTCAGGCAAAACAGGAAGAAACATTTGATGTGCAGGATGGTGGGATGGAGACGAATTTCTTAGCGACAATTCTTCAGGGTTTTATGAGATTTTCCTCAATTCCAAAACCAGAAAATAAGCAATGAATACAAATAAACAAATCTTTTCTTCAGTTCAATTGGACTTAAAACTGTTTTATCATTTATTTATAATTTAAATATATACTACTTTTTATCTCTGGAATGCAGAAAATCATGTAAAGCAGAAGAAGGGACAAATGTGTTTGATTCAATAGTCAAGAAAACCAGTAATTGTGCTATCACTGGCATGACAGTGCCAACATTGGCATCATCCTCTGACTGCGTCTGCACAAGAGTTTGCCAGTTCTTCACACACTTTTTCTGCCAAGTGAAGATATTTATCTGTCAACTGGCCATAATTCCACAATTAATTAATGAACAGATAATGTTGGGTTCAATTTATGGTAATCAGTTTCAAACCACTTTGTCTTCCAGTCAGTTTAAACAAATTTGTCTTTACTTGTACCCATTATGCAATTAGTTAAGTTTATATTTGCATTTTTTGTTGTTTCAGAGAACAGCTCTATACAAAAATAAACAGAAAAACTGAATGTAAGGAGGACAAAACTCAATAAGAAAAAGAAGAAAAACACACAAGTGTTTTCTTATCTGGATGTGAGATGAACCCTGACAAACAACTCCAAAGCAGAATGATACAAATGTCTTTTTACTTTTTGGAGCCTAATATGCCTCTCATTTCTTCTCCGATGATCTTGGAAAAAACCTAGAGGGAGCATTAAGCAGAAATGAAGCCAACGCTGTCACATTAGCAATAAATCTAAGTAACACTTTATGCAAGTGTGTGAAGCTAAATATAAAGTAGCTTGTCAATGAATAACCAGAAGTTCTCCTTTTAAGGTCAGTGCCACAATATTCTGGGCAGAGTCCAGTCAATATTTCTATTGGGCTTTTTCACACGAAAAGAGTCTGGTGAAATTCACTATTTGGTGCATGCATAGAACAGGGAAAATATCAAAAAGAGCAATCAAAAACCAGCCTCAAGGCAATCGACACAACATTAATGTAGTTTAACCTGCACCAAATGCTCTTCACTCCACAACTCGTGTTCTTCTTTTGTGTTCAATTCTGCCAGTACAGATTAGACATAAATTAGTTCTTATTGAGTTTATGTTGATGAAACCATTGCATTGAGTGACCATTTGATTGAAAGTAACAAACACACACACACCTTAATATGCTATAAAATCTTATAGATGACTATACACCGAAATTTGTTCTACCTAAAAAAAAAAAACACACAATCTATTAAGTTGTGTAAAAGGTAAATGCTGTCTGTCTTTAAAATATAGATGACAAAAACGGAGCAAAAATAAAAGATTCAGATTAAGCACACCTTACTAAAGGAATGCTGAATATCACTTTATTTTAAGTGTTCTGTGATGGACTGCCGACATGTCCAAGGTTCACTCCTGCCTTGCTTCCTATGCTAGTTGGGATTAGCCCCAGCCCCTGGTGACCCTGGTCTAGATTAAGTGAGTTAGGAAATTGATTTACTTTAAGGATTACAGAACTTTCTGATGGGTGAATTGGACCGCCATCATTAACAGCACAGCTTTGTATTTCAGTGTCCTTAACTTTATAATCATACTGTTTTTTTCACACAAAATACAAAACAGAAATCATGCAAATTCTTTACCTGAAGAGTTGCTAGGTGTGATTTAAATAATTAAAAAATTAATAATCAAGGACATCTTCACCACTCTTTAAAACACAAACAGGATGTCTGATCATTTCAGCTGTGCTGCTATAATGTGCTCCACCAGGAAACTCAAAAAAGATCTAGCTAATCATTTGACAACTACTTTTTCACTTAAATAGTGGGAAAAGACCACTCGTGCCAATTTGTGTAATCAGTAACAGAGTACACTCAGGACGTCCCATACCATACATCACCTTTCTGCTCTTTGACTGGCAGTTACCATTTCAAAAATGAGATTTTTGGCACATCAACACCGGTTTTTCTTTATCCATCCATGTTAATTCAGTAAATAGCCAGTTAATAGTGGGGGTAGTGTTCAATGTGCCAAATGGGCACCTGGCTCAGCATTATTATAATGTGCAGAACGGTTTCTATGATCCATCTCCATGCTATATTCCCAAACGGTTTACTCAAACTTGCCATTAATTCTGCTGAATATTCCATTTCTTTCCATTGAATATTTGGCAGACACCCTTTTATCAGGTGACATACAAGATCAGGACACAGTATGAATGTGGAGTGTGAACAGGTCAAGTGACTCACTCACAGCCAAAGTGAGTTTTAGAGGAGAGTCAGAACTTACTGAGCTTATGTTCCTGCTACTTTTCATACTAACAGTGTGGCTTGGTGGCAGTCACTTTTTTGAGATCAACCCTCAATAGCAGTCACAATTTATGCCTTACTAAAAAGATAACAGGAGGTTACGTAGCTGAAGAGAAAATCATTTCCTGAACAACATGACATTTTCTAAAAAACTCCAGGCTTGCAAGGGTTTGTAGCACCGACTCTGCTGAGCAAGATACCAAGGTAACGTCCTATCAGTTCAGTGGATCCTAACCTCTTCTATGTCCCAGACCCCTAAAACATGTTTGCTTTATGCTTGCAGCCACTGGAAAAGTGTAATCACATTTGAAGATGAAGTCAGATTTCCCATTTCTGAATCACAAATTGGGAAACAAACAGTGCTGCGACTAATCAATCAATCGGGAGTGGTCTCCCTTTGACTTTCTCGTATACTCAGATATGGGGATGGATATTTAAGGAGTAAACCGCAAGAAAATGATTCTGTTTTTAAATTATCTACATTAAAGAACCATCAACAACAAATCAAATTAATATATTCAAGAATTGTTACAAAATTAAAGTTGAATAAATCAGACCGTGCAACTGCATGAATAAAAGGTAAAGTACAATTTCTAGAAAGAAGAAATAGCCCAAAAGTTGACAGAAATCTACATTTTGTATGTAATAACTGTATGCAAAACTTGGTTGACCAAAGTGAAAGCATACTCAGGTTACCATGTTTACACACACACACACACACACACACACAGAAACATAACTCCAAAAATGGTATTTTCGTATTCAGTGAGGAGTAAAGCATCGAGATCCATAAAAATCTTAAAATTGAATTTTTGGAGGATTCCAATACTTTCTCTCTATTTCGTATACAAGAAAGTCAGGGAGGTCGAAAATGTCGAGATTCAACAAACGATTACAGTACTTTCCCTATACTTTATATACGAAAAAAAGTAAAATAAATAAAAGCTTGTAACTCTGTGCATAACATTTAAATATAAATGGAGCAATTAAAATGTATTAATTTCAGTAATCCTGCAAATGTGTTCCCCGTGAAGTTTAGACAATCAACTGACAATCCAGCGTTTGGGGTATCCCACAAAGCATCAAGCACCATGAAGAATTGGCATATGATATACAATTGAGGGCTGGTGTGCCAGTAGGCAATCAATCACAGCTGATGACGAGATTTGCCCCCCCCACCCCCTGATGACACAGATGCAACGCACAGTTAAAATTGCTGCACTACTGCCAGGAATGCCAACAGGAGAGATGGAGCGAGTGTAAGCAGCCAGGTTTGTGTCCAATTTAGTCCCGCTTGTACTAAAATCCCCCAAGCAAAAGTGTCAATCAAACCTCAGAATCAGTGACACTTCTCGATCATGCCTTATACAAAAATGAATCCAAAACTTTTGTCCTTCTCTATGAATCATCGCAAGGTCCAAATGCCACTCCCTTAAAAAAAAAAAAAAAGTAATTTGCCTTTCTAGTAAAAGACCTACAAATGACGACAAACTTTGAAATGATTGTGCTACAGTGAAGTCGAACAACGTGTCCAGCTAAATTTTGGCACATCACGCCCCAGCCTCCTCCTTTGTTGCACCACTGGGGCACCCCAGGTTGGGAACCCCTGTTTTAAGATAACATACTGGTCTTGATTGATTAAATACATGTCTCTTGTTTTTTTTTTCAAATATACCTTTTAACTGCAAGGAAATAAAAACAGCACAAAGTATCCTCTAACTGAGAATGGAAACAAACAAATACAAAATATGGTGATAACCATTCTGGCATCAACCAACAACAGCAGCTGTAGTTCAACTATCATCAAAGTAAAGTGGCTTTTTGTGTAAAAATTAACAGACAATGAAATGGAAATTCAAGTAGAATGAAAGCAGAAATTGGAGGAAGTGGATTACACAAGGGTGAGGCCAGAAAGTATAAACACCATTACTGTTAAGTCCACATCTGATGCAAACACTTGCTTCTGTTTTGTGTGTGATAGAAGCAATGAAATCCATACAAAACTAAATTATTTATATGTATTTATAGGTATATTTTTTGACAAAGCATAAACCATGCTTAAGGTTTTAGAAGACAGAGGAACAATAACTAGTAGACACCAGTGGCCTCAACCACATCTAGCTAATCCAGTTTAAAAATGAAAAATATTTTAATTAAAACTTTCATTAAGCAGAGAAACTGAGAACAAGCTTTTTTGGTTAACTAAAGCCTCATTTACCAAAAGCACTATGGAAGGGACAACTTTAGGTTTGCGATTTTCTATGTTAATTTACTTCATCTCTACACTGCCACCAAATTGAAAGCTTGTCTGCTGCAGGAATTTTACAATTTAGACTGCTAGCTTCTAACACAGCTAATCAGCCAACACAAGTGCAGTGCCTAGCTGACATTGTTTAGACGTGTCATTATGACTGCAGCTTCTAATTTAGACGTGTCCTGTGCTATCAAGACTCCATATAAATTGTCAGTTCTCAGACTTACTGTATGACTTAATAATGCAGAAGGTACAGAAACTTCCCCCCAGGGTTTATTTTTTTAAAGAGTATTTGAAACAAGTTATTAAAATAAAAAAAATAAAAAAAAATAAAACTTAAGTCAGTGATGCCACCATCTTCAGGTCAGGCACTTTTACACAGCTAAGTATTCCAGAAGCTGACTGGGAACAAATATCTAAGTGTGCACTTTGTGAATTCTGTTTTTCTTAATAAAATGTCTCGAGAAGAAACAGCACAAGCAACCATTTACAGCTCTATGAAAAATACCGATTTGAAGGATACTTGGTTATTACTATATTGGTAGGAGATGCACGTACATGTTCTGGACAAATAACAGAACTACTACTATGTAAATTGGGGGGGGGATGGAGGCTGGGGAAACATCATGAAAGGCAACAAAATGAAGACCAGTCAAATCTGCTGTACAAAAAAAACAGTTAAAGCTGACCACTCCGGGGTTGTTACGGAGATAATTCTCTAATTTCTTTTGAAGTTTCTATGTTAATTTCAACATCCAATATAGAACAAATAAATATACATTAGAACTGTGCAATTAGGTAGTGATTGAATATATGCTGTACAGGCCCCTCCACAATCATTGGCACCTCTAAGGTTATTAAAAAAAACTTCATAAAAAAAAAATTCCTCATGAAAAAACTTATTTTTAACAAAACCACCTGGGCCACAATTCACAAAAGGTGCTTTTTTTTTATATATAAACATTTTTTATGGGAGATGGACGTCAGAAGTGGATCTCCGTTTTTAGCAGCTTTATTTTTTCTCTTATTTCTTATTATCCCGAGGTATCCTGTATTTACCCAACCCGAGGAGTTTCTACTACAGTACATAAACATAAACAACAAGAAAGGAGGTCAGAAAAAAAACAGAAATGAAATCTAAAGCTACATCTAAGTTTAGACAGGCATTAAGTCCAAGTGCAAGGTACGGCCTTTCAGAGACTGACCTGGAACAGACAGGCGAAAACACAGACTCCCCAAGACCCTGCTTCACTGCATCGTCTCCTGTCGAGAACGAAAATGGGAGCGAATGTACAAGTGATGCAGGTCATGATAGCTCACCGATTCCAGAAGATCACTTGAAACTGGAAATGGCCTTACAGTCCATGCTTTCATCTACTCCTCGCGAGCCGGAAGCATCAGCTGTAACGGGGATTGCCACTTCACCCGAAGAGCACAAACGCAAAAACAATCTGTCTGAACTGAAGGTAATGATTGCAACACTGGCCATGGCCATAAATGAGCTCAAGAAAGACATTCAGAAAAATATAAAGAAAGCTAGAAGACAAACGAGAAGCTGCGGCTGGAGATGCAGGAGTTGCGGCAGGATAATAAAGACTTTGAAAAACATGTATATAATCGCTTTGATGCAGCCTTTAAAAGGTATGCTGGGAAAAACTGAGGAACACATTCAGGAAAATGCGTCCAAACTGAGAGCACTTGCCAATCAGCTGGGAAGATGTTAAACAGACATTCACGACTCGAATTGAAACAGCCGAACATTTGGCATCTACTGCCGATAGAAAAGCTACAGCTACGAATTCCGAATGCAAAAAACTCAGAGACAGACTTGTTGCTCTGGAAGATGGATGCAGAAGGAATAATATTAGAATCGAAGGTCTACCTGAGAGTCGTGAAAATCGTACCTGAACTATTCTCAAAAATAATTGGAGAGAACTTTAAAATCAGACACCGATAACAGCAGCTTATCGTATACGTGGATCAAATACCTCTAAACCTGGGACTCTAATGGTTCGCTTTGAGAGATTACAATTTAAGTTTAATGTAATGTCACGTCTCAGACAGAAACAAGAAATTATTTGAAAATAACCACATTCGTATTTTCCCTGATTTCTCACCCTCAACAGCTGCTAAACGTGCCGTTTTTTACAACATTAAACAGCAGTTACGGAAAGCCGATATCAGATACAGCCTCTTGTATCCTGCCAAACTGAAAGTGGATATTCAAGACAAATATTACATCTTCACCACTACGGAGGAAGCAGAAAAGGAGTTAAGAAAGCTGATCCCAACACTTTTTTGAAATACGATCGTGAGTCGCATCCTGGCATGGCATGGCAAGAAGATATTACCTGCTGTCTGATCCGCTTGCAATGATACGGATACCATAATTATACATCCTTTTCTCTCCTCGGCCACTTTTTTTTACTATTCTAAAGGAGACTGTTTAACATCATACCCTTGGTTTCTTGTTATTCTTATTATTGCATTAGGGTTTACTAGGCTTATCCAGGGAGACTTTTTAACACCATTCCCTGGGTTTACTAACTTAATGTTTCAAGACTGTTGAAGAATATATTTTATGCTTATAGTATGTAGACTTTATCGGCAATAGATCTCTCTTATTTTTTAATCCTCAAACACCATTGCTGAGGGGCTTGCTTTGTTTTGGACGTGCTCCGTCTCTAGGCATGTCAGAGGACTGGGACTTTGTGAAGTGGGGTCCAGCCTTATGTGGGGATGGAATGATTACAATAAAATCAATAAAATAAAATAAAAAAAAAAAAACATTTTTAATCATCATTGACCAGAAAGCAGGAGACAGAGCTGCAGGTGGAAAAGGATGGACAGGATTACAAATGAGGACATTAGAGGGTCAGCTCAGGTTGGACAGTTAGGAGGCTAAGTCAGAGAGGCGAGATTGCATTGGTTTGGACATGTGCAGAGAAGAGATAAGGGGTATACTGGGAGAAGGATGTCAAGGATAGAGCTGCCAGGCAGGAGGAAAAGAGGAAGGCCTAAGAGAAGGTTTACACATGTGCTGAGAGAAGAAGACATGCAGATGGTGGGTGTGACAGAGCAAGATGACGAGGAGAGGAAGTGATGGAAAAAGATGATCAGCTGTGGCGACTTCTAACAGGAGCAGCTGAAAGAAGGAGAAGAAGATTCATGTTTCTCAGGGGTGCCAATAATTGTGAAGGGGACATGCGTGTAAAGTCGATTCAGAAAACATTCAGGCTCCTTCACTTTCTGCGCACACTGTGTTGTAGATGTAATTTTAAATTGAATACATTTTCTGAAAACATTTTTTCACTTTGTCATTATGGATCATTGAGTGTGGAATGATGGACAATAACAGTAAATGTCTGCAATTCACATTAAACCTACAACACAATAAACTGTGCATAGTGTGAAGGAGTCTGAACACTTTCAGAATCCACTGTTGCTTAAATACTGTAGTCTAGGTGATGCATTTTTGCAGCATTTTTTTTTTTTTAGTTTAACATTAATTTGTTACCTGTGTGTTTACTTGTTTGTTCACCGTGTGTACACAATGCATGAAATGCTTTTTTGTCTCAGGAAAATGCTTTAAATAAGCAGGTGGATATGGTACCCTTTAAATAAACCTGACACTTCTTTTTTTTTTATTATTTATTTTTATTAATTTTATTACAATCCATACAAAACAATCAAGTTTTTACAAAAAGAAAAATTAAGTTAAGAACAGATCGATCCCCACCCCTGAGAGAGAGAGCAAGCCAAACGGTGTTAAATTTAAGGCTTGTAAACATACCTAAATTAATAAATTATCTGTGCTTTATGAACTTATTTTAAAATATTACTGATTAGATCCTGCCATGTTTTGAAAAAAGTCTGTACGGATCCTCTAATTGAGTATTTGATTTTTTTCAACTTCAAATAATATAACACATCGGTTTCCCACTGACTTAAAAGAGGAGAGTTTGGGTTCTTCCAGTTTATCAGAATAAGTCTGCGTGCCAAAAGTGTAGTGAATGCAATCACAATTTGTTTGTCTTTCTCTACTTTAAACCCATCTGGAAGAACACCAAACACGGCTCTTAATGGGTTAGGAGGGATTATGAGTCCAAGGCTATCTGAAATGTAATTAAAAATATTTGTCCAGAATAATGTTAAATTGGTGCACGCCCAGAACATGTGACCTAGTGAGGCTGGGACTTGGTTGCAACGTTCGCAGGTTGGATCATGCCCTGGAAACATTTTGGAGAGTTTTAGTCGAGACAGATGTGCTCGATATATAATTTTAAGTTGTATAATTGTATGCTTTGCGCATATGGAGCTCGAGTGAATTCTCTGCATTGCTACTTTCCACTCCTTTTCTGATATATTAATTGAGAGATCTTTTTCCCAGTGTGACTTCTACTGCGGTCCAAGCCTGTGTATGTTCTTCTATTTGTGTCCAAACCTGACACTTCTTAACAAAATCCTTGTCAAAAACAACAAATGTGGCATGATTAAAAAGAAAAGTCAACAGGGCACACACACACACACACCCACACCAAATGATTGGTCAAACACGTTAAAACACAAACCACAACACAGAAAACACCAAGTCAGTGGACAACCAATTAGGTGTGTGAGATGTCAGAGCATAGGACACCACCTTGAGCTGCAGGCAGGCTTCAACAATCAAAGAATAAAATTTAGGACTAAATTAAAACTGGTCAAAAAACACCCTTATGAATAAACAGCTGCAAAGGAGTCGCTTCCTTCAGCCTTGTCAGAAATTTTACAGACAACCAAGGAAAGAACAGCAAAAGCAGCAGCTAACATTGGACTCTAGAGAACTTAATCCTTGTTTATAATGCTCACATGGTGCCTGCCCAAGCAGCTATGACTGCTTTAAAAAGATTTATCTTTAAGCCAAGGACTTGAATTGAAGTTACGCTGCACAAACACACACGAGGTGCATATGAGTGGTGGCCCTGATAACATCCAATATACCTGATGAAGTGCTGGTGATGGATGTTTTGACATTAATGCGGGGTCATGGTAAGGAAACAAAAAGTTGTTCCTAAAATGAGGATTAAGGTGCAGTTCCCGCCAGGGCCGTTTTAAGAACGAGTGTCATGCAAGACCAGATTAAGATCTCCATGCGCCCCTGGGGTATTCAATGAAGACATCTCCCTAAAAGAGCGTTGAACTCACTTTTAGCTGTTCGTTTCAGTGTGAGGACACCTGGTGGTTTAATTGAACAATTGGGTGCAATATGGAAAGGCCCCTTGCTGTCAAAACCATGACAGTAAACCTATCCCTAGTCTCAGGGCAGCCACCCCACTTACCCTCCCCAAGGGATATGCAGGTTGGAGGCTTTAACTCAAAATTTTTACAGTCCTTATACAGAACTGAAGCATCATAAAAGCGAATATTCAAAAGCAAAGATAATTACACTATGGCAATTAATTATGAAAACGTATTTTAACTAGTGTAATAACAAAGATGTGTATGCATTCATTTTTATGACTAAAACACAGTACCTCTTCTCTGAAGAAAACCGGTAGAGCAACATTCAAAAATACAAAGTCCCCTTTCAACAACCCTAAGTCTACTCGAAACACGTAAAAGACAAGATGGCAAAAGCAGCTTCACTGGGTTTATTAAAACCTATTTAAAGTAAAAAATATATATACTTTGTGCAAATGAATATTTTGGAAGATTAAAAGAAAGACCGATATAAAAAAAGTCACATAAACAAACAGACAGACAGGACTATTCCTTCCAAAGGGAAATTTAGGTTTTATAAAAGCTCTAGAAATAATACAACAAACTACAACAACCACAAGACCGCCCCCCCAAAGCACAAACAAGAGTTACAAAAAGAAGAAAAATGTCTGCTTTGGCTAATGATAAAAGAGGAGTCCCAGTGAGGCATTATAAAAGTGCACTGCTGGAGGGTTAAATAAATAATATTATTTAAGTATGTTTGCTGAGCACAGCTCTCTGGAGGTGGACCGCTTCATGTAAATCACCAGGATTAAACCTGCGGTCAGTCATTGCCTTAAACTAATGCACCAATGTGCTTATTTTACACGAAGTTAAAAAACAAATACACAGCAATTACCAAGCACTGCTAGGGAAATCGACAGGTTTATTGAAGCATTCTTCAATACCCATCATAAGAAATACCAAAAAAAAAGTGCACAATAAGTTCATGACCGAATTTAAAAGCTGGAAATTTTTGTGGACCATTCCTTCTTCAAACAGTAACAGTTATTCTCCAAAAGCAACTCTGCATTATAATGACAATAAGCTTTATAAAATATTCAGCTATAAAACAGCAGCTGCAAAAACAAGGACAATAAACAGCAAAATGTTGAGGAAAAAAGTTCTAAAATGTTCTAAAAAGTATTACAATGTACACATTGAGTTTTCCTTAATGTCAATGGTGTTAGCTGGACACTGATGCAATCTATGATAACATTTTCAGTTTTGCTTAACTCGGGTTCAGTGTGATAGGGAGCTGAGGCCTATCTAGGCAGCACTGGGCACAAGGCAGGTAACAGCCTCAGACACCGTACTAGCCCAGTGCACGGTCCAACCATGCACATAACCGCACAGAGTCAGTGATTCACTTAACGGGCCCATGTCTGGGGATGGCTGCTCCCGCCTGCTCATTAACACTACAACCAATTTGGATTTATTTACGAGGCTTCTATTGAAATGTCAGTAAAAACAGCTCTTAAAAAGAGGTCACATGTTTCATGTGTTATAGATGTTTTATTTTTGAACCTCCCAATACAAACTGACATTGCTACATTTCATTTTTGAATCAAAAAATATTTATAAAGCAAACTAAAAATGCTTTTCCAAAGCTTTGTAAAAAAAGCCTTATAACAGTTAATAATGAAACAAAAACAAAACAAAAAGGAACTACTACATACACAAACACAAGGGAAACGGTGTAGTTTCTCTCACTATTCTTAATACCCTGAATAGTCTATGTTTAAGTGTGCAAGAATAATTTGCCAAATCTACATTTACCTTGATTTACTTCCATAAGAGTTGTTGGCTGTCTGCCTCTCTAAAGCATCAGAACCACATAACAAGACAGGCAGACAAAAAGAAAACTGGTGGAACAGGTCAGACATGCAGCAACTTCTGTTAATTCTTGTATTGTTTTGAATCTGAGCACCACCCAAGATGCTCCATTTACCAAAGCCGTCCCAAATTCTCAATGATCACGTAGGGCCATTGTTCAGCATAACCAGTGCCAGCACTTTACATAATTAGTGATGCTTAAAATGTGAGGTATGTCACCAACAAGGCACCTTAAATGTCAAAGTCAAGAGGTATTGGAAGACTTTCGTGATGTCAAATATTAAACAAGTAGTAATCACTTAGTCAATGAGGCATCTCATGGGTGTATCAAACAAGCTGTACTGTACTAGGATATTGCAATGGCAGAGAAACTACATTTTTAAAACTACTACATAATTATGGTATGGATTCAATATTAAATCGTTATACAGACACTGGAGAAGCATAGGAAAGATGTGAAAGTAAAAATTACAATGAAAAATAATTACAGTAGAATCATGTTGCTGTAGTGATGGGCCATTTAAAGGGTATGCAAATTACAATAAAATAAGAGGAAATGAAAAGGATGGAATTCCAAAGTGGGTGTATAGCCATCAGGGAAGGCTACAAAGGAATTACAAGAGATTCACACTGATCTTAAATATGAACATTTAATCAAAGGCCTGGAAGTACATAAAACACACAGGAAGCACAAAAAATAAAACCTAACACTAAATTTACACAGCCAGACATTTCAGCCTCTCAAAACTACAGATTCAAAGATCATTTGAATGAGCATTTCAGTTTTAACCCCAAAAACATTTGAAAATGACAAGAATAGTTTTCCATGAGCTGCGCCCAAAGATTAAGAGTTCATTATACATAAATGAAAAATCAAGTGGGACTGCAAGAAAACCACAGCATGTGCTTAACCAAACAAAGCATTCATAAAAACACTAAGACCTCTTTGTCTGTCTTCACTACTCAGGGTTAATCAGTTGATCAAATGTTGTTTCAAGGGCTACCCAGGATGCAACATGGAATTTCAGCTATCAGTCACTCATTCACTCCGGATAATAAACGGCACAAGACTGTACTCAGGGGGACAAAACACCAACACTGCAAGACACATGCCTCCTGCTTAAACAAAAACAAAAAAAAAAAAAAAAAAAAGACAAAAAATAAGTCCCATAATTAAGTGTTGAAACCACTGCTTTTTAACAAGAAGAAACAGATGTTGTCCTGTTCCTTACCTCACTTGATTTGGAAATGGCAAAGCTTTTCCAACTTCTCTGGAAACTTGAGCGAATATTTGGAAAGACTTTCAGGGTCTGTTGCAGTGTACATATACAGCTTCACAAAGCACACCAGGCTCATCTCTGAACGAGAACTCTGCCAAAAGCAGTAATAAGGGGGCACACACAGACACAGGAACCAAAAAAAAAAAAAAAATTGCTGATAGAGTTAATAAAAATGGGAGTGCAGTCACAACGGCAATACTTATTATTAATATCAGGTGGAAGAAACAATGTTTTTGCTTTGTCATTATGGTATACTGAGTGTTGGTTGATGAGGGAAAGAACGCCTGCAAAATAAACATTTTAAAAAGTCAAAGGGTTTTGAAGACTTTCTGAACACATTGTACATGTAAAATAAAACTGCACATTAACAGTTGTACCACAGATCTGTTCTTGTCAAGTGCCTTGGGGAGATGTCTCCAACAGAAAGACAATAGAGAAAACAAAGTCTTTTTGCCTGTAAAGAAACTAGTACTTGCAAGAGAAAGTCATGCAGAGGGTATCCTCAATGTGCTCTGTACATACAGCTGGATGAGATAAGAAGGTTATAAAATGGAAGGATGGATGTTTGACTGCCAGAGCTGAACAGCATACTTGCTTGTGGAATAATAAAACTTTAACCAGTAAGCTGTAATTGCAGAAATATATGGGTAACTAAGTATGTACCTGTACTTAGCTCCTCAGTCTGGTGAAGTGCATTCTAATTGGTCAACAATGACTTATTTAAAAAGGAAAAGCAAACAAAAATGCAGGTATGACCTTCAGACCAACAATTAGCCCAGCCAAAATACAAATCTGAAGTGAAGTACAACCATAATGTAAGCTTAACAAGGCACACGGCAACGTCACCCTCCTTCGATGTTTATTTTCAGAACTGACGGTGCAAGCTGTACTAGCTGCTAGGTTTGTTGTGTCCTCCGTTACTATGGCCGAAGCTAGGAATAATAACGTCTAAACAAGTAACGTTTTCAAAGTTGCCAGTTAAGCCGGCAGACATCTCCTTCTTAAGGGACAGGTTTAAATCTGCCACTACAAAAAGAACTAACTTAGATACTGCTTTAACTCCTTTATCAATTTTGTGGCTAACGGTCACCAAAAATGACCAGACTGTCTGCACAAGAGGTTAAAGGCCTGGCAGTATTGGGCTATAACAACACTGGAAAAGAATGCTTTGCTTCCTGAAATGATTTTAGGATCTATGATGGACAACTTCAAGCTGAAAACAAATTTCAGATTGAGTTGAGAGACATTAAAATAACATGCTCAATTAAGCATGTTTAATTGCTTAAAGATGACACATTGCACTTGATTGACTGAGCTAAAATATATTGCTGCTGATTTTAGTTTGTACTCCGCAACTGATGCTTTTCATTTCAGGGTCCAACACTAGCCAGCCCACATTAATGGACTCCACTTATCCCAATATCACTTTTCCATCACTGCAGCATCATTGCACTGTCACCATGTTCATGACAGACGGCACCAAGATTAGCAGGGAAGAAGTTCAAGTGGGGATAAAGAAAATGTATCTTTAGCAACATGTTGCACTTCCTTGTTTTGTATGCTTGAAACACAATGTCAACCAAATGGATGCAGTTTGGTGCAAGGAAATTCTAAACAGCATCCACGAATGCTTTCCATGCAATTTCCTCTGTCCCACTAGAAGACATGTGAAACGCTTGACATTGATGATATGTATGCTTTGTGGCCTTCCTTAATCTTGGCATCAGTAATTTGCGGACAATTGTGTCCCATTTATTGAAATCCTTCACATTCATGTTTACGGCTTTCACAAATCTTTCCATCAGTCCAAATTTTATATGAAGAGTAGGCAAAAATATCTTTCTTGGGTTTAGTAATAGTTTATGTACCATACTTTTCTGCTCTGAAAACAAATGTAGTTTTTTGTAATACAATAAGACTCTTTAGCACATAGCACTTGGTATATCTGTGCTGCAGTGTCACAATTTACAGCTTAACGCAGATAATCCAGATGTAGAGGTTGTCTACTTAGAATATGAAAAGAAATCACAAAAATAGGTTACTTCAATATGTGATAGGAAAATGTAAAGGTGATTTAGGTGAAGGCAGCATGGTGGCGCAGTGGGTAGCGTTTCTGCCTCACAGTTAGACCCGGGTTCACTTCCTGGGTCCTCCCTGCGTGGAGTTTGCATGTTCTCCCCGTGTCTGCGTGGGTTTCCTCTAGGCACTCCGGTCTCCCCCACAGGAGGAAGGTTAGGTGCATTGGCGATTCTAAATTGTCCCTAGTGTGTGCATGGTGTCTCTTTGTGTGTGTGTGTGTGTGTATGCCCTGCAGTGGGCTGGCACCCTGTCCGGGGTTTGTTTCCTGCCTTGCGCCCTGTGTTGGCTGGGACTGGCTCCAGCAGACCCACGTGACCTTGTGTTTGGATATAGCGGGTTGGATAATGGATAGATGAATGGATGGATTTAGGTGATGGGTGGCACAGGGATAGCGCTGCTGCCTCGCAGTAAGGTGGGTTCGCTTCCCGGGTCCTCCCTGTGTGGAGTTTGCATGTTCTCCCTGTGTCTACGTGGGTTTCCTCCGGGTGCTCTGATTTCCTCCCAATATCCAAAGACATACAGGTTAGGTGCACTGGCAATTCTAAATTCTCCCTAGTGTGTGTGTGTGTGTGTGCGTGCGCATGCGCGCGCCCTGCCCGGGGTTTGTTTCCTGCCTTGCGCCCTGTGTTGGCTGGGTTTGACTCCGGAAGACCCCCGTGACCCTGTAGTTAGGATATAGCAGGTTGGATAATGGATGGATTTAGGTGATCAGCAGGCCAAAATCTAAAACATAAACTTAAGTGCCCAGGAAGTAAAATCATCATTGACCATTGTCATTAACCGTCCCTTTATGTTAACCAAACTAAAGACCTGGCTGGTATTGGCTAACACTGCCAATTACATCAATGTGGCTGCCAGAGCAGTCGCTTCATGTTCTTGGGCACTCATCTAACTTGGGCCAACTACGTATCTATGTTGTAATTAAGGCAGAACACCAGAAACTTCCACTTACTCTGGAAACTCAAGAAATCAGGCAACGGTTACAGGTATTTATTAATTTATATAAAGGTAAAAAAAAAAAAAAAACAACATTTGTACAAGTCTGGTATGAAAACTTTATATATTACAAACTTCACAGCACTAAAGAAGGGTAAAGAATACAGCACTGGCTATCAGTGGAACAGATCTATAATTGCATTTTTGGATGCAATCAGAGTTCACTGAAGTTCACACCTATTGTTTAATTATAATTTGACTGCCTAGCATTTAGTGAAGTACTAAGTTAATACAATATTACAGTATTAGAAAACTATAAAGGTCAGGGCCTGTACCAGCAGGAGTTAGAGGACATCCCAGATGGGAAGCCAGTCTTAACCTGCTCATGGTAGTGATGCCAGGAGGAGGATGTACAGTGGGGAAATAAGCAATACAAGATTACATGTGCCCCACCCTGTAACTATTAAGGATCCTTCAGGGCTGTCTGGCCTTTTTCATTAAAACCAGGGGCCGCCAATCACAAGATTTTAGTAGGGCTATGACTAGCATTAACATGCTTCAGGAGAGACCAGAAATGACTTGGCATGTACTCCAGAAATCTGACTTCAGACCCCAGTGGCCCTAGCTCCTGTGAACTGAGTGTTGAGCGAACAAGAGGATGAAAGTTGCAAGGAGTAGTGTTTTTGATTTATTCTCTTATTTTTTTTTTTTTTTACTTGAAAGCCAGTTACCCTTCTTTTTAGCTCTTCTAAGTCTTTACCCCTTTTCCGTAATGTTTGCTTAGGTTTAGGGAACCAATAGACCTCTCCACTTCAGGCCAAAACATAATAAACCTTAACTTGCACAAATTCAGTACAGGGACAAACAGCATTTAAAAGATCTGTCCCTGAAAAAAGTGGTCCTGCATGCCACCGTAGTGAATGTTAGGAAGGCGGAGGAAGTGTTCAAGTCAGGAAAAGGTGTCTGCAGAAATGTGCTGAGTAAAGTCTCAGTCTTTCACTCGCATAAACCTCAAAGTAAGTTTTGGCAGCAAACACGAACAAAAAAAAAAAAAAAAAAAAAAAAAAAAAAAACAAAAAACAAAACACCAAACACTCCATAGCCCAAACAGGCCATAAAGTATACTGAGGGCACTGTTCTTCAGGAATGCAGATGGAGCGTTTCAGAAAATCTAAACTGTATGAAAAATCTAGATGCCATACCTCCTTAATTTTACTTTTCACGCTTGTTATAGAACTTAAAACTGGCTTTACAATAAACAAAAAAAGGTAATTCAGCAAAATTTATGTTGTGGTTACTGACAACTTTATTTTATCATCATAACAAAGCCAGTTGCATGGAAATCTGATTTGGTGAAACTCTCACACAAAATCTCAAAACAATCAAACAGTCCTGAGATGTGAGTAACCTCCAACTCACAACTGCCTTGAGACAACCTGTTTAACATAAACGTGGTTGGCCATATTCATCGGATTAGTGTTGATGATTCTTGAGGTCAATGCATTAAATTTGTGCATCTCGCAGCTTATGGTTAAGTGCCATGACCAAATCTGCAAGTCCTGGGCTTGACTGACGTAACTGTACACTGTAACATATAATCATTTCCTGTACTTAGTTTTTTTTATCAGGTTGACAGCACTAGACTCAAAATTTAAACTGCTTCTGCATAGGGTCATTTCACTGCCAAGTTTCAATGATAACCTTGGACAGGAGGTAAACAGAGTTCAAATTTATACGGATTTAGATACTCCAACACAGATAGCAAACTGTATTGGTGAGGGGAACTACATCAGAATTAGGTGATATTTTAAGTGGCATCCATCAGGATCCAGTGCTGGGGCGGATGTTCTTTTTAATATACAGAGTGATCTGGATATGATAAAATCAATAGGCTGATTATGTCTGCAGATACCACCAAACTAGATGAAAGTGCAGAGAATGGAGAATCAGATAAAATCTTCCACAGTTACAGAGGCTTGGGTAGATTTGAAGCAAATGAAATTTAATATAAGTAAATGTTAACTATGACAACAGACACAGACAACATGTGCACTAAGAGTTAAATATTTGCTGTGGTGTTCATTTTCTAACAGCTGCTTTGGTTATTTAATTGCAAATTTTTCTCCAACTCTAATCTAATTGATGCTTACATGTTGTCCTGGTCTCTGTTCCAGCTATCTGGTCAGTTACAGTGTCTGTAAAGAAACACAGCCCATTTCCTCCTTAAATGCATGACTTTAGGCAAATTTTGGTTTCTCATTTGGATTCAAATTAATTTGATTATTGTGAATATCTCATTTAAGACATCAAATCATTATATACAATTGCAGTACCCCATTAGATACTGTTGTACTGTTAAGATGTATGGCACAGTATGTATTGCAAGACTGGAATCTCACTGGTGAAATATGGTTAATGAAATTGGACTGTAATTTAATTTCACAATTTAGTTAAAATGTTACCATTAATGCAACTACATACAGAAACAATCTGGACAAGAGGATCATCAATAAGCTGGTTAAAGGTGCAAATGATACCAAACTGGGTGAAAGGGCAGATAATGGAAATAAATCAGCTCAACTGTTACAGACGCTCATGGGCTGAATATACAGGCTTGTATTACACGTAAGAAGTAAAACTGAAAGACCTAATACACAATAGGAGGTCTGAAACTTGAAAGTACCCCTTATGAGCAGTGGCGGACTGTGCATTTCACACCTAGGCCTTCAGTAGTGCTCCATGTGAATAAACCCACCCCTCAAAAACTAATTTATGGCTATAAAAACCATCTTAATATGCAGAAATCCAGTATAAAGAGCCGTTGCATCGCAGACAGATAACTCCTGTAGCCACAATAAATGCCTTTATTGAACAGACAAACCAGGGGTGAACAAGTTCCTTTCTACTGCAGCCACAGCCGCGACACACATAAAAAACATCAACAATAACTCATAAACTTGCAATATTATTTAGGAAAATCGCAACTTTTTACTCACCAAAAATTCGGATTATTTGTAAACAAAATCCATCCTCCTCTCATTCCTCAAAAAACACTTCAATTACTCTGTTGTACAGAATATCCGTGCGCTTCAGTTCCATAAAAAAGTCCCTTTCTATCGCTATCGAAGATAATGCTGAAAGTCAAACCTGCCCTGTCGTACTTCTGGCATAAGTTTTAATTTGCTTTAGAGCTAAAAATGTCCGATCGACAGAAGCAGTGTACACAGGAATGGTCACCGCCAAATATACCAATGTGTACAGCTGCCCCATGCTCTCATTCAGATTTTTCTGATGAAGGAAGTCAAGGAGATCAGTGGGATATTTTCCTGCAAAATTATCCATGGCATACATTACAGTCAGTTCTGTTTTTAGCCGAGACAAATCAAAAAGTGCTCCGTGGCTCTGTGTTAAACTGGACAAGACTGCATGCGGGAAATTTTTCTTGTATTCCCAAAACTTCTGGGGGTCGAGGAGCGTGACAAACATCAGTTTTTCGTGGTCTTGAAATCTGGTCTGTGTCTGGCCATTAATATTGTCCAGAATCCTGCCATGGAGTTGGCGGTAGTGTGCGCGAGGATCTTGCGCTCGGAGCGCCTGCGGTGTGTTCAGTGACATTGTACAGTTCCTCATATCGGCTTCTATCCAATCAATGGGTCTGAATACGGTGACGTTGCCGTACGCCTGCTAGAGGGCCGTACTGACACCAACTCAAAATCTGATTGGTTTTAATCGACATTTATTTTGTGTTAGAGGGCCTGCAGAGCGGATTGTGAAGGCCTCTTTTGACTTTGACTCTGCCTGGCAACAAATGATGGCTGAAATGTGATTGGTTAAATGCTTTAATACGACAATACATGTCTGGAAGCAGCACAACCATCGGAAAAGCTATGAAAGGAAGACGACAGACTATTCGGAATTATTTAATAAGTATTCATGGACAAAATATAATTAAGTCATCAGTTTGTGATTCAGATATTTTTTTAGGTCAGCAGAGAAGGCCTCGCAGGCCCTGACGGCCCACCAATGCTTATGAGAAGGACCTGGGAGTCACAGTAGACGCATCACTACCGGCATCCATAGAGCTGGCACAAGTGATTGAGCAGACTAATAGGATGTTAGGTTAAGTATTACTATATGTGGAGTACAAGACAAAGGAGGTTATGTGTGAGCTTCAAATTGCACTGGTGAAACCTCACCTGGAATACTGTGTGCAGTTTTGGCCTCCATATTACAAAGGCGACATTCCAGCCTCACTGAAAACCTAGAGAGGAGCATTTTTCTTCATGCAAAGAACCATAGACATGCAGAGGAGACTAGGACTTTATGGACAATCAGGACAGTGAATAGGAACACAGAGGGAGAGCTTGCTGGGCTGAATAACCGGTTTTCATCACAATTGTTCTCATGTTCTGAAAAACAAAAAATCACCACCAGTGAACTGGTTGAGCCAGTATGAGATTATGTTGTGTGCGTGCCAGAAAATGAACTCCATATAATGAAAGTTTTAAAACAAGTATCCTACAAACAATAGTCCTGATGTCAGGATGTGCCTTAATATCCACAACAAAAGGTCTGAACAAACTACAGCACCTGCCTATTGTATTCTAATTTAACACATCAGAATTCCAATTCAAAGCAATAACACCCAAACTTTACACATCACTGGGAATAGAAAAAAATCAGTAGAGAATAAAAGACTGTCACAGATTGGATGTAACACAACAATTTATATTTGGCAGAAGGCACTACACCAGTATGGCTCCAATCCCAAGAGCCAGATATGAAGAAGAAAAAAAAATTATTAATGCTGCTGTGGTATCTCAAACCCCAAAAAGGGGCAGTCACTCTTCTTTCACCCTGTACAACACTGCTGTGAGGGGAACACCTGGTGCCTTTTGGGAGGAATGGGGGCCTGAGCCAAATACCACAGTACTCAGATTGCTTGGTGGATAACCAACGTTTCATTCCATTTATAATATTCATAATGTTTCCAACAACTAGACAGATTCTTGTGCTTTATACATTTATTGTTTCATTCCTGACAAACCTGAAGTGCCATTTCAATTTCAATGAAACAAAAGATAAACAGTTTTGTGCAAAACTTTGTAATTCAAAAGTGATTGTCACATGTTACTCAGAAGTTATTACAGAAGCAGGCTTCAAAACCCCCTCCAACTAGCTTTAAGTTGGGTGGTAGTGATAAAGGCGGTATCAGCTAGCAGGTGGAAGGAACGCCATTGTGACATGGTCAGGGAAAAAACTGCACATTGGTTAGGTAGCCAATTACCCCACGTGGTGGTCAGAACAGGCCTTGAGGCTTCAATCCACTCTTAAAAATAAATTAGGATCAGTAACAGGCTTCACACAGTAAATCACAATAAATCGATGCTAACAGGTTTGTGAAATACCAATAACTCAGGCTGCATACAATAACAAAGGCCAAGTCCAGACTTTCTTAATCTGTTGGTGTCTTGCTAGATAACCTACCAAACATTAAAAAGACTGCAGTTTTTTCTTTCCCTACATATTAGAATGTTTTTCAAAGCACAAAAAAGCAACTTCATACACAAAGAACTCAACCCAGAATGAAGTGGTTCTTTGCCAAGCAAAAGTTCAGCAAGGAGCCACACAACCCAGTAAAGAAGCATAAAGTGTCATCAAAGAACCAGCATATTTAAGAGTGTCCGTTTATTTTTACCCTCGTGTACAAATACTTGGTGTAGCTGCTCCTTAATAAAACCCCTTTTCTTTCGTCTCTTTAGACTTGCATCTTGTTATTTTGGAATCCCTGAAGTCCTTGACACTATCGCATCTGCCCTCCACAATGATCATGTTGATTAATTATTTCAATATTTGACACATTATAAAATGAACTGTTTTATGTTATACGGCCCCATTTGTTTCTCATCTGTGAGAGATAATGAACTTGGGATCTTACTCATCAGTGAGGCTCTCCTGAGCCTCTGACTAATTAGTTCCAATCCTTCAATAAGCTGACCGTCAACACTAAACTGTTTGCAATGGGATGACAATTATGTTTGGAGGTTTATCAGGTAAGGAAGACAAAAGATTCAAGGTTAAGTTTGTTAGCGTCACTAATCAAGGCTCCAGAGAGTGGTAACAGGTTGGACGTTGATTAGCACATGCTGGTAGGAATTGCACTGTACTCTGCACACGTGACACTAAGTACTCTATAAATATAGGTTCTCATCCTCAACATAATCTTCATATGGTTAAGATTTGACCAGAACCCTGTCATATGCTTTTGTGCTGAAACTGCAGTGTCTGCTCCCCAGTTAGTCTTGGCACAAGCTCAAGGAGCACCTGGAAAGCTGGCAAATATTATTTGTGCCACTTTATTTGCTAATAAGGGAATTTAAAATCACTCACTTTTTCAGTTATGGTTTAATGTGGAATGGGAGGTTGTAAGTAAAGATCTGCTTCCCCTCCTCCAACTAAAACAACCATGTTTAGAAGCTGGCAGCACTTCAATAAAATGTGAAAGGCCATGGGGTTTCACTTCACTCTGGACAAAACGTAAAAAGGAAACAAAACAGCAGTACACAGAGCTCTATACAGACCTCATACTGGGGGCAAATGAAAACATGAAATTAAGAAAAAAAACTAAGAAAAGTAGGCAGAACATTGTCATCAGTTGCCTTTTCTGTTCACATTGAAGTGTATGTCACCAAAGGTAAGGAGCCCCATAACCTACAAGTCTCATAGCTCCTTTCTGAAAGCTTCCAAACGCCAGACAGCTTTAAAATTTTCCCAAACGAGCATTTTGAGAGGTGTGAAGGCCTCACTGAGGTAATCTTGTCCAACACGTAACAATCATAATATATTGCATGTTATGTTTCAATGCCCTTGCCAGCAGCGTCAGCGTTTCCAAGGGAGCCAGCTACCATCAATAGATTTAATATACAAATAAGATTAAAGATTACCACAGCTGGTTATGACAGGCTTGTAGTTCAAGTAGCACAACGGGACAGCATCAGGAAGTGAGCAAGCTGAGGGCAGTTGCATGGGTGTCAAACTGGAGTAACTGGCTGTTCTAACGTAGGAGAGTGTGCAGCTTTCAAATGACTTAAAAAATTAAACTAATCAGTAAGGATGACTGTCAACTAAAAAACATGGCCATGACAGCACATTAAGACAGTGCTAACAATTGGACAAGAAATTCTATGGCTTGCATCACTCTGTGTCTGGAATGCCTGAGGAAGGAAGAGTATTTACACGATTGCTAGAATTGTATTTGGTAAGTGTGGCACATTCTGTAAATGGGCTGTCGTCATGGGAATTGACTTTAAAATTATGTACTGCCTTCCATGTGTAAACCATCTGACAATTTATTTCACAATCACCTTCCGAGCATTCTGTGATTTTGTAAGAATTTTTAAGTAAGCTTATTTCAGGGCTATGAAGTTGAGGATTAAAACACACAACGCATCAGCCGTATCTTCACTAGCATGATCTGTTGGTAACAGGTTAATTCAACATGCACATTAGCGCCAACATTAAAAGGCCGTTTCACACAAAATAATCATCTTGGCCCATAGAAAACAAGTGGCACAGTGGTTATGGCTTTGGACTTCAAAACCTGAGGATGTGGGTACAAATCCCACCCTGAGCAAGTCACTTCACCTGCCTGTGCTCCAACTGGAAAAAGAAAAGAAGTGCAACCAATTGTACCTCAAATGTTGTAATTCGCTTTTGATAAAGGCATCAGCCAAATAAATAAATAAATACACCTGTAAAAATCATCTCTCTATTATAAAAAAAAAATAATCTTGGAACGGAGACGATACATGATCTTCACGGAAGACAATTTGATGGCCCGTGAGACACACTTTAACGTCACGCAAGACAAGGCAGTGAGACAACATTTAAAACAGGTTCACAGACATCTAACCCAGCAGTTGTTGGAACGCATTTGGCAGACACGCTTCATGAGCTCCCAGCTCTTAAAACAAGGCATAACAACAAGTAGAACACGCAGCTCACCAGCGGCAGCAAGCCAGCAGATGATCTGAATGCTTCTCCTTAGCATGCATTTAACCAACCTCCCCCATTTCACAATGCGAGCGGCAGAGGCGCAAAATGGCAAAAGGACAGCTGTTGTACAGGCTTTGAAATGATCAACACGCAGCTCGCCAGCAGCAGCAACAAGCCAGGAAGATGGTCCAACCGTTTCTCCTTAGCGTGCGTTCAGCCATCTATCCTCCGCCCCCGTTCACAACACGAGCAGCGTTATATGTCTTGAGAGAAAGAGATTTAACCACGCCCGGGGCTGGGAAAAAAAGGACAAGTACAGTAATGGTTTTACAGACGTTTTAAAGTAAAAGTGAAAATAATGCATATGTACTAATTCCCATGAAAATAACAATCTCTTTAAGATATATATCCAGTAAACCAAACCCGGGGGTTGGCGAACGAAGCGTGCAGGGGGTGTAGCCCCCTAATAATACTAAATATTACATTCCCAAGACAGACACAAATACAGAGCTATTTAATTCAATGTGTCCAACTTCCGACTCCAAGGCATTCCACCAGACTTTCAAGAATTAGGAAAAGTTACGATCAGAAACAAATGTCAGTTTCTCAAATGCCAAGAGTAAGAAAAACTGAAATCCTTTACTAAATTTAACACCACCTGTTCTTGTACACAAACAGTAGAGACAACTTTTTGCATAAAAAACCCATCTACGCTTTGAAACATACTGTGGGTTAAATTTCTAATGCCAAGCATAAGGAAAAAAAAGTTTCACATCTTTATCACCACAGTGTATCACGTAGTTCAGGTGCATCAAGAGAGAGGGAAGCAGAAAGAGAAGCAGTGTGTTTTTTTTTGGGGGTGTCTGAAGGTCTGTCTCGTGTCTGTTTCATTTGTTATTAAAACAGTCATAAAAATTCAGACCACAACAAGAGATTAAGAACGGTTACAACTCATGTTATCAAATCAAAGAAGGGGCATAAGCTCAATGTTACAGATAGAAACCTATGCCAGTCAAAGAAATGCAGCAGAAAATACAATAAAGAAGAGAAACCCACCTGGAAGAGCAAGTAGGAATGGAGAAAAAGAAAAAAGTCAAGACTGATAACATCTGGAAGATATGCAAAATGGATTAGCTCGTGTGCACAGAGTAGTTCTTGAAGGGATGTCAACTGCATATCCAGGTGGGCTAACCAGATGTCTGTATCCACAGCCAGAAGCCAAAAATAATACAAAGTGTAGGTGAAAAACAACGTGTGGCTGCTGCTTTAACTTATGTGTGTCCATTACTTGGCGTTTCACATTTATCCAGTCTGTTGTTGTGTAAATCAAACAACATTTATTTTGTAAGTAATGGATTTCCACAGTTATAGCATGAAACTTTAAGACAGACATGGTAAGAAATCTGTGATTTCCCACAGCTTTATCATTTCACACACAAACTTAAAATACTTCCTACTTCCCGCTAAACCCTGAAGCCCAGCACCCTTTCTTAAACAAACAATATCCCATTAAAACTGAATCGTTATCTAGCACTATTCTTAATGAATAAACTACAAAAGCTCACACACAAACATAATACAAGATTTTTTTACTCTGATCCCTGACAGTACAGACAAAGACAGAGGGGGTCAAAACCTCCACTGCACGGATTGTAATTTGGACAGCTTTGTGGGAATAGCTGGGAAGTTATTGGCAATTAAGCTAACTTTTACACATAACAACAAACGCAGTAAAAGGTTAGCACAGTTACTGATACAGGCCCATCCCTAGAGTTAAAGGGAACGTTTTATTCAGACAGGCTAAGACATGATGGAAGAATTAGCATGAGTGGGTAAACAAAGTAGGTTTACAGACAAGAAACTATAGAGCTGTTTCTCCAAACCTCGATGAACATCCCAGAGCAGGTCAGCTTACATGAACTAGTAGGAATTGACAGGCATTTTGAGAAGCAGAACACAAAGGGGCCAAAGATGAGGGCTTAAGTGCCCTCTCCCTCTCTAAGAAGCGGTCCAAAAAGAGAATCTTTAGCTGTAACAAAGAGGAAAAACAGTTTGTGGGGATCAAATGGTAATGGTTAAACTGCTCAAAAATTGGAGGAAATGAAACAGGGGGGGAAAAAAGCAAGAAATGTATTAATAGTTTTAGACAGGGAGTTGTGGGATCCAAATTTGAAGCTAATTAATTTTTTTTGCCATGAATTTTCAAACTATGACTGATTTGCCTATGGTATTTGTTTACTTTCACATGGGACTCCTGTTCCTATTCTGGTGTTCTTTAAATCAATTGGCTGCCAAAATGAGTTTAATTTTGTGCCACCCACATGGCTTAATATGCAGTATGGAATCAGTGTGAAAACTCCGAAACAATCAGGCACGAAAATTCACTTAAGGCGACCCCAGGCATCAGATGAAGGGAAAACATCTTGCAGTGTATCCAGGAATATTGTTAAAAAGCCAAGGAGTTTGCCCACAGTGAGGTTCTGCTCATGACAGGATGATAAAATACTCGGATAAGAACTGTACACCGCAAAGGGTCTCAATGAATATCATTCACTCGATTCTTCTTTAAAAATGTCCATGTATCTCCATTTCTGTGGGTGTACCCTTCCAATTATATTCCTTTTCTGTCTGACACATTAATTTAATTACTGTAACTACCTCTCTAAGACATATCCCTAATAACTACCCATTGATTAGCAACAAATACCAACCATTAATCAAAATATTCAAGAGGAAACAGTGTATGTCTGCATATTGTGCAGAAACCATATTCATACAAATATACATCTGTCACAAGAAATAAAAAAGCAGCACCTTTGGAAGAGCACTATATGAAATCTTCAGCATTGACTCACAGTTATCTGCTCATACTGCTTTATCTATATTAATAAAATTCTAAGCTGTTTGCTTGTCAAACAACCAATAACAACTGAAACATTTTCCACTAAATTGCCCACCTATGTTGCCATTTGTCCAATTTAAAGTAGAGACTTGTACTATATTACATTTTGAGGACAGGGGTCCTAAAAGGTGAGGGCGCAACCCAAAACACACTGCAGAAACCAGTGACTACAATCCCCATCTGTCAGCAGGAGTGAGTGCACTGGTGATATGCATCCTAACAGCTCCAGCTTTTCTACCAGCCAAAGGAGGATTTCACCTAAGACCGCTGGGCACAGAGTTTTCTTCTCAACCCATCTGGATAACAAAATCATTGTCTCATTAGAATACAACTATTGTCTAAGATTTATGCCTTTTTTGTCTTATTGTGGATTGTGTTTGGCAATGATGAATTTTCAAAAGACCATTTCTATACATTTATTTATATCCAGGCAATGTCAGGTACTTCAGCTAATATGATTACACATGGATAAATCTACCAGAAGGAATCAATTTGGAGTACTGTAATACAATAAGATGAATAATAGAGGAGGGTAATGTAGTGATCCAAGTGCTAAGGTCAGTGGAGCACCCCTTGGTGACAGAGTATAGTGAAGGTCACACCACTGCTGCCATCAGTAGGTGGTGCACAAAGTGTTTTTGTTCCTACATGATAGACATCACACTCTAAAATGTGGCAATGTATAATTATCAGAGTTTCAGCAGGGTCATTTAGTGGACTTTTGTGATGCAAGTTAAACCAAGGATGGGTCTACAGTGCATCAGCTTTAGCAACAGCAAAAATGGAAGATATCCACTGCCAGAGATGTGGTTCTGGACACCCCAGACATATAAATACATGTGCGGACCAAAGCACCATCAAAAGGGACTCATCAGAGACACTGTCAAACCAGAAATGCCCATATGGATCATATGCAGTTGTTTTTCTGAAGATGAATTGCGGTCTCATGTTCTCCTCACCTGACATCTTTAGTGATGAAAGCAGACCCTGTCAGCAAATGGGTGAGAGTCATGTACATGTTCTTCTGAGACCTGGAGAGCAGGTAAATCCACACTGTATACACCAGTGACACAAACAGTTAATGCCAGGCATCATGCTGAAGGGTGCCATCTTCTACAGTGCTTACTTAAACAAGGCATTTACGGTGGAGACAATAGACAGTGCTACCTATGTGATAGATATCATCTAGCCAGTACTGATCCTGCTTCTGCATTGAAAGCGAGATGTCCTCCAGAGTACAAAATGCCCAGCCCCATTCCAACCACATAACTCACCATGCTCTAGTAGCTGTTTACCAACTTCCCTGGACAGTAGGCTCAAGAGAGCTCTCCTTGATTAAGGACATATGGGACTGCAATAGACAGGTCACCACTGGCTAAACCTCAGCAGGTCAAAAGGGCATGGCCTGATGTCAACAGGAGAACATTAATCATCTGTGGGAGTGTTTATAAGCCAGGCCTGCAACGCAGAATCAGGAGGATACACCCTGTAATAATGCGAGTATGCTGTGGCATGTGACACTATGCACTAAATAAACCAAGCTGTAATCACCCTGTGTGTCTGTGAGATATCACGTTCTTAGCACATTCAGAATGATTCTCCCACTCCTGTGGTGTGATGCCTACGCAGTGTCACTTTTCATTTTCTATTAGTATATTTGAGAGCCCAAGAGTGAAAATGATGATGACGGTAAAAAGTAATTATAAATTATATACTGCCAAACTTTATTATCCTTACAACATGCTGCATTTAGCACACAACTACGGTTAGTTTCAGTATTCTTAGTTCTTCCTTCTAGAACAAAGAACCCCAACTTTGAGGAAAATGCAAGATTAAAGAAAAACTTAAATGCAATGAGAAAAGAATAAAACCCAGCTTTTTTGGTTCAAAGGCAAGCATAGTAACCATCATACCGCCATCACAGCCTGTGAAGTACTAATAATCTGTCGATTGATCACACTCTACTATTTCATCCCACACACACTGATCGAAGGCCAAAAGTTACACATCAAAAAACCTAACCCATGTCAAGAAAGATTAGAAAGTCAAACTTCACATCTGTGATTTGAGGAACAAAGATAGTGCTTTATTAATAGAAATGTATTGCAGCATCCAAACGGTTGTACGTAACAGGGGAGACACAAGCAGAAAATAACTGCCAAAACCAAACCACTAGTCTAACGTTTGACTTCACAATTTGGCTGCTGGGAAGTAGGGATGTGTATTAGCATCGGGTAAATGGCTACTTCAGTGACCGTCTATATTCCAAAACCTACAGATGCCAACTGAGGTCCTGAGGAGCACTGCACAGCTGCTCTAGCCGGGAGACAAAGGCCCCCATTGTGTATAACGCAGTTTGAGGATGACACCCCAGAATGTTCAATTATTGGCAGCCTTTTGTGAGGAGGCATGAAAATCATACTGCTGCACAGTCAAGCTACCTACTTGAGCAGCGGCAAAAATGATCAGTTTGAACGGTCATCCACAGCTCTCACAAGGTACGCACCATGTTCTGGAGTACAGCAAATCCGGAGGCTATCAACCTAACTCATTCTTGATTACAAAAAGACGACACCAGGATACCTGATAACAGCAAGGCTGAGTAATGTAATGTCAGCCATGAATCATACTGCCAGCCTTAAATGTTCACCAATACACCATGTAGGGTGCCTTACACCACAGCAAGCCTCTCATGTAGTTCAATGCAACTCATGTGATGCTACTCACCAGGAAGACACAGACCCCTAAACAAAAACTTCAATCAACCAACCTCCAGTTAAGGCCATGTCACGTTAAACGACTTTTCCAAGAGATTGTCAGTCATAGCCTTCACTTGCATAATCTGAGTTTCAGGTAGTCGGTGGTGTAAAGTGACATGTCCAGTGACTCACTAACTAATCCACGATGCGCCCCTCAGACAGGGGGCAGGGGCAGCTCTGTGTGCGAGCAAATGCATGTAACACAGCGATGTGGATTAAAGAGCATGCATGTTCCAAACCTCATGAACAGAAGAGTTTTATGTACCATGACAGAACAGAAAAAAAATATATAAAAAAATAGGGGCTATGATTCTGCCCAAAATTTCAATCTATCACCTCCATAACACTGTCCACGTGTGTCCTTTAATGAAGCTCAGACTCTGGTTCATTGTTTCATAATGTGTCGTATTGATTACTGTAATTCCCTCTTCATTGGCCACCCTGCAAAATCTGTACAGAGGCTACAGTACATTCAGAACTCCGCAGCCACACAAAGCGCTTTGCTCACATCTCCCCTGTTCTCCCCCAGCTTCACTGGTTACCAGTTCCATCAAGGATTAAATTCAAGATTCTGCTTCACCCTGGAGTGCTGGGAGGTATATCGGTTCATACCAAAACACGTTTTTTTTTTTTTTTTTTGGTTATGATATGGATTTTTCTTATACCACACCAGTTTAAATAGCCTAAACAATGTTTTGGAATGTGGCGCAGTGGGAAACTGTTTTTTTTTGGGGGGGCGGTCATTTTCATTGCTACACCACTAAACATGCATGCAACGGAGCTCATACGTTAGTGGAGGTATTACGCAGTGAAAATGGACAGAGAACATTCCAAAACTGAAGCTGAAGCAGACAATAAGGTTGAAAATGGTGACACATAACCACTTTTGCCAAAAAAGGAGCCGTGTCTGTTGTCTGGAGAAACTTTGGTTTTAAAAGGTCAGATGACGACCAACCAACATTTACTGCAATTGCTGTCGAGCTAAAGTTTGTCAACACAAGCAACTTGCTGCACCACGTTATCTGCAAACATGCTTTGGAGTACCATGAATGTATGGAACTAAGATTGGCACACTCCACATCCTCAGTGAAAAAGCTAGAAGACGCTCGAGTCAGACGCGTTTGCCTATGACAAAAAAGCCAGTGGTGGATCGAGATAACCAACGCCATTTCAATCCATATAGCTGTCGTGTCAGTGGACAGAAATTATTAACATTACCAGAAAGTGTAGTTAGTTTACAAATAATATTTACTATTTATTCCTTTTCTAAGACGTGCTCAGTACAATACAACTTTTGTCAAGCACCTCTGGATATTTTACTAAGTCTAAATGCCTCTTCGGATGGTTGACAATATGTCGTCAAAATTATAGTTTAAGTTGTTTACAAAATGTGTTCAATAAAGAGGTTCTGTATTTTGACTGCAGCTGTCATGCAATGCGATTCCTTCACGTCATTAGTGCCACCCCCTTGAAAACTATCACTTTATGGTGCCAAGCAAACCTGTATTAAATCTTGTGTGCACATTAAAATGTCTTTTTATACAATGTACAATTCTCATGACAGTGGAATAGGTTATTCTTAGCCAGTCTACTGCAGTGATTGCAGTGGAAAATGTGGTTAACACTCACTCCTGCATGGGAAAAACACACCATTTAATATCGTGAAACTGGTATATATTTGAAAAATACCGTGATACAGAATTATGGTCATACCGCCCAGCACTACTTCGCACCTTCAAAGCCCTACCTTTGCCCCTCTCTACCTCACTCAGCTCCAAGCTCCATACACTCCTTGTCGCTCTCTCAGGTCCTCGAGCAGTCATCTCCTTACTGTCCCACACACTAGACTCTCCACCTTGGGAGGGCAGGCAGGTCCTTCAGTGCTGGAACTCTCTTCCTTAGTCTCTCTGAGATTGCTCCTCTTTCTCCACCTTTAAATCTCAACTCAAAACCTTCCCCTTTGATGAACTTTTGTCTTCTGTGTGATCTTTTTTTTTCTCCCCATCTATATGTTAAGGGACTTTGGGTTTGTGAAAGGCGCTCTATAAATGCAACTTATTATTATTATCAGCTGTCACAGCATGTGGTGGAAGGTAGACACTCAGCCACCACATATGACGTGCTCAGCAATTTTCAGTTGTTGAAAATGACACGAGTCCAATGAGGAGATCAGCATCTACAGTCGGACAGGCCTAACAACTAGAAGTCGCACAATGTGACAACGGATTTAGACAACTTTCTTCACGATTTTCAGGCATAGCCTTCACTTACACAATCTTACCGAGGGGGAGGCACTTGGTGCCACACTCACGTGAGTGCCAGTCATCTAGTCTGAAAGGTGCACCCTTACAGCTAGGAGAAATGAAGATGGTGGGCCTAGACGACAAGCACTCAAGGGTAGACCCTGTGTGCATGAGAGCCAATAACCCAAGAATGCACATCCAGAAGTACATGAGCAGGAATACGGAACCTGGAATGCGCTGGCTCTCACAAACAGAAGAGAAGCTCATCTGTCTGGTGTTTTACATATCACAACAGAGACTGCAGCTTAACTTGCCATACCTGTTGACCCTTAGAAAAGCACCAAGCTATTTTGGTGATCAGAAATCACGGGTGGACACAAATTCACCATGCAGTCAGTCTTGTACACTGGCATGGTCCCGTGGCGAGATCAGCCACTGCAGTCGGCAAGTCTAACGTTGCCTATGACTAGATGTCACGTAATGGGACATCAGGTTTAACGGCTGGTGAACAGATTGCCTCGGGTACTGTCAAAATGAACTTTGCAGAATGCACTGGTCAAGGCTTCTGGGAGGGCTGCCGAAGCCATCGGTACATTCCTGGCTAACCATAATCTGATCCTATTCACTTACTGTAGTTTATGTCTTCAGCAAAAGACAACGTCCACCCATTTCCCAAATTTGCTATATATGCTGAGCGAGGACCAGGAGGAAGCTGGTGCCTATCCCAGCAAGAGTAGGGCATAAAGCAGAAATAATCCCCGGACAGGACGCCAGTCTATCATAGGGTGAACACATTCACTCACACACTGGGGCCAATTTACTATTCCCAATCCACCTTAACTCCAGGGCTTTGGACGGTACGAGGAAAAGCAAATTTAAGACATTCTAACCTTATTACTTCCCATTATCGGCCATGGTGATTTTCAAGCAAACAGAACCTTATTTCTGGGGGCAAAAACAACTTTGAGGACAGTGTAGAAAAATAACACGTGTGCTCAGGTCACAAAACCAGGAAGCATTTCTTTGAACAGAGGAAGTGGGTGACAACTTTGCATAGGCCATGGCCACTGTGTCAAAGCGATGAACTGCTGGTGTTTGACTCTGCCTCAGAGAGTAGGACACCGAATGTGTAAATGGGGCAGGGTGGCTGCCAGAAAGTGCCAAAAATCCCAGAAAAAATGGAAGGACTTCAAAGAGCAGCCGAGAATTTCAAACATCACGAAACAATAAAGCTTACAGTAACAAAAGGGAAAATTTTAAAATGGACAGCCTCTTTCCTTTATAACCCTATTTGCACATTTTAACCTTTGCAAATGCAGTTCAAGTTGTGGAAATCTCAAAGAACATACTGGAAAAATCTTGAGAAGTCTTGAGAGTCTTGAGAAATGGGGGTAAGCAATTTGGGGAAAAGCATCATGGATATGGTGGACGTGAAGAGAAGTACCAGAGATTAAGTGGATTGTCTGTGTGAGGGGGGCGGATGCTAGTGGTGAAAGGGGGTATCAGGCATGAAGATGGAGTAGGAGAGTTGGTCCAATACATCGACCCCACATGGAAACGGTTAAAGATTTAGACGAAGACCCTTTGTAAAAGCACGCTGAAGCACTAAGCCCCTCTACTTTATCAACTCCCATTACAAGACCTTAAATATTAACTGTCAATTGTGTGTAAAGTAAGAATGACATCCTTTTTTTTAAAGAAAGCGTGCTTCATCTGTATTAGTTATTAAGCCAAACCCTCCTCTCAGTTTTAACCCTGTCCTTTAACTTTAAAGAAATGCAGTAACGACAACCGGATGCTCTTTAAAAGAAAGTGAAGCGCAGATCCTCAGCCAACACCAGGGACCCGTTCACACTGTGCGAGTTCGGGGGTCTCAGTCCAAGACTATCCCTTCTAATTTAGGGCAAACCGACATCTACCCAAAAACACACACGAACACATACAAGACTGGACAAAGCTAAAGCCCACTAATCTCCCAGTTTCAACAGAGCGAGTCTACGGGGGAATGAAAAGGGCACTCACGAGTCCTCGAGGCTCTGCTGCGCTCCGCCGATGAAGCCGTACTTGTCGGCGCGAGTGTCGGCGAAGCCGTTCATCTCCGACTCGGAGCCCATGGAGCTGCTGTCCTTGTCACTCTGGTTCTCCCGGGTTCCCTTCAGACTCGGCGACGGGCCGCTCCGTACCCCGTTCTCCTGGATCTTGGCCATGTCTCAAAGAGTCGGCTTCGGTGAAGCAGCGGCCCAAGTGAGCTCACCGCTCATGTTCACCGTAGCTATGGTGCGCCTTTTTACGGGTAGAAGGGCGTGAAATATAAAAAAAACAAAAAAAAACAAACAAGCGCTGGGGGAAAAAAGTAGCGCGAGACCAAAATAACACAAAACTCTAGGTAAGTCCAACTGCGAAGTTCAAGGTTATAAAGAATTCTCGGTTGTGTGTTGCCGTCCGTATACAATAATCCACGTAATCCCACTCGTTTGCTTAGTTTCCAGAGTGCGCGTGTCACTGCCACCGGACAGCGGAGCACTAAACACCGCGTCCAGCTCACCCGCCTTCCCCGAAACCGCGAGGCTCCGCAGTGGCAACGTGACGTCGGGAATTGGGCGGTACTTAGCAAGGCGCATGCGCAGTCGCTTGGCGCTGAAACGATCGTCTGCGCGCTGCGCTAATCCGTCTAATTTTTATTATGATCGCAGAACAATGGTCTCTACATCCTGGGAATAATTTTAATTCACAGTAATTGTCAGTTGCAGCAATTTATATGAACACTATTGCCTTGTAGAGAGTTTCCTTATTTACGCATGGAAACACATATTCCGTTATGAGTTTAATTTGAGGTCTCTCCAATCGGATTGCAATGCTGAATTAAAGGTGATATATAAAATGGCTTAATTCAGTTCTGAGTCGAGGGGAGTGAGGCCAAGCTGAGCTGCATTGGGTGCAAGGCAGGAACCAAACTTTGACGAAGTACCACCTGGAAGTCTCCTAAGTATAATTTTCATATTTTTATTATTGTTATGATTGTACTTTTTATTACTATGTAAGAATGAGCAATTATTAGTTTGAGTAACCATATTTTCTGTGCGTAGACGAAGTACAATGAACACACGTAGCGGGTCTTGTTATTTTTTTTAAGCTTAAACAAATACATTCACCTAAACTAAATTCCTTCTACAGTGCAAACCTACAGTGCCTTTCTAAAATATTCAGACCCCTTGACGTTTTTTTACATTTTGTGATGCTGCACCCTTGTGCTCATCTTTTCAATTCATTTTTTTCTCCACATTAAGTAACACTTAATAACCCAGACTGACAACATGAAAACCAAATTTCAGATCAAATCAGAAGAATCACATTGACACAGGTATTTTGATCCTTTGCTTTAGCTCAGGGGCATCCCATTGGATTGCTCATGGCTGAGATGTTTTTACACCTTGTTTGGAGCCCATCTGTGGTTAATTCAACTGTTTGGACATGACTTGTAAAGGCACACACACTTGTCTTTCGAAGGTCCCACAAGTAAGTGGAAACCAAGACATGAGGTGAAATGATTTGCTCGCAGCATTGAAGGTTCCCAAGAGCACAGGATCCTCCATAATTCTTAAACAGAAGAGATTTGGAACAAAAACGACTCTTCCTAAAAGCTGGCTGCCCAACCAAAATGAGGAAATGTGGGACAAGGTGAGGTGACCAAAGACCATATGGTCACTCTGGCTGTGCTTCCCAGAACCTGAATGGGGACGAGAGAAACTTCCAGCAGGCCAACCATCGCTGACTGCTTACGTGCACACACATACCGGATTAAGGTGATTAACCTGTGTTAAGTTTCTTAAAAAATTCTGTTTATGTGGGAAAGTAATCTTCTTGAGTTCTTTTTCAAAACACATACGCAGGCTGACTGAATGCAACAGACGTGCATTATCAAGTGCTGCTTTGCATTTGTTTTTTTTAATATGGAGACCGAAAATCATGTTATTCTCCAGATGAGGCCTTACTAGTGTGTTAAATTGCTTAATCACAACTTCTGTTGACTAATAATCCACACATCACATTTCAATGCTTTAACCAAACATACTAATGTAATTAAACTTAATACAGGTTAAACAGTTTGTTCAAACCTGGTAACTGGTTAATAAAAAAAAAAAAAAAAGTATTACTTTACCTTCTGTCATGACTTGTGCTGGCATTTATCTTCAGGTAGTTAAGCTGCTTTGTAGTATATTTATGTAAATTCATTAAATAAACAAACATTGGAAAAATTAGTTCACAGATAAGCAGAAGGCAGTGGCGGGCACACCAAAAGCGTTGCTGGGCAGATTCCATGTTGTTAAAGGAAACGCAAACTGCATGTCTTTTGGCCTCATCTTCAAAACAATCTCATTATTTGTAAAACATTTTTAGTATCTGTAAAAGGCAATGTATACTGATACGCATTTCACAATTAAGGACTTTTAATCTAAACCTGTGGTACAATGTGAGCAGCTCTGACCTCGACTTACTCCCGGTTATAGACAGCAGGAGCAGCTCTCGATTATTCAAGTCAGAAGTCACTATGTGTGTTTAGGGAGTTGGGGACTTTTTATTATAATGTACATATACTAGGGGGCTTACCCCTTCCCTGCTCGCCAACCCCCATAGCCTGTGCTACACGCCAGCCACTTTGCGTCTCTGCTGCTTGCATTGTGAAGAGGGGGGCTGAACGCACCCCCAAGGAGACGTGGTCGCTGCTCCGAAACGGTGATAAAATGGGAAAGAACTAGTTTGTTTTTTTTTTTTACCTCATCTTTGCTTGATCAGCTAATGCTATGCGTGATCTGCATCTCACCGAACATTTAAAAGCCTGTACAGCAACTGTCTTTGTCATCTACTCTTTGTCTTTTATTTCCGTCCCCGGGCCTGGTTAAATCTGTTGGTACAAAGTCTCATCTCGCGGGACGCGACTTCTTGATACTGTACTTCAGTTCATAATTTAAAAACGGAATAAGAATCTGAAAATCTAACATCACATTAAAGTTCGATAAATTCTGAAAAGAATGATACCAGACATATGTAGGTTTAAAAATAAGCCCGATTTAAAACGTGACAAAAAAGTTGCACAAAAATGTCACATAAAATCATTGCAAAAAATTGTTGCACTTTTAGACTTAGGATTTTATATATATATCAATCCATTATACAACCTGCTATATCCTAACTGCTGGAGCCAATCTCAGCCAACACAGGGCACAAGGCAGGAAACAAACCCTGGGCAGGACGTTAACCCACCGCTGGGTGCATATTATATATATATATATATATATATATACACACACACAAAGTTGTATTACTCAGCTTTGCCCAGTATATTCTGTAAGGCTATAGTGCCATCACTGAACTAGGTTTATCAGAAGTCCTATGTAACTAGCCGTGTACTTTTTCTGTATACAATTTTTTTCTTTATTGTTTTGTGTTTTTTTTTTTTATTATTGTAGGCAGGTTATGTATAGTAATGGTTAAGGCTTTGGACTTTACATCCCAATCCTCCTACTGACACTGTGTGACCCTGAGCAAGTCACTTCACAGGCTATTGCTCCAATTGAAAATACATAAATGGAATGTAATTAAGTGTATCTCAAAGTTCTAAGTCACTTTGGATAAAAGCATCAATCAAATAAATAAGAAATAATATTAGCTCACTGGAGCTGTTTACTCTTGAATGCGCTATACAGAGTTGCACACAACTAAAAACAATCCTTCCTTAGATCAGTTTCTGCTTTTCGTAGTGACTTGGCATTTGCTGATTGTCATCACAAAACACCATTTTACAGGAAAGCATACTGAAATGAATAATCATCCGTGTTCCTTCGAGGCTGCACAATGTTTCTTCCGGGTGTCGCACAGCTGTTATCACGCCGCTCAGTCTGAGAGAACCACACAACTGTCATCGCACCTTCCACCATTTGGTAAAGCACCCATGGCTCCTAAAACTCCACAGGTCAAAGTTGTTATATGAGAGTGTTTCATGGCACTTGACACATCATGGGATTGTTGTTCATACAAGAGTGCTTTCAAAGCCTTTGTGACTTTATACAAGGAGGTCGACAGAATGGGACAGATAACCAACTTGCGAGGCAGTACGTATCACATACTGCTGGTAGTCCTGTCCAGGACGTCGCCCCATTTATATTCATCCATCCACCATATTGCTTAGTGCTACTATTCAGCCAGTCAATCCCTCCTGCTGTAGCCTTCTTTTCCATAAAGCACACTCTTAGCAGCGTGACAGCACAGCACGTATGTTTAATAAAGCAGAGAAAAAAATGTTATATAAACGAGTGTTTTGCTAACTCATACAAACAAGAAAAAAAAAATATACCAAGACCATGTACACCATTCTCTTCTGGCACAAAATCTTTGATGACATACAGGATACAAAAAGGAAACAGCCATAAAATAACTTCTTTTATTTAACATTCCTGAATTAAGCATATTATACCATTTCAGGATAGGCAATATGGATGCATTTTGAAAGAATGTGCACCACTCAACCCCTGGCATTTACAATAAAACAAGTCTAAGAAACCATGATTCAACAAAAATGTACTGCTCTGGTAACACCAGTCTGGGGACCCTACCGATCCTTATTCATTTAAGGCCATTTACTTGCAGAATGGCTCAGGTTTATATGAACAACACAAATGCTTCAGTGTTTTGTGAAAAATCTTTGTTGCTTTAAATGCTTTATACACAAGGGGTGGGGGAAAAAGCTTGCATTTACAAGATAAACTTATAACAGGAACTCCACGTTTCAACATATTAAACATTGAACTGAACAGTAATTTGTTTTTCCCAGGTCTGTGATATTTGTGAATAAATTAAATGCCTCATTTCTCTCAATAACTTTTACGATGTGATGTCAACTATCCAACTCATGTTACGTCAAAACCTTCCACCAGGTGTGGCTGAACCGCCATTTACTTCTTCCTGCCACCTCTCTCCTTCAGGGCAAGGTGGATAATTGAGCCACTGTTCATGTTATAATAGGCCAAAGAATTTGAATCCTTGATGAAAATGCCCTAAACAAAAAAAAAAAATTCAATAGTTTTTAACAACATGATCTCAGATCATCACGACCAAACTCTATTATATCATCTGGTCACACAAAGCACATTTTGAAAAAGTGTACATAAAATCCAGCTGAGAAAAAGACAAAATTACAAAATACAATGTAAAAATCATCCAGTCAGCACACAAACAAACCACTGTTCAGAATGCGATTTATTACTTGAATTATATATAAAAGCCAAATACCACAGACTCACTCATCACGAAATCTCTTGAAACATAAGGACTTGGGCCTTGAAATTTAAAATGTACTGTAAGTTGCCCATAGGTGCTTGCTAAGAAACGGTTTTAAAAATTTCGTGGTTCAAGTGAAAAATTTCTTAGTTTTTTTAGAACCATTTGTATCTCTGTCCACTTTTCACGAGAGAACTACTTCACGGATTCAGATCGGATTGTGATTGATAGATAGATAGATAGATATGAAAGGCACTATATGATAGATAGATAGATGCTCTGCTGTAACTGCCCTAGCCAACTTATGCAGATTAAATAGTTCAGAAATCATAAGAAATGGATGCAAAAAACACAGCCAGTAACCTATAGTGACCTTTCATGAACCGTACCTCTTACGAGATATGAAAAAAATAAAGTTAAAAAAAAAAAAAAACACTACACTGTCTTCTGTCTGTCCCGTTTGTTGGTTTGATATTTGTTTTAATGCTACACCACTTCTAAAATAAAGAAATATATTCATTTAATAATTGAATTCTTGACAATATGCCGCTAGAGGTATTTTGTATTCAGGTTTTCCTGGTTCCAAACATTGAACAATTACAGAAAAACGCCTGACAGCGCCTATTGACAACCAACCTGCAGATGTCATTATTGTTTGCTTGGTTTAATTTAAAGTGACAATACAGCTTTTTTGTTTAACTATCCTACCAGGACAACCTGTACTATTGCAGTAGCCCTTAACATGACATCTTGTTGTTGCATACCCCCCTGTTCCTGTATTATCTTAAACTGAATCATCCTTGAAAGGTTAAAATGAGTCAATCTGTGGACTGTACCCAACATGCTACTGCATTCCCTCAAACAACAAATAACAGTTATAATAAATTAAATAACCCACTCTAACCATTCAAAACAAATGATGAAAGGCAGGGGATGTGATTTTGCAAAGTACACTTTTCTAAAAAACAGTGGCTTAGCAATGCATACTTTTTTCTCCATTACCACAACCTCAAACCTCCGAAACAAGTGGTTTATTTAGATCATACAAACAATACAGCAGATTCTCCCACATTACCTCATACTGCAGTTTCTGTTTTCCAGCAGGCATCCCTGTAGCTTCATGTATCTTAACCTTTATTACGGATACCTGCAATGGAAAAAAAAAAAAAAACAATCAAGTACGTAGAAAGAGATGAGTTAGCAAAAATTACACTTTTAGCTACACTGGTAATAATCAGTTATAGTCAAATGAAAAAAATAATTTAATTTAGTCCCACTGTCAAACACATAATTCATTTGAAGAAGAGGAACACCAAATCTCTTTAGTCCCTTTTATATACCTGATCTGTGAGGGGAAGGGTGAAATTGAGGACTTGTCCATTCAACTTCCATTCTGTCTTGTCCTGCATATTTGGGACTTGTACCTTTACAGTCACAGGAGCCTGAGAAGGAACACAAAATTTCAAGTATGTGTAATAAACACATATCAAAAGTATACACCTAATTAAGGCAGATAAACAAATATAGGCTACTCACAACAAAACACATTTACAAAAATAAATACAATGGGATACAGCAGAAATAAGTATTCCAGAATTTTGGGACAGTGTGGAAAACACTTTGTAAATTTAATTTGACTTGTATTCAAATAAAGACCCTGTAGTTAGGATATAGCCAGTTGGATAATGGATGGACGGATTCAAATAAAGCCAGAATAAATCGAATCAGATTTTTTTTTTTAAGACTGGGGTAGGGCTTTGGCCCCTGCTCGCTTTGATTGAGCCAATCGAGCAGTCTGTGTATTTCAGGCAGTTTAGAATAGCCAATCAGATTGAGAAAATGGATTACGGTTTACTCAGATTTGGTTTTAAAGACATTCATAAATTAGATCATATTGTTGAAGAAAGATGTCACTTAGAACAGTACACGTGTACCTTGTTCCTCAGAAGGAATTCCTCTTCAGGTATTAGGCTGTCTTCGGTCTTCATCTTCTTACTTGTGGGCTCATCTTCCATTGGGGGAGGAGGATGAGAGGGTGGCATGGGTGCTGGAGCAGAGGCAGGAGGCTGAGGCACTGGAGGAGCTGGTACAAAAGCTACAAAATGAGAAAAAAAAAAAGAGAAAATACATCAAAACACTGGATTTCACTTGATGGTTGTAAAAGTACTCCACAAAGCATACAAGCAAAGGGAAAATGTAACTCTCCTGTTGAAAGAATATGCTTCAGCCATATTATCTGTTGCTTTACATTTAACAAGCAATTTCTAATGCTATTTAAAACAGACAGGAAATTAACTGATATTGATGATGATGAAAATCTGTGCCACGATTCTTAAAAAGACACTGAAGGAAAAAGAAACTGAAAAACAACAGTACATAAAGTGTTAGAAAAGAAAAGAAAAAAAAAAAAAAAAAAAAAAAGTGTTCATACCAGCTGGAACAACCATTGGAGGAGGCCTTGGTGGCATAAGGTGAGGTGCGGTAGGAGGCATAGGCACCACATTGATACGTGGTGGGTGAATCATGGGAGGCATGGAAGTAATGACCTGACCAGGTGCTAAGCGCACCACGGGTGCTATTTGTGGCCGCGGGATTACTGGGACTGCAGGGACAAGAGTGGTCCTAATTGGAGGAGGTGGAGGCATCTAGAAATCAAAGGACAAATGAGGATTACAAGCACACATCTTTTCAGTTCTTCAAAAACATACAATAACATTAATACTCATTGACCAGGAAAAACAAGTACCAAGCTTAAAATGGCACAAGTGAGTACACAAGGCTTACCGCAGGAAGATGAGGGACAGATGTGACAGGAGGTGCAGAAGTGGGTACACTAGGGGCAGAGGACGGAATAGGTGGAGGTGGAAGGTCAGCAGGTTTGCTTGGCCCAATTTTCTCTTTGGTATCATCCTCTGGTACCAGTCCTTTGGCTTTGTGGATGGCCTCAATCTGCTCCTGAAGAGTAATATTCGCCTGGGCTGCTTGCTGTGTACGTGCCATGCTGCCTGAGTGACCATCCCATGTGACCTGAATTGGTCAAAACAATGGCAGAAGTGCTTAAGTAGATGCATTTTATGTTATATTAAAATTAAAAACCTAACAACACTGTAATCTTTCTCTAATGGATTAATTGCTTCAGAGGCAATGCCTTATTGTGTAATTATAGGAAACACATCTAAAGATTGTACTTTTTCCTTACCTTCTCTTCTGGTTTCTGTATCTCCTCTTCTCCAATCTTTTTACCAATTGCAGTTTCCTCCACACCAAAGATATCGGTACGTCTTTCAGCTAACTGCTTCAAGCTGCTCTGGATGTCCAGACCAGGAGCGTACACTTCGTCTTCAATCTGCCGCTCACGAATGACACGGTCTCGTTGCTCCAGCCATCGTGGATCCAGGAGACCAATACGCATATGCTCTTGCATCTTGCTGGCGGGAATCTTTTCTCCAGTGATAGGAGAAATGAGGTATTCATCTGGGGTACTTGTGACAGTCTGAGGTTTGGAGGCTGACAGAAGAGAGAGGGAAAAATATCTTAAGTAACCAAAAGGGTACAATCACCTATAACAAAAGAAACTAATGTGTCTGAATCTTGTTTTTATTTAATTAAATCAGCTACAACAGTTATTAACTCTACACCTGTACTGTAACAAATCATAACCCATCTCATTTAACTGACATAATTTCACTCAACATGGAATCTCACAGGTAAAACAAACATTCTACTGAATACATATGCATATATGAATATATATACATATCACCTTAACCTTAAGTTTATAAACCCATTGGTATTCAATAAGTTTACAATTATTGTTTTTTGAGCTGGATGATGAGAGATCACTATATTTTGGTAAAAATTCACGTAAAACATCTACACATCTTCTAGTGACCCTGTAATGCTACCAAGAGAAAACTGAAAAGCAAAGGCACCTTCACAAAATGAGCAAAGGCAACATTAACAGGAAACACACAGGTCATACACAACATAGGGATGGCCTGTTTATCCCAACTTGGCTTTCTTTGATACTTTTTCTGAACTATGTAGCAGCATCAAAAGCAGATGGGGACTGGGATGAAACTTGCACAGGTGAATAAATGAAGTAAAGTAATGAATCAGTCATTGAACAAGATATTTTCAAGGAACTAAATCAAATAAATCTATTTCTTTTGTGAATAGTGGATTACAATCTCTACACAGCATTACTGGATGCCAGATAAGGCACACACATTGGTGGAAGACAGAACAGTTAATTGAAGTGAAAAAAACAGTTGTTTTCTGGCCTCCAGAGAAGAACAGGGACACATTTCAGTCTTGCTTAGCAATAGTGGCTATGTGAGGTAAACCCCAAGACCAAACACAGTGCTAACATTTGTTTAATCAGGGACTCCAACCTCTACTCTCAACTTTTAGTAAATCTAAATAGAACGGGTGTAATAGAATTCTATAAAGATCGGTTGCTTCATGTCATTCCCCACTCTCTTATTAAATGTCAAGTTAGCTTGAGTTATTTAGCAGTGAATTTAAAATGAAATTAGCAGAAACAGTTTTGAGAAACCAAAACATGTATCGGTGTACATTCACAAAAACTACAGAACTTAGATTTTCAAGGGCCTTTTATATATCTTTATATATAATACGTTACAGTGGCTGTCCATTTGTCTGTCCAGGATTTTAAATCACCTGTAGCTCGCAAGCCATTTGAAATATTGACCTGAAATTTAGTAAACATATACTGCGTGACGTCTACTGTACGCTTTCAGGGTGATGATTGACCTCCAAGGTTATTCCTCTTTTTATTTTATTGTGGAATCAACTCTCGGCAGCAGCCAGAGCAGATGCATATATTATATTTTTTTTTTACAATAGCAGCATTGAGGGAGGGGCTCATATTGTAAATGATACTCTTCTGTGTTAACGGCTACTAAACACACAAGCCGCATAATGCACTCTCTGTTTCTATTAAGAAAAAGACAAAAAAAAAAAAAAAAAAAATCACAAAAAAAATACTTGAAAAATAGAGCTAAATTATTTTGTTATTGCAAAACACTATCTTAGCAAACTCCACTCATGAGTGTTTATTTGTCAGCATGCTTTCATTTCACATTTTTACCTATCTTTTCTGAACACGTAGATTTACTGCCAACCCATTTCATCCGTATGCAACGTGCTGCAAGCTTCATGCATTACAACATTAATTGCTAAATAATAAGTTTGATATGTTAATGTCATTAAGAGTGAGGGCCACATCTTGTAATGCGAAAAAGTATATACAAAGGCCAATAAGAAAGTATTCCATGCTTTTTATTCATAAGAATTTTGTAGTAAGAAAAAAAAAAAAACAAAAAACACAACAACATTTCCCAATCCCCCATGTAAACTCTGCTTATTTTTAAAACTTTTAGTGTCTTACCTTTAGGGTCATAGTCCTTACGAATGATTACTTGGTCAGGAGTAGGTGGAAGCGGCGGAGGCATTGGGTTTTCAGGTGGTGGTGGGGCCTTTATGCCATCCTCATCATCATCAGAGCCCTACAGTAAAAATACAAAATAAATAACTAAATCAGAATTTCAACTTAGAAAACTTGTGAAATACTGGTGTGTCTAAAAATTTCAAATACAGTAATGGCATTCTAAAGCATATATTTATTGTAGGTGGTGGTGGTGGTGTTAACACACATATGCACTCTACATTTACCTCATCCATATCTTGGACTTGGGTGTCCTGATCAGGCTGAGCAGATGTCGGCTCCTCTTTATTAGGAGTATCTTCATCATCCGATTCAGACTCGACTTCCATTTCAACTTCCTCACTCTCACCAAATTTCTCATATCGCTCTTGTATAAGGATTCTAGCACCAAGCTCTTCTGGGGTCGTCGGTGGAGGGAAATGACCTGCAATTGCAGTAGGATTGTACTTTTAAAATGTGGTGATGAAAGCAGGTTGAGAACTGTATAGATTTATTAAAAAGTCTTTTCTGCCTTGACAGGCTGCAACCCCTGCAATTCCGGCCCAGACTAAGCTGGTTTGAGAACGTCAATTTACTTAAATGAAATCAAATAATACAAATGTTTGTAAATATAGGCCTTTGAGTCCGCATTAGATTACACTAGTAATTATTTGACTTATAAAGAAGTACCGTATATACTCACATGTAAGTCGGGTCTTGAAACCCAAAAAACTGATCATAAAATCAGACACCAACTTATACGCCCCTGTTCAAAAATGCGACACTTATTTATTTTTTTTGTACATCTTCTTGCCTCCTCCAATCTCGTTCCAGTTTCTCAGACGCATCAAATTTTGTTGCGGCAGCGCAGCTGGCAATTTCTTTCGCTACTTCAACAACGTTTAATTTAAAACCAGCTTCATATTTTCTTCTGATTGAACGCTCCATTGTAGATAAGGGATGTTCTTACGATAAAAGTGTATGAGGGTGTGAGATACAAAAGCAACACGAATCAGTGCAAACGTCGCTTCAGAATAGTTTGGGTATTACTGTGTGGTAACGTAGGCACAATAGAGAAAGAGGTTAGGAGCACCCGCTGATACAGCGCATTGCTACACCCACATAGAAAAAAAGGCTGTGTGCTCCGTGGTTACTCTCTCAGGTGGGCGTTGGCATATCGTAATCTCTTGGACCAATAGCATGATATGACATGATAAAATACAAGAAATGATACGACATGATAAAATACAAGAAATTATAAGTAAAATCTAGTCCCGACTTATCTGCGAGTATATACAGTATTTTTATTTAAAAAAAAAAAAAAAAAACACAAAATTTACTGTCAAGAAGCTTGTTTGCAATTACATTTCTACACAACAGAACTCAAGTGAAAAAAATGGAGACAGTATAGTAATCAAGTTTTAAAACATTAAAGATTTTCACTATTTTTTTTTTTTTTTTTTTTTTTAAAAATATAGCACCAAACATAAAAGAGAACCCTAGTTACATAAGCAATCCTTTCGAAACATTAAGGGATACTGTTTAGATGTGAGGAGAGGGCCTGAATGTCCATGGGACTGCTACAGCAGATCTCCAAAGGTAATTTCAATGTATATATTAAGCACTGACTCAGCAATCTAATAAAGTAGCTTTAAAATATTAATTTTTGTGCTGGATTATCGGAGTTTATCCCCCATTTTATAACTGAATGAAGTATTTTTTGATTTTTAAATTGTTCAGCTAACAATACTGCTTTATCTGGTTCTGTCTCATATTGTAGATGGGTTCCTGGAAAAAATGTGCCAATTCATAATAGCAACTTAAGTATATTATTTTAGGTTTTTATTAACATGGCATTGCAGCTGAAATCCTCCACTTTATAACATGTTAGTTAAAAAAATCAAGCAAATAAATAAAAAAACAAAAGAGCAAAACGAATCCTCTCCTGAACTGTCCATTGCAGTAATATAAGTCAGGGGTCGCCAAGTCCAGTCCTAGAGGACCACCGTCGCTGAAGGTTTTCATTCTAACCCTTTTCCGAATGAGTGACTTGTTTTTGCTGCTAATTAACTTCTTTTTAACTAATTTTAACTGATTTGCTCTTGAAGACTCAGACCCCTTAATTATTTCTTTTTCTTTAATTAGCAGCCAGACAATAATAAGATATAAAATGACCCAAAACAACTGGTGTCCATCATACAATATCTGAAAATAAAGAAAGGTGAAGGTCTCAGGAATGTCGATCTGTTCAGGACTCCAAAACAATTTAACAGTGTGTTTTTAGGAAAGGGAAAAATCAACAATTTTTTCAAAATGTATGCTAATGCACCACGAGAGCAGCAACAAGCCATAAAATTAAAGAACAGGTTTAATTAACTCTGCGCCTAATTTAGCAATTGGTTGGAGTTTGACACCCTGACTTAGTTGGTCTTCTGTTGGCTCACTCAATTCACATTTTTTTTCTGTTTGGATGCCATTTAAGGAAAGAAATGAAGCAATTCAGAAGAACGATGAAGAAATGCCGGAGAACAAATCTTAAAAAAGCAATTCAATTAAATGAATTCACAAGAAGTTATTAACAGCACAAACAGGGCACTCAAATAAAATGGGTTAGAATGAAAACTTACAGCCACAGTGGTCCTCCAGGACCGGACTTAGCGACCCCTGATATAAGTAGTGGGTGCACTGTATACCCCCATGCTTGCTAATTTGTAAAAGATATCCATATAGGCGCATAGATAACCATTCATGCTGGAATTTTATGTTGTGCAAGAATTAAATGTTTGTTTTGTTTATTTCTTTCTTAAAGGAATACCTTGCTCATTGGGTTGAAAATCCACTGTCTCCACAACAACAAAGTCGTGCCAATCAATCTGTGCATATGCCACACGTTCTTTTTCTCTTTCTTCCTCCTCCTTCTTCCTCTCACGTTCCTGATACTTGGCCCACTCCACTCTATACCTTACCTGTGATTTAGAGTTCAAAAGAAAAAAAAATACAGGGACTGTACATTTAATAAGATGTAGATTAGCAAGAGTCGATAGTTAACAAATTTTACTCCAACTTTTAAGATTGTGCTTCACATGGTCTTATTTATATGCACTCTTTACCTGATCAAGAACCTCACGGGTATTTTCAGCTTCCTTCTTCATTTTCTGCAGTAGCCCCTTTGGAGGAATTAAAATCTAAAAAAATATATACATTAAGGCTTCTTATTAAAAGTGATACACTTTAAATACATTATGCAGTGACTGTAGCATCATTCGTTCATATGCACTAAAAGACTATCAATCTACCAATTAACAAGCATCAAACTAACATAAAACATTTTATTTGTGTTGACTTAATGAAAGCATTGGAACTGTATAGATAAAAAGTACAAAATGTATTTAATTGTAGTTAAACAAGTTTTCAAAACAGAAATGTAAGCAAGCAAATTACAAAAGTAACAAAAATTAAATCTAATACACAAATCCATTGGTTGAGAGAACACTAGTGACAAGAAAAAAAAAAAAAAAATTCCATCAGATGACAGTTTCGGTTTCATGCCTGGGAAGGGAAAAACAGATGTGATCTTTGATGTGACACAGCCCGAGAGGAAGACTAATGGCGAGTTAAGAACAAGACTTGGTCTGGAGAGGACAAGTGTCATGCTAAAGGGCTCAAAAGAAGGCAATTCCCGGTCAGACCAAGGAGTGGCAGGGTGATTTAATCCTCTCCCTCATCTCCCTGCAGACCAAATGCGGGAAACTCCACCTGGCTCCCATGACGTCACTTCCAGTTCCGCCCCAGAAGGCGTCACTTCCAGTTCCGCCC